>OX595856.1:2800000-3543750 GCA_951392215.1 Epirrita christyi | reverse complement strand
ATATCATAGCTATATAAAAGAGCGCACCGGCTGCGCGAGTTCAATTCTCCCGGTCAGCTGATCGACGCGCTGCGCCAATATTTCTTAGGTGGTTTTCATTGCTTTTTTTACGTTTTTATTTATAAACGTGTTTTTACTGATGGAAATTAGGTTTTTGTGTTCCTTTTATGATGTTTTATATATTTAAAGAAAACACGAAAAAAGCTACTTAAGTATGAGAATTTTTTTTCGTGTTTTTTTTTCAGCATAATTTTTTTTTAAATCATGTTTTGAAAGCACTGTTTTAGTTTTCGGGAGTAGTCTTTTTACACCCGTTATAGGTAACGTTATGTAGTAAGTTATGAAACAAAAAACTATGTTTGATTTTCAATAAATTCGACTAGAGTAGTTACCTAGATGTGCCGTGCCGTGGCGTGTTCGGCCTAGAATAGACCCCTCATTCTTCTACCGTGGATATCGTAAAAGCCGACTCAGATTTTACACCACAGTTTGGGCAGCAGCATCTACCTGAGTACTCTACACCAGTACTGCGATCACCGATCCGCCTGCCAAGCGTGGTGATTATGGTAAATCACCTTATTCTATGAGAGAGGCCTCGTCCAGCAGAGGAGTCTACCGGCTGATGAAGAAGTTACCCAGAGCTGCTGTAAATGTCGTAACTTGTATTTCGCGTTGAAGTCTGCTACTGCTATTCTTCACAGCCAGCCAGCCCCCGTATTGTCTATAAAACTGGTAATCGCTTTCGAATACGATTTTAAGACACTTTGCGCTTTATGTTTCGAATATTTCTGCCGTTGGAAAAAAAGCTGAAAAACGCAGCGCAGTGTACTGCAAAATTGTAAACAAAAGCGATTACCAGTTTGATATCTGAAAACCTGTGACCTGTGTCCATTGTGTGTGTTGGGTGGGTTTTTTTTTTACAAATTAAATTAAAAAAAAGGCGCTCATAGCCGTTGGTTCGCGTGGCCCCTCACTCGCGAAGCACGTTGCATTGCTGCTACTCTTGCTACGTAGCTAATCCATTACGGCTTACTCTAGGCGAACAGTTGGTGGTTATAGTTGTAGATCATACGTAGCTTTAAACTTGACTAAAACTTTGAATGAAAAGCACTATGAACTTCCACTTACCTGTAAGATACTGGCGATTCGACGGCATCCATAAAAAACATTACTTTTCCAAATTATGTTTACTAAGAAACAACTTAATAACTTGCCTAACTCAATTATGGTAATGGTACCAACGATCTATTTCTGTATGTCCATTTCATCAATACAACAACTTTATAATACATGTTTATTTAGTTCTTATAAGGTCATGGACGCTCACTGGATTTTAATAACTTTTATATTGAGTAACTAACTTATCAAATTTCAAAAATAATATAAAAAACTAGCTCAATCTTTTATTTGCCTGCATCGTTTCAAGTTTCCGTTACCTAAATTAAAAATTGGTGTCACGCTGTGCATTATATGCGTAAACTAATAAATAACTTAGTAGCATAAAGGGCGAGAAAATCATTTTTCACATAATAGCTCCTTCGTCGTATATTTGATATTGGTCATTTTGCGTCATTGATATAAGTGAATATGCGTAATGGTTAATTTGCGAATTGGTTGTCTCGTGTTTTGGTCCCTCTCCGTTATTTTCCCCAAAACATATTGGTCACTATGCGTCTAAACCTTCTAAATAACCACAAATCAATCTCCATGTAGTAAAAACATTTATTCAAGAATAACAAGACAATTTTACCACATAATAATCCTAACGAATGCATGACATTTAGCATTGGCTGCAATATCAGACAACGCATAACTCAAATACGCTATATCGCATACAGGGTGTCCTAATGGGACATAGTGTCAAACGGAAGTCTAGTTACTCTTTTTTCAGTAACCAAGTGACATCGTTAGTGGTAAGCAGAACTATTTATCAATTAAAAGAACTTTTGAATAGCAATTACAAAGATTTTAAAATCTGGTAGACAATGGTAGCGATTCTTTGCATGGATCTCTAAATTCGGTCCCTTTTATTGCAGTGAATTAGAAAGGGCGCGTGAAAATTTCAGCGCAATTTAAATTTAGATATTACTGCACAGAATCATAGCTAATTATTGTCAAAATATTATGTTTTATTTGTGAGCTAATTTCTTTGACAATTTACATATTTTGAAGACGAGCCCCTTTTACAGCCCATGATTTTAAATGTATAATATCAATCTACCTAATATAAACAAGTAATCTATATAAACAAGTGATTGATGAGCCGTATTTGTGGCGCTCTTTTAGTTAATTAACTTTCTATGATGTCGTGTACAAGATGTCGCTTTGGACAATAAACAATTTTATTTAATTTTAAATTTTTATTTATTTTCTATATTACTGTCAAAATTGAAACAGTCATATCTCGGAAACTACTCGTGCTAGAGTTTCGTTGTATGGCTCAAATAAAAGGTGATGACAAAATCTACATTTTGGATGACAGCTGTCAAAATTGAAACAGTCATATTCGGAAACTACTCGTGCTAGAGTTTCGTTGTATGGCTCAAATGAAAGGACAAAATCTACATTTTGGATGACAGCTGTCAAAATTGAAATAGTCATAGCTCGGAAACTACTCGTGCTAGAATTTCGTTGCATGGCTCAAATGAAAGGTGATGACAAAATCTATATTTTGGATGACAGCTGTCAAAATTGAAACAGTTATCTCGGAAACTACTCGTGCTAGAGTTTCGTTGTATGGCTCAAATGAAAGGTGATGACAAAATCTACATTTTGAATGACATCTGTCAATTTGTTTTGTGGCTCAACTAAGGCACCCAGAACTCGTTGCAATTTTGAACTCTCTCTTTGCGGCAACCGGCAAACCCAACATTTTAGGATTCAACATGTTGCAAATTCAACTTTTTGCAAACTCAACATTTTAGGAATTCAAGTTTCTGCAAATTCAACATTTTAGGATTCAACATTCTGGGAAATTATACATTTTGGGATTTCAAAATTTTGCTAAGTCAACCAAATACAACTTGTCGTTGGGATGATAAACGTTCCACTTACAAAAAAAATAAACTATAAAAACTTATAAACTAATGTATTATAAGTGGCCAGGAAACAATAGTAATTAATTACGAAGGAGTTTCTATCACAAGTACCTACTTGAAATTGTATACTAGACAAGCATACTGTCAGCTTCCATTTATAATGGTACTAATGGGATATGTCAGTATCTACCAATTGTACCATCAATGGTACTAGTGGGACAAATTGGTACCAATTGTACCATCAATGGTACAACTCAATGGTACATCTGGGACAGAGGGGATGTTTGAGTTTGACGCAGCCCTACTACAGCACATATACGTTACGTCAACGTCGAATGTTTCAATTCGAAAAACCGTTTTTACACGCGAAATCGCGGAAAGCGGTCTGCAGTTATAGTTCAGCAACTATTATAAAAAAAAACCCCGGAGATAATATTTTTACCCGGGTTCCGCTTAACACAATTGAATGGGCCAACCTGTAAAAAGTACCTACTGACTCGCCGATCGTATTATTTTATAGATACTAAAACTAGCTAACCCACTCGCGAATTAGACCTCGCGTTGTACGTTACGTACTAGTGTTAAGGTAATCTAAGAAATAGCTGATTTATGAATATTTTTTGAGATCAGTATGTAATGTTTTTTGATTCTATTTCCTTAAAATTTTGTAATTTTTGTGTAATCCTTTTTTATCGACTACGGCAAAGCAAAAGAAGGGTTATGATTTTAGCATTCTATGTATGTATGTTGTAACTCTGTTCATTTGTTCCCTCGTAACTTCGAAACCACTTGACGGATTTTGATAAATGAGGTATTATATGAAGCGTCTTGACGTTTTGTCTGCGTGTCATAGGTTATTTATGTTGGTACGCTAAATTCAACATAGCGGAAATAAAACACTATTTTACATCCACGGTTTTTTATTATAAAGAACTAATAGGCTTGATGAGTATTTTCAAAAATATATCAGTCATTTTAAAACGTTGTAAACATTCGTTGGACTAAAGACATTATAACTGATGATGATGATGAACCATTCGTTTTAAAACCAAAACCCAACTGACTACACAAAATCTGAAAACATGTTTCTGATAAAACACAATGGGGGGAATTGCCATAATCACCACGCTTAGCAGGCGGATTGGTGATCGCAGTATTAAAAGGTAAAGATGTAAAAGGTCAGATTGACCCTTAAGATAAGGTACTTCTGATTTTTAATTCTTGTCAAAATTAGAAATTGTCTGTTTTAACTTCTGCTTCTGAATAGGTAGGTACAAACCGCAAGCTTAAATAAAAACTGCCAAAAACCACTAATCATTTTATTAATGCAGTAGGTAAATCATTGTGGTGCTTCTATTTTTAACAACTAAAAACAATTTAATTTTAATTTATTTATTTTTTATAAAAAATACGATAGTTTAAATTCTATTAACTTAAAACAATTTAAAAAAAAAACAGATTTTTTTAGGGTCACCTCTCGATCGATGTAACTTTGAAAACTTTCTCATATTTACATACGTTTATTTCAAATGATTTGCACTAAGTAGGTTTAGAAAAGGATCCCCCGAACAAAACCAATAATGTCTCTGAATCGAGCAGTGCATACAAAAACGGCCGGTTCGCTATAAAATCTTGATCCCAAGTAGGGTCAAGACCTGTCACGCCACCAGAATAAGGACTCTCTTCAGTCGGTACAGGGGGGACGAGGTTGGATGTTTCCTTGAAGGTCGGTCTGACCCCGCTGTTCTCTAGTGTCACTGTGACGCGTTCTATGTAAGAACTGGGTAGAGCTGCTGGTTCAGAGATATTTCTATAAAAAAAAATATACAAAACGTTTAGTTTTTTTTTAATAATGATAAAGTACTGTACAAATGGTCAATAATATGGAGGATTCCCAACGAGTTACACCCAAATGAGTAACACTGTTACTCGTTAGGAATTTTCTCCCATCGAGTAACAATATGTCCTGGGAGTTACTCGTTGGGAATATTCCTTGAAAAAAAAATCCCCACGAGTAACAAAGTTACTCGATAGGAAAATGGTTCCCGACGAGTCACACTATAATATCTATTACGCGAACGACATGGTGCTGCTGACCCCGTCAGTCTGCGTGCTGAGGAAGTTGCTTGTATATGAGAACGATGCCACAACTCATAGTTATTGTCATATTACTTAAATATTGTCAAGTTCAGTGATGTGCTACATTATGCGACATTGTTCTTATGGCCAATGTAAAAGCCCACCCATAGTATAAGCTCGGCCTACATAGATAGATGAACACTTTATTGTACCTGTAAGTATTAGGACAAATTATACCAAAAAAATATACATATTAGCACATGTGGCCCTATTGCTAAAAGCGATAATGCTAGTTTAGGTGCTAGGCATTTGCGTATCCGTGACATTAGGTAACGTTGTAAATATAAATTGCTAAAAGCGATAATGCTAGTTTAGGTGCTAGGCATTTGCGTATCCGTGACATTAGGTAACGTTGTAAATATAATTACCAACCGTAACCATTTAGGTACCATGGTTATGTTTATCTAATTTAATGTATACCTGTGCTGTTTTTTTATGGACTTTCTGATAATGCTGATGAAATTAGTAATTGAAAACGTGAGCTAATCAAAATGAGCATACGTCTACTGTTACCCATCAAGGAGTTCTATAGTCCACCTTCTGTGCCCTTTGCACTGCTGGACGAGGAAACCCCTATAAAATACAATGGGGGGAATTGCCATAATCACCACGCTTGGTAAATAGATTGCTGATCGCAGTTTTGTGTTAATTACTCAGGTTGCCCATCCGTTGGTGTTATCCCTTAGTCGGTTTTTACGACATCCATGGGAGGAAATGGAGGGTTCTATTCTTATGCCGGACACACTACGGCATTAAATGGTTATACTAATGTGTAGTTATTGTATTGTGTACACAAAGTTTCGAAATATTTTTTTCATCCCACCATCTCGGAAAGAGTATTTTTGCTATTCGATATCTGAGTGTAAAAGCCGTTTTTTTCCGCTAGAGGATAAAGTAAATTTGAATTTAGAATATCGTGTGCACTAAGTTTGTGAATTCAAAACATCATTAAACCTCTCTACCTCCATGGTGCCGAATTTATCATACAACCTTTTTTAATTTGTTAAAAATTCGGACTCTGAACCTATTTGGTGTATTACTTTTTTTTAATTTGCTTTACGCGCGCCATTTTCTTTTCACGTCATATTGTTAAAACCTTAGGTTAAAAACAAGAAACTTGAAAACTAGAATTGACTGAAACTGTTAAAAATGTGCAAATTTTTTTTTTTGCATTTAGTCATTTCCTCGCTGAGGTGGGATGAAAAGTTACGTGTTGCACTCGAGTGCAAAGATTTTTCACCTCGTGCTCTTTTGATTCCTTCGCTTGCTCGGTCATCAAAATTGAGCACGCGGTTAAAAAGCAACTTTGCACTCTTGTATAACAAATAACTATTTTCTATTCATTCCCGGACTTGTTGGGCATTTTTCGTTGGTATAGGAAAGATTTGTCCTGGCTGCTGGTTTATTTATGAAAGTGTTATTATTGGTACAAAGCGTTAGCCGAGTTGGTCGTGGAAAGCAATGGCGGCGATGAGCTCACCACTTGTCACATCTATAATCCTGCGACTGTGCAACCCACGGCGAAGAGGCCCTTTGAGGCTCTGCCTACCACTTCGAGGAAAAAGACGTATGTTTTGTTTATATGTGTGAAATTATATTTCTATACCTATAGGAACATTGTTGGTTAGTTCTCATTACAAGCCAGCGATTACCAAAGCAGGTAAACTAAAAAGCTTATTCGATTCGTCGGCTTTCAATACAAGGACAGACATGGACGACTATTGGCTTGTCCCCAGCGAGCACGAGGGCACTCAGACCGCGGTACCTATTACCAACTATTATTCTGTGCTATGGAAGCTTTAGGCTATTGCTTTTTTATCTATAGAAACCGATATAGGTACTTATTGGTAATCCTGGAAAGTATAGATGTGTTTCATTGTTGTTACAAAGATTGGATTTTTATATGCTAGAACATAGGTATTTCTAAAGAATACCTTCATATTACCTAGCAGATATAGGCCAATATTAATGAATCTAACTTTGGGCGCTTCCTGATACCCACGATACAGGAAATTCTAAGTGTGGGATCGACTGTTGGGTGTTATGTTATTCGATGTATATTTTCACAGAAAGCTGTTAGCTACGGAAAGTTTTAAATATGTATAATCTCTCATCGATTCAATAATTTGATAACAGAATTAGAATAGGAAATCAATTAATTTACATTCAACTCTTTTGGCAAAGTTCGTAATCATCCGATTGAACTGACAATACCCATTGACTTTACTTCAAAGAGATCAGATTACAAGGAAGTACCTTCAACTAATATCAGAGAGCCTTTGTTGTTACGCTTGATAGAGTTTTCAGTCAAATTCTATGGAGAAGTTATACAAACTATGTTGATATGATCTCCAGACTAAAATCCCCATTTGAACAAACCAATATAAAAAAAACAGCACGTCGATGTGACAACTTTCATAACAATAAAAAAAAAAACTCTTGCTAACAAAAAAAAAAATTGGTGAGCACGACATAATGTGACACAGAATTTATACACTTAATATAAGCTTGTTTCGAAAAATACGTTTTAAACAATGAACTTATTTTACGTAAAGCTAGTTTTGCTACCTGCAAAACTAGCTTTACGTAAAATAAGTTCATTGTTTAAAACGTATTTTTCGAAACAAGCTTATATTAAATTAGTGATCGGAACCGTGAGCTGATCAAAATGAGCCCAATTACTGCCCAGCTACAATTATTCAGAAAGAGGAGAGGAGTTCCATTGTCTACCATCCGTCTCCACTATCAGATCAGCTCGCCGTCACCATAATATTGCATTGTCATCTGAACTTGACAGGTATGAAAAATTTCAGCTCAATCGGTTGGGTGGAACTGGTTTAAAATTCAGTTTCAAAGTTTGTCCCCACACTAACTAATAAATAATAATAAATAAATAAATAAATGCTGGACATTTCACACAACATTATCTAGCCCCAAGCTAAGCAGAGCTTGTGTTATGGGTACTAGATAACTGATATACTTAATACAATACATTACATAGATAAATAATTTTTTTTATACCTAGAAAATACCCAGAACACCCGGAACAATTATCTGCAGATCGTACAAATATTTGTTCCGAGGCGGGAATCGAACCCGCAACCTCCTGCGTCGCAGGCGAACCTTCGCCCGCCGCGCCACAGAGGTCGTCAAACTAACATAATATAACAGTTAAACTTTGATAAAGAATAGTGTATTGATCATCAAAGCAGTTAAATTAAAGCTTGTAAAATAGGCACTTTCCAATCTGTGCTCCATTTTGTCTTGATTTTTGGAACCGGACATATCGCCTAATGGATATCGCGGGACAAACGCTGGGAATTAATGTCTCGAGACGCGACCACAAACAGACCGATGTAACGTTAGACGGCCCTCTCTCGTTGGACCGGCAATGTTTTAAATGTCACTCGAAGTCTGTGGAGGGCCAACACCGTTCAGCGTGGCTATGAGGAAGGCCTATATCCAACGTTTGCTGATTTGCCATAATCACCACGCTTGGCAAGTGGATTGGTGAACGCAGTATTGGTGTTGGGTACTCAGGTGGATACTGCTGCCCTTTATCCCCTAGCTAGTGTAATTCCTAGCATAAACAAGCAGAATTAAAGTTTATAATTACCTAGTAGCATATGTATCTGTCCACAAGTCTTTGACACCAATCTCTTCTAAGACCTTTCTAACATCAATCTCACTGGTTATTGTGATTCTCGGTATAGCCACTTCAACAGGCACTTGAGTTCTCTTAAGACTTCTTAAAGCATCAAATAGGGCAGAGTTTTGGATTATGTCCACGGTGCTTCTAAACAAACTTTTTCCCGATCTCGGACCGCTTTTGTCCACGGTCATACCGAAAAACATTCTATAGCGACCGTCTTTGCCCACTGGGAGTTCTAAAACCTTCATTTTCAAAGCCGGCAGGTAAGCCATACTGACTTTTTTTCTCATTTTCATGTACTCTATAGATGCGATTTGCTCGCCAAAAGCGTCGTAAAACGGTTCTTCTGTAACGTCTGAGAATGCGTAAGTCCAGAGTCCGTGGTAGTCCAACGACTCTAGGATCAGAGAGTTTCCGTTCAGATTGATGCTTGGTAGCTGAGCGTTGAAGGTTCTTCTCCAACTTTCAATTTCAGCTAAAGGATTACTTTTATACGGGACTGTAGCCACATCTATCAGTCGTTGTGATTTGACGAAGTTCTCCCAATTTCTGTTTATAACCACACTCGAATCCGCTATGAAGAATTGATTTCTTTTCAAAACAACTTCTTTTTCGGAGTATTCCCGACCTAAGGAAAGGCTGTAATACATCAGCCGTGTACATTTGTCTTCTGGTAGATTGAGGATACGGAAAAGGGTTTCTCTTGTCTGTCCTTCAGAGCCTTCGGCAATCGCCGCTAAAGTTTTCCAAATCATATACGGGGAGAGCGCAACATGAGCATCGCTCAGATCGATAGCTTTTCTGAACAAAATCAAGAAAGTCTCGAAATAAACCCCTCGGAAACGGTATACCGTTTCGTTGGTGATATGGTTGTTACAGGGAGGTTCAAAGGTCGTTCCGTACACAAGTTCTCGATTGTGGGCTTCGTAAAATTCCGTCCATAAGGGTGAGTATGTAGCGTTTGAAATCCCGAGTAGAATCACACCGACGCAATATGTTAGCGACTTCATTTTTCGCGATAAAATGCACTCGTGATGCAAGTTGGGTGTTAGCTTTATATGGATGGTCATTGTTGTTTTGTTTTAATTTGGAGATTTGTGTGATATTCAAGGTCACATACATGACATTCACGTTTGCACACGTAATCTTGTTTCTGTTTGGAAAATTTGATGTACCAACGGTTTTATTTTTGTTTTTTGAACAGTAGGTAGTTATAGTTGTAGGTCTAATGTAGCTTTAAACTTGATTTGAATGAAAAGCACTATGAACTTTCACTTATCTGTGAGATACTGGCGATTCCTACGGAACCCATAAAAAATATTGCATATCCAAATTATGTTTACTAGCTACAACTTAATAACGTGCCTAATTTATATGTTAATGGATAAACGATCTATTTTTGTATGTCCATTTTATAAACACAACTACTTTTATTACATAATTATTAAGTTCTTATAAGGTCATGGCCGCTCACTGGATTTTGATAACTTTAATATTAAGTAACTATTTATATAATTTCACAAATAATATAAAAACTAGCTGCATATTTTATTTGCCCACAAGTTTTGAAGTATCCGTTACCTAAAATAAAATGCTGTTCTAAGTAACCACTCTCCATTAGTAAGAAAATTCTATTCAAGGATGGCAAGACAATTTTACATAATAATAATCCTACCGAATGCATGACATTGCGCATTGGCTGCAATGTCAGACAACGCATAACTCAAATGCGCTCTATCGCATACAGGGTGTCCCAATGGGATATAGTGTCAAGCGGAAGTCTAGTTTAGTCTCTTTTCTGTACGCAAGTGACATCGTTAGTTGTAAGAAAAACTATTTATCAATTAAAATAACTTTTGAACAACAATTACAAAGATTTTAATTAAATTATTTTTGGTAGGCAATGGTAGCAATTAGGTTATAAGTGGTAATTCTGTGCATCGTTCTCTTAATTTAAACTGCACTAAAATTATTATTACTGTTATTTATTGCGCACTTTAAATTTAGATAATACATCACAGAATCGCTACCATTACTAATTTTTGACAAAATATTATATTTTATTTGGGAGCTAATTTCTTTGTCAATTTACAGATTTTATGTCAAGGCCCTTTTACAGCCCATGGTTTTAAAAGTTAATAAAATAAAAAAATATTAGTTAATAACACATACCTATGTTCAATCTACCTAATCTATGTTAACAAGTGATTGATGAGTCGTATTTGTGGCGCTCTTTTAGTTAATTAACTGTCTTAGATGTCGTGTACTCATACTTAGGACAATAAACAATTTTATTTAATTTTCCATATTTATTTCATTTCTAGAGGTAGAGCATTTTTAAGAGTACCCGAATCACCCCATGTTTGTTCCGTTATTTTCTTTTGTTAGAAGTTGTGTCCACTTTATACGCCATTTTTGACATATTCCTAAGGAATGTAATTTTGTTCGAATAAAGTTTTTACAATGAAGACGTCGACGTACCCTTATAAAAGGTACAGGATAAAAAACCAATAAAATTAGTACATTTTTTAACAATTACTTTTTAAGTGTGCGGTTTTTTTACTTTAACATTGTGGCGAGAGAAAGTTTAGTGAGATACGATGTTTTACGCGGCCCTACTTAAGTGCGGCTCACATACACGTCACATCGGCTGTTTTAATTCGAAAAACCGTATTTATACGCGAAATCGCGCAGTAACAAATATACAAAAAAAAACAGTAATACCTATTTACCCGGGTTCCGCTTTACACAATTTTATGGGACATGGACACCTGTATAAAGTATCTACTGACTCGCCAGTCGTAATATTTTATAGATAACTATAGCTGACTTGCTCGCGATTTAGACTGCGCGTAGTCCGCATGTAGTCAGAAACTATTAACTAACACAATTTAATGGGACACCCTATATAGTACCTATTGACTAGCCGGTCGTAATATTTTATAGATAATAGAACTAGCTGACCAGCGGGGTTATTGTGTAAGTCTACTGAACATCGAATAAACTTCAAATTTGATATTGACAACTCAGTCTGGACTCCATCTGTCAATTTCGTATTGTCTAACCGGTGAACTTCGTCTGTTTCAAGCCCAGTGAATGAATGCTAATCATGATTTTGACAGTTTTGGTATTGTCTAGCGCCAAACTGAAGTTCGGAAAAGTTTTTGACGTCTTCAGTGACGTCAAAAACTTTCCCGAACTTCATGACAAACGTCAAATGAAACAGGGACCTCCTTCGATGCCTGTTTGAACTAAAATAGCACACTAAACAACTTCAGTTATGAAATAAAGTGATAATTAGAGTTTTTATTAGCAGAAGTAAGTAATTAATTCAAACATCCATACATTTGTCTACATTTATTTAATGATATTTGACTTCCCAACTTGCGAAAGTCTTGGATGATTTTACCTAAATTGAGAACACTGATATCCTCGTGAGTACCTAATGTAGTATGCTGATATCAAGGTAGGTGCTCAATAAATATACTAGCCAAATCTAAAGCTAGCTACCTACCTAGTTCCAACTGGACTGTCAATTCCAGTCCATCCCAAGGTTGTCTGGAAGAGATCGCTCTCAGCGATAAGACCGCCCATTGTACATACGTATAATTATAATTATGATTGGTTTAATGTTTAAATTTTTAATGTGGTGTGCAATAAAGTGTTTTCTATCTATCTATCTATCTATCTAGTTAAAAACTCTTAAATAAGTAGTGTGTGTGCTTGCAGTTCATGTTCTTACCTATGTTATTCTGTCTTGCAGATATTAGCACCATTGGCATTTTACGTGAATGGTTATTACCAAAAACCGTGGGGCTTATTGCCACCTTGGCCCGTTCAGAAATGTGTTGTCGGACTGCTGAAATTCTTTAAAAATACATCCAATTTTCAACTACTAAGGATGGAGCTCCCTAATGATGAGGAGGTCTCAAATGGTCTAAGATGTGGACCACATTGTTTCGTGATTTATTAATCACGAAACAATGTGGTCCACATCTTATAGCGTTCTTAATGAAAGTGAAGATCAATGACCAAGAATATCTTACTTGTAAGTAATAATCTATTATTAATAGTATCAATATAAGTACTCAACATGCACAAATTTGCTTTTAGTGTTGATGATTCTATGTGCACAATCTACTGAAAGTCCATTGCTGGACATAGGACTCCCCCATGGACCCCCCATGTGACCTAGGTTCTTCTATTCAATTGATATCTACCATAGCAGCCGCTGCATTAATTTGAGAGTGTAAAAAGTATCAAAAGTGCCAAAAGTGTAACCTTATTGTTTTTGTTCCAGAATCAAAACAAACGTGGACAAGGGCTACTGAGCTATTTTAACATTATTGGTTGTTTACTGTTGTTTTCTACTTCTCACAACGGAGTTCAGTGAATTACCCTTATTAATTCAGAATAAACTTTGAAATAGGTTATCTGTTTAATTAAAAGGATATCACTGTTGTTCATTTATTTTGTTTATTCGTTTAATCAACAGCGTTTTCTTAAAAATCTAGGCAGAAAAACATTGTGTGACAAACATAAGGCCAAACATGAATTTTACAAAATCAAAAACATGTGTAGGTAGGTACACACAAGTAAGCATCCAAAGTGACCGAGTGCCTACAAACTTTTTAAATTTCAGCATTATTATTGAAATAACCATTACTATTGCCCACTGGGGCACGAATGGCTTTTTTAGTTTTATTGGTTTCTACTTAGTTAACTACCTTTTTTGTAAGGCACGCCTCACCATCTTTCTGCACGCCCAGGATGACTGGTAGATAATTCTATTAGCATTAAGTCCTCCTAGCGCTGATGTTTTGTGTGAAAGTTTAAATAAATAATAATGGCTAGAAATATAAATCAAATAGAACTATTAATGTAGTACTCCATTGAGTCAGGTAAGTATATTATGTTTGAAAATAGATGAGGTTTGCCGTGGTGTGTCCGGCTTAAGATTCTATCTCCTCCCATGAATGAATTAAAAGCCAACCAAGGGATTACACCAGGGGACAGGCAGCAGCATCCACCTGAGTACTCTACATAAATAATGCAATCACCAATCCACTTTCGAAGCGTGGTGATTATGGCAATTCCCCCCACTGTATTTCATGGGGGACACTTTGTCCAGCAGTGGATGTCTAAAGGCTGCCGATGAGTAGCATACCGATGGACTGGCAACATTGTATTGGACGCAGACAGTCAATGGATAGAAGCAGCACAAGCCGTAAGACGTAGCATAGCCATGGGCCAAAGACATTGTACCGATGACATTGTAATGGTCCCTGGAAATCAGTGAATAGAGGCAGCACAAGCCCATTGATAGTGGCATTTTATGGGGAGGCAGCAGTTATAACACCACTGTTGGACGTCTACTAGCTGATGATGAATAAAATTAAAGAAATAATATTGGGTAGGTAAGTCATTTACTCATTATTCATTATAAACAATCAAAATTTACCTTGACAAATGCCCGCACTAATATTTACCATTACCGCTAACCAACATATAGCTACTATACACTCATTAAAGTACTAATTCTACAGTTTATTGGTTTTATCTATAGTCTCAGGTAAACCATAAAGGAATTAAAAATAACACTATGGCGAGACTCCCACTGAGTATTATGTTCCTTGCTCTAACTTCATAACCGTCATGGTGAGCTTGGTTCTGCTGGAGGTATTCTATCATCACTTTGGACATCACAACGTAGTGAATACGTACAGTTGAGTGGTGGGTACTCCTCAAGTAATAGATTAATTCTGTGGCAAGGGTGTTCTTCCGAATTATAATTGTAATTTTTCCATTTTGGCCCCTTTTTTCTTGGTGGTCATCATAATATGCCAACCCCAACGTTTGGACGTTGCCTGTTTTCCCACAACCAACGCTTAGGTATTGCTTCTCCAACAATGGCCCTAGCTAGACTATCCTTTCGAAATCTTGCATGATTTTGAACTTTGAGGCTCAGTCTCATTTACTTATTCGAAATTTGTGACACAAATGATTATCACTGCCGTTTTGGTATTTAATATAGCAAAGCGTAAATAACACCCACAATGTTTCCAAACACAGTTCTGCATGTTTATTTTAACTTTTTTCAGTCCAATTAAAAGAAATACACCAAAAATAAACAAATTACAGGCTTTTTTTTTTTTTTTTTAATGGCATCTGAGAATTTTTCTCAATTTTGCCAATGTCAAGTAGCATAGATAATTACAAACATTGTCCAGTCGTCAAGTACTCTGTTATGTCATGTTCTAGTAAATCGATGGCAGTTTACTAGAATGTTCCTGGACAATTTCCACCCCTTCGAAAAGACACGTAATACACTTATTTTATTTAAATTCACTACCATGTGCAAGTTACACCGGTTAAGGTTGCGGTGATGGCCGCACGCTAAATCAACTCGAGAATAGCGCAAAAGTCGGCCTGCATATTGCTGTCCCTGTTTGGCTAACGCAGGCGCGCGCGGGGCACAACCGAACACTTATTTCTATTCTGTGGCCGTTACCATTCATAATTCGAAGCTGGTATTTATTTTTTATGCAAACTAGCATTTGACAAAAATATTTTTTGGCATATTTGGCATTTGTCACAAACTTTTTACATTTATATATCTAGCAATAAAAACTCCTTGGTACCTAGTTCTGCGAACAGTTAGAACTCGCGAGCACAAACTTTTTTCCAATGATTGTGATCAGGGTGGTTATTCGCTATGACCTATGAGATTTCTTTTCAATAACGTGTGACGTCACCCATACGATTCAGCGATGATTCCACGCAGATATCGTAACGAGCCCGCGTTATGTTACGTTTGGTCAGAGCGAATAAGGGGGCAAGTTGGTGCTTTGATGATCGTTGAGTTTGGCTCAACTTTCCAATAGCGACTGTGAGCTAGGAGGTTCATATTTTTATCACATGTAGACACAAGCCTAAATATGAAATGGCGTACTGCGGAAACCAATAGTTTTAGCATTGTGAGCTATGACAAAAAAATCAAAGAAAAATATTTCAAAGTAAACGCTCAACTTTCCTTTAGCTACTGCTAGCTAGGAAGTTCACATTTTTATCACATGTAGGTTCACATAGCACAAGCCTAAATATGAAATGGCGTACTGCGGAAACCAATAGTTTTGGTGATATTTTACTTTTTATCAGTGTTCCCATACGATTTTCGGCTTTTGACAATGACAGTGACAGACCAAATGGTATATTTTGCTAAAAATTGGTGGTTTCTCAATTTTCAACTAGTCGTGTTTTTTGCTCTTACGGTCCAGTCGGTTACGTATTCCTTGAACATCAATGAACTCTGTCATCGTTTGTGTTCTCAGAGTTGAGATTGTTTACGTGCCTACTCCTGTTTGAGAATTCATCGAAGGACTTTCCTTTAGCGACTATAAGTATAAGGCTTGAGGGGGGAGGGGAGGGGTGGGTTGTCAATGTCAAAAGCCGAAAATCGTATCCAAACACTGACAAATAGTAAAATATCACCAAAATATGGAGATCGGAAACCAGTTTTTAGCAAATTTCAACAATGAATAGCTCCAAAACTATTTTTTTCCGCAGTACGCCATTTCATATTCAGGCTTGTGCTATGTGAACCTACATGTGATAAAAATATGAACCTCGTAGGTCACAGTCGCTAAAGGAAAGTTGAGCATTTACTTTGAAATATTTTTCTTTGATTTTGTGTCATAGCTCACAATGCTAAAACTATTGGTTTCCGCAGTACGCCATTTCATATTCAGGCTTGTGCTATGTGAATCTACATGTGATAAAAATATGAACCTCGTAGGTCACAGTCGCTAAAGTAAAGTTGAGCATTTACTTTGAAATATTTTTCTTTGATTTTGTGTCATAGCTCACAATGCTAAAACTATTGGTTTCCGCAGTACGCCATTTCATATTCAGGCTTGTGCTATGTGAACCTACATGTGATAAAAATATGAACCTCGTAGGTCACAGTCGCTAAAGGAAAGTTGAGCCGCTACTATTTCTCGCAAAAACTAGGTACTGAATGGTAAACAAAGCACAAGTCGTAGGTATGTTAGTTACCTAGGTTACTTCATTCCAAATCACAAGGCAAATCTAAATAAAATTACAAAAATATTGCAATGTCATATATAACAAACAAATAGGTGAACAAACACAAGAGCAAGCGAAGCGCGGGGTTACACAGTGTACTAGTGTGAGTGCCTGTCGAGTTGTCAAACATCACACAACCGTAGTTCCCCGACCGGCCCTCGGTTCTGACGCGATAGCAATATGGGCGTTCAGAATTTTTTAGAAATTTGTTCAAGTTCCGTAATACCAAAAATTATGAATAAAACCTTGTTGTTTTTTTTATATCGTGTTGTTATTCTGTTACTTGACAATATAAGCTATGTTCCTACACATAAAATACGTAACATATCGTTGTTTTTCATACGAAACAAATAAGATGAAAACATGTCGTTTAGGTCGTAAAAATATACAAAAAGTAATTCGCTTACATTTCATTTTAGGTATATATTTTGATAAAAAAAACTATCTGGGAACATAGATAAATACTATCCGAATCCGAATAATAGCATAATATGGTGGAAATATGCTCGAATTACAAATGACGTCGGTATTACGTTTGTATGGGCAGTACATCCTTCGCTGGGTTCTTAAAATGCCACCAAAATAACACGATATAACTCAAAAAAACAAAAAAAACAATTGAAATAAAATAAAAAAGGACGACGTCTCCCTTCGAAAGAGCAGAAAAAGTCTCAATTATAGGCTTCTCCTTTTTCTTTATTTTTGACAAAAAAACGTGACATTGCCAACGTCAATCATTTCTGACGTTTTTTAAAAACACGTTCCGTTTTAAATTTCAGGAGACTATTATTACAGCTTAGTTGCTAACAATGCAACCAATAACATAAAATTCTGTACCGTTAATGTTTGTAAAGCACATTAAATATAGTTTTCAAGTTAACAACTTACTAATACCACATAAATCATGTCACTAAGTACTCGTACTTCGTCAGTGCTAGTTAGTCATACTTCTGAAATGAAACGTGACCGAGCGATGAACGAGACCGAAAACGCGTACGCCAGTCTGTAGCCGCTGAACATCGAAAAAATCCTTCGGCAATACCGCGAAGGCATGTTTACTGAACATCGATTTTAGTACTCTGACAATCGGTTTGAAAGTTAGCCATTATAAATGTCATATAATATACATTTTTATTGTTTTATTTTCTTGAACCCCCTCCCCCGAAACTACAACCTGGTTAGGCCCGTGGTCGTGATTTAACAATTCTGCCCAACCAGTTGGACTACGGGTCTTTAGTGGTTCAATTATCATTTTTGTTGGACTATGACTGCATACTAGTCCAACTCTAGATTACTAGCTGCGTCCCGCGGTTTCACCCGCGTGAACTATGATGATGAAAAGTAGCCTATCTGTTAATCCAGGGTAAAAGGTATCTCCCTGGTGCAACCCTTAGTCGACTTTTATGACATCCAGGGGGGGAGATGGAGGGGTCTATACTTAGGCCGGACACACTTCGGCAATCAAATTTATGTAACAAATAATTAAAAATGTACCTGTTGTTATAATGGATATAATGTATACATTACAGCATCTGAAAAGAACAAAAATGCATTAATTGATTTAAGATTTAAGAGTAAACGTGCCACAGAATAAAATAATGGAATGTAAAAATAAGTTATTTTTTATGAAAACAAGTTTTTCTTAGAAACTTTTTTTCTGAAATTATATGAATGAATGATTTGCAGAAAGAATAATACAATTAATACACGCATACCTACACAAAATGTAAAAAATAATATGAAACAGTTGAGCTATCTAAAGATCACTGCAAACGATCTAAAGATCATAATACCCACGATACAGGGAATCCTAGTGTGGAATCAGGACTATGCAAGTGACTGTTGGGTGTTATGTGAATGAATTTAGTATTCGGAACGATGAGGGATCTAAAAAGTCTACCATTATTCGTCGAGGAGTTCCACTATCCATCAACCGTCTCATCATCAGATCAGCTCGCTGTCACCATAATAATGTAATATCATCAGAACTTGAAAGATATCCAAATTTTAACTCAATCGCGTGACAGGAACTATACTCTGATTTTTAATCTTAGATTTTGTAAACAAAGAAATGCCAAGATTATGCCACTGTGTGTATAAGTGTCATGTATGTGTATCATATGTGTATATACACATAATTGATACACACAGAGACATTTATTTGCTTACAAAAAATGTATAAGATTAAAAATCAGAGTATAGATCAAAATCAGCTTGCAAGATTTGACCTAAGCATACACAGTGAGTAATAGTCTATTAAATGTAGCTTAATAAGAATGACAGCTGACGATATTTCACGCCATATCTTTGTAAAAGCGTGGATAATCACAAAACAATACACACATTTTCCCATTCTGTCATAACAAGGTCACGACAACTTGCGTAAAATTTTAAGGGATGTGGTAAGTCGATAAACTTAAATCGATCGTTTTTTTGTTCGAGTTTTTGTTAATTTGTCGTTATTCTGTATCGTTATTGAACATATCGTTTTGTTGACGCAATGCCGAAATGAGCAAAAAAGACAGTTTTGAACAGTGAATCTCGTGAATTCGTGGTTTGCTCAGATGGTTTTGCTTTTAATGTATTATAACAACACGAAAACAATAAAAGGTTGTAATTGTACACGATTTTTGAAAATATTATTCGTGCAAAACAAACCAAGTCAATAAAGGCTGCAGCACACCGCCTGCAGCACACCGCCTGCGTACGCGTAGACGTTGTGCACGTCATCGTACCATGACGTTGTAATGTATGGAACTCTATGAGACATAGCACACCGCTTGCGTGACGTACACGAAGACGTAGACGCAACGCGTGCAGAGAGCTGATTCTAAGTTTTGACAAGCAATTGACACGGACGTCAGGTGTAGTGTAACACGGATTTTTGTATGGAAAATGAGGTTCACAGATTGTACGCTAGGGGCGCTCATCGATGTCTCCATACAAAAATCCACACTACACTACACCGTCATTTGCTTGTCAAAACATAGAATCAGCTCTCACGCATTACGCATTGCAGCTGGGTGCGCAACAGCCCAGTGTATCGTGGGTGCGTGTCTACACCGTAGAGACGCGCGTGTCGCGCCGTAGAGACGTTACGTGCTGCATACGCATTCGGTGTGCTGTAGCCTTAAATAGGCACACACATAAATCTCGATTTGATCCGAATTGACCCATCACTATTTGAGGCTTTTGGCATATTGTTATTCTAATCAAGCTTCATTTGACTATAATTATTATAAGCTTTTTAAATAATCTTACCCTCTTTAAGAACGCTGAACGCGATGTCATCTACCAATGTAATGTTCTGTAGAAAGACTCCAGTGAAAACGTTCTGAAATAAATGTAGTTATCGTTCGTTATTGTAAGATATGGTTACTATAATTAACTAGAGACTAACTTCTGAGGCACGTTCTGTTGTAGGTACAGATAGGTTTTCATCTGCCTTAATTAATTTCTGTAATAGGTCGTAATATAGTAATTCTTTTGAGATACATTTAGATAAATAAATAATACCCATCAGTCACATGAGGGCCAATCGCGATCATCTAGAAAGTTATTACCGAAGCAAAATCTCAAAAGTTATCATTGTTGCGTGCCTCAAATCTCAAAAAGTTATCATTGTTGCATGACTCAAATCTCAAAGTTGTCATAGCTGCGTGCCTCTAATCTCATAGATCATTGTTACATGCCTCAAATCTCAAAATGTTAAATATTAGTATTGAATTGAATGCCTCAAATTTCATAGAGATCATTGTTGCATACCTCAAATTTTTAAGTTATCATTGTTGCATTACTCAGATCTCATAGAGATCATTGTTGGCTTGCCACAAATCTCAAAATTTATCATTTTTGCATGACTCAAATCACATAATGTTATCATTATTGTCTCAAATCTCATTGAGATCATTGATGATATCTTATTCATACTTTTAGGACACGATGTTAGAAGTAAGGGTGGGGGGGGGGGGGAGGGTGCTCAATTCTAAGCATTTTTCCTGCTATTTATTTCTGATATTATTAAAAATTAAAAAACTAAATGAAGAAGCCTATATTTTTTTTACCACGGGATTTTAGTAGCTGTATGCAGCTGATGAGCCGTGTTACTCTCGGCCTTAGAACAGAACTCCTCCAACTCCTCCTGTTGATGTTGTAAAAGGCGACTAAGGGATTTCGTTAGGGTATATGGGCAGCAGCATCCACTTGAGTACTTAACACCAAACTGCCATCACCAATCCGCCTGCCAAGCGTGGTGATTATAGCAAATAACATCATTTCACGCTATGCTATGGAGGAGGTCTCTTTTTTTTTTTGTAATGGCTCGACAAACTGGCTCAGGGACCGCCTGATGGTAAGCGATTACCGTCCGAGGCATTGCCAATGCGTTGCCTGCCTTGAATGCTTTTTTTTAAGCTGTTCATGTTGTAGTTTAGCGGAAAAACCTCAGAAGGGAGCTCATTCCACAATTTGCATGTATGTGGGAGAAAAGATCTCGAGCGAGCTGTAGAGATACCCACATATCTATTGATGTGTGGATGAGCTCCCAACCGGTGTCGAGAGGTGCGATGATAGAACCTGGAAGCGGGTATAAGATCAAATAGTTCCTCAGAGCACTTCCCATTATAGAGTCGATAGAATATACAGAGCGAGCCGATATCTCGGCGCAGGCTCAGCGGGTCTAGTGTACTGGTGAGCTTAGGGTCGTTGACGATCATCAACAGTGTTGGTCTCATCCAGCAGTTGATGTTTATAGCTGTCAAAAAGATCACTTACCATTACAGCGTATCCGTCTGTTGAATTGAGCCCGTATACAGAAGGACTCAAACTGATAGTCCTATCGTGGTCCAAATCGGGGTTGAGAAGCAGGAAGGTGAAGGACGGGTACCTGTCTCCTTTTAATGGGTGGTGGGGTTTCACCCATAGTGTTATTTTGTCTTTTAGCTGCAACGTAAGAAGGCGTAATATGTGATTTTGCCCAACAAAATCGATCTAGAACTCAGTATCTACGGGTTCTACGAGTTAAATGTTTTGGAATATGAAAATTTTATATTTTTGCATTTATTGTGTAAAGTTGAAAACACGATATGTAACAAAAACCTCGATAGTTTTATTTAATGAAAAATCCTTGTTTCGCACACGTTTTGAATGAGATCTCAGGAACCCTAAGGTGTTTTAAGGTACAACAAGTAAGTAATAACTATTTATTAGCTAAAATCAGTTTTATGATAAACACTTCATTTTCGCACTAATAAACAAAAAAACTACATTTTTGTGCACGACTCTCGCTAACGCGAGCGAGATGGCGAGATGGCGCGCGGGTTATCGCGTGCGTTAAAGAGGACCCCTAAATAGTAGTATAGTGCCCTCTTAAATGAAAACAAAAGAAATAAAAAAAACTCATCTTCCAATTATTGCTTACACTAAGAGTAAGCATCACTAGAAGGTAGAAAAATAGAAAATAAATAACATCCAACAGTCACATACGTAGTCTTGATCCCACACTAGGATTCTCTGTGTAGTGAGCAACAGGAACTACGAGTACCATGGTACCATAACACCCAGACCAGGAACAAATATTTACAGATCATGCACATATTTGTCCGCAGCGAGAATCGAACCTGCACCTCTTGCGTCTCAGCCGGCGACTCGCCCGCAACGCGATCGAGATTGTCAAATATAGAGAGATAGTATCTGACCTAAGGCAGAGTAACCAGGAAAGAACTCATGACACGAAGTAGTAGAAGTACCTAGTCCCAAATTGGTAATTTTCCTATAAAACACACATACTGTTGTATGTGTGTTTTATAGGTAAACTGCAGACATACCTTATAAGGCCTGGCCATGATGCCTAATGGGTCTTGCGCCACCGCAATAAGGTCCAAATTCAGCAGCAGTTCTTTTTCATAGTCCAAAATTCTTCTCATATCGCAGCTCAGTAGTATCGGTGCGGAAAGCATCGCGTAAAATGATATGAGCGATCGGCTCTTTTGGGGAGACAGCGAATTGTGGCCGAATAATAACTAGAATAAGGTTTAATTTTAAATAACTAAGAAGCGATCGATTATCAACTGGAATAAGATGAAAACGTATTGAATTGTATTGTATACACATGTACACACATGTGTCGCTCTAATATAGACTATGGTAAGACCGAAAACGCGTACTAGACTACAGTCTAGTGGGTCACTCTTGTGCGTAACGTTTTTGTGTCGCTCTAGTGGGTCACTCTTGTGCGTAACGTTTTTGTGTCACTCTTGTGTGTTACGTTTGTGTATCGCTCTAGTGTGTCACTTTTGTGTGTCGCTCTACTGGGTCACTCTTGTACGTAACGTTTGTGTGTCACTCTTGTGTGTTACGTTTGTGTATCGCTCTAGTGTGTCACTTTTGTGTGTCGCTCTACTGGATCACTCTTGTACGTAAAGTTTGTGTGTCACTCTTGTGTGTTACGTCTGTGTATCGCTCTAATGTATTACTTTTGTGTGTAACGTTTGTGTGTCGCTCTAGTGGGTCACTCTTGTCCGTAATGTTTGTGTGTCACGCTTGTGTGTTACGTTTGTGTATCGCTCTAGTGTGTCACTTTTGTGTGTAACGTTTATGTGTCGGTCTAGTGTATCACTCGTGTTACATTTTTGTATAACTCTTGTGTTAAGTTTCTGTGTCACTCTACTTGTGTGTCTCTGTACCTTACCATATCAGGATCGTTCCAGCGGCCAGGCCCGTGGTACTTGTGTATATTGTCATATTCCATCTCAAAGTACTGCATAATGTGGCTGACGGAATCCCATGAGTTAATAACGACGTCGTGGTAGTTACGCCACATATTGCAGTGTTGCGATATTACATTGAAATCGGGCTGAAATTTATAAGAAAATAAAATAGAAGCAAAATCCGTTCGCATACCGGAACCTCCTTTAAATGCGTTTGTAGCCTAGTACCTAGTTAAAATACCACTATCTCATGATTTTTCCAGAGCTAAATACCACAGGCAAGGCTACCAAGAACGAACTAGTGAGAGAAGAGTAGTTTCAAATAAGATAAGATAAATATTGTAAACATACCTTTTTTTTATGAATAAACTGTATGTAGTAAGGCCAGCTGCATGAAAATACCATTGGTCTGGTTTCGTTTAAGAGTTTACCGAATTCTATGTATGCTACAAAACAAATAAGATTTTTATCTTTTTAAACTATTATGGTTATAAACATAATTATCACTAGATTTACCATGAACAAGAGCATGGTACAAGAGGCAATTGAGATTACTAAACACAGGAATTTCAATAGAGAAGGTTTTCAATTGTCTGGAGTCTGGTATCCTGTGGTGAGAATGTGTAGCAATCGGAAAAATTGTGTGGTACCAGTTGCTCGTCCGGATACCGTGCGTCAGTGTGGTGTGTCACAATGAAACTGATGGTAGGGGGTGTTCGTAATAAAAGAGTGAGAAAGCGGGTAGATCGTTACGGCTACCAATAACAACAAATCTACTCGCAAAGACTTCAGTTTACCCGTGATCATGGCGCATGAAACTGTGCCGAAATATCGGGAATCAATAAAGCTCAAAAATCATGGTAAATATCCCGTTTCTAGTGATAATTAAATAAGATTTTTGGTTAAAAAAGTATGCGTTTCTATTTTAAACAAATATTTTACAAAAAAAACTTCCGATAAATAGAATAGAAAGAATAGAATATTCTTTAACCTCTCAAGTATCCTAGTTGCGACAATACCTGTATTTAATCTGTCCTCTCCCACAAAGCATCCATCCAGCTTGATATAATCGACGCCCCATTCAGAGAATGTTTCAGCATCTGTTTTGAAATGGTTCTCGGAGCCCGGATAGTTCATGCATGTGATATCGGCTACGTTTGTGTACATGCCAAATTTAAGGCCCCGGGAGTGTATCTAAAAATAAGAAAATGTATGCCCAATTATCACCAAACCAATTTTTATTTTAAAAAGAATCCAATTCAAATATTTTGACGTCACCCTAAATTTAAGAGGCGGCAAAAGCCGCAACAGGAAACTTGTTGCCGCCAAAATCAAAATAAAGAATTTAAAAATATATAAATGAGGACTTTATTCAATGGAAGAATGAAAGAAAATCAACTTGTTTGAATAACCGCGTTTGAAAAAAAGTAGGTTACGAACCTTGGCCGCAATTGGGCATTAATTAACTCGCGTTTATCACGTTCATTAACCGACTTCCCAAAAAAGGAGGAGGTTCTCAATTCGGTTGTATTTTTTTTCCACCAACGCCTTAGGTGCGATTTTTTAACCGACTTCACAAAAAGGAGGAGGTTCTCAATTCGGTTGTATTTTTTTTTCTTTAATGTTATCTAGTGACTAAACGTCAGTAAAATTGCCGTTAAATCCCGATTTCTAAATTTATGTAAACTCATTGAAGACTAAAATTCTTATACCTACCTATTAATACAAGTGCTTTCCCCAGAGCACATCTCGAGAAAAACGGTGATTTGCGGCATTTTTTATGATATTTAGTCATTCGGTGACGTTAAAAAATCGCACCCCTCGGCCCGTATTCTCAGATTAATCACGTATACAAGATGACGTCACATCTCACATGATGCCCATACAAAATTATGGTTGTCATGCGAGATATGACGTCATCGCGTGCACGTGATTTTTATGAGAATCACCTCCTGGACGACCTCCGTGGCATAGTGGGCGAAAAGCCGGCTGAGATGCAAAAGGTGCAGGTTCGATTTCCGCTCCGGGACAAATGTTTCCATGATCTGCAAATATTTGTTCCTGGTCTGGGTGTTGTGATAGCATGGTACTCGTAGTTCCTGATACCCACCACAACACAGAATCCTTGTGTGGGATCAGCACTAGTAATGTGACTGTTGTGTGTTATGTTATGTATGTTATGCTGGGTGTTATGTTATGCCTGGTTTGCCAGCCACTTCTGACTGATGAATGGTGATGATGATACAAGTTGTTTATAGAAAGAACCAATGTGGTGATTGTTGTTAAGGGACCACACAATCTAAGTCTCCATTCCGAGCCACATAGAGCAGATGACCACATGAGGCAGAGTCTCATCTATGTAGCTCGGAAGGTAGGACCAACAAGAACCACAAGAGAATAACTAACATAGTCAGCTATATACTTCATGCCATTAGGAAATCTCTTTCTATCCGGTACTAATTTCCCATTGCTGTCTCTTTCTTTCTCAGACCAGCAGTCATCTATAATGATGTACTCATAACCTGCTTCTTGGTAGCCTTCCATGAAAAATGTGTCTGCCACGGAGAGGATTAACTTTTCACTGAAAAAAAAATTAGTCAAAGGTAAAACAATACTGCTATGGAGAGAGCTTTGCTCAGTTTACTACGGGATAGAATCTGAAATGAGGAGATCTGTACAAGAACCAAGATCACTGGGAGAACTCTCTCAGAGCTAGCAAGTTGAAGTGGCAATGGGCAGGCCAAATAGCTCGAAGAACTTTTTCTAAAAAAAATAATTATAAAGAAATGATTGGGTAATAAAGTTTCTGGAGTGGCAACCACAAGCCAGATAACAAAAAGGGTTGAAAGGGGGCCTACATTGGGCCCCCCTTTCGATGGACCAAAAAGGCATTATAAATATTGCAGTGGATGGTTATTATGTTGTTATGTACAGTTTGTATGAATAAATGTCTTTTTTCTTTCTTTCTTTCTCTGTAAATGTGCTTGTTTTTTAGTGTGCTGATGTTAGTTAAAGATTTTCAATTAAAAAGACACTGCCACCTGTACTACAATATTTATAAATAAGAATTAAGCAAATAATTTTTTTGACATTTTTAATTTTATTTTGATTTCAGTCTTTTTCCTCAGTGCCCCTTTATCGACACTCCGACTAAAGCCCCCTTATCGACACTTGTGTTGTTCTACTAGGATTTGTGTGAAACTTACTTTAAGCATTTCTCAGGATACTTGTCACAGTCGACATGACACATGTAATAACCCCACGACAGCCATCCCATAGGTGGTGTCCGCGCCAATCCATTCTCCAATAAATAAACCTTGCTCACAAATGCCACGAAAATAAATATAATTCGCGAATAGACCATAATATTCTAGTTTTATGAGTTTTCTTTAGTGGAAGAAAGTAGCCACAAAGTTTTTATGCTACGGTATACTGCCACGCCGGCCGCTCCAGCATCATAAAAATTATCACTTAATTTGCTATTTTCATTATTTGTACCTTGCTTGTACACACGTAATTCCGTTTTGTTTTCATGCAAGATTATGCAAACCGGCCAAACAAAAAAATATTGTAAATAAAATGTAAGACGACACAATTCAAATGTATGTCAATTTCTAGGTATCATCGAGGCTAATGAAGATTTTTTTTTAGTCGCGTAATAGAGCACCTGTTCAAATAAAGCTGTCAATGTCACTGAGGAATTGACGAATGTTGACATGACTGGGGTACGTTCAATATGTACACTCTTACCTCTGGTTGTGGTTGCTGATAATAGTATATTTCAAAGTATACCTAACAAAACGCAATGACCTTTGAGTGTATCCCATGGAGCAAAGTGTACCACAAGAACAATAGGTAAACATTTTTTGAATGGGTTATTTTACAAAAGAGTATTATAGTTACTTTGTTCCACTATTCTCCGATTCCCTATCTAAATCGTCTGATAGATCAAAGGTCGCAAGGATGGACGTCGCTAGCGTCGGACTGGCCATATAATTGAGGTGACGTTTGCCAGCCGGGCCCTGGCCTGCGCGGGCCCACCGCGGGCCTGGCTTGCGGGGGCTTGCTGCAAGCCAGGCGGTAGGTAGGGTAGAGGGCATGGGCAGGCTAAGACCCAGCTCTTGCAACCTACATGTAAAGTAGGTATGCAGTTTTACAAGTAGGATAAAAAGACATTATTGCTATGGTGGATGGAAATTGTGGAAATGGATGAAAATAATATGCACTTTTGCAGGGAGAGGCTAATTGAATTTGAGCCTTGTGTTTCACCTTTCGTTTTGCAGTTTTCGGCATGGTTGGTATAATAACAATTATCAATAAAAACCTACCTGTATTTTCAACTAGCGAAGGTAAAATGTCGTTAAAACGCAAGATATAAGTAATAGGTAATATTTTGTTAATGGTTTTTAAGTGTTTACCCACACATTGAAAATGCTGAGATTCAACTTAAACGTAACTCAGAACATAAATATAAATATTATTACTATCTAAAGATTTATTTAATTGACGTAAGCTGCATTTTTTATGTAAATATTTAATATAGGTACCTACCAATTTATGTTTCAGTGAAAAAGTCCTATAAACAATCCCTATACAAAAATATTTCATATTAGATTTCTTTGTTCTAAGTTGTTCCTTTAAATCTTGAATACCTACTGAATAAATTGTTTTACTGTAATTATTGAGTTAGTACCATGTGTCATTTAATTTTGAATAAAGTATATTATTTTGAAATACTCATTATGTATAAATAATATTAAGTCAAAGTCAAAGTCAAAAAGAATTTTATTCATTTCAATGAAGAAGTTTATAAGACGTTTTTAAAATGATCCTTGTGATTTCAATCACAAGGATTATTTTAAATCGTCTTATAAACTAAAATTACTCCTGTTCCAACGCGACCAAGCCTAGAAGAATCAGGCAACAAACACGGCTTGGCTTACAAAAATGGTCCGTCTTACCAGCGAGCAACGAGTTGCTGATAGATAGTAAATGAGAACTTAAAAACTTTAGGAAGGTTGTCAAAATTAAATAAACATCAGCAAAAACAAAAATATGCAAGACAGCACACGCTACGCTTGTTATAGGTTCTTATAAATAATAATCTAATAGAAACATGTAAATAGGTAAGTACAGATATTGCAAATTTCCATTTTAGCAGTCTGGGGGCAGAGTGACATCAGGCCACGCGGCTTTATCATTTATATAGTCATCAATAGTGTAATACGCTTTCTTAATTAGATTATCCTTATGTAGGATTTAAACCTTCGAATAGGAAGTTTAGATGCACCTTCTGGAAGTTTATTATAGAACCGTACAGAATTCCCCATAAAAGACCCACTTACTTGCTTTAATCGAAATTTTGGTATATTTAGTTTGTGTTTATTTCTCGTGTTAATACCATGCACGTCACCCTTTTTCATAAAACTAGCCATGTTTTGATGTGTATGTAATAATATTTCATAGATATATTGCGATATTACTGTGAGAATATTGATTTCTTTGAAACGCTCCCTCAAGGAGTCGCGCGACTTCATTTTATAAATGGCACGTATTGCCCGTTTTTGTAAGACAAAAATAGCTTGGATATCTGCTGTTTTACCCCACAGTATGATACCATATGACATAACACTATGGAAGTAGCTAAAATAAACCAGCCTAGCTGTAGCTTTATCAGTAAGCTGCCTTATTATACGAACTGCATATGCAGCGGAACTAAGTCTTCCAGCTAGAGCCACAATTTGTGGTGCCCACTGCAACCCTGCATCAATATTAAGCCCTAAGAAAATAGTAGACTAAACAAGTTCAAGTGTCTCCCCATTTATTTTAATATTAGTTGGATAATGTTTTACATTTGGCAATGTGAATTTGATGCACTTAGTTTTTTTAGCATTAAGCAAAAGATTATTTACTCATCATAATTAGATTTAGATCTATCAACTTTGAAAATCAAAGAAGTATCGTCAGCAAACAGAACTATGTCACATATGTATTTCACATAAAAAGGGAGATCGTTAATGTAAACTAGGAATAAAAAAGGGCCTAGTATTGAACCCTGTGGCACCCCCATGACAATAGTCGATACAAAATTGACCATCATCAACATCATAATCAGCCTGAAGAAGTTCACTGCTGGACATAGGCCTCCACCCTAGAATGCCACGATGGACGGTCTTGAGCCGCCTCCATCCACCGAATTCCTGCTAAATGTCTTTATAGTCCATCTAGTGGAAGGCCTTCTTCTACCGCGTCGTCTGGTTTGTGGTCACCATTCGAGTACCTACCTATATTCCCCAACGAACAATACAAAATGAATACCTACTCATTTATTTAAAATCCATAATGTTTCAAGTTTTTCAGTGTACAAGGTCACTTGTACCTACACTTAAATTTGTATTACGGTTGACAGCCCCTGAATCCTGAGATATGCCGGTCTTACCCCGTTTTATAGATAAATGACAATTATGATGAATTTAGACCTTATTTCGGCGCATAGAAGACATAAGTACCTATATTCAGTGGTTTTGTGACAGCCATTGATGTACCTACCATAACAATATGTCTGTGGTGCGATTACGTAGTTCTGGGAAGGACTTTTATATAAGGGTACATAGATATATGTATATTTGATGGCGGGGAGGGGTGGAGGAGGGGGAGGAGATCCCTCCCCCGCATGGAGGAAGTTTAGGAAATGCATAGTTTTTTTATAATTTTTAAAAATCTAATTTTGAGATTATGTTTTGGTAATTTTTCTTTAATATGGCCTGTGATTAGAAGTTTTTTTATGTACAAATACTACAACATAGTTTAAAAAAAAAAACCTAACAACCTACCGAGGGCCTGTCTATAGTATGGCCTGTGATAAGAAGTTTTTCTTGTGGTCTTAAGATTTTTTGTGTACAAATACTATAAAATAGTTTTAAAAAAAACCTAACAACCTACCGAGGGCCTGTCTATACTATGGACCCTGTGTAAGAATTTTTCTTGCGGTCTCATGATTTTTTACGTACAAAAATTTTAATTATTTCCTAGATCTGAAACTTCGTGACATTGCTCAAGACAATAAGTAGGTAGGTACCTACTTTGCATAAAAAAAATTCAGTCTACTACAAGTCCCGTACCTACTTATATAAAAGACGAGCCCGCATTTTGCTTACAAAGGTTAAATGCAACAAGAATGCGTAAATTAGGTCATCGTAATTTAAAATAAAAACAACATTGAAATCGATTGAAATCAAAAGCAACAGAATTACGTAATCGCCCTCCTGGTTGTTACAAAATTCACTTATCAACCCAGTTTGTTGCAAAGCTGTTCCAAACTATCGTTTTGAGAGAAAAGGTTAAAGAAATAAAAACTTGCAATGTGTAATAAAAAGCAGAAGGCTCCGGAAAGTTACCGACGAGTTTCCTTTTATGTCGTTCTATATTGTATGTAGGATCCAAGTATCTACGTTACGTGGGTAGAGTGCGTCTAATTTAAAACTGAACCACAAAGTACGAGAAGCAGCGGTGCGCAGCCACTGAACGCTGCACTATTTAATGAGGGGTTTTCACGGGCGTTTCAAATCATGCTTTTAGCGTTGAAAATAGATGGCGCTGCTCTGTAACGTAGCTGTCAAGTGTCAAAATAAAGTTAAATGTCAACATCAACAACGTGGATATATTTTCAATTCGTGATTATTTATTTTTGCTTACCTACATAGAAAAACACCACGAAATCATTTACGCACTCTCAAGAAGCAGAGCAGACACAAACAGATATCATGATTAATAGGCACAGATTAGTTAGATAATAGCTTTGTACGTGTACACCACAGATATTTAATACATTTGTCAATCTTGTCAGCTACAGTTTAAGTCAGCGCCATCTATCGAACCAATTTGAACTAAGTAAGTACTTTTTTTAATCGAAGTTGAAAAGCACTCATTACATCAAAATAAATATAATAAAATGAAAAACTAACGAATCCGATAGGAAACCCTTCCGAACGTTTAAAAATAATATGTATGTGACTGTTGTTGACTGGTGTTATGTTATGTACCTCAGAGGAAAGGTATTTCCTCTGAGTTATGTACCTAAATTTATTTATTTGTTTTTATTTTGTTCACAGAAGTGGCTTGCGTATGATTGAGTATGGGCGATGGCATGGCGTAGTGTGAGCATGTTGGCGGCGCGGGTCGCGGTCGCGCCGCTCGCCGCGCTGCTAGCCGCGCTGCTCGCGTTCGCAGTGGCGGCCGAACCACCCACCATGGAGCCAGTGGGGTTCGAGGCTGCTTTTCAAGGTATGTATACTACAATGGGAAGTTTTCTGATAGCTGAAACAAAATAGTTCTAAATCCATTCATAGATGGTGCAGTCCAGACTGTCCAAATTTTATCGGTCAGCCACCAACTGTCAGTGTCAATGACTTCACTCGCTCATGCTGTTCGTTAGTGAAGTAAAGTAATCTACATAAAATTTTTGTTGAAATTCTGATATATTCAAAACAAAAAAAAACTGCAAAATCTTCAGAAGACACAACCATGTCAAGTCACTGCCATCTACCGGAATTTTAAGAACAATTTTTTAGTTTTAATTGCCTCCCTGAAAACTTCTCATTCTAAGAATTATTGAGTTGAAAGCAATCGGTGGATTTACATTTACAAAAAGATCAAAACAAATAAATAGTTGTAGTACCTAGGTACTCAGGTAAATATAACAAAAAAGGCACGTTAGGGTGACCAAGAAATATCCAGTGAATCTAGAGAAGATAAAATAAGACTACGCGTAATAATACCTATAACAGGCCATATACAGTGTGAGTCTTCATAATGTGCACAAATTAAAACGACGGAAACTTTGCTTAATTTTGTCGAAGGAAAAGATTGAAAAAAAAATCTACTATTTTTTTAATTATTTTATGGCGTTTTTTAAATTTTTGTTTGCTACAACGACCCCCGTCTAAACAAAACGGTGTAACTTTTAAACTAAACGATCTGTTACGATGAAACAAACTCAGTAATGATTGGAAATAATAGGAGCTCCTCATAAAATTAATATTTAGATAAAATACATACCTCAATTGAAAATTAAGATGTTTTTTAACAAAAATCAGATTTATTTTCATATTTTTTTTCAGTAATTGTAAAATGTCGCAGTAAAACCCCGGCTTTACCTACCTACATTTTTTATTACTGTAAGTTATTCTACATCGTATTATCTATTTGATGGTAAAAATTTCATGTTTATAACTCAATCACAACATTTCTTAGAAAGGCCTTGCTCACTGTTGCGCACCATTGTCTAGTAGGTAGAGACCCTTTTTTTTGTTAGTTATTGTTGTAAATGCACACGTTTTATGGTGCAGGGAAGCGGGGTCAGCTGAAGGACTAAGTAGCTCGAGTTCTGTTACTACTTATGTTATGTTTTGTTATTGTATGATAGACATACAGTCGCTCTGAACTATTCGCCGCTGCTACTGGTCCTTTTCCGTTATTCTCCCCAATACATAGGTATTGGTAGTTATGCGTCCATACGGAAAATGTCGTGCAAAGTCGGGCGATATCACACGATGTGTCTGTCAACACGTGTCCCGGGATATTTTTCCCCCCCTAGTGAATACAAGGCTTGAAGCTCGTCACGAAGACTTCTGAAATCTTCACACCCTCACAAACGCACGGTAATGGGCGAAACGGTGAATTCAATTACTCGTCCAATTTAGCTCATAATAGCTTCGTTACCCACAATAGGCTATACGGCACAGTTTTCATAATTCTATTGTTTGTGGCGTGAATTGTTTTGGCTAAATTTGGTTATGGTAATGCGAGAATGTGCCAGTTTTGTTTGTGAACAAATATTCAAAGTGAAATCTGTTGGAATGATAAAATATAATTGAAATTAAACGTGGCACAATTCCCGTTCATCGTAAGTCATTCACAGTGTCCGTTTGTGGAAAGCGTTGCCTGTATATCAGAAAGACCTTACTTCCCATCTTTAAAAACATGGTCACGAAGCAAATTGTCTTGCTGTACCAGTTGAATATCATGTTTTTGTACCTATTATGTTTATGTATTTATATATATATAAATTTATGTATTATAAAAATATGTACTTATTATTTCAGTTGTCCCGTATTCTGTTTGCTGTTTACCATGGTCCTCGTAGTTTCTGATACCTCGACACAGGGAATCCTAGTGTGGGATCCGAACTATGTATGTGACTGTTGGGTGTTATATATGCTATGTTATAAGTATTTGCTATTTGATTTGTAGTTTTCGGGAAGCGAATTAATGCACCCCTTACCTCCTCTCGCCTTACTCAAAGTCTGCGGTAAATACTACGTGCAAACTTTTTTAAGGGTACCTAAGGTAAGTTTGCTAACATCTGACAACCACATATGAGTGGACACATGGACATCAAAGCCAGAGCGGTAAAGCTCGCTTAAATTACATCCACAAATATGAATGAAATAATTCCTAGGAGACGCGTTGCTATAATATTCGCTGCTCAGTGGCGACCGCGTGGAAAATGATCAAAGCGAGCCTATAATAAAACCGATGCAATTTGGTGCAAAACATAAGCGATCTTTGCAAAACCTTTGGCATATAAGTCAGTTCACCAGATTCCAAAAATAATCTACTTATCCTACCTTATATACCTACAGGTTGTTTTTTTGAAATGGGACAGTATGTGCATATCCGAATTCTTAAGAGATAAAGGAAAACTGTCTTTAGAACCATTTACTCATTTTGTAATAAAACGATTTTGGCTTAGTTATTTTTTTGGTCAAGCCTGAGTTCTCCATAAAAATAAGCTGTTCAAATAAGTTGTAAAATTTTTTGTTAATACGTATCGCCTCAGTTTCATATAAGGATTGTTTCATAGTATCGGAAGAAAATAATCTGAGCAGCAGAAAATAGTCAAATTTAATAAAATGTTTTCTCATACAATTTGTAAGCAATCTCGTACCTACATTAATAAAACCATCGAAATAAATGATCAAAATGGCCTCCCTCTTGCTGTTTCCAGGTACGGGCATGTTTCAGAACACCTCTAATGGCCTTTATATCTAGTAATACACCCTGTATATCTAGAATCACGGGTATATCTAATTTTAATTCAAAATGGGGGAGATAAGATCTGCACTGATTTCCCGAATTGGGGGTGTATTGCGCATTGTCCCCCGGCTAACCCAAGCCCAGCCAGCCCAACTCCGAAGGACTCTGGGTTGATGGCAGCACTGTTCCAGTGTCCTCCCCGAGTATGAAATGGAAGAAGTCAAACAGGACTTTATCAGCTCCTGGAGTCCGGTTTTTTCCTGGCTTCATTTGTGGCCGTGCAGTCCATTAACACATGCTCCACTGTCTCCTCGTCCTGAAGACAGCCACGACATATCCCACTGTCCGTAGCCCCTGTCTTCAGCAGATGGTGGTTGAGATCACAGTGTCACGGGTATATATTAGTGTGAAGTGTCTTATTCAAGTGTGAAGAAATAATAGCCAAATTAGAAGAAAACTTCGTTCGCGTGCAAAGGGCGTAAGCGCTTTTTTGCTAGCTACTGATGTGCCTTGTGTTCCTGGCGGTCGGTAATAAAGTAGCTTTTTAACCGATTTCACAAAAAAGGAGGAGGTTCTCAATTCGGTTGTATTTTTTTTTTATGTTTGTTACCGCATATCTCCGGCGTTTATGAACCGATTTGGAAAATTCTTTTTTTATTTGAATTGATACACTTCCAGATTGGTTCAAAACCCAGTTCTGATGATGGAATCCATGAGGAATTGAGGGAACTCCTCAGATATTGTAGGCATACATATGGCGATTTTGATATTTTCAGCAACAAACCAAGCATTCAAAAAGTATCAAAATCCTTTCACCGCTATGGTTCTTTCATCATTAAATCGAAACAATGGCGGAAGTCGGTTTTTTAAATGAAAAGTTATTCAAAACCCAGTTCTGATGATGGAGTCCATGAGGAATTGAGGGAACTCCTCAAATATTGTAGGCATACATATGCCGATTTTGATGTTTTCAGCAACAAACCAAGCATTTGCATTCAAAAAGTATAATAATCCTTTCACCATGGTTCTTTCATAATTTTTTTTTCATCCAAATTTTTTGTCGAAAACAATGGCGGAAGTCGGTTTTTTAAATGATAAGTTATTTGCTAGCTACTAATGGGCCTTGTGTTCCTGGCGGTCGATAATAAAGCTTGTCTCGTTTAACTTGAATCTTAGAACAAGCGGAATGAACTCAACGCGCTCGATAGATCGATTAACGAGAACACGAGGCACCCTCCACCATATAATTTTCAATATGCCGACGTCGCCTGCAATATTGCATTCGTTTGGAAAACATTGAATTTTCTGGTAATTTTGATGAGTTTTGTAATCTTACTAATATTAAAAATGTGAAAGTTTGTAAGTATGTTTGTTACTCCTTCACGCTGAAACAGCTGGAGTGATTAACTTTCATTTTAAAACAATGAACCAGAAAAAAGTTTTTTAGCGTAATTTACCGCGGAATTTCACATACGTTACGGGAGCCTCTTAATGGAGTTAACGATGAAGTCTTAATGGAAGTTAGCGTGATAGATTTGTTTATTTGCTTAATAAATGTTTGATATATCTCCTGCATGCTAATAATACTCATTAATAGATTGACCGTGGCATACTTTAGCCACCTCGACTTATCTGATATAGCTCTCAGAATTAGCAAGTTAAAGTGGCAATGGGCAGGTCATATAGCACGTAGAACTGACAACCGTTGGGGAATAAAGGTTCTTGAGGTGCAACTATAAAACAAAGGCAGTAAGTCTGTGAATGGAGGCGGTTCAAGACTGTTCGTAATGGCATTCTAGGGGGAAGGCCTATGTCCAGCAGTTGGCTTCTACAGACTGATGATGATGATGAATATTATCCAAAAAAAAAACCCTCAAAGGGTTGTAATATAAGATGCAATGGGGTATGCTTGTTTTTAAATGAAAATTTGAATTTGGAAGTACAACAACAAAATAGCATCGGCATTAGATACAATATAGTCCCATATTAATAAAACGAACTTGACTCTAAGAACGATCTCGAGTGTGTTCCAATTTCAAAATTCCAGTCCAAAAATTAAATAAAAAAAATTAAAAGTCTCAAAATCATTCTCATAGCCCTTGAGTTCGGTCTCCATAGCATCGGCGACATTAGTTGAAAGTCACTACGGGTGCGTACTGCGTAGGTATAGACTCTTTAGTCTTTATTCTGAGGTATATCTCGTGACCGGCAAGATTAGTTGATAGCTACTACGGCGCGTAGTTGGTGAGTTGGTGAGTTATTGTCCTTATGCCGGGGTAGGATTCTGTACCACCACGTAAACGAAGTCACGAGCGGGCCGCTAGTAAAATATAGGTATTTATTGCTGTGCTGTTGCTGCTGTCACACATAATATTCAAAAGCGCGTAATGGCGCGAAATGTCTATGTAAAATTGTAGTTACTTTTATCAAATAAATTCTACAAAATAATTTTCTCATACTGAATATTTTGCACGTAAATAATAGGTATACGTGCCCACATTAGAATTGCTGGGAAAAATGTTATTTCAGTCTAATAACAGGCAAAACGTGAAAATACGGGTTTCCTGAATTCCTTCCCGTATTTCAAATAGCGTTAGCTGAGTTACTGGTATTTTCTGGCGAAAATGTTACAATGGCTTAGAAGGCATAGAATCATACCTCGTTCGACAAGTAAATTATGGATTTCTTTGAGATCATGTTTTCAGAATTGAAGTTGAACTTTTTATACTTGCATTCTGATCCATGGTAACCTATATTAGTACTCTGATTTTTAATTTTAGACATTTTTTGTATACAAAGAAATGTCACTGTGTGTATAAGTGACATGTATCTGTATCAATATGTGCATATACACATATGATACACACACATATTATGACACTTATACACACAGGCATATTTTAACAGTTCTTTGTTTAAAAAAAATGGCTAAGATTAAAAATCAATAAGTGTTATGTACTTACCTAAAAAAATATGCCACTCACGTAGAGAATTTACGTCTGCGTGCCACAAAAAATCACAAAATCATTAAAAAAAACATCACCTTGATAGCTTTAGGTGTAGCTTCGATAGAACGTGTTTTTTTGGTTATTATAAAGCTGTGCGCCTTCATAAACTACCGTTTTTTTTCCATAGTTCGTACGATATTTAGGTAAAACAAGAAAGCTAGCGCGACACGTTGTTTGCTTCGTCGTTCTATTTCATTGCATGCCAGTTTAGTTGCCCTAACCCTAATAATTATTTATAACTAAACTTGCTTAGAACTAAATTTTGTCATAAATCCACAGCGACTATTAACTAACTCTCTTCAATGTAACACGGCTTCTATGCCATATAAGTTCATAACTTTATAGTCCCCTTTTGGTAATTTATCATAGCACGGAGCGTTCGCTACTAAAATTTTACGGAAGTCCGTTTTTTTTGGTAGTTTTCGATTGGTTATGAGAAATGTTTTCAGAATTTGCATTTTAAAAATTTCGGGTATTTTCGTGAAATACTGCAATTTTATAGTTAAAAGGATTACCTACTTACATATATTAATTGCATAAAATATTATCATCATCATGAGCCGGTACAAGTCCAGTGCTGGTCATAGCCTCCCTCATACAATATCACGACAAATTGTCTTGAGCCACCTCCGTCCACCGATTTAAGTCGTCAGTCTTTTGAGAGTGCCTTAAACAAAAATATGATTAAAAGTTACCTACGCCTATGAACATTTACCTACAACATTCGCGATATTGCAGACTTGTTACCTACCACTATGGACCCTCTTGACATTTCTTTCAAACTTGCCCTTAAATAAAATAAATAAATAAATGCTGGCCATTTCACACAACATTATCTAGCCCCAAGCTAAGCAGAGCTTGTGTTATAGGTACTAGATAACTGATATACTTAATACAATACACAAGACATAGATAGATATTTTTTATCATACATAGAAAATACCTAAAACACCCTGAACAAATATCTGCAGATTGTACACAAATATTTGTTCCGAGGCGGGAATCGAACCCGCAACCTCCTGCGTCGCAGGCGAACCTACGCTCGCCGCACCAAAGAGGTCGTCCTAAAAAAACCCAAAAAAATGTTGGCTTAAAAGTTTAAATAAAGCCCAACGTTGTGATCTATGAATGAAATTAATGTTTTGTTACAGGACGGTGCGGTGAAGGTAGTCCATGCGAGCAGCTCTGCCGGGAGCTACATGATGGCACATTCGAGTGTGGCTGTGGGCCAGGCTTTGAGCTTCATGTCAACGGCTATAGCTGTTCAGGTAAATACCTCAGGAGCATGTACCAAAAATATACATTTAGGCTCATTTCATGCTGATCGGCAGCAAAAAAATACACTACATAGCATTGTAAATATTTTTTTCTTACCTAGTTAAAAAAGCAAGTTTTTAGCCCAGTGAATAAATAAATAGATTTGGTGACAGTTTTTCAATGAAATCTAATTAATTGATTCAAGCGCGACTTTGCGGAAATCCATTCTACAATATAAAATAGAAGAACAAATATATAGTAACAATTCCGCTCCTCTCCAACGAAAACTCTGAAAGAATTCGACACGTGTTTCGCCTCTCAACGAAGCATCCTCAAGAAACAGTAGATTCGAGTGTGTGTGTGTGTGTGGAGTATATTTATTCGTCTATTTTATATTGTCAATTAAATCTATCAAAAAATCTATGCTTGAGTCTCGATTTAGTTTGAGTCATGGATACGTTAAAAATTCCTTGGTTTGTGAGTTTAGTTCTAGAATACGGACCTAAATTGTTTCAAGGTTTGAAAGTTTTGAAAAGCGCTGAGAATGTCAAAATATCCATTAGAAATATCACAGGTCAAGCTACACCTTACCTAAGTAAAAATGAAACAAATAAATCTTACGTAAAGCAGAATTTTCCTTTCATCTCTCATCCGCTAGTAGATCACGTCCACTGCCAGACGGGGCCTCCCCATATAGGGGGTTTTGCCATCCATGCAATGCAGGTGGATTGGTGATTGCAGTATTGGTGCTAAGTACTCAGATATTGCTGCCAATCCACTGGCGTTATCCCTTGGTAACCTTTTACGTCCACGGGAGGAGTTTAAGGAGTCCTATTCCTAGGCCGAGATCACCATGGATTAATGAGAGGTTTTCATCTTCGATTAAAGAAAAAAAGTAGTTCAAATTGATTCGATAGATGGCGCTGACTCAACTGTAACTGCCAAGATTGTCAAATGTATTATTTGTGGTGTTTTTTTTATGCTACTTGGCAAGCAATTAAGCATACAGCCCACCTGAAGCAGGGTCAAGCAGTTACCGTAGCCTATGGACGCCTGCAACACCAAAGGCATCACACGCGCGCTGCCGACCCTGAGACATAAAGATGAAAAGTCTCATGTGCCTGTAATTTCACCGGCATCCGTACCTTTCAAATCGAAACACAGCAATGCGAACACTACTGCTTGGCGGCAGAAATAGGTACGGATGTACGTACGTACGTGCTGGTGGTGTCGCGTACTAAGCTATTATCTAAATAACCTAGGGCTATTTTAGTCATAATAATAATGTTTGTGTTTGCTTCTTGAGCTACCACGAAACGAAAATATACCTACGTTAGTGATGTTGACTTTTAACTTTATTTGACACTTGACAGTTACTTACAGAGCAGCGCCATCTATTTTCAACGCTGAAAGCATGATTTGAAACGGCCGTGAAAACCCCTCATTGACATCAAACACGCTCCATCTTGCTTCTCTGATGCATTATTTTATCCTACAGAAATAAACTCGACTAAGACAACCGACCTTCCTGACGCCGAGGACATCTTGTACCAGAAAGACGTTTCGTTCTCAGCTGAGCTCGCAGTAGCACCGTCCAGTAGACTAAGACCTAACATAATTAAACATATCACTACAGGTACGTATTCATCATCATCATCAGCCCATATATAGGAGAGCTTTTTCCTATTAGGACTTCCGACGACTTCTGACTACCTCTGTGCCGCGGCGGGCGAGTAAACGCTGAGATGCAAGAGGTCGCTGGTTCGCCACCCGCTTCGGTACAAATGTTTGTATGATCTGCAAATATTTGTTCCGGGTCTGGCTTGATTTGATGATCCTTTTTACAACTAGGTGGGAAGGGCCAGTGTTGTGCCTTAAAACAAGAAGCTGATACCAGGGCCGCGCCGCCCCTGTGTGCGAAGTGTGCGGTGCACACAGGTGCCAAGACAATGAGGGCGCCGCCACCAGTGGCGGATTTGCCCTAAGGCCCAATAGGCCCGGGCCTAGGGCGGCCAGATATTAGAAAACGTGACAAAAAAATCACTGATGATACAGATTTAGACAAAAGTTGGCAATTAAGTAAATTCATTACAGTGGTCCGAGGGGGGGTTGGGGGGGTGTCACAGGGGTCATGACCGTTAGCGTTTCCAAAATTTTGCGACTCACTCCACTCGCCGCTGCCTCAAGTATACTACTTTTCCGTTGGTTTTGATACTAAAATCACAAGAAATTTGGCTGTTTACACTTCTGAAATAAGTATTTAATTTTCGCGGCTCGCTCCGGTCGCCGCTGCCTCAGTCTTCTTGGTTTTTCGGCTAATGTTGCTACTAAAATAACAAAAACTTTGGCTGTTCACACTCCTTAAATACGAAATTTTCGCGGCTCGCTCTGCTCGATAAAAAAATACGTTGCAATATGAAGATTCGTAAAAATAAGAGGCGCTTCATGGGTTTCGCACACAGGCGCTGCCGGGGGTCGGCGCGGCCCTGGCTGATACATAGAAAATGAGAACTAGGTAGTCAAAAGTAAAGAGAATGAGCAAACGTTTATAAGACAGCACATGCTTTGCTTGATATTACTAATATAACACAACCTAATATCATGTTATTAGGTAGGTACTGATTTAGCAGTCGAAAAGCAGAGCGACATCATACCACGCGGCGTTATCATTATTATAGTCATCTAGAGTGTAATACGCTTTGTTAATTAGATTATTCTTTATGTAGGATTTAAATCTTTGAAAGCTGCTGGTCGCCACTCAAAAACCCATATTGTCAATTGCTACTTTAACTTACTACAACTTGCTTTTGCTACTATTTATCCTGTTTTTATCTATTTAATAATGATGATTTTTATCCACAGAAAGACTTGCCACACTGCCATTAGCGTTAAAGGAAGATTATACGTTTACCGGAGAGAAGTCCAAACGATTTGATGGGATTATGGACCTGATGGAAGATGGGATAAGCAAAACCGATCTCAACATTATCGCAGACTTGGATGAAATTGATAGCAGCCAGAAAGTAACGACGCTGGGACCCAGTTTGGAACAGAAAGTAAGTTTTGTCATTCATTAATTTGGCAAACATCAAAATACACCACATTTTTTATCAGAATATTATTTTATTTAGAATCATACAAGTAACGTCTTATTTTAGCTCAATGATTGCTCATTAATTGAAGCTTTATTGAAGATCTGTGATTTGAAGAAAAAGAAAAGGAAATCATATTATGGGCAAAGGAGTTGTTTCACAATATATGTAACCTAGCCCTTGGGGTGTACACTTGTATAAACGTGGCTAAATATAAATTCAACCTTTTTCTATTGTCATTTTTTGATTATATAGCATCATTTAATGCAATTTTCAAAAATACGGAGAGCAACAAAAACCAAAACAAAATGACGGGGCGGATACAATTATATTCTGTGGTAAAATGCTTCGACAGCAGTTGACAACTTTATAGACTATACAAACACTACATTTTTACACTACTCCCAACAAACAATTGAAGCAAGCAACCACAGCTCAACAAACGCGACATTCACTGTCATGGCTACCCAGGAAAATATATTACCATTATAAGAAAATCTTCGAATATAAACAAAAATTATGTGGATATTTAAGCTTCAAATTAGAGTAAGAATATTTTTTCGAAATTCACTGGTTTTGTCGCCATTCACTGTCCGGTGTAGGTACATAGACATAGGCCATTTTGAAACAAAACCTTTAATAGCGTGTTCAGATCAAAAAAGGTCCAATGAAAAAAACAAATATATTTATACATTATTATACATATAGGTAATTATATAAAACTAATAAGACAACGATTTATGAACAGTTTTTGGATGTCCGTGTGTATTGTTTCTACGGTTACTCAGGTATGCACACTTTGTTTGGTCAAATCCAGAAATTGTTCCTGGCTTGGATTTATTACCGTAAGAAATCGTAGGGTTGGGCTCTAAATTGGTTTATGGCACGAAACTACGCCATTATTCTTCCAATGCTGGTTTATTGGGTGAACCTAGCCTGCTGCTAGTAGATTAGGGGAAACCTTTGATATCAATCGTCAGGTATCTAGGCTGACTTTACGGCTGTTGTTTGGTTTAGTTTTAAATGAGTTCGTAAAAAGAGGTCTTATAACCGACTTCTCATTTTTGTAAATATCTCTTGCATTTGTTAATCGACTATAGATAGATACATAGAAAATACATACTTGCAAAATTAATGCTAGATAACATTCTCTTCCAGCTAACCTTTGTGTACGTGGAAAACAATTGGAAAAAATATTAGTTTTTTATTTTTCATTAATTCGACTACGTGACTGTATTTTGTTTCAAAATTAAGACCAACCAGAGCTAATGCCACTAATGCTAATATAACTGGTTTTTTAGGTAGGTACGTAAGAACTCATTATTATTATAATTAGTTCAATGCCACAGTAGGACTGATGCCTACGTAGCTCTACGTGGTAGACTCTACGGCGTAGAAGCGTAGGCCCTGCATTCGTGTCATCATTATCATCATCAGCCCATAGAAGTCCACTGCTGGACATAGGCCTCCCCCTTAGAATGCCACGACGAACGGTTTTGAGCCGCCTCCATCCACATACTTCCTGCTACCTTTATAATGTCGTTGGTCCATCAATAGGGGCTTTCCTATACTGCGTCGGCGTCGTCCGGTTGGTAATTACCCACAGAACCATATTATTACTATTATTTAGTGGCCTGCCTATTGCCACTTTATTTTGCTTATTCTGAGAGTTATTTCGGTGATCTTGGTTCTTCTTTGGATCTTCTTATTTCGGTTTTTATTACATAGTAAAACTACCAGCATAACTCTCTCTAGCGACCTTTTGCTTGTGTTTGTGATGTTTATTTAATTTTGACTACCTTCCTAAAATTTTTAAGTTCTCATTTACTATGTATCAGCAACTGCTTGCTCCGAGGCACCACACAGGCGCTTCTCACCTAGTGGTACAACGGACCATTTATGTAAGCCAAGCCGTGTTTGTTGCCTGATTCTTCTAGGCTTGGTCGCGTTGGAACAGGAGTAATTTTAGTTTATAAGACGATTCAAAATGATCCTTGTGATTTCTATGAATAAAATTCTTTTTGACTTCTTTGAGCATTTAGTGTACCGCCGATTATTTTATTTTGTAAATTAACTGTTTTAGTTATTTGAATTTTTAAGGACGATTCAAAATTATCATTGTGATGTCAATTAACAAAGTTATTTTTGATTTGTTTTACCGTTTTCTTGTAGGTACCAGGAGAAACTGCATCACCAGCTTGGACAGCATCCGTGGACACATCTAAGTGTGACTCCTGCGGGAATAAGGGCCACTGCTCTGCTAAATGTAAAACTGGTGAGTAATTCTTATTTTTTTTAACTGAATTTCAAAAAGGAGGAGGTTCTCAATTCGTTCATTTTGTAGAAACGGGAAATTTCACGTACCCGATATGTTGGTGGAAGCACCATGCACGTAGCAAAGACGTCTGCACAGACCGAAATGAAACGTCTTTTTTAAATCATACATACACAATCATAATCATAATCCTATAGTAATGTACTGAAGACGTCTTTCAAGACTCAAGTGAAACGTTTTTTTTAGTATCCTATAGTAACGTACTGAAGACGTCTTCAAAGATCTCAATGAAACGTCATTTTAGGATTCTATAATGACGTACTAGACATGTCTACAAAGACTTTAATTAAACGTCATTTTTTAATCCTATAGTAACGTACTAGACATGTCTGCAAAGACCTAATTGAAACGTCGTTTTAGAATCCTATAATGACGTACCAAAGCGACGTACGTTATAAACGTACTACGGCTGTGACATTAGTCCGTCTTGAGGTTGTGTTTCGTACGTCACAACTGACGTCAGTTTAGTCTTCGCCAACCTTAATAAGACGTCGCTAGGACGTCAATGTGCTACCTGGGCAACAGGTTTCGACCCTAATCGAGGGTCTTCATCAGGGTAGGCATAGGGTCCGCGCTACACTCCCTCCGCGTCCCTCCCCGCATTGCGTCTCTGAGTTCGCTCCTCTCGGCTCGTCCGGCGTGGGGTGGGGGGAGTGCTTGTGTCCGCGTCATCACGCGTTCTTCGGTGACGTCATTCCGGTCGGGTTGGGTCGGTGGTCATCGGTAAGTGAAAATTTCCCGTTTTTACAAAATGAATGATGTAATTCACGAAAGTTACTTTAGTAAAGTTCTCAATTCGGTTGTATTTTTTTTATGTGTGTTTACCTCATATCTCCGTCGTTTATAAATCGATTTTGGAAAAATCTTTTTTTATTCGAATGGATATACTTCCAGATTGGTCCCTTTTTTTCAAAACCCAGTTCTGATGATGGATTCCATTGAGGAATTGAGGGAACTCCTCAAATATTATAGGCATATAGTGGTTTTGGTATTTTCAGCAACAAGTTGTTGTTTTAGTATACCTTTAGCAAATAAAAACATACAGATAGCTGAATTCAATGGCGGTAGTCGGTTTTTTAATGAAAAGTTATTTTTTCACAAATAATGGTACTGGCGTATGGGTTATTCCTGAAATCCCCATTAGAAATCCCCTTTAAGGGGATTTCGGTGGCCCACCTGATGTGAAGCAGTAATCCCAGTCCATTACAAATGCAATACCTCTAAGACCACGCATACCTAGAACATGCTCTGCTAGGTATTGCACTGCGCTCGTCATTCTGAGACATAAAGATGAAAAGTCTAAAGAAGATAAGTAGTCTCTACGACTAGGAGTCATCATTCTATTGCCATTATCATAGTGTGTAACTTGGCAACATTTTCAGCGTTTTTTTCACCCACTGCTGGGCATAAAACCTCCACCAGTTAATGCCAGTTAATGTTGTTAGTAGTAGAACTTCTTGTGAAAGAGTTCGTCCGGGGAAGTACTACCACCGTACCTATTTCTGACGCCAAGCAGTAGTGCTCGCATTGCTGTGTTTCGGCTTGAAGGGTGCCGGTGAAATTAGAGGCACATTAGACTTTTTCATCTTTATGTCTCAGGGTCGGCTGCGCGCGTGTGATGCCTCTGGTGTTACAGGCGTTCATAGGTTACGGTAACTGCTTTCCATCTGGTGGGCCGTAAGCTTGTCTGCTTGCCATACTTACTTGCAGACAAGCTTACGGCCCACCCTTTTTTTATGCTAAAAATAAATGCATAAAAAAAATGCTATTTGTCAATGCACTGAGCATCCGCTGTCTTCGTTAAAATCAGATGTAGGTACACATTGTATCGTCACACAAATTATATGATGTTTTGATAAGCAAACATCAGACTTTGCTTCCGTTCCCATATCAATTTATGTTCTAAAGTTTGTGAGTAATTATCCGCCATTTTGTAATTGTAACTTTACAAGCAATATTTCAAAATGGTGGCAATATTTCAAAATGGTGGATTCTTATCTGTCGGTACAATCAAAACTCGATTGTAACAATTTTATCTCCGAACTTCGGAGACTTACCAAATGCAGGATAGAATTCGAATTTCTACGAAAGGGTGAAAATGTAAGTGGTTGGTAACCATGATGATTCTGAACTCTATTAAAATAGCCCCAGGACTCAATTTGTTTGAATTCGATATGTCGCCTGATAGCTGGACAAGCCATTTTAAACTTTAAGCCGTAAGTGCTGGAGTAAAATATCTGTTGTCGATCGCAAATACACTGAATTGGCTAAAGTTATTCAAATAGAAAGGCTTTCGAACTTTACAGCTTTGAATTGGTGCATTTGAAAGGAAAGTGTACGGAACATTTTGGATAGCATTTTCGTGAGAGAGGCACTCAGTTAACTGAGATTTCGTAGCAGAAATTATGATAAAGGTTATCTTATCTTATCTTAATAATCATCGTCATCAGCTTGTAGAAGTCCACTGCTGGACATAGGCCTCCTCCTTAAAATGCCACGACGAAAGGTCTTGAGCCACCTCCATCCACCAACTTCTTGCAACCTTATAATATCTTTAGTCCATCGAGAGCTAGGGGTCTTCCTCTACTGCGTCGTCCAGTTTGTAGTAGCCATTCGAGAACCTTCATATCCCAACGGTTGTCAGTTCTGCGAGCTAGGTATATCTATGTAAGTTCATGTTTTTTGTCAGATGTTATTATCTTTACTTTTGGTGCTAGAAGGAAAGGTAGAGGACAGTGGTTTTTAAGGCAGGGTATGATCATAAAACATCCTAAAAAAAAAAAACCAAACGGCTTTGCAAATCGCATGTCATATTCGACGATGACACTGATTTGCACTTCAGACTGTATTAATTTTGAGGGTTTTTTTTAATTAATCGAAATATACAAATAATTAAGAGATATCAAATTAAGAGTATTTGAATGCCAAAGCTATTTTATGGTGGTAATTTATGCGTTATTTATTTCCAAAACCAGACTTTTTTTTTAATTCTGTTCTGTTACAACTATTATTAGTATGTTGTTCTACCTACACTATTTTTTGCATCTTATTATTTAATCTCGTCACGTTCCACTGAGCGTTCTATATACTACTTTTGAGATCAGTCCTCGCTTTAAGAGTTTTTTTCGAAAAAGTATTAAAAAGATGCAAACAGTTTGGTACCTACTTATTATACATTTTTGAACGTTTGAATCGAGCTTGTATTTGATACCCCACACAATGACCATATTTTTCTATCATCCCATTTTAACTTTAACCTCAAATTCATCTTTTGTTGGTCACTTTATTCGGCTACTAGTAACAACAATAATTTATTGATCCAAATTACAATCGTTTGTGCCGAGGTGTGTCCAGTCTAAGAATAGACCCATTTCTTATTTGATATTATCCAATAGTGAGGGATGGCAATATTATAAATAAATAAATGCTGGACATTTCACACAACATTATCTAGCCCCAAGCTAAGCAGAGCTTGTGTAATGGGTACTAGATAAATGATATACTTAATACAATACATTACATAGATAGATATTTTTTATTTTACATAGAAAAATACCCAGAACACTCTGAACAAATTATCTGCAGATCGTACAAATATTTTATAGAAAGAAAGAAAGAAAGAAAGAAAGAAAAATAATTAATTTGTGCCAAAAAAAAACTAGAATGACACGGGAAAAAGACACACATACAAACAGAGATTTATTGACAAATATTGGAGGTTGCGGGTTCGATTTCCGAATCCTGAACCCGCAACCTCCTGCGTCACAGGTGAACCTTCACCCGCCGCGCCACAGAGGTCGTCAAATTAAAGATTATAAGCATAGACTTTTAACAGATAAAAAAGACCATTTTATTCTCCGAAAAAATCACTTGTCACAAACAGCCAGAGAGAAGAAACTGTTAGTTGTTAGTAGTAGAACTTCTTGTGAAAGAGTTCGTCCGGGGAAATACTACCACCGTACCTATTTCTGCCGCCAAGCAGTAGTGCTCGCATTGCTGTGTTTCGGTTTGAAGGGTGCCGGTGTAATTACAGGCACATTAGACTTTTCATCTTCATGTCTCAGGGTCGGTAGCGCGCGTGTGATGCCACTGGTTTTGCAGGCGTCCATAGGCTACGGTAACGACTTTCCATCAGGTGGGCATATAAGCTTGTTTGCTTGCCAAGTAGTGTAAAAAAATACCCTTAGGTGTTTCCTCAAGTGTTCCGTATAGCTGATTTATGTATGGAACACCAGAAAACCCTTCCTCACTAAAACGAGGAAAACCGACGATACATTAGGCAATGACGATACAAATTCTCATCACATCGGTTTCACCGCTCGTGAAACTTCCCAACCACCATTTGTTCTGTTCCCAAATGCCCAGAGCAATTATTTATTAAAAACTTCCCGGCTCGGTTCGACACTGAAATTGATTTCACCATTAATCGCTATTTTAGCGGTTCACAGAGAGAGAGAGCTTGGAAAATACTTTGCTCGTCACCTATAGAGACTGCGCAATCAAAATTCCTTGCAAGGTATTTTACTCACGTAGCAGTATATGACTTCACGTCAATCCCAACGCTATCATGTGCCATGATTCAGCACTTTTGTATTCCTTATTGTGCACCATGTAGATGATCCAGGAAGACGTTCAAAGTCAAATGGTTTTATCCAGACCATTGGGTTTTTGAAATGATTTTGCTTGCCTCTTGTACATCGAAACTTTGTCACAAAACTAAACTTTCATTACCTTGTGGTTTTTGTAGCGTTTCGTTTACATAGTAACAGGAAGTGGTCCGGCTATTACGCCGTCCGCATCCGGTTTCGCCCGAACTTCACCATCCGGTCCACCGTTTGTTGCTACTGTACCTTAAAACTCGTGTGATTTGGTTAAAAGGAAATACCAATTGACATGGCTATGTGTAAAGTCAGTATTGTGCTACCATAGGAATACTTACTTAATGGGTATTTTATTGAAAGTCTATTGTTTCTTTTTAAATTAAATAAGTTGTAAAGCCAGTTTTGCTACCTGCTGTATAAATTCTGTGTCACATTTTCTCTCTTTTTTTTTGTTTCGTGTTGTGTCCGACTTATGGATAAACCCCTTCATCTCCCGTGGATGTTGTCAAAACCGACTAACGGATAACAACAAAGTAACAGTTAAGGTAGTGTTTAAAAATCGTAGAACAAAAAGGTCCCGCTAGCGCAGTTGTTAAAAACTGACTCTATCGCATCTGAAGGTAGCAGATATGAAAATATACGAAAATGATACATTCACGCGGAAACCTTCGAACTGTATTGTATTTCAATTTATATACACAGATATAATATGTCCATCTTTTGATATATGTTGGTGCCTACAGATGCTTGACGGTAAAATATAAGTGATCTGCTACGGTGTGTTGCTCCTTGAGTTTAGTAAAGAGAGCGATATTGACAGATACGCGCTCAGATACAGATATCTTACCGCGTCTGCTATATGTGTGACACACTTTACACGTGATTGAGAGAAGGGAACACAATGTTACTATATATATATATACTAGAAAGATTATTCTAAAGATCTACCATGGTGTGTCCAGCTTAAGAATAGACCCCTTCATCTCCCGTTGATGTCATAAAAGCATACTAAGGGGGCGGTATACTTAAGGGATTAAACCAGGGGATGGGCAGCAGCATCCACCTGAGCACTCCAAATCGATAATGTGATCACTAATACTGCTGCCAAGCGTGGTGGTTATGGCAATCCCCCCATTTTATTCTATGGGGGACGCTTCGTCTAGATGGACCAATGCCATTTTAAAGGAAGTCAATGGATGGATAGCTCAAGACCGTCCAGCACTGGATTTCATCAGGCTGAAGATGTATACTACTAATAATATTATACTAGAACAATACTACGCGGTATAGGAAGGCCCTCCACTCGATGGACTAAAGACATTGTAAATGTCGCAGAATGTTAGTGGATGGTGGCGGCTCAAGACCGTTCGTCGTGGCATTCTAAGAGAGAGGCCTATATGCAGCAGTAGACTTCTACAGGCTGTTGATGATGGCCGTCGATACACCCCCAAAGCTTGTAATTTAGGCACATAAATGTGCGGATTTTCATTTAATTTCGCACTAGTTTAGAATCTCCATCTACACAAAATTCATTAAAAAGGTTAGTGTTGTGTAAAATCGATCTTAACTTTATTACTTTAGTGATTTGTTAAGGGTTTCGTCACCCCATGTCACCTGCCCTTTCAGGATCGTAGATCAACCCCCTGATAGCTTAATGTAATTCAGGAAGCATGGCGTGCATTCTTCGAGTGATGTCGATTGAGGGCCCTTGAGTCGAGAGAAGGGATAGGGTAAAATACAGAGTAATTTTCCTGTAAATACGGATTTAATTCCGTCTTCCGTACATAGTAAGTGTGAGAAACGTTAAAGTCAGCTGAATCAAAAAATAATTCTCCCAGCTCACGGTGAAAAGGAAGGCTATTTTCGTATAAGAAGCCAGCCTTTCCACCAAATATATACTACCGAATATTCTCTATTATACAATTTGAAACAAAATACCCCTATAAGCCCGACAGGAGGGTATTCTACACATTATGGCGAACAACTTTTATTCAACGCCTCTAAGAATTTAGTTTTTTTTAATTCATGAAACGCCTCTTATAATTTCGTCCAGAAATGTACATAACACAACATGGGGCTGCCCTATTACAGCATTCAGAGTTCACGCATAGATATCAAAAATGATCAAAAACAGCTGTAGAAGGGTAGCTTCATGTAGTGCTATGTATATTTCTGGAAGAAACTTTACCGAGGCATTTCATTAATGAAAAACTTCGAAATTTATAAATTCGTAGAACTAAAGTTTTTCGCCATGACGTATGTATTAACCTCCCCTCGGGCTTATAAGGGTATTTTGTTACACATTGTAGACGCTACCAAAGCTAATATTCCACGTAAAATATGTTACAATACTAATAACAACATCGTAAAGTCCATAATCAGCGTGTCGCAAGTGATGACTTACGGCAATGAGACGTGGTCGCAACTGTTAGCCGTATAGACAAGCTCAAAGTCGCACAGTGGGCTATGGAAAGAGTAATGCTAGAGGTTTCACTACGTGTGGAGTCCAAAATGAGGAAATCCGTAGAAGATCACCGATACAGCTCTCAGAATTAGCAAGTTGAAGTGGCGATGGGCAGGTCATATAGCTCGCAGAACTGACAACCGTTGGGGAATAAAGGTTCTCGAGTGGCGACCAGAAATCGGACGACTCAGTAGTGGAAGGCCCTCCACACGATGGACTAAAGACATTTTAAACGTCGCAGGAAGTCGGTGGATGGAGGTGGCTCAACACCGTTCGTCGTGGCATTCTATGGGGGAAGCCTAAGTCCAGAGCAGGACTTCTACAGGCTGATGATGATTACGATGATAACATCGTAAAGAAGAAAAAATTATCCGTAAACTACAAAAGCACATTCATACATCCGTACACGAATCACCGGATACAAATCATCCCTTTCCCATCACTAAGGACGGAGGTCTATCAAAGGACCACGTAATCGAAAAATCCAGGTCGATTCCACTTCAACGTATGTTACAACTTGTCACTCTTATATACACGGTGTAGAGTTCAAAATACAATTTACTGGTGCATGTATGTTACATGCAACAGATTCTTATTACAAGGTGTTAAGGTTCACAATACACAGGCTTGAAGTAGGTACTCTTTCGTGTCCTAGTAATGGTTTAATTAAATAGAAACGTGGTGACGAGGGAATTTCGTTAGTTCGTAAGGTTGTAGAACATATAGGAATTGGAATCGTTAGGTTGGTATAAAATAGTGATAGTGAAGTTTGAACTTGGATAACCTCCTTGTATCAAAATGTCACTACGCTAAAAATCAGAAACTTTTATTTCAGTCTATTCAAAAACGACGAGAATAATAAGGGCCTTTCAATTTCTATTTAAAAACAAAAAAACTGGCTAAGTGCGAGTTGGACTCGCGCACGAAGGGTTCCATACGATTATCAATAAAAACGGCAAAAAATCACGTTTGTGATGGAAGCCCCCTTAAATATATAATTTATTCTTTCTTTGATTATTTGTTGTTATAGCGGCAACAGAAATAAATCGTCTGTGAAAATCTCAACTGTCTAACTATCACGGTTCATGACATACTCGTAGCCTAGTGACAGACGGATCTATAAAAACGGCAAAAAAACACGTTTTTTGTATGGGAGCCCCCTTAAATATTTAATTTATTCTTTCTTTGATTATTTGATATGACCTACCAAACAAAAAAAATATCATTAAAATACGAAAAAAACATACAGTTGAATTGAGAAACTCCTCCTTTTTTTGAAGTCGGTTGAAAACAGTGGGTACCTACGTTATATTATAGAAATTTTTAGAAGATATGATGTCAAAATGCATTAGAATTTGAGTAACTAATGGGGTATTACGGACAGGTTCCCTGGGGTGACAAAAACCCTCACCTAATCACTAACCTAATAAAGTCCTCACTTTCAAATTAAATTTCGCGCTACACTTTATTATGAGAACTCAATTTCAAAATGGTGTTTGGTTTAATAAATTGAGTTCTATTGGGATAATAATGTAATTTAATTTAATATAGTGTTCGTCTGTAGACTGAAGACTGGGAGAATCTGAAGGAAAGTGGAAATTTACTTGAATATTTTCATATTATGTAAAAATGAAATTCAAAATGGCGGTCCGCCATTAGAGCTACTACCGCCATTTTTAAAATGCTTCAAAAATGATGATCACTCAAAGAATGTACAATCTTCATCCTTAATGATATTTAAGCGATATCAGGGGTCTTTTATCTATGACTCCTGGAATTCAGATAGACAGGTACCCTCGGGGTGGAAGTACGTACCTACAGGGGTGAATACAGTGTAAAATCTAATAAGGCATAGTAGGTATCTATAGGTACTTACAATGAATCCGTTTGACTCTTATCGGAGGATATCGGAATGAGGGGTTATCACGACCGTTTCAAATCATGCTATCAGCGTTGAAAATAGATGGCGCTGCTCTATTACTTAGCTGTCAAGTGTCAAAATAAATTGAAATGTCAACATCAATAACGCAGAAATAATTTTCGTTTCATGGTATTTATTTTTGTTTACTTCTAAAAACACGACGAAATCACTCAAGAAGGAGACGCACAAACAGAATAACATGACTAATAGCCACAGACTAGTTAGATAATAGCTTAGTACGCGTGCACCACAGATAATACATTTGACTATCTTGACAGCTAGAGTGGACTCAGCGCCATCTATCGAACCAATTTGAACTACTTTTTTTTAAATCGAAGATGAAAAGCTTACTGTGCTCCTGAAGTAGGTTGGTATACGAGTTTTGTAACTTTCGCCAAAATAGAAGCTGTACCTTACTGTATACAAAAATTTCTCATACATTGTGACTAGCATTTGCTCGCGGCTCCGCCTGCGTTGAGCCTCTATTATAAATTATTATACAATTTTTGACGACAATCGCAGCGTGGCGGTGTAGTAGCTGGCTGAGAAGCAAGAGGTTGCGTGTTCGATTCCCGCTGCGGAACAAATGTTTGATAATAATAGAAAAAAAAATAGAGACATATTTTGCTAAAAAATATTTGTAGGTATAATAATTCATTTCAGCCATAGTGTACGAGTTTTTTACAGCCGGTGTACAATTTTAATTATAAAAATGAAGACAGGCTATTTTCATAACATTTACTTGACGAATAAAGCTAAACAAAATTAATTTCCGTCAAAAGCAAACAACCTATTAGTAAGTTATTAGGATATATTAAAATTCTTTGAAGAAACATAATTTTCTTTTTAATTTTTATGAATGAATTTATCCTGAAATTTAGAATCCTGAAGGTATCTGAGCCACAGGCTTTCTTAGCTTATCATCATCATCATCCGCCTATTGAAGAATAATTCTATACGTAGGACTCTCGCAAGAATACCACAAAGAACGTTAGCTTAGTTTACTATGTTTTTTGTGGTTTTAGAATTTACAACTCGACTAAAAAAAGTAAAAAAAAGTCAAAAATAATTTTATTCATTGAAATCACAAGGATCATTTTGAATCGTCTTATAAACTAAAATTACTCCTGTTCCAACGCGACCAAGCCTATAAGAATCAGGCAACAAACACGGCTTGGCTTACAAAAATGGTCCGTCTTACCACTAGGTGAGAAGCGCCTGTGTGGTGCCTCGGAGCAAGGAGTTGCTGATACATAGTAAATGACAATTTAAAAACCTTAGGAAGGTAGTCAAAATTAAATAAACATCAGCAAAAAAATATGCAAGACAGCACACGCTACGCTTGTTATACTTATAAATAACTAGTCGCGCTCCGCGGTTTCACCCGCGTGAATAATGATAAAAATTTATGATGATGATGATGAAAAGTAGCCTATGTGTTAATCCAGGGTATAAGGTACCTCCACTTCAAATTTCACTCAAATTCGTTCAACTGTTTGAGCGTGAAGAAGTAACAAACATAATAGGTAACAAACTTTCGCGTGTCTAATATTATACACATTGTGGCTGTAATGGCTTACACATAAGATATAGATATATACTGTGGCGGGCTTTTTTGTAGGACTATTTAAGATAAACATTTCTATCATACCATACATATGTGTAACTCTAGTGGTTTTGGCAGCGCACGCCAGAATAGCTCGCAGATGGTAGATTTTTTCCTAATTACTTGACACTTATCGTCATATTATGGACAATTCACACAATATCTTTATAAATTGTAGCCTATGTATTATTCTGATGTATAAGCTATATTATTGTAAAGTTTCACTAAAATCCATTCAGTAGTTTTTACGTGAAAGAGTAACAAACATCTATCCATCCATACTCACAAACTTTCGCGTTTATAATATTAGTAGGATAGGATAATCTAATAGAAACATGTAAGTAAATAGGTAAGTACAGATATTGCAAATTTACATTTTAGCTGTCGAGGGGCAGAGCGACATCAGGCCACGCGGCTTTATCATACCAAAGACAGGAACCCTTATACATGGGGACCTCTTGGACTCCAATATCTCAACAATCCCCTGACTGATATAGCTCAAAACCTTACCTACAAATTAAACCAATACTGTCTACCCTTACCAAATTTCGTGAAGTTTTGATTATCGGTTCGAATGTTATCCTCAAACTAACATAGAAATGCCAATCGCTCAAGTTGACTCAGAAAACTCGCTTTGCTCGTTTAAATATAAAAAGACTCATAATACCATAGCACCGTCTTCTCATATTCGTCACAGTTGACTAGGTGCATTCGTTTACTTAATAAATAGGTAATTCCTAAAGCTTCAAATAAACATAGCACCTTCGTATACGACACGTGATTTGATTTACATACACTTTGTTATCTAAATGAATTCAAGTAAACATGACTCAATAGCGTTAAAATAAATATACTAAATGATGAGATAACTCAGGCTATATGCTTATGAAGCGAACAAATCGTAGCGGATATTATTAGTAACGGTTAAAGGAAACGTGTATCGTTAAAAAATACGAAAAACTTGAAGGATAATGTAATAAACAATATTCAAAATAAGATGTCAACAAATACAAGCACAATACTTAATTGTATTTACAAAGAAAACTAAACTGGTTATCATCATCACCAGACTGTTTACGTCCACTGTTGGACGAGGCCAGATTATTGCAAATCCTACCATTGTATTCAATGTGGGAACATTGAATACAATGGTAGGATTTGCAATAATTACAACACTTAGCAGGCGGATTGGCAATCGCAGTTTGGTGTTAAGTACTCAGATGGATGCTGCTGCCCATCCCCTGCTGTAATTCCTGTGTAAGGTTTTTACATGCGGAAGGAAACGAAAGGGCCTGTTTTTATGTCGGACACACCAGATAAACTGATAAATAACAAAAAAAACACCCAAACTCTACCGTAGGGCTTGCGTATGAACTAGCGGACGAACTAGCAGCGGACAATGACTTGTAGTTTCCGCTTATGTTTTGTCCGCTTGATGTTCATGATATTCACGGTCTCAATTAGATTAGGCAATAAAATTACTTTGAAGTAAATCGAACACATTATTATAATGAGCGAAATAATTAATAGGTCAATCAATTTGTCTGGTAACTTAGTAATGTTCTGATCTAGATACTAAGATAATTATAAGACTATTATGACGTGGTGTGCTGGTAAACCCCTAGAATAAAAGTCATATATAACAAGTATAACAAGCGTAGCGTGTGCTGTCTTGCATATTTTTGCTGATGTTTATTTAATTTTGACTACCTTCCTAAGGTTTTTAAGTTCTCATTTACTATGTATCAGCAACTCCTTGCTCCGAGGCATCACACAGGCGTTTCTCACCTAGTGGTAAGACGGACCATTTTTGTAAGTCAAGCCGTGTTTGTTGCCTGATTCTTCTAGGCTTGGTCGCGTTGGAACAGGAGTAAATTTAGTTTATAAGACGATTTAAAATGATCCTTGTGATTTCAATGAATACAATTATTTTTGACTTTGACTTGACTATATCTATAGCATTCCTAAATATTCCTAAAAATACCTGACTATTTCCTAGAAAAGGATACTCTACGTCTCACCCTCATCTTTACATCCACTGCTTGATGAGGCTTCCCCCATAGCATGCATAGCGCATAACCCATAGCATGCAATGGGGGGAATTGTCATAAACACCTTGGCGAAAGGATTGGTGATCACAGTTTAGTGTTAAGAACTCAGGTGGATGCTGCGCTATCCCTAAGTCGCCTTTTACGACATCCATAGGAGTTGGCGGAGTCCTATTCTTAGGCTGAGACTACCACGGCTCATACATAATCTACATTATCTCATCATCATCATCAACATCGTTAAGACGTCCACTGCTAGACGAGGCATCCCCCATAAAATACAATGGAGGGAATGACACATCACCATGCTTAACAGGCGTTGTGATCGCAGCATCATGTTGAGTACTCAGGCGGATGCTGCTGCACATCCCCTGGTGTAATCCCTTAGTCGGCTTTTACGCCATCCACGGGAGGAGACGGAGGGTATTCTCAGGCCGGACACTTAACAGCATAGTCTACAATACGATATTGATATTGCTCATGTTCTGATCGACTGACATATAATAATAAACACACTGATATAATTAACATAAGAATTTAATTTTAAGAAACAATTAGAAAAAATAAATAATTGATTCAAGCGTGACTTTGCGGAAATCCATTCTACAATATAAAATAGACGAACAAATATATAGCAACAATTCCGCTCCTTTAGCGCAAGCGAAAGTGAAGTGAGGAGCGGAATTGTTACTATATATTTGTTCGTCTATTTTATATTGTAGAAAAAATAAGCAAATACATTTTTTGATATTTTGAATAGGTTATATTTATTAATTTATTTACACTATCATCACATTTTAAACTCATTTGCTATGTAAATACTTTTAAATCTCATTTTGGTATAATTATTCCTTGGCTGCTGCACCGTTTATATAGCCTCAAGTTCACAACACTTCTAATCTTCCATGTGTCCATGTCATTCAAATTACGCGTATCTTCCATAGACAGTAACTGTAAAGTTAAATCCATATCCTCTCTGGGACTTCAGCTTAAGCTTTACATACCTTTGCCCAACACCTCCAGATTTCACAACAGCATAGCCCCCTGTGCCGTCTCTTTCGTTATCCTTCACAAAAATAGCTTTAATGAAAGCAAAATTGTGTTGTCCTGCTTCTGGGTATTCAATATCACTGGTTCTGACCATGAAAGGGAATCCGTATTTGCATTCATTGGCCTTGAAGATGATAACGTCGCCGTAAGTCGCTTGTCCCATTATGAGGTCGTGGCTTTGGCAAGATGTAGCAGCCAGAAGGCAGAGCACCGCGAAAAGACTTAAAAATCTCATTTTGTTATAATAGTTCGTTCGTTACTGATGTGATAATTGAACGCTGTTGTTTTATAAAGGGAGAGGACGGTATTGTTCGTGAGTGAGGCATGAAAATATTTGTTTTAATTTTATCTCAATCGATCTAACATTGTAAATACATTAAGGTGATAACCATGTGATTTATGATGACATTAAATAAATAAACTATGGAAATATTTTGTTCGATGATTGAAAATTACCTGTGGCACCCAAGGGCGTAGGGAGGTACGGGCAGGGGGGCAGCTGCCCCAAACCCCCCTCTCCCTAGAATTTGTAGGAATACTCACAAACCGTAAAGTTATATTACGTAGGTAGCCAAAAACAAAAACGAAGTTGATGCTATTAACAGGTGAATTTTACCCATTCCCCGCGCGCCCGCGCCACCGCTGATACCGCCTTGCACTACAAGTAACATTGAGAGGTCTTTTTCTACATTGCGTCGTGTTAAAACATGGCTGAGGTCAACGATGACTGAAAACCATTTGAACGGCCTATGCGTGCTCAGTGTACACCGAACCATGGTACAAAAAACTAAGGATACAATTAAATCTGCGGTGTTAAAACGGTTTTGTGAAGAACCTCGTCGACTACTTTTTTTGTTAAATAAATTCACTGATTGATATTTTGTTTTTCGTTTTTAACGTAACCTGCCTCGTTGCTCATGCATCATTTACCTTAAATATATTCTTGGTTTGTCTACACCTGCCTCCCCCCCCCCCCCCTTTAACAAAATCCTGGCTACGCCTCTGGGCACTACGGGTAGATAGCGGTATTTTTCTGACATTCAAATATATTATAGATAAAAACATCTTGAGTTTTTACTTTCACTCATAAAACATTATGAGCGGTTTCGCATTACGTCCGATCCGAATCCGATCCGAACCCTTGAAAATACGGTCCGGAGTAGTCGTAGAACTATTTCTATGGTAGTTTACGCAATAGATCCTCCCTCCGTCATCCGATTTCTCGATAGATCCAAATTTTCACGGATACGGATCGGACTCGGATTGGACGTAGTGCGAAACCGCTAATAGTGTTATTTTTAAAACTTACTGGTTCTAATTATGAATTCTAGAAACGTAAAATTCACGTAAAATTTTCTTTACGTGAGGGTTCTTACTATATAAAACATTTTGACGACCTCCATAGCATGGCGCGGGTGGCGTAGCAGGCTGAGACGCATGAGGTGCGGGTCCGACTCCGGACCGCGGAGTCCGTCCGGAGTCGCGGGACGAATGTTTGCAAGATCTGAAAATATTTGTTCCTGGTCTGGGTGTGATACCCACGACAGGGAAATGCTAGTGTAGGAGCAGGATTACGTATGAGACTATCGTATGAAAAAAAGAAACATCCAAGTTCATCGTCAAACAATTGCCACATACTACATAAATACATCCTTCAGAAAACCTAGCATCTATCCATCACGACGTGGACACATCGTATGACGTGAGTTTGCCTTGTGTCAAATGTGTCACGATTAACAAACAATAATATGTACAATTTCCGCAGTTCTGAAAACTACTAGGGTATTTTTAGGTTCGAGTCAGCTGATAAGAGTATTCTGGATCTATTAGTAACAAAAAAAAGAGGGCACTATACTACAATTTAGGCTCCCACTTTAACGCACGCGATAACCCGCGCGCCGTCTCGCTCACAAGTGTCGTGCACAAAAATAAAGTTTTTTGTTTATTACAGGCAAAAATAAAGTGTTTATCAAAAAACTGATTTTAGCATAAGAATAAATAGTTATTACCTACTTGTTGTAGTAAAATTTATTTTAAAACACCGTAGGGTTCCTGAGATTTCTTTCAAAACGTGTGGGATACAAGGGTTTTTTCATTAAATAAAAATATCGAGGTTTTTTTACATATCGTGTTTTCAACTTTACACAATAAATGCAAAAGTATAAAATTTTCATATGCCAAAATATTTAACTCGTAGAACCCGTAGATACTGAGTTCTAGATCGATTTTGTTGGGCAAAATCACATAGTACGCCCTCTTGATCCGTTGGTCACCGGCAGGGCTCTATGCCACGACAGGTTTGCAACAGGGGTAAATTGTGCAATCCTGGGCTCTCAAACGGTAACTTTTGTATGAGAAAAGCGACGTTTGAAAGCAATGATCGCACAATTTACGCCTGTTACAAACCTGTCGGAAGACGGTAGAAGTGGAAATGGAATGGAATCGCTTCGTAGAGAATGCCACTTGGCTAGGCCCTGTCTATAATTATTAGGAACTAAATTATAAGCATACGGAATCTATTAGTACAACGGATCTAAAACACCGGATCTACGCGTGTTACAAACCTGTCGCGAGATAGAGAATACGGGGCCTGGTCTATAATTATTAGGAACTAAATTATAAGCATACGGGATCTATTAGTACAACGGATCTACGCGTGTTACAAACTTGTCACGAGATAGACAATACGGGGCCTGATCTATAATTATTAGGAACTAAATTATAAGCATACGGGATCTATTAGTACAACGGATCTAAAACACCGGATCTACGCGTGTTACAAACCTGTCGCGAGATAGAGAATACGGGGCCTGGTCTATAATTATTAGGAACTAAATTATAAGCATACGGGATCTATTAGTACAACGGATCAAATACACCGGATCTACGCGTATTACAAACTTTTCGCGAGATAGAGACGGTGCCTGATCTATAATTATTAGGAACTAAATTATAAGCATACGGGATCTATTAGTACAACGGATTGAATACACCGGATCTACGCGTGTTACAAACTTGTCGCGAGATAGAGAATACGGGGCCTGATCTATAATTATTAGGAACTAAATTATAAGCATACGGGATCTATTAGAACAACGGATCTAAAACCGGACCTACCAGTAACCACTCACAAATAAGATACACAGTTGACTGAAATGGGATTATGTTGTGAATTGAATGTTCAACAATTTTGTTATGCGAATCGGGACTCGGACGTGAAATGTCTTTCTCCATGTTTGTGTAAATACAAGGTGTTACAAGTGAGACGTAGATTTGTCTTCGAGGATTACTTATGAATAAGTGATTTCGCGATATTGTCTCAGGTAAAGTGGGATCCTTGTGTAATGAGAGGATTTAGGTTGTATTTCAACAGCAATTCATTAGATGCTGATTTATGAGTGGGTGTTTGTGTGTGTTCTATCGTCGCTTAAGTAATGTGGGCTCTTCACCACAGTTATTGGTTTTAGACAACAATATTTCAATTAAAACCCTGAGAGTGTTCTCGTTGTTTACGGGATATTAACTATACAAATAATAATCTACATTTTTTATCAAAGATTTTTCTTAAGTGGTTTTTCATTCGAGATTTTTCGTTCATTATTTTTCATACGACATTTTTCATTCGACATTTTTCAGACGTTACCGATTATGCGAGATTTGACATTTGAGATGATATTTTGCTTATAAACGTTAATATCCCTAATAATGTACACTTTCTCGATGGACGTCGCTCTTGAAATGTGTGTTTTCTTCAATTATACAAATATTCAAAAATTTAATTTAAATTTTTAAATATTACCTAAGTAGTTTAAAATATTTAAAAACGAAGTTACGCGATCTTATCGAATATCTATATCTCCTAGTAGGTACACGATGTAGCATCAAAATTCGTAAACTGTTCGCGGATGATGTGAGCTCCCCCCCCCCCAGCTCTTTTACCCCCCCTCAACTAATAATCCTACAAACAATTTATGTGATGAATTATGTTTTACTGTAGATAGCATTGGACTCGAACGTGTAATGAATTGGTAATATTTATCTTGGCCAGATAGTTTAATGTTACTGTCGTCTCGTGATCGTCTATATGTAATGGTTGAAATCTAGATACAAAGATTAGCGTAACCTCAACACTTGGAATGCAAACTGCCGTCAAACAAATTAACTTATTGTTGGAAGAAAGCGCCGCTCGTAATACAAAAGTCACTCACCCTAATCACCTCTCCCTGCTAGTAAGTTGGCTCTCTGGATATCAGGGTCCTGTAGGATTTAATGTAAAAATGAAGATAGAGTCATACCTATTTCCCTACTCTAACAAATGGCTTGAGGATAAGTAATTAGTGTATCGGGATATAAGTGGTTCGTGTTCATTGTCATAAATATGTCAGATCAGTCGATTTATGTGTTGAAGTAATACTATAGGTACTTGTTGATACTGCTCGTGGAATCATGTGGAAGGCTTCAAATATTAACTTATGTTTATGCTTATTTAGTACTTAGACAACTAGTTGGTTGCTATGTTAGATTGACCGATACCTTTGTTTATAACTGAGGAGGTTAATTTACTGCGTTATTTTAGGCTTTTGGAAGCATGCGTTCGTGCTAGGCATTGTGTGTGTGTGTGTGTTTTGTGGCAAGTGTTGTCTGTGAGCTATGGATTACTGACCGCTCGAGTTTACCATATTTCTCTTGGATTCCCACGTTGAGGGAAATTCGAACAAATCCCTTTTTTACTCCCTCGTTGTACGCAGTTGGCGGTTTGTTATTACACAGTTGCTCTCTAGCGTAAGACGTACACCGTCTATGCCCTATCGATGAACGAGATTCTGGCACCGCTCAATTGGTCTTCCAAAGCTCTTCGACATTAAACAATACTAAAATTTAAGACAAATGTCAGATTTCATGATAATATGGGTCACGTAATTATTTTACGTATAGTGTTGACCCTATGTACTTTTCTCCAACGTGTCACAAGCCCCAACCAGGGTATCGAAGGTAACAGTTAATTAGGTGAAGTGTTCACATAGTGATATTGTAATAAAATCCAGTGATGAGTATTTATAATGGTTTTGTAGGTATTTCAGCATCGTCACGTCCTCAATTCCTCTGGTATGGTGACTTGTTCCACCAATAATCATAGCGTTAGTACATAATTATGTTCATAAAGATTCATAATTTGTTCCATTCAGAAAGTGTTTCTCCATTTAGTTCAGCATTTTAAGTAGCCCACTCTCTAGAGCTTTGATTCGATTTTGTACATATTATAAAAAGATTCGCTGGGAGGTGTAATTATCCCGCTCACTGCGTCCAGAGTAACGAGCTTCAGACACATCCTAACGAGAATACATATATATTATTTTATGGTGTGTGTGGTTCCTTCTTATCACTACACGTGATGAAATGGGATTGAGAGTATGTATGCTTGTGTGTGCGTCTGCATTAAGCGTATAATAGACCTCCTCAGTACATTCGCATGCGTGCAATAAAATACTTTGTAAGCAAGCGAGTTAAGTTTCCATCCATGATTCCAAGAAGCTTTCAATTTACTTGTAAATTGATAGTCTAATTTAATAATAATGTCCATAAAATGTTTCATAAAAAGTCTAGTTCATTCGTAGTTAATTTCCTGCCACTTTTGAAGTCAGTAAATCGGTGATTCATATGCATATGATCAGTTAGGTAGTTCTAGTGCTTTCTCTGAAGTCTAAATCTAAATAGGTATGTGACCGAACATCTCCAATACTTAAGCTAACACATAGCCTAGGTACTTAGTTGTTTGTGAAGTATATAGCCTAGTGCTTTCTCTGAAGTCTAAATTATATAGATATGTGAGTTGTTTGTAAAGTATAATATTATCTAGTGATTTCTCTGAAGTGAAGTGGTGTGTGAGTTGTTTGTAAAGTATAATATGATCTAGTGTTTCCTCTAAAGTCTAAATCAAATAGGTATATGCCTGAACATCTCCAATACTTAGATATTACATAACCTTCTCCGTTACGTCTTATCTTAGGTACTTAGTTATTTAGTTATTTGAAAGGTTGAATACCTAGTGTTTCCTCTAAAGTCTAAATCAAATAGGTATATCACTGAACATCTCCAATACTTAGATATTACATAACCTTCTCCAGTTACGTCTTATCTTAGGTACTTAGTTATTTAGTTATTTGAAAGGTTGAATACCTAGTGTTTTCTTTGAAGTTTAAATGAAATAGGCATGTGACCGAACATCTCCAATACTTAAGCTAACACATAGCCTAGATACTTAGTCATTTGTAAGGTATATATGATCTTGTGATTTCTCTGAAGTTTAAATTAAATAGGTATATGACTGAACATCTCCAATACTTAGATATTTCATAACCTTCTCAGTTACGTCTTATCCTAGTACTTAGCTTTAGGCCGGGGAAACTCGCGAAGTCGTTGTTTGTAGACACTGTATTTCACACACACTTTATTAACACTTTAAGCAAAACATGATCTTAATTCAGCGGAGTATATACGTCTCTACGCTTTGTTCATCGATTGGTTAATTGTCGCGTCAACAGTGATTATTCGATAATTACTCCCGCGCGTCTCGTTTGATACTGCTGGCCTCCCCGTGTTCACATAGGCACCCCCACCTTTACGTATTTCATGTTCTCACGATGAATTTTTGACTGTTTCGTAGCAAAAAATTCAAACCAATTAATAGTTTTGTCGCGCCAGTAAATTTAGAATTCTCAAGTGTTTTCTGTCACGTTTAAGTGTGAGTTATATTTTGTACTTCATAATTCAGACCCTCCACTTGTGATAATACTGTTTTTCTATGTTGAGCCCTAAAAAAATAAGTTGCGACTCTTGTTAACCGACTGCATTAGCAAAGAGGGCGATGTTTTTAACAATCTATGTATGTAACTATTATAAATTATCGGCAATCTATGAGGGTACGGTGATGATCCGTTACATCTTCCTCCCTGGGTGTGCGAGTGAATACGACCTGAATTCACACTCACATCCACACTATTCTAGGTCCCACGCATACAAAGAAACTCATATCATTAGCATACAATTTCAAATTAATCTAACAGCAAATAGGTTCAATATTATTTGTTCTCCTTAAAAAAAACTATTGATAATCTAACCTTAGGTATCTCTATTTTAATTTAGTTTTTTTTTTTTTCAATCTATTAACTAACATAACTTCTAAACTTATTTAACCTTATCCTAAGTAGATGTTACAAGAGGTCCCTAATCAAATCTATTATTCTTGTTTGGTCATGTAATAGCGCGCTAAACGAATCGCATTATAATTGCCTTTAATTGTTCCTTACCCTGGATAAACAAGCGTATAAACGTTATCATAAGGCACTGCTCTTACTCTATACGGCCCTTCATATAGTAATGAAAACTTTTCCGTAACTTTTAATTTAGCATTTGGTTTGTGCATTGCTCTCAATTTAACCAATCCCCAATCTGATAAGCCCTTAATCGATATGTCTTATCAAAACCTAATGCACGTCTCGTAGCGGCATTCTCTAATTTTTCTCTCACCTTTTCACGCGTCATATTTAAATTTCTTTCATCCTGTACTATTATTTTGTGTTTTTGCAATACTCTCTATCTAAGTTCAACCTAGTATTTCTTCCAAAGATAATCTGATTCGGTGTATAACACGTGCTATCATGTACAGTGTCGCTTTAACTTTCTTCTATGTCCTCTACGATTTTTAAATTGACTTCCATTATCAGTTAACCTGTTTAATTGGTATAACTTTGTGTTATGTTCTAATACTGAATATAGGTATATGCGCCCAATTTTCCTATTGGCAAAAGCACGTAAATGTCTGCAAGTTCTAGTTCACCTATATCTTTAGCGCTAATCGGTTTGTATTTCCCATCATATTTTTTTTTCTGTTTCTTTACGTCTAATAAAATCTTTATTGAACCGTCTCGTTCCAACATGTAAGTTAAAAGACTCCAATTGGAAGTGCTCCCATAGTTTAATTTCCCCAGTGTTTTGATTTTATTTTCAACATTCTGCCTATATGCAAAAGTCACAGAGTACGTTGCGTTACAAACTGTGTCTAGTTAGTCATCCTTATTTTCATGCACATACTCTCCCGTCTGACCAGCTTTTCTGCAAACGCTTGCCTATTATTTAACAGTACAGGCAATATAACCTGTTTAAATTTGAACGGCATATCTTATTCTTGCAAGCAACAGTGCTTTGATTATCCATCGCACCTTTTGAATTTCCAATTGGAAAATTATCTTTTCCTCCCCGTTTGGTTAGATTCTCTAACGTTAGGATACTACATTGTCCAATGCAGTGTTTCTCGAATTCAATCCTATTTTTTCGTTGTTAATTTGCGTTGTAAATGTTCGATTTCTCGAGGCGACCCAAGTCCGTCTGACGTAGTATTCTAATGAAAAGAGGTCTAACAGAAGACTTCTACAGGCTGATGATAATGATGATGGTGATTGTATGCAAAACTCTTGGTATCCTTTTGATCTTACTAGAATTTTCTATTTCCAATTGGTTTCTGTCTCCAGATCCTTCATAGAATCATTAGAATTTTCCCTTTCAATTGGAGACTCTGCACATATTGGACCCATTGCTATTACCTACGTCCCAGATCATGTTCATAAATTAATCTTTATCTTCTTCTTATCTAGAAAATCTATGATGAAGTCCTCGAAGCAAAGTGGTGCTAGTCCACGGTTTTTTTCTGTGTTCCCATAAACTTTTGAGGTGGCCCGGATAAACATTCCAACGATATCTCTATAGTGTTGTCCCCTTACACCTTACACCTTTTTAGCCGGCTTACACGCTTTCGATATATCTTTTAACTGGTTGATAAATCGCACAGGATTCTGTCCGTTTGAACCATTGAACCTTGGTTGCTTCATAACAGGTGTCATTACAAATATGTCTTTGGTTTTTAGAGACCGCCTTCATTGGCCTCACGCTCGTACTGGATTCGCTTCCACGAATAGTAGGAACCTCCGGCTTTTTCCGTGCTCGTATCCGGCCCACTATTACGAGTCGCATGAGCACCCATCTCTACCGTTTTTGCCAGCGCTAGGCTGGCGCCAGTTGAAGTACGGTCACACATGTCCCTTTTTTTTTTTTTTTGCATTCTTTCTCCAAACTTTTGTGCAAAGTGATTCATTAAATTCGCCACAATACTAGTTTCTTCCAGTTCAGGTTCTAATCTAGGCCTCTTCGCCCCTTCAGTAGAAGAGTTGCCTCCTTTGCGAGTTCGCATTTTTCATAATGCCTGGCACAGCCTTGAAAGTATAACTTCACTTTTTTTCTTTTCACACTAGTTTAAATAACGTTAATGATCAACACTATTTATTTTCACTCTCACTTTGAGATATATCACTATTATTCCAAAATTGTTTTATCTGCTGTATGCGTAAGTATTGTTCACTACTCAAATATTATTACAAAACTGACCATGTGCAAGTCGGACTCGTACACGTAGGGTTCCGTTTGTTCACTACTTAAATATTATTACAATAACCGGCCAACTGCGAGTTGGATTCGTGCACGAACGAGTTGGGTTCTGCACCAGCACCTATAAAATGGCACAAAATCACGTTTGTTGTATGCAAGCCTTCTTCAACATTTATTTAATTCTGTTTTCCAGTATTTGTTGTTACAGCGGCAACAAAAATACATCATCTACGACAATTTCATGAGATAAAGCCTGGTGACGTACAGCCAGCGGAGCCTTAGTAAAATGGTTCGTTTTACCCTTTGGGTAAGGAACCCTAATAAGACCTTCCTCCCTTCCTCCCAGACTTTACTAAGGGGGATTGAACGTCAGAGGAACTTAGAAATATAGTCCGTTTTACCCATTGGGTATGGAACCCTAATAAGACGTTTCTCCTTTCCTCCCAGAATTTGCTAAGGGTTGTATGAACGTCAGCAAAACTCACATGTGTTTATAAGTTCTTCCAACGTTTTTCATTCTATTTTATAAAACAAGTAATATAACACCCAACAGTCACACATATATGCAGTCATGACCCCACACTAGGACTCCCTGTGTCGTGGGTATCAGGAACTACGAGTACCATGGTACCATAACACACAGACCCGGAACAACTATTTGCAGATTATACAAACATTTGTTCCGCAGCAGGAATCGAACCCGCAACCTCTTGTATCTCAGCCGGACACTCGCCCGCCGCCCACAAAGGTTGTCAATAAGTGACCTTTACATCACGAACAATCGCTTTCCTTCCCAACGTTAATCTCTTTGTTCAAAGAATAAAGAATGAATTCTTAACAGTTTTTTCAGCTATTGTTAACTTATTAGCGTAGCAGTATGCATTGTTTACGGTTACCACTAAACATTAGTTTAATATTTTTATAATTTCAGATGATTTCCTACGTTGTGTATTTTTTTCTAAATTAATGATTTTCTACGTTGTGTATAGTAATCCAAGTTCTTTTATTTTCGTTGCAATAATTGATAAACTTTTGCACTTAATGACGTAATCCTCGATCTCTCGGGGTCAAAATGCAACAATCGATCAAGTACTACATTTAATGACGAAATTCTGGTCACCCGGCGCCAGATGTGAGCTCCCCCCCCCCCCAGCTCTATTACCCCCCCTCAACTAATAATCCTACAAACAATTTATGTGATGAATTATGTTTTACTGTAGATAGCATTGGACTCGAACGTGTAATGAATTGGTAATATTTATCTTGGCCAGATAGTTTAATGTTACTGTCGTCTCGTGATCGTCTATATGTAATGGTTGAAATCTAGATACAAAGATTAGCGTAACCTCAACACTTGGAATGCAAACTGCCGTCAAACAAATTAACTTATTGTTGGAAGAAAGCGCCGCTCGTAATACAAAAGTCACTCACCCTAATCACCTCTCCCTGCTAGTAAGTTGGCTCTCTGGATATCAGGGTCCTGTAGGATTTAATGTAAAAATGAAGATAGAGTCATACCTATTTCCCTACTCTAACAAATGGCTTGAGGATAAGTAATTAGTGTATCGGGATATAAGTGGTTCGTGTTCATTGTCATAAATATGTCAGATCAGTCGATTTATGTGTTGAAGTAATACTATAGGTACTTGTTGATACTGCTCGTGGAATCATGTGGAAGGCTTCAAATATTAACTTATGTTTATGCTTATTTAGTACTTAGACAACTAGTTGGTTGCTATGTTAGATTGACCGATACCTTTGTTTATAACTGAGGAGGTTAATTTACTGCGTTATTTTAGGCTTTTGGAAGCATGCGTTCGTGCTAGGCATTGTGTGTGTGTGTGTGTTTTGTGGCAAGTGTTGTCTGTGAGCTATGGATTACTGACCGCTCGAGTTTACCATATTTCTCTTGGATTCCCACGTTGAGGGAAATTCGAACAAATCCCTTTTTTACTCCCTCGTTGTACGCAGTTGGCGGTTTGTTATTACACAGTTGCTCTCTAGCGTAAGACGTACACCGTCTATGCCCTATCGATGAACGAGATTCTGGCACCGCTCAATTGGTCTTCCAAAGCTCTTCGACATTAAACAATACTAAAATTTAAGACAAATGTCAGATTTCATGATAATATGGGTCACGTAATTATTTTACGTATAGTGTTGACCCTATGTACTTTTCTCCAACGTGTCACAAGCCCCAACCAGGGTATCGAAGGTAACAGTTAATTAGGTGAAGTGTTCACATAGTGATATTGTAATAAAATCCAGTGATGAGTATTTATAATGGTTTTGTAGGTATTTCAGCATCGTCACGTCCTCAATTCCTCTGGTATGGTGACTTGTTCCACCAATAATCATAGCGTTAGTACATAATTATGTTCATAAAGATTCATAATTTGTTCCATTCAGAAAGTGTTTCTCCATTTAGTTCAGCATTTTAAGTAGCCCACTCTCTAGAGCTTTGATTCGATTTTGTACATATTATAAAAAGATTCGCTGGGAGGTGTAATTATCCCGCTCACTGCGTCCAGAGTAACGAGCTTCAGACACATCCTAACGAGAATACATATATATTATTTTATGGTGTGTGTGGTTCCTTCTTATCACTACACGTGATGAAATGGGATTGAGAGTATGTATGCTTGTGTGTGCGTCTGCATTAAGCGTATAATAGACCTCCTCAGTACATTCGCATGCGTGCAATAAAATACTTTGTAAGCAAGCGAGTTAAGTTTCCATCCATGATTCCAAGAAGCTCTCAATTTACTTGTAAATTGATAGTCTAATTTAATAATAATGTCCATAAAATGTTTCATAAAAAGTCTAGTTCATTCGTAGTTAATTTCCTGCCACTTTTGAAGTCAGTAAATCGGTGATTCATATGCATATGATCAGTTAGGTAGTTCTAGTGCTTTCTCTGAAGTCTAAATCTAAATAGGTATGTGACCGAACATCTCCAATACTTAAGCTAACACATAGCCTAGGTACTTAGTTGTTTGTGAAGTATATAGCCTAGTGCTTTCTCTGAAGTCTAAATTATATAGATATGTGAGTTGTTTGTAAAGTATAATATTATCTAGTGATTTCTCTGAAGTGAAGTGGTGTGTGAGTTGTTTGTAAAGTATAATATGATCTAGTGTTTCCTCTAAAGTCTAAATCAAATAGGTATATGACTGAACATCTCCAATACTTAGATATTACATAACCTTCTCCGTTACGTCTTATCTTAGGTACTTAGTTATTTAGTTATTTGAAAGGTTGAATACCTAGTGTTTCCTCTAAAGTCTAAATCAAATAGGTATATCACTGAACATCTCCAATACTTAGATATTACATAACCTTCTCCAGTTACGTCTTATCTTAGGTACTTAGTTATTTAGTTATTTGAAAGGTTGAATACCTAGTGTTTTCTTTGAAGTTTAAATGAAATAGGCATGTGACCGAACATCTCCAATACTTAAGCTAACACATAGCCTAGATACTTAGTCATTTGTAAGGTATATATGATCTTGTGATTTCTCTGAAGTTTAAATTAAATAGGTATATGACTGAACATCTCCAATACTTAGATATTTCATAACCTTCTCAGTTACGTCTTATCCTAGTACTTAGCTTTAGGCCGGGGAAACTCGCGAAGTCGTTGTTTGTAGACACTGTATTTCACACACACTTTATTAACACTTTAAGCAAAACATGATCTTAATTCAGCGGAGTATATACGTCTCTACGCTTTGTTCATCGATTGGTTAATTGTCGCGTCAACAGTGATTATTCGATAATTACTCCCGCGCGTCTCGTTTGATACTGCTGGCCTCCCCGTGTTCACATAGGCACCCCCACCTTTACGTATTTCATGTTCTCACGATGAATTTTTGACTGTTTCGTAGCAAAAAATTCAAACCAATTAATAGTTTTGTCGCGCCAGTAAATTTAGAATTCTCAAGTGTTTTCTGTCACGTTTAAGTGTGAGTTATATTTTGTACTTCATAATTCAGACCCTCCACTTGTGATAATACTGTTTTTCTATGTTGAGCCCTAAAAAAATAAGTTGCGACTCTTGTTAACCGACTGCATTAGCAAAGAGGGCGATGTTTTTAACAATCTATGTATGTAACTATTATAAATTATCGGCAATCTATGAGGGTACGGTGATGATCCGTTACAGTGGGTACATCAGAAGCATCAAAAGACACGTGTCCAGTTTCACTTCTAGTACCTGGATGTTCTGTGGTAGGAGCCAGTATAACTTATTCTATGACCGAGGAAGGAAATCGAGTAATTTCACAGGCGTCGAGATGAAGCCACTTAATTATGATAAGGACGTTTACAACGAACGCGCTTCAAGCGCTTAATGCTTACAGCGCTTAGCGAAATTGTATGTCGAGGCATAAAGAGAATCTTAGCAGTTTTTAATACTTTTAGGGTTCCGTACCAAAAGAGTGCCAAACAGGGTCCTTTTACTAAGCCTTTGCTTAGTAATAGGACTATTTGGCACTATTTTGTCATTATATGCCAATTTTAGCCATTTAATGCCTATTTTTTTCACAGACCCACTTCGAATTTCAACGCCTCGCTTCTCCGGAGCCTCATGGCTGGCCTTGCGCGCGTTACGCGGCGCTTACAAACGCGTCCGCGTGCGGATCCGAGTCCGCCCGGAGCGGACACGTGGTGTGCTGCTACTGACGGGGGAGCATGATGACCTGTCAGGGGACTACCTGGCATTGATACTGAGAAATGGTCATGTTGAACTAAGGTAACAATAACAAGCCTAATGAAACCATCTGTTCCTTGTTGAGTTATAATGACTCACACTAGTGTCCAGCCTAATAAATCCCTCCGTCTTCTCCCGTGGATATCGTAAAAGCTAACAAAGGAATTACACCAGGAAATGGGCAGCAGTATCTACCAGCCCCAGCAGCTTGGCAGGCGGATTGGTTTTTTTTTTTTTTTTGCTACTTGGCGAGCAGACAAGCTTACGGCCTACCAGATGGAAAGCAGTTACCGTAGCCTATGAACGCTTGTAACACCAGAGGCATCACACGCGCGCTGCCGACCCTGAGACATAAAGATGAAAAGTCTCATGTGCCTGTAATTTCACCGGCACCCGTACCCTTCAAACCGAAACACAGCAATGCGAACACTACTGCTTGGCGGCAGAAATAGGTACGGTGGTAGTACTTCCCCGGACGAACTCTTTCACAAGAAGTTCTACTACTAACGAAATCCCAATCTTTGGAATCTTTCAATTTTTTTTTTTTTTTTTCTTATTTTTACCAAAAATTGGGTGATCCCAATGTTAGTATTCAGTACTCGGGTGGATGTTGACCATTACCTGGTGTAATCCCTAAGTCGACTCTTACGATATCCACGGGAGGACACAGTCTATTCTAGGCCGGACACACCATGGCACCTTTTTAGGTACCTATAGTAGAGTATTAGAACTTCTTGTGAAAGAGTTCGCCCGGGGAAGTACTACCACCGTACCTATTTCTGCAGCCAAGCAGTAGTGCTCGCATTACTGTGTTTCGGTTTGAAGGGTACGGCTGCCGATGAAATTACAGGCACATGAGATTTTATGTCTCAGGGTCGACAACGCACGTATGTTGCCTCTGGTGTTGCAGGCGTCCATAGGATACTGTAACTACTTTCCATCAAGTGGGTCATATGCTTGTTAGATTGCAAAGTAGTATAAAAAAAAAACGATTTTGTGGACGGTACCCCGTTCAAATTTACAGAAAGTCAGTGGATGCAGGTGGCTTATCACCACACTGGTTCCTTCACTATCCGTCATAAGTTCTTTTCCAGAGCCACCATACCGCAAACTAGAGTGACCAAATAATTTTAGTTGATCAGAGGGTATTACCCACTACTCAACTATTCATAGTTGAGCCGTTGGTATTACCCACTGCTCAACTTGCAACTCAGGTTGCAGTTGAGCAGGCTAGTTGAGCAGTGGGGAAGACGCGATAATGGCAGAAAACTAAAAAAAACTTCAGCGCGGTTGCGTGCCACAAGTTTTTTTACGAACTTCTGTCCGTAGCTTCGCTCAATCGCTACTGAAATAAAAAGTGACATAAGTGTCAATCAAGAAAATTATATACACATAAAATTTCATGAAAGTTGGTTCTGCCGTTTCGTCTTGATTGATTAACAAGTGAACATCCAAACTAACAATGATATTCAGATCAATATAAACTAGTTCGCAGTGGTGCAACGGGTTGCCTTATTACTAAGATTGATCTCTTCCAGACAAACTGATAATAATCGTCTTATCCACAGGTTTGACTGTGGAAGCGGAGCTGGCATCCTTCGCTCACCAGAACCAGTCAGACTTGGTCACTGGAACACCATATCAGTGTACAGACACCGATGGGACGCGTGGCTGAGAGTGAACAACGGGAAACGAGTGCGGGGGCGGTCTAAGGTAAGATTCCATCATCTCAAGTTCTCCCCAAAGCCTGGGAGATTGGTCACTGGAATACCATATCAGTGTACAGACACCGATGGGACGCGTGGCTGAGAGTGAAGAACGGGAAACGAGTGCGGGGGCGGTCTAAGGTAAGATTCTATCATGTCAAGTTCTCCCCAAAGCCTGGGAGATTGGTCACTGGAATACCATATCAGTGAACAGACACCGATGGGACGCATGCGTGAGAGTGAACAATGGGAAACGAGTGCGGGGGCGGTCTAAGGTAAGATTCCATCATCTCAAGTTCTCCCAAAGCCTGGGAGATTGGTCACTGGAATACCGTATCAGTGTACAGACACCGATGGGACGCGTGGCTGAGAGTCAAGAAGGGAAACGAGTGCGGGGGCGGTCTAAGGGAAGATTCTATCATCTCAAGTTCTCTCCAAAGCCTGGGAGATTGGTCACTGGAATACCATACCAGTGAACACACACCGATGGGACGCATGCCTGAGAGTGAACAATGGGAAACGAGTGCGGGGGCGGTCTAAGGTAAGATTATATCATCTCAAGTTCTCCCCAAAGCCTGGGAGATTGGTCACTGGAATACCATATCAGTGAACAGACACCGATGGGACGCGTGGCTGAGAGTGAAGAAAAGGAAACGAGTGCGGGGGCGGTCTAAGTTAAGATTCTATCATCTCAAGTTCTCCCCAGAGCTTGGGAGATTGGTCACTGGAATACCATATCAGTGAACAGACACCGATGGGACGCGTGGCTGAGAGTGAACGATGGGAAACGAGTGCGGGGGCGGTCTAAGGTAAGATTACATCATCTCAAGTTCTCCCCAAAGCCTAGGAGATTGGTCACTGGAATACCATATCAGTGTACAGACATCGATGGTACGCGTGGCTGAGAGTGAAGAACGGGAAACGAGTGCGGGGGCGGTCTAAGGTAAGATTCTATCATCTCAAGTTCTCCCCAAAGCCTGGGAGATTGGTCACTGGAATACCATATCAGTGAACAGACACCGATGGGACGCGTGGCTGAGAGTGAACGATGGGAAACGAGTGCGGGGGCGGTCTAAGGTAAGATTACATCATCTCAAGTTCTCCCCAAAGCCTGGGAGATTGGTCACTGGAATACCATATCAGTGTACAGACTTCGTTAAGACGCGTGGCCTAGACGGAACAACAGTAAACGAGTGTGAAGGCAGTTTAAGGTAAGATTCCATCTTCAGACATAGCTCCATATGGCCCAGTAACAGTAGCCTGTCCTAAGTTTCTCCCCAAACCCTGGAAGATTGATCACTAGAACACCATATGACGACCTCTGTGGCGCGGATGGCGAGTACAAATGTTTGTATTATTTGCAAGTATTTATTTCAGGTCTGATTGTTTAGGGTACCATGGTAGGTACTCGTAGTTTCCGAAACCCACGACACAGGGATTCCTAGTGTGGGATCAGGACTATGTATGCGACTGTTGGGTGTTATGGTATGTTATATCAATGGCATGCGCGTAATCAATGGGGCTAGATAATGTTGTGTGAAATGTCCAGCATTTATTTATTATTTTAGTTATTTATTTATTTATACTTCAGCGGTAGATATATTATGCAGGATAATTAAGTTACCAGTACAAAAATTTTGAGGCATGTCTGCCTGAAATCCTGGTCTATATGTTTATTAAATTCAAATATTCAAGTTGAAAATCCATCTTTCCATACAAACCGCAATATCCGCAGTCATCGAAATGATGAGAAGATTTATTTAGATTAGTTTTTTTGATTTATTTTCTTTTTAGGACCACTTTATCTTAACCTGATCACTAGGGTCTGGTAACCATAAAATAAGTGACACGATGAGCAAATTAGCTATTATTTATTCTGTGCCAACGTGTAGTTTCTGAGAAGTTTGTTCTACTTTCGTTTAGTTTTGTCTTTATTGCTGAAGGAGAATGCTAGTTTTGAAACTCTAACTACGGATATCATAAAGGATTGAACAAAAATCAAATAGATTTAATCTTTGGAAATCTTTTGCTTTACCTTGTCGGTCGATACGTAATAAAAATGTAATATTTCAAATTCAAATTATATATTTATAAATTACAAGGTTACATGGGTTGAGATTATTAATTATAAAAATTACCACAGTACCATCAGTGGTACTATCTAATGGTACCACGGTGAACGAACGAATTATTAATTAATGTAAAAACGCAAGCCTTAACGAAGTGCCAGCTAAACACCCTTACCTACATGCTACATTCAACAACTGCCGTGGCGCAGTGGACAAAAAAAAATTTTGTTCTTTTTCTGGTAAGTTTAAAAGCCCCTCTGTTTTTTAACGTATTTTATTAAACATGAAAATTAGTTTTTAATCGACATTTTGTATATTTTTACTAAGTTTTAAATTTTACTTCGTTATTGTTACGATCAAATCTGTGCTATTCAATATTGATAGTTTTTAATAGGTATTGTAGATATCTCCAATTGTCTGAAGTCAACCTACAACATAATTATCTTGAAATCCGTGTTAAACTAGCATATTCTTCCTGCAAAAGCACAAATTTTCATTAATTTCTACAATAGTTTAACCATTGGTCTTCCATCCACTACAAGAATAAAGTATTTTTTACCTATAGTTGTTTACAACCCCCTTCAACCTAGGTTTACGGCCTAGAATAAACTGTTTCCTCCCGTGGATGTAGTGAGAGCCTCTTATTGTTGGCTAATACGACCCCAGTAATTTCTCATAAAGGTCCAAGGTAATCAGGATAAGGTTATAGTAATAATAAAATGAATAAAACAACTATCAGGTTCCACTGTAGAAAACTTGAAAAAATTTGGTCCCTTGAGCAATAAAAGTAAAAATCTCAATCAAAAGTAACGAACTTTCCAAAGCAAAAATAACTTTCCTGTGAAAATGGTGAAAAATTAAATGACAAACCCAAACAAAGTTGAGAGTTGTTGAAAGTTTAATTGTGGGCTAATTCAACTTTTTCCGATTGGTCTGCGAAATTATCACCCCTTTCTAAAATAAAGCAGAAATTTCTTATTATTATTTCAATAACTTATTGGTAGTTTGATTTTTCTCATGGGAAAATGGTGGCGACGAGGATCGCCGGCCGTCACATCTAGATTCCCATGAGGCCAGAAGCAGCCGAAACCAAAATTCCTATATACCTAATCTATCTTACGAATGTGCAGATCACATAGGTCGCAGAATCGATAACCGCTGGCGAATAAAGGTTCTCAAATTACGACCACGAACCGGACGACGCGGTGTATTAACCAAGGAAGTCGGTGGATATAGGCTTTCACTGTAGCATTCTATTGGAGACCTGTGTCCATACCAGCTGATGATTTTAATGATGATATAGTTATGATATGGGATGATATGTGCTACGAAAATTACGTAACTCTCGTAGACTCGTAGCACTCGTAGCATATTTTGGTAACAATGTAACGATGTCAGGTTATTTCATTTTTATTCACAACTAGTTGCGCCCCGCGGTTTCACCCGCGTGAATAATGATGAAAATTGATGATGATGAAAAGTAGCCTATGTATCCAGAGTATAAGGTATCTCCACTCCAAATTTCACTCAAATTCGTTCAGCTGTTTGAGCGTGAAGAAGTAACAAACATAATAGGTAACAAACTTTAGCGTTTAAATATTATACACATTTTGGCTGTAATGGCTTACACATAAGATATAGATATATACTGTGGCGGGCTTTTTTGTAGGACAATATAAGATAAACATTTCTATCATACATTATACCGGGCGTAAAAAGACTACTCCCGAAAACTGAAACAGTGCATTCAGACCATGGTTCTGAAAATATTAAAATGAAAAAACACGAAAAAAAAATGCTCACTTTTGGTTCGCTTTTTTCGTGTTTTCTTTATAAATATCCATAAAATGTCGTTAAAGGAACACAAAAACCTATTTTCCATCATTAAAAACACGTTAATAAATAAAAACTTAAAAAAAGCAATGAAAACCACGTGAGAAATATTGGCCCTACGGGGTCGATCAGCTGACCGGGAGCGTTGAACTCGCGCGGCCGGAATAAATGCGTACATTGCTGGCTGACAAATACGATACGAAACGGAAAAAAAGGTTTTCTCCGGTATGAATCACCTCTCAGGCGAAAGCTATTTTATATAGCTATGATATAGGTAGCTTTACCGGTACCTTCAGTATTCGGGAGCTGTCTTTTTACACCCCGTATATGTGTAACTCTAGCGATTTTGGCAGCGCACGCCAGAATAGCTCGCAGATGGTAGATTTTTTCCTAATTACTTGACACTTATCGTCATATTATGGACAATTCACACTATCATTATAAATTGTAGCCTATGTGTTATTCTGATGTATAAGCTATATTATTGTAAAGTTTCATTAAAATCCATTCAGTAGTTTTTACGTGAAAGAGTAACAAACATCCATCCATCCATCCATCCATACTCACAAACTTTCGCGTTTATAATATTAGTAGGATAGGATGTATAAATAAACCGGGAAGTCTACGGTCCTTAAATTGTTTGAACTGGAACAATTTATTGATCTACGAATATCCCTTATACCTTTATGAAAGGTTTGCGAGGGCGAAGGGAAACTTTCCAGGAATGTTTCGCATGTTGAACATTCCAACGATTCCAAATATCTGCATACCTGAGTACAATATAGACTATCTGGGTATCGAGCTATCAACCCTTTTTGGTTTTAATTTGAGTCTTTATTCTTTTACAAAAAAGGTGGAGTTCCATTGATTATGTTTCATATGTGTTCAACCAAGCTAATTCAATAGTGAAGCTTGAAGTTCTACAAACGGAACGTTGTGAAAATATTTTCCTAGCTTAAGGCAGGCTATGATCCTAAAATCCAAACATCCAAAAAACCAAAGCTTAAAGTTAAAAATAGCATGTCATATTTGACGATGAAACTGGTTTCACACTTCAAACTGTATCCATTTTGTGGGGTTTTTTATTTAATCGAAATATACATTGATAAAAAAAATGCAGTTAGAACTTTAAAATACATGAGTAAAAAAAATTGTGTTGTTGCCGTTCAAAATTGTGTGGAGGTCATTAAAAGGAAAATGGACGAAATAATTGCAGAGTAGATAAAACATTGTACACATGACTATCAATTTCTCAAAGCACATAATGTCAACGGGATGGCGAAAGTTCAGAAATCTTACGTACCCACTCACATGAATGTTCTTCTTTATGGGCGTTTCGCTATTCCCTGCGTGCGAATTTTTATCAATTTCATCGTGCACTGCCGTATGACTGTTTTTTTTTACCGAATTTTATTTAACCGAAACGCATTGGCAAAATAGCTATTCAAAATTTCGCCCATATGAAATATTGTAATTGTTTAACTTAAAACAGTTACAATATTGAAATCCTACTAATAATATAAGAAAAAACTACTACTTAAATAATTTTCGGTGAAACCATTTCTGAAAAGAACTGAAAGAAAGACAGAAGATTATTCGGTCAAATATTTGATAATTTTGTGTTCGTTCTGTGAATTGCTGTTGATTTTAATTGTAATTGAATCTTTTATGAATTTACGAAGTAAAAGGAAAAAACTTACAAGAGTAGCTTTCACAACTGCAGAGACTATTACACTGCACAGCACAGTTCACTATTCACCTGCCTATGTTATTTGTTTTATTTAATTATGGTTAATTATTATGGTGTTATAGTTAATTATATAAATAAATAAATAAATAAATAATGCTGGACATTTCACACAACATTATCTAGCCCCAAGCTAAGCAGAGCTTGTGTTATGGGTACTAGATAACTGATATACTTAATACAATACATTATATAGATAGATATTTTTTATTATACATAGAAAAATACCCAGAACACCATGAACAATTATCTGCAGATCTTACAAATATTTGTTCCGAGGCGGGGATCGAACCCGCAACCTCCTGCGTCGCAGGCGAACCTTCGTCCGCCGCTCCACAGAGGTCGTCTATATAATATATGTATACGAATATGGCTAATTATAATAATAATTATGATGTTATGATACAGTTTTGGGCAAAATAAACGTTTTACTTACTTTCTTAATAAGTTCCGTGGCGAGTATTATTGTTAATAAGTTACGAGTCAAATTATATAATTAAAAAAACCTACAGCAAAATACTGAACAGGTGCAAATGGTTCTGAAATGTACATAGCTTTCTCATATAATGCACTTGACCTACATGAATAGGTCAAGTAAGTGTCAATGTGATCTTTTGACACTTCATACATCCTATGTCACTTGCAAAATTAAGACAAATTCAATGACACCTCATTTACCTAAATCTGTCAAGACCTTTAGGCTACAGGTTGCGCCAAGCAGACACATTCAGAAAACATCACCATCGTTCTGAACAGATGAGTTAAAATTTAATTTTAACAGTTAGAACAGAGGCCTTACCATCAGCTCTTATAGCGATTCAGTTCAAATACTATTCAGTACAAAATATCAGTTCGTCGTTGACATCCGTCATCATTGAATAACTTTAATCGCAGAAGTCTATACACCTTCTGCTACTGTGCCTTTAAATGTACCTGCGGACATCACGGAACCGATATTTTGTTCTGTATAGTTTTTGAACTGAATCGCTTTATGAGCTCATGGTAAGGCCTTAGTAAGAACCCGTAAATTTACCAAAAGAACTACCAATGCAAACAATCCGTGTAACACAAATAATCAATCTTCTAATCTAAATACATTAACACCAAAGGTTTGAACAAAAAAACTTTCTACATATTCCTCTTTCTATAGTTTCTATTAAGTAATCTATGTATCTGGCTCATTACAACCTAAAGGGTTGGGTGTAGGTGTAGTGGAGGTGCCAAGTGATTCAAATATTTTATAGGGCACTTATTTAAAGCTGCGTCTAAAGCAAATTGATTTATACCTTAACACAATTACAATATTCAAATTCTACTAATGATATAAGCAAAAAATACTGAATGGATTTTGATGAAAGTTTAAAGTACATACATACATCCTACTAATATTATAAACGCGATAGTTTGTGAGTATGGATGGATGTTTGTAACTCTTTCACGTAAAAACTACTGAATGGATTTGAGTGTAATTTGGAATGGAGATACTTTACGCCCTGGATTAACACATAGGCTACTTTTCATCATCATCATCATCATCATCATCATCAATTTTCATCATTATTCACGCGGGTGAAACCGCGGGGCGCAACTAGTACATACATAAATACACGCCTTTTCCCCAAAAGGGGAAGGCAGCCACATTGCACCGTGGTTTGCACAGTCGCTATTACAGCATCAGAATAACATATAAGCTATAATATTATAGTCATTCATAAATCACGCGGGTGGTGCCATGCACGAGCAAATGCTAGTATTATAATAAATGTGATAGCTTGGATGTTTGTTTGTTTTTCAATCACACCGTCACGACTAAACCGATTTCGATTTGGTACACAGATAGATTGTGACCAGGATTTAAATTTATGCTACTTTTTATTAGTAACCCTATAAAAGCTTTAAAAACCATTTTAAAATGTATCAAAGAAAGCTTACAAAATAATCTGAATGGTCTAACTAATCCGCTTGGATCCTCTAACTTGTACCCAATTAGGTCTACGGAGTCGGTTCTATAGTAACTCGTATTTTATCTGGGGCTCGCTCAAATAGCCCCACCGTCGGGGTAATGTCCCAGAAGAATTGCCGGAATGCCGTCCCTTAATTTGCGCCTCTCGTCTTGCGCAAACTTTATACTGTAAACTCCTATTTGTAGCACCTTGATACATCATAAAACTTTTAATTTTGACAACCATGAAAAAATTTAAACTGCGAAATGAAATTTCTCTTAGCTAAGCGAGTGAACACGTTGATAAATTACGTGGTCATTTAAAAACGAATCTTATTGGTTTTACACATCTCCTTGCGTCTACGCTTCGGTGGATATCGGCCCTCATTCTAGTAGTCTCACCAAACGCGGTCAACAGAGGCCCAAGCATGAAAATCTAACGTTATCGTGACGCTAGCGAGACGATCGTGTACGTCAAATATTAACCAATCAATTTACAAAGATTTTGAGTTACCTCGAGGCCATTGGACAATATTTGACATTTGCGATCGTCTCGCTAGCGTCTCGGTAACGTTAGTTGTTGTGCTGACCCCACTGCGGTGTGGTTTCACAGGTGGTTTGGTGTGACGTGTATCGTTCATTCCCATGTCTAACGCATTGCTGCCGCAGCCACACTGTGCGACAGTTGGCGTAGCTTTCTTTCTATCATTTTAACAAATAGCAAAAAGAAACTCTTAGTTTGTTTTTCTTTGTAGCAATTTCAAAGCGCTTAGATGTCTTTTCGAGGACCTTAGTAACTATCCTTAGGAAGCGACAAATGTACGTCAATACGACCATCATTTAATTGCCACCGTTTCTTAGAAACCAAAGCTATATAATCGGAGTTCTTGATATTTGGATTCTTGGCACTGTTGTATCATTATGACGATTTTACTATTATTATTTTTAGTCATATTACTTCTTAAGTATCTATTGAGATCAGAATTTTGATACACAAAAAGCATGTTTATTTATTACTTACCGTTGTAATTTTCTTTAAACTTTTATCGTTTTAATTAGGTAATGTACTAAACCGGTTTTCTTTCCCTAGGGCCTGTTTTCCCGGATGACTTTCCGAGAGCCGGTCTGGGTGGGCGGCGCTGGCAACACAACAGGCCTACAGTCCAAGCTAGGCCTTTCCGATGGACTCCTGGGCTGCGTCGACTTCTTGAGGATCAATGGGGATACCTACCATCTCATTAAGGATGCTGTAGCTACTATGGATATTGGTAAGTTCACCATCATTTTCATCAGCTTCAGGACTTCCAGCAATGTCTATGTTTCCAATTTGTGATCATGGTTGCCACTCAAAAGCTACTGCAATAGTGGCTGGTATGTTTGTTTATGAGTACTCACAGATAAAGGTTTATATCAGTTCACGATCATGCCATTTGGGTTGAGTGATGCATCCTGACAATATTATGAGAGTTTGATGAATAAATTAAGCAGGTTAATACAGCTTTTAACAGTGAGAATAGCTAAAAATGTTGAATATGGTTTCTCTTTTGAAACTATCATGGTTATTAACATAATTATCACTATAAACGGGATATTTACCGTGATTTTTAGTTTACCTGTGATCATGGCGCATGAAACTGTGCCGAAATATCGGGGATAAATAAAGCTAAAAAATCATGGTAAATATCCCGTTTCTAGTAATAATTATGGTTTCTCTGTTCTTTTAGTAATGTATTTAGAAATCATTATTAAATATTCATTTCTTGTGAATTACATTTTGTAAATTAAATACCTATGAGTAGGAAGACTTCTGGGAAATACTAATCTTTACTTAACCAAATTAAACTACGCCGAAACATTCCACAATTTCGTCACAGATATAATCAAACATAAAGGAATTTTCATAATTTTAATAGACTCCCAAATCCTTTGAGGCTTTGGACAAAGTCAAATCCCTTTTAATAAACTGTAGGGTAAAAGAAATTCATGAAACAGGTAAAAAATGTTATTTCGTTATTTTACTTCGCGGAATTTCTTGAAGACGAAAATACACGGATAAAGTTTTTATAGAAATAAATAAATTTTTCCTCATCTGTGGTTTAACATTCAAGCTCTACGATAGTTGGTAATGTCATTACGCGCATAGTTTTGTTCAGGATTTCTTTAAACAAAGTTTCCTCGTTCGCTCGTCGTGACGCTAGTTCTTTCTTGGTTAGCTTGCGTTGATCAGTGACCAGGTTGATTTATGGTGGTTCTGAAAAAGGCTTTGTGTTGTGAGTTGTGACGGATACAAGAACCACTGTGGAGAAAATATTCAAAGCGTCTCTTAAAAGTTCCTTTCTTGCACATGTCCTATGTCTTCAAACGAAAAAACCATTGGTGCATGACCGGGATTCGAACCTAATACATGAGTTTAAGTCAGGACACGCCTCACTAAATTAGCATGTCCAAACGTGTTTAGTACCAGGCAAGTTGCGAGTCAGGGGGAAGGAAGGGCGCGCGGGACGGGGCTACTCGCAAAAAAATAGAACTCGCTTCTATTCACTTTACTACGCTGATTACTAATCACTCGCACTAATCAGTTGCTGTCCACACGTGTATTTTACTAATCACTAAGCACCTGCAATAATTTATGTGTAAACCAGCCTTTATAAAAAAATATCGTAGAAAGTACGCACTTACAACGGATAAATATTGCTATTTATATTTTCACAGGCGTTCTAATTTATCCAACCACGGCTCAGTTGAAAGCTCCTGTTTGGCCTCTTTAATAATTTCCAGAAGCTATTTAAGTATTTGTTCAACGTTCCTTCTAATTACATAAAACTTTAATCTTTTACCCAGTAATAAATCAATTTTTACTTGAATATTGCTAAGAGTATTTTCGCAGACGCTTTCAAGTAGCTACTTTGCTAGTATTTTTAACAAGATTTTGTTTAAATTGACCTGTTTATGTATGTATATATATATATCCAACTGCTTGAGCTGAAATTCTTTGATGACAATACAATATTATGGTGACGGCGAGCTGATCTGATAATGGAGACAGAAAGTGGACAACGGAACTCCTCTATGCTTAATAGTAGCCGGGCTGTGTTTGGACTCATTTTGATCAGCTCACGGTTCTGATCACTATTTTAACAAAAGCTTTTTGAAAAATACATTTTTCAACAAAAAACTTGTTTCGTATTCATCCAAGTACATTATTTGTAACCTTTTATAATTAAAAAAATTATGAGCACCTACATTCAGCCAGCTACAGTAGGTAGTAGGCCATTCATTTGAAAGATCAATAAAAACGTCTGGCGTGGAGTCCTTGAGGCTGACGTGACTTGACTCCGCCTTCAACCATAGACTAATTCTTAATTTACCCTACCATCGTTATTGCGTTGAATATTGTGAAACCAAATATAAAAGGTTTTGGTATAATAGGCCCGGCTATTTAGCAATTTTCCTGCAGCCGTATTCTCTATTTAGCGACATGTTAGAAACAGGCGTAAATTACGCGATTATTGCTGTCAAACGTCACTTTTATAGAAACCGTAAAGTAAAAAAAAAAACGGTAAAGTTACCGTTTTTTTGACAGCAATGATTGCACAATTTACCTACGCCTGTTATCGCAACGCGAGATAGAGAATAGAACGATCAAAAATATGACCGTACCTAAGAGTTTTGTTCGGCTCTATCCTTCGAGCAAGGGAATAGCTTTAGCGATATATAACCATTCAAATAGTTCTGTCATTTTTTGCGGGGGGAAATGTGCACACAAGCGCAATCCCACATGTACACATCCAAATACAACACTGTAATGACGACACTCACACAAACAAACCTTGCACAGAATTACAACTAGTTTTACTAAACGCATATGCCTTCTTTGGCTTGTAGTTTGACAGAGGGGAACGCTGCGAATGGCTACTCCCTTCCGTGTTGCTCGAAGACTATAAAACACAGAAAATTAATAATAGTTGAAAATTACTAATACTTATTAGTAAGTAGAATGCGTTCCAAACTTCAGTGGTTTCGGTGGAAATTCAGTTCAAGATAATATTAAAATAACTCAACTGTTTGGATTCAAATAATCTTCTTAACCAGCCGGTAGACATCCACAGCTGAATGAGGCCGTCCCCATATAGGATGCATAGCGTGCAATGAGGGGATTTGCCATATTCACCACGCTTGGCAGGCAGATTGGTGATTGCAGTTTGGATGCTGCTGCCGACCCCCTGGCGTCGACCCTTAGTCGCTTTTTACGACATCCACAGAATTCGTCTTAATTTAAGTAAATCCATTTGTTTTCCTCATCTCCACGAAAATAAAAAACTCTCGCAAAATGAAGACGTAATTGATTGATTAGCCTCAACTCCCTTTCAGATTTTTGTTTTGATCAACGAAGATGGACTCGTGGATTTGAATAAACAATTGTTTTTAAAAGATACCCAAGTTGGTATATACAGGTTAATTCAGCCAGAAGGCGTCTTATTTTGTCTTATGGAAACTGTTCTTTGAGACAATGAGCTGCTTGAACTGTTCACATATTTTAAAGTAGATAACAGACATAAGTATTTCTTTAAAATTTTCTAATCACTCCTTGTTTTAGATCATCATCATCAGCCTATAGAAGTCCAGTTCTGGACATAAGCTTCTTCCATATAATACCACGACGAACGGTCTTGAGCTGCCTCAATTCACAGACTTCCTGCTACCTTTACAATTTCTTTGGTCCATCGATAAGGGTGCCTTCTTCTACTGCGTCGTCCGGTTTGCGGTCACCACTCGGGAAACTTTATTCCCCAACGGCTGTAATTTCTGTGCTAAATGACCTGCCCATTGCCACTAAAACTTGCTAATTCTGAGAGCTAATAATATGTCGGGGATCTTTGGTTCTTCTACGTTTTTACTCATTTCGGTTTCTATCACGTAGTGAACTTAGCCCGCTGTACGACTTTGAGCTTGTCTATACGGTCAATAGTTAGCGACCACGTTTTAGTCCCGTTAGTAGGTACTGGCACTTATTAGGTATAGACTTTCATCTTGAGGCGCTGTGGTAGCTGTGACGAGAAGATAATGGCGTAGTTTTCCGAATGCTGCCCATCCAAGTTGGATTCGGCGGTTGACCTCTTTATCAAAGTTGGACCTTCCTAGTTGAACCGTCTGACCCAAAAAAGACATAGTGGTCAAAAACTTTGACAGTATCGTTCCCAAAGTGTACCGGCATAGGTGCGACATGGGCATGACATGGACAAGACCGATTTGTTGGGAGACGGGACGGTCTCTGATCGTTGTGCCAAGGTGTTAGCAACGTGAATAAGTTATAGCGATATAAATTAATATTAAGTTCAGGAAATAAAGGAAACTGATTTTTAGTATAGGGCCTAGCATATAAGAATGTATATAGCTTAGGGTGTAACTCATTTACCTTCAAAAATATATAGGTAGGTAAGCAATAGGAAATTGTAGGGAAAAAAGGGCTAAAATACATAGAAAAAGATTTAGGCTCTCTGAACGGTAACGCTCCGTAGTAGGTAAGGTACACGCTCTCTCAACGGTAACGCTCCGAGGTAGCTAAGCAAAAGTATAGGAAAATTTAGAGCGCTGTGATTGGCTAATAAAAAGCCTTTTCTATTGGTCAGCCAATAGCATGTAAGGAATTATTTTAGGGAAATTTGTATAAATATAGAGCCGGTGTCTGTACCGGCATTCAGTGTTGAATCAGTTGTTCAAGGAACCAGTTGGAAGAATAAAGAACAGTCAAGCAGTCTTGGAAGTTTCATTGGAAGCCTTTCATTCGGATCCACCAGCGTTGAGGTCTACCTAGTACCCAGGGCTACAGCACCGAGCACCGAGCACCGAGCACCGTAGCACCGACCACGAGTACCTGGATCTACGTGACCTACAGTCCGCCCCAATAATTTTTGGTCCTCCGAGCGCCGGATTGGAAGTCAAGACATCAGGATCCGAAGATGACTACCGTGCGATCAAGATCGCCAGCAAACTCCAAGACTGGGAAGAGAGAAGATTCTGCAGAAACGACCACTACCGACTGGTCCTTGAACACGCCGGTCACGACAGAGACCGAAGCCACCGCGACGTCCTCTGGGACGTCCATCGCTCGCCGCAACACGACCACGGCCAGCGTCGCCCGAGGGCCGGCTGGCCCGACGACCGGAAGAACGACGCGCGCCGCGGCGGCCGCCGCCGCCGCCGCCGCGACCGCACCCCCCCCGCGCCCCGGGACTACAGCTGCGCCAGAGATGGATGATCCGTCCGGGACGTCACGGATGGCACCCCCCCCCCCGCACCGCCGGCGTCATTGAAGCAAGGAACACCGAACAGGAACCCGAAGAACATTGGAGGAAGACCTACCGTCCCACCGTTTGCATCTTCGGAGACACTGATTCCAGCGACGGCAAGATCTACGAAATCCAGCAGAAGAACGGAGCTAGAAGCACGTCGAGAGCTGCAAAGGAAACAACTGGAAGTCGCCCAGACCGCCGCCGCCCTAGCTCAGACGGAGCTAGAAATCGCCCAGTGTCCATCGGAAGAAGAAGACTTCGAAGAAAATTATGAAGTGGATAAGTCGACGCACATTGAACGATGGGTGCAGCATACCACTACGCATCTAGAAGAAGGTGAGCAGCCAGAAGAACGACCAAGGCAGAAGTCTGAAATACAAGAGCTCGCCGACGCCATCATCACCGCTACCAGGACAGTGAAGCCCGCCGCAACCGTACCACCGAAGATATGGGATCTACCTGAATTCAACGGAGCACATGAAGAATGGCTGCCTTTCAAGAGGGCATTTGCAGACAGCGCGTCACTATGCACACCAGTGCATAACATGGCCCGCATCAGACAAGCGATCAAGGGCACAGCGAAAGAAGCAATCAGAAGCCTGCTGTTCGTAGCCTCGAACCCTGAAGACATCATTGCTGCATTGGAGCGAAGATTTGGAAGACCGGAGCAGTTGGTACTTGCAGAACTACAGAAAGTCAAGGAGCTACCACGAGTTGGAGACACCCCAAGGGACATCTGCATCTTCGCCAGCCGTGTCAGCAACGCCGTCACTACGATCAGCGCCCTGAAGAAACCGCACTACCTCTACTCGCCAGAGATATGCAAGATCATCGTTGAAAAATTGTCACCCATACTTCGGTACCGTTGGCTCGACTTCAGTGCACACATCGGTGAGGAAGAACCAGACCTGGTGAAGATGAAGAAATTCCTCGAAGCAGAAGCGGACTTATGTGGATCACTTGCGCCGCCGGAAATAACGAAAAGAAGATTTGGAAACCCAAGATATCCCGTGCACGCGACGCAAGAAGAAGAAGAGAAGAATGAAACAGATACTGTCGCCACATCCACAGAAGTATTCAAGAAATGCTGCGCTCACTGCGAAGGAGAACACTGGCTCACCGAATGCAAGAAATTTAGAGAAGCAACCACCAACGAGAGATGGGAAATTGCCAAGCAGAAACGACTTTGCTTCAGATGCTTACGCCGACGTCACATGAGAACGAACTGCAAAGGATATCCATGCAAGAAATGCAAGAGGCCACATCACACCATGCTCCATTCAGAACCGATCCAGCAAGCAACAGCGACGTCTACGCAGCGAGAGAAGCCGCCATTGTCGCATCACCGAACTACTGAAAGTGAAGACACATCAAGCCAAGTGAAGTCCGTATACACAGCAGCAGATGGAACCAAAGTCTACCTGAAGATGATTCCAGTTGACGTCTACGGCCCGAACGGGACCACCCGAATACTGGCACTGCTCGACGAGGGGTCAACAGTGTCATTGATAGACGCCAACATTGCAGCTAGCATTGGAGCAAATGGCAAAGAAGAGTCACTGATCCTGGAAACAGTTGGTGGAAAAATCATAGAGAAGAAAAATTCACGAAGAATGGATTTGAAGATCAAAGGCGCACAGAGAAGAGACAAGAAAACTCTTAAAGGCGTTCGTACAGTTGAAAATTTGAAGCTATCACCACAGTATGTCGACAAGAAGACAATAGAAGAATGCAGCCACCTGAAGAATATGATGAACGAGCTGCTATATGAAAGAGAAAGTCCATCACTACTCATCGGCCAAGACAATTGGGATCTCATCATCTCCCGGAAGATCCTGAAGGGGAAACGGAACGAGCCTGTCGCATCACTCACCAGCCTGGGATGGGTGCTTCACGGATGCCACTCCGGAGCTGCTGCGCCAGTGAACTACGTCAACCACTGCCGCGCTACGAACAACGAAGAAGAAAATATCGAGAAGATCATCAAACACCATTTTGAACTGGATGCAATCGGTATACAGCAGCGACGCCCCAGCAACGACGCCGATGGAAGAGCCCTAGAAATATTGGAGAAGACTACGAAACAACTGCCAGATGGAAGATACGAATCCGGATTACTGTGGAAGAAGGACGATGAGAAGCTACCGAACAACTACTCTCAAGCTCACAACAGGCTACTCGGCATTGAGAAGAAACTAGACAAGAACGCAACTCTCAAAGAAGAATACAACAACCAACTGAGAAATATGATAGAGAGCGGATACGCCGAGGAAGCCCCGACAAACTCCACTCCGGATCGAACGTTCTACCTGCCTCACTTCGCCGTGGTCCACCCGACAAAGAAAAAGATACGCATTGTATTCGACGCCGCTGCCAGATATGAAGGAAAGAGCCTCAACGACGCGCTACTCTCAGGACCCGACCTACTTCAATCCCTATTTGGAGTACTTCTGAGATTCCGAGAAGGTCCTGTGGCAGTCGTCGCCGACATCAAAGAAATGTTTCTTCGAATTCGCATCAGAGAAGAAGACCGCGACAGCTTGAGATTCCTTTGGCGAGGAGAAGATAGAAGAACGAAGCCTAAAGAATACCGGATGAAGTCGGTTATATTCGGCGCAGCATCCTCACCAGCAACGGCGATCTTCGTGAAGAATATGAACGCAAAAAATCAAGAAATGGAACATCCAGAAGCAGCAAGAGCGATCGTTCGCAATCACTATATGGATGACTATCTCCAGAGCTTTACGACCGCAGAAGAAGCAGCGAAAGTGGCAGATGAAGTAAACAAAGTGCATCGGGCAGCTGGTTTCGAACTCCGTCAATGGGCAAGCAATGAAGAAAAAGTGTTGGCCAGAATAAAAACCGAAGAAACCCCAAAAGAGAAAAGGATCGGCGATGAAGAAAAGACTTTAGGAATGCGATGGCTGGCCAACGAAGACGCGTTAGCCTTCAACATTGGATTAAGGAATACACCGCAAGAAGTCGCCGATGGAAGCCGAGCCCCGACGAAAAGGGAAGTAACGAGCGCAGTGATGTCAACATTTGACCCCATGGGACTTGTCGCCCCTGTTTTAATTCAAGGAAAGAAGCTTATACAAGACTTATGGAGAACCGGGGTCAAATGGGACGAAGCAGTCAGCGAAGACCAACAAGAAGCCTGGAAGCGATACATAGAAGACGTCAAGACACTTCGAAACCTGAAGATCCCTAGATGTCTGGCGCCAGCAACGAGAACAGGAGAAATGCACACTTTCGTCGACGCGAGCGAAACAACTTACGCTGCAGCAGTCTACTGGAGGACAACAACGGCTGACGGCGAGGTCCACACCGCGCTGATGGCGGGGAAAGCCAGAGTAACACCAGTGAAGATCACCTCCATACCTCGCTTGGAGCTGCAAGCAGCGCTGCTGGGAGCAAGACTGGCCGCTACCATCTCCGAAGAGTCAGACCTGGAGATCACATCTCGGGTCTTCTGGTCTGATTCCACCACCGTGTTGCAATGGCTGAAGGCCGACCCACGACGCTTCAAGACGTTCGTCGCTCATCGATTGGCAGAGATAGAAGAAACTACCAAGCCACACGAATGGAGATGGGTTCCGTCGAAAGAAAATCCAGCCGACGACGCAACAAGAGACGTACCAGGAGACTTCAACGACAAAGCAAGATGGTTCACCGGACCTACGTTTCTACGTTGGCCGGAATCTGAATGGCCGTCAAAGAAGATCGAAAAGAAAGAATCGAGTACAGAAGAGAAGAAGAAAGCAACTTGCGCTGCAGCCAGAATCAGCCGAGAGCCGTACTTACCTGATCCGAATCGATTCAGCAGTTGGATTCGCCTGCTACGAACCACAGCGAGAATGTACATGTTCATAGACATGTGTCGTCGAAGGAAAGGTGCAACCAGCGTTACAGAAAGAAGATCGAAGAAAGAAGAGCTAAGAACGTTGCTGCCTATTGAACCCGAAAATTTGAAGAAAGCCGAAGAAGCTCTCATACGGCAAAGTCAAGCAGAAACATTCTCGAAAGAAATAGAAAATTTGAAGAAAGAAAAATCGATCGAAAATTCAAGCCGACTGAAGAAAATAGATATAATCTTGGATGCAAAGGGTATATTGTGCCTCAACAGCCGGACGACGAAGATTCGCGACCATAGCCGGAAGAATCAGAAGCTGCCAATCCTGGATGGAAGGCTTCTTCCGCCAGCCACAGCTATTGACAGCGTGCCACAGCTATTGATTGAACATTGCCATCGTCGTTTTCACCACAGCAATCACGCGACGGTAATCAACGAGCTGCGACAGAAGTTCTGGATACTATCGCTACGCGACGCCGTCCGACGAGTAACACATCAGTGCCAGTGGTGCAGAACAAGAAGACTGAAGCCTGAAATGCCACCACTTGGAGACCTGCCACAAGAACGTTTGGCACACAATCAACATCCATTTACGTGCACCGGAGTCGACTACTTTGGCCCGATGCACGTGACCATCGGCCGCAGAAGAGAAAAGCGCTGGGGTGCCCTTTTCACCTGTTTAACTACGAGGGCGATCCACATAGAGTTGGCTGCGTCGCTAAGCACCAACTCGATGATTATGGCGCTGAGAAGAATGGCCGCCCGTCGAGGAAGTCCTAGAATAATATTCAGCGACAACGGAACAAACTTCGTCGGTGCAGACAACGAGTTGAAAGAAGAAGCAAAAAAGATAAAATGCGAAGAACTCATCGAGGAAGCTGAAAAAGAAGGCTTCATCTGGAAGTATATCGCACCTGGAGCTCCCCAAATGGGAGGAGCCTGGGAAAGAATGGTGCGATCAGTAAAGACCGCACTCGCCGCCGTCATCGGAGAAAGAAGCCCGCCAGAAGAAGTGCTCTACACGCTCTTAACAGAAGTGGAACATACCGTGAACTCCCGCCCACTGACGCATCTGAGTGCCGACCCAGAAGATGAAGAAAGCCTGACTCCCAATCATTTCCTGATCGGGAGATCCTGCGGAGCGGCCGTCTTAGGGGAATTTGACGACACGGACCTCATCGGAAAACCCAACTGGAAGACAGCGCAGAGGATGGCGGACCACTTTTGGAGCAGATGGCTGAAAGAGTACCTTCCAACTCTCATGCCACGGCAACTGAACGGAAGAAAAACCACGGAGTTTCGCCCAGGTGACGTGGTGATAATAGCAGATGCCTCGCTCCCACGCAACACATGGCCACGTGGAGTGATACAAGAAACCTTCCAAGGACCTGACGGGCGAACGCGGATCGTGGACGTGCTGACCAAAGGAGGAGTGATGAGGCGACCGACATCGCGACTTATCCTCGTGGCACCACAGAAGACGTTGCAACCGACGGAGGGAGTGCCCGAATCATCGCGCACTGGCGGGGAAATTGTTAGCAACGTGAATAAGTTATAGCGATATAAATTAATATTAAGTTCAGGAAATAAAGGAAACTGATTTTTAGTATAGGGCCTAGCATATAAGAATGTATATAGCTTAGGGTGTAACTCATTTACCTTCAAAAATATATAGGTAGGTAAGCAATAGGAAATTGTAGGGAAAAAAGGGCTAAAATACATAGAAAAAGATTTAGGCTCTCTGAACGGTAACGCTCCGTAGTAGGTAAGGTACACGCTCTCTCAACGGTAACGCTCCGAGGTAGCTAAGCAAAAGTATAGGAAAATTTAGAGCGCTGTGATTGGCTAATAAAAAGCCTTTTCTATTGGTCAGCCAATAGCATGTAAGGAATTATTTTAGGGAAATTTGTATAAATATAGAGCCGGTGTCTGTACCGGCATTCAGTGTTGAATCAGTTGTTCAAGGAACCAGTTGGAAGAATAAAGAACAGTCAAGCAGTCTTGGAAGTTTCATTGGAAGCCTTTCATTCGGATCCACCAGCGTTGAGGTCTACCTAGTACCCAGGGCTACAGCACCGAGCACCGAGCACCGAGCACCGTAGCACCGACCACGAGTACCTGGATCTACGTGACCTACAGTCCGCCCCAATACAAGGTCTTCCAGCAATTCTGCCATGATGACTATATCTATATATATCATCGGCATATTAAAGGTGAGTGATGTATTCGCCATGCCATATCCGTTCCAGTGCAGAAGCTTGGAAGAATCCTCCAATGCGGAGGTGATTTGCGGAAGTTTTGGAGAAATAACATCTCCCTGTCTCACCCCTTTTTGCAATTGGATAACATTGGAATGCAATCAGGCATAGGAGCAACATGGGAATTTGACATGATATTGTTTTAAATAAAGACGCAAAATATAATCCGTCATAACAATGAGTAGGTATTGATCGCACAAACCCAAAATATGCTCACCCATGCTTCTACGTAAACAACCATTCATCATCGTTGGCCGCTCAGGAAATGTCTGTTTGCACAATAGCTATGGAATTTGCAAAAGGTCGTGTAGTTTTGTAAGACACTTGTGTACCAAGGGTTGCCATTTTCGTCGGTTTTATAAAGGATGTATACGCGACCTTTGCCTTTGGCTATAAAGTCGAGGGCTATGGGTTCATTGTGAGTGCCATAATGAACTTTTCTATTAAATTCGTTTATTAATGTATTAATTTGTTTATTTTCCTATTTTTAGGTCAAAATATCACCAGAACTAGCGTATACTAGCGTATGTGTCGTAGAGTGTCCAGTCTAAGAATAGAGCCTTTCGTCTCCTTCCGTGGTTTTAGTAAAAGCTTTGTTATGGGATTATACAAGGGGATGGGTAGCAGCTTTTACCTGAGTATTTAACACCAAACTTCGATCACTAATCCGCCTGCCAAGCGTGGTAAGACCTCGTCCAGCAGTGGAAGTAAACAGGTAGGCGATAATTAAGTAGTGTATTTTAAAAAAAAATACACTACATAGATAATTTGTCCGTTTATTTTCATCCGGACTTTGCCCTACTTATAACCGACTTTTGGCTTTTTAGTGGACACTATTCTTGAGCGCGTATTTCGCGCAAATCGATTTTGTGTCCTTAGAGGTAAAATGGCCTAGCACAAGTCACACAAGCGTCTCTATCTATGAGTATTAAGTGGTGCTCTATCTGAGCGTACGGTTCACAATCCATGTGCTATTTAGGTTGTTTTTCTTCGTCTAAAGCTAGAATCCCGATTGGGTTCAAAACGCTCGATTTGACACGACAACAGAATCTGGCAGGCGCCATGTTTGCGCGGGAAATGTATTGTGATGGCGGACAGAGCGATTCGAAAATGGAATGTCAATAGGACGGATTTGTGTTGCAAATATGCGCTAAAATGTAGAGAGAATTTCTCGGGAGAGCTACCTATGAGTTTGGGATTTAGTTCAAAATGTTTGTCTTATAGTTTTGTATTAAATATATAATAATATATCACATTTATAACGACGGTTATAATATGACGGCATTTTGATAGAATATTCAATTTTATATTTTTTGGTAACTTGGTTCGATACCTACCTACTCAAAAAGCATGCTCAGTACCTAGCCCGCGCCTCAACAAAGAGAGCATCTCTATAATATATATTCATAACGAGTGTAAAAAGACTACTCGCGAAAACTGAAACAGTGCATTCAGACCATGATTCTGAAAATATTTAAGCTGAAAAAACACGAAAAAAAATGCTCACTCTTGGGCCGCTTTTTTGTGTTTTCTTTATAATATCCATAAAACATCATAGAAAGAACCAAAAACCTAATTTCCATCATTAAAAACACGTTAATAAATAAAATCTTCAAAAAAAGCAATGAATCCCACATAAGAAATATTGGCGCTGCGCGTCGATCAGCTGACCGGGAGCGTTGAACTCGCGCGGCCGGTGAGCTCTGTGAACTCGCCGCTATTTTATATAGCTATGGCATAGGTAGCTTTACCGGTACCTTCAGTATTCGGGAGCCGTCCTTTTACACCCTGTATATAATATAATATATCGGCTAGGAGATAAATGATCAGAAAATGAGATATTTGAAGGAAACAAAAAAGAGACCGTTGTTTCATGTTTCTTTTTTATCAGCCCGTTTATGTCCACTGCTGGACGAAGCCTCCCCCCATTGAATAGAACGGGAGATTTGCCATAATCACCACGCTTGGCAGGCAGTTTGGTGATCGCAGTGTTAATGTTAAGTACTCAGATGGATACTGCTGCCCATCCCCTGATGTAGGGGAGCATGTGGTACAGTGGATCTTGGGTCACAGTGGATAGTTCGTCATAACTTTGCATGTATTGCACCCATGCGCGTGCACGTCTGTGACGTTACCGCTGTTATACCCGTCCAGCGTCCGAACCTGTCATCACCTTAATTTTAGAGCAGGTGGTCACTGCACAGCGCACCAGTTAACAAATAGGCCACTAAGTAATTATTTACATGTTTTTGTAAAATGTTTTGCTTTCCTGTTTGTTATGATTTTGCAAGTTTTGATAATTTGCCATAATCTATAGTTATTGTAGAGGTATTTTATCACTCTTATTTAGTTATTTAGTAAATCAAAAGTTTGCTGGGATTTTTTAAATAAGATAACTATCAGTGGGGTACTATGGATCGTTTTGATTTGGGGTATAGTGGATCGAGATCCACTGTACCCCAACGTCTTATAAATCCATAGAAGAACCAAGGTCACTCACATATCTTCTCAGAATTAGCAACTTGAATTGGCAATGGGCAGGTCAAAGAACTGTTAACCGTTGGGGAATAAAGGTACTCGAATGGCGACCTAAAACCGTACGACGCGGTAGAGGAAGGCCTTCCACTCGATGGATTAAAGTCATTACAAACGTCGCAGGAAGTCTGTGTATGGAGGTGGTTCAAGACCGTTCATTGTGGCATTGTAAGAGGGGGGGCCTATGTCCAGTGGACTTCTACAGGCGATCCATTGTAACCCAACTCATGTATAGTTGTTCAAAAAATAGTAAATTGTCCACTGTGCCCCATGACTGGGTCACAGTGGACAATTTACTATTTTTTTAAAAAATTGAATTATTTCATAACTAAGCTTTTGTAAGCCTGTTTTGTAATTTATTTTGAAACTTAAATATACCTTCTAGAAATTAAACAAAACACTGACCGATTTAGGGTGAAAAAACTGATGTAACATTACTTTAAAAAAAAGGATCCACTGAACCCCATCGTACCCTAATCCCTTAGTTAGCTTTTACGAAATCCACGGGAGGAGGAGGAGGGGTTTATTGTTAGGCCGGACACACTACGGCACACTGTTGTTTGTACATAAGTTAATAACATAACACCCAACAGTCACATACGTAGTCGTGATCCCACACTAGGGATCTCTGTGTCGTGGGTATTAGGAACTACGAGTAGGTACCATGGTACCATAACACCCAGACCCGAAACAAATATTTCTAGGATCACACAAACATTTGTCCCGCAGCGGGAATCGAACCAGCAACCTCTTGCATCTCAGCCGGCTACTCGGCTGCACCACAGAGGTCGTCAATTAGATTTATAGATATTTATTTATATTGACACGGGTAATTATCGCGTGTTACCTTATTATTTATTATTCCCGGCGTTTCGAATGCGTTACAGCAATTGTGGTCGCAGGCTGACTGGAGTACATTGGTCAGTCAAAACTACCCTCACTTGGTCTTCAGAATTAGAATTTTCTATTCTATTCTTTTCTATTAGATTATTATTTATAAGTATAACAAGCGTAGCGTGTGCTGTCTTGCATACTTTTGCTGATGTTTATTTACTTTTGACTACCTTCCTAATGTTTTTAAGTTTTCATTTGCTATGTATCAGCAACTGCTTGCTCCACACAACCACACAGGCGCTTCTCACCTAGTGGTAAGACGAACCATTTATATAAGCCAAGCCGTGTTTGTTGCCTGATTCTTCTAGGCTTGATCGCGTTGGAACAGGAGTAATTTAAGTTTATATAAGACGATTCAAAATGATCCTTGTGATTTCAATAAATAAAATTATTTTTATTTGATTTGATAAGAAATGGCCGTATTCATAGTCACTCCGTATCTCTACGCACTGAGATGCGCGACGCGATTCATACAATAACAAAATCATCAAAATAAGTTGGTATTGTCCAAAACCTACCCTTGCCAGCAAACCCTTTATTGGTTCATTGATCTCGCAATAAAATTGAATAAAGTGAATCGACTCCGGAACGGCGAAATGGATACTTACTACGTTGTTATAATTTTCCTATTAAGGTAATATTTTTCCAATAACCCCTTAGATATGAATACGAAATTTGCTTCCAGCAAGCGTTTTGTGCAGCCCGTGTCTTCATCTGCGAGCATGTTTCTTATAATGTCCATACAATTTCATAACCTTAGAAGGCAAAATACTAGTAAAAATTTAAGGCTTCATTCATATATTTGGTGATCTGAAGATAAATCATTGACTTTTCGCTATAATATTAAAATAACTTTTCATTTAAAAAACCGACTTCCGCCATTGTATACGACTAAATATTTGGATGAAAAAAAAATGATGAAAGAACCATAGTGGTGAAAGGATTATGATACTTTTTGAAAGCAAATGCCTGGTTTGTTGCTGAAAATATCAAAATCGCCATATGGATCCCATCATCAGAACTGGATTTTGAAAAAAATGGGACCAATCTGGAAGTATATCTATTCAAATAAAAAAAGAATTTTCCAAATCGGTTCATAAACGCCGGAGATATGCGGTAACAAACATAAAAAAAAAAAAAAAAAACAAACACATCCGAATTGAGAACCTCCTCCTTTTGGGAAGTCGGTTAAAAATGAGAAAGTTTAAATGTTTAGATTTTTAGATGTTCGGATGTTTGTTTTATTTTTTTATGAAATTTGGTACACGGATAGATTATGTCCTAGATTAAAGTATAACACAAGCAAAGCCGCGCGTGGACACCTGGACACTAGTGTTTGTATGGATTAGTAGAACAGTGGAATTTCTCTTGAAAGTCCTATCAACTTCTGCAAACTTGCGAACCACAACAACGCCTCATGGGTGTGCTCATTTTTCAAAATTCAAATCTGCGACCCTAACGGAGCCATTCATCAGGGCGTTCGGCACACGTTCACAGACTAATAACGAGGGAGGCTTCACCCCAACCATAGAGTAAGAAAGCAACGCAAAGATGTGATAGATCATCATCATCATCAGCCTGTAGACATCCACTGCTGGACATAGGCCTCCTTAGAATTAACATAACGTATAATATGACAACAACAAAGCAAATAACAAAAAAAATAAGCTAACAGCTAAGCAAATAACATACCATCGACGACCTCTGTGGCGCGGCGGGCGAAGCTTCGCCTGCGACGCAGGAGGTTGCGGGTTCGATTCCCGCCTCGGAACAAATATTTGTACGTTCTGCAGATAATTGTTCCGGGTGTTCTGGGTATTTTCTATGTATTATAAAAAATATCTATTTATGTAATGTATATTGTATTAAGTATATCAGTTATCTAGTTGCCATAACACAAGCTCTGCTTAGCTTGGGACTAGATAATGTTGTGTGAAATATGTCCAGCATTTATTTATTTATATAACTGATTATTCATATGTATGAGTATATATAACTGAGTATTCATATATATTCATGAGTATATATATACCTTACAACTAAGCAAGTAACATATTATAACTGAGCCACCTCACTGGTTTATTTAATATTAAATAAAAAAAATGGCTGATGGGTAGATGCTCTACCCATCAGCCATTTTAGATTGCTTATTTTTTTTTGCTAGACTCTTTAAATCAATACTTACGTATACAGGGATTTTAATTTTTATTGATTAACCAAATTATTGTCATTTTTATTTTACTAACTTCATTGTTTAAATCTCAATTCTTATTCTAATTTTATTGTTTTTATATTAATCATAATATTACCAATGTAAATTTGTATGCCTATAAATGCCTATATATAATGCCTATAAATAAATAATGCTCTAGAAAAAATCCAATATGTTCTAACTTATAACTATAGTTATATAGTAGAACATAATTGGAGTTTTTCTAGTTTAAGGCCTTGTTGTATTTACAATGTTCTGGCAAATAAACTTATCTTATCTTATCTCACTATACTATAACTGAGCCTGCTGTGGTAGTAACTAACTTAACTCAATATGTTAAGTTCGTAGCGCACTTATGTAACTGTTCCTCAGTTATACGTCAAAAAGTTGTATAGCCCACGAAGAGGGAGCCACACGAGATCATAATAATTATGTTAAGCTACTTTTTGTGCGAGCTATAATCATTTTTAGTACCTACTTACTTATTCTATAACAAGACTCTAGAACCATTGCTAGCTAATGCTAGGTATATATTACCAAAATTGGTAGAATTCAATCACGTGACATGGCGAGAAAAATCTTGCTCTGTGGCTGAATAATGATATTATGTTGCCTGGAACAAATACGTGTGAAACAAGGGTATTGTAAATCTACGAAACGACCGAAACAGAGGAGTGGGCGTTGTTGGATCGTTTCGGGATTGAACTAGAGTTTCAAACATTAATTCATTTTAATGAATCGAACGAGAGATAGGTTTTATTGGATAAGTTTTACCACTGATTGGGTCCTTAAAGTGATAAGTTCAATAATGTAGGGATAAGTTTTCATAAATAAATAAGAGTGCACGACGTTTCTTTTCCAAAAAGCTGAAAAAGTCCGGTTTGTCGTAAATTAAGGAAACATTCCTCACAGGGCAAACAAACCTGAATCTATCATCAGCTATTGTCCAGTCACCATCTTTTAAAATGGTACAATAAATGAACACGTAAATTTCTATTAATTCTGAGGCCCAATTCTCTAATTTTAAAAACGATTAAATTACAATTGGGCCTCTTAGAGCTATGACGGAGATATTAGTTCTTGTACGTTTCTCCAAGTTATTAATTTCCTAGAGTTTAATACTAAAATTAATATTAAACTAAACATTTCGACTTGTCATCGCCTTAAAACTTAAATATTAACCGATCTAACTTTACCACAGTGACTTTACTCAAACTTGTGATTTGAAAAGTTTTCCACAATTTTGATGAAGTCATCTAGATATACTGTAAAACCTGCTGATCTAATTCCATCTTAATTACCTATGTTGAAGTTCTGTCGCATAATGGAACCCGAAAACTCCTGTCAGTTCCATTCACGGGTATAACCGACATGTTGAAGAGGCATAGTAAAATGAGATATACTTACATTCAAGGGCGGATCCAGGATTTTTTTATGGGAGGGGCAAAGGGGCGGACTTGCAAAAAAATCAACAATAACTGTTAGAAATAAACTTGAAGTATCATACTTCATGTTTATTTGTACAAGTTCTAGTATGTATAGGAAGGTTTATGAATGTGTCAAAACAATAGAAAAATTAATATCATTAATCATTTTTTTCAAACATCAAAATTCAAAATTAAAATCATTAATCATTTTTTTCATCAATTTGCATGTACGTGAAAGGGATGCAACGAACAAAGTTCGCAATTCCAGCCAGAAATAGACAAAAGTTTCACTCATTTTCTTTCTGTTATTTTATTCATATATTTTAACAACTCTGATAATTTGATTTGCTTCTAAGTATGTATTGTGATAGAATCTCCAGGGTGGGGCACGGGGGCACGTGCCCCCCCTTAAATCCACCCTTGCTAACATTATCCAGATAACTGACATCTGACAGTAACTGCTCGCGAGGTCGAACAAGGTAGAAGAGTTTATTCCCGGATCGATATTATCTTATCCTCCCATGGAGAATTCATGAACTAAAGACACTTGTTCAGTGCATGTTGTTCAGTGCTAGTGATGACTTACGGCACTGTTTCGGGGGGGGGGGGGGGGGCGGTTCAACGAAACAACAAAAATGTACACAAAATGACATAAATTTAATATATTAATATTCATGTGAAAAAATACACATTCACCAAACTGGTGTCTTCAAAAAGTTTTAGATTTTTTCAACATTTTGAATATTTCGGGGGGCAGGGGGAGAGGTGTTGACCCCCCCCCGACCCCCCTGGCTACGCTCATGTGATACGTAGTCGTCTATATGAACCAAGATCACTGACATAGCTCTTAGAATAAGCAAGTTGAAGTGGCAATAGCCACAGAAATATAGCTCGCAGAACTGACAACCAAAAAAAGTTTCTTGAGTAGCTACCACAAACCGAACGATGCGGTAGTGGAAGGCTCTTCACTTGATTGACTAAAGACATTATAAACATCACAGTGTTGGTGGATGGAGGCGGCTGAAGACCATTCGCCTTTACATTCTAGGAGAGAGGCCTATGTCCAGCAGTGGACTTCCACTGGCTGATGATGATGATGTATAGAGTACTCAGGTGGTAGATGATGCCCATCTCCTGGTGTAATCACTTCGTTGACCTCTACGACATCCACGGGAGGAGACAGAGGGCTATATTATTAGGCCAGACATAAGACGGCATACAGCAAGGTTGTGCTGTGTACCTTTTTTTATTTAAACCTAGCCTTTGTATATTATTATAGCACAGTGTAACTTAAACTCGCACTTTACGCACGCTTTTCCGTGACTTAAATAGCTCTTTTTTACACCGTGCGAAAATGAACGTCGGGTGCGTCACGTGCGGGTTTATGTCACTTGTGCTATGAAATATTATACGATACCTGTGACTTAAGTTGTCTATTATTGCACGGCGTTTAGCACCCTCTCTACGCTCGGGCGCTAACTCACGCCGTGCAATAATAGGCAACTTAAGTCACACGTATCGTAATATACTATTATATTCAGGATCAGCATTACGTTAGGCAGGAGAAATCAATACAATTGACGTCCTCTGTGGTGTGGCTGGTGAGTAGCTCGCTGGAGATGCAAGAGGTTGCTAGTTCGATTCCCGCTGCAGGACAAATATTTGTATGATCTGCAAATATTTGTTCCGGGTCTGGATATTGTGGTACTACTATGTTATGGTATGTTCCACGACACAGGGAATCCTAGTGTGGGATCAAAACTACGTATGTGACTGTTGGGTATTATTATGTTATTAATTTATATCAGTTAGATAATATTTTATGATGATGAGTCACTAGTTTTAACTAGCTAGTTCAGTGTAAGTATATTAATTCCCTTTTACGTTAAAACTAAATTTATTGTGACTGAAAAGAGCGATAAAGTTAAAAAACTTTGACTATCGTCTTGTGTACGTAAGTTAACTTATTACAAAGCTCGATACTTCATTCTATTGCTTTAGTTTAAACATTAAAAACTGATTTCGAAACTGTTTTAAAAAGTCCTATTTGTTAAATAAATTGAATACTTTCTGTTAAAAACGAGTTTAATTTTAAAATACCTACTTGTTTGTTTCCGCTAAAGTGTAAGAGTGATCGAGGCGACAGACAACTTAAAGATTAAGTATTGGCGTGATAAATGGGGTTTCTTTCTTGGTACGAGAAAAGTAGGAAACTTTGAGAGTTATGTGGGCGGTGTCGTACGTAACGTAGGTATTTAGTAAACTTTGCTATAGGACGAGAGTCACAATTTTGAACTTTTATCCAGGATCGAAGTTGTTGGAATGCTTACAACTTATTCCCAACCAATATGGAGGTAGATTCCCGGTCGCGGATCACTGAATCGCGATATTCTTACGATTAACATTTATTTTTCTTTGTTGAGTTCTAATTGGTACTTTGCGCTACATATTTTACATGTTTGATGTTATACTTTATTGTAGGAACTTGAGAATAATTTTGATTTATTTTTCCTGTTTGATAAAATCTTTATTATAAATATAGACATCGTTATGATGAACCATGGCTGGCTATATTATTTATAAATTAAGGTGGAACGTTTCGTAAGTGGCGCGAAATTCAAATTTTATTGTGTTTTTTGCTGATTACTGCTCATCAACACTTCTTGAGATAGTGAACACTGATTTTGCGGGAATCAGGAGACCTAATACACATGTTTTAATTGATACTATCTCATAAATATAATAAGTTTAGCTACGAATGTCAATTAATGATTTGTATAGTGTTATTTTGGTTCAATGACATTCGTAGCTAAACTATAATGATATTTAAGAGATACTTTTAATTAAATTATGTGTGTTAGGTCTCCTGATTCCCGCAAAACCAGTGTTAGCTATCTCAAGAAGTGTTGATGTGCAAAAAACACAATAAAATTTTAATTTCGCGCCACTTGTGAAACGTTCCGCCTTAAACAGTTGTTTACAGTTTTAACTTTAGTTTGCCTTAATTAACACACAGAACAAAAAAAACTTATATTAAACTGAAATATACCAAGACAGATAGATAGAATTAAGAATATCGTTAAATATGTCAACACGCTATAACTCCTGTAGAAAACCATTTTTATGCGCAAGCGCCCCTTGGGTAGGCGCATTGTTAGCGCAATGCGTTCGTGTTAATTCAGGTCTGCTGTGATATGTTTTGGTGTTTTACAAACAATGTTTTGTTAGAAAATTTGGCGCAGCAGACCCGGCTTTCCGTGGAATGGTGAACAACTGATGATGCCAACGGCTCGTGCTGATATAGTTATTAGGGGCAAACTGCTTAATATGGTCGGTTATAGTAACTTTTACCTTACTCATTAATAAAAAAACTCTAGTATCAATAAAATCAATATTTACCGTGCAGTACATGGGCGTAGCCAGGCAGGGGTTTTTTGGGGGTTCAAAAAAGAACCTATTTAAATTCCTATATAATGATTAATCTAATTAAGAAAGCATATTACACTCTTGATGACTATATTAATGATAAAGCCATGTGGCCTGATGTCGCTCTGCCCCTCAACTGCTAAAATGGAAATTTGCAATATCTGTACTTACCTATTTATGTTTCCATTAGATTATTATTTATAAGTATTACAAGCGTAGCGTGTGCTGTCTTGCATATTTTTGCTGATGTTTATTTACTTTTGACTACCTTCCTAAGGTTTCTAAGTTCTCATTTACTATGTCTCAGCAACTCCTTGCTCCGAGGCACCACACAGGCGCTTCTCACCTAGTGGTAAGACGGACCATTTATGTAAGCCAAGCCGTGTTTGTTGCCTGATTCTTCTAGGCATGGTCGCGTTGGAACAGGAGTAATTTTAGTTTATAAGACGATCCAATTTGATTCTTGTGATTTTAATGAATATTTTTTTTTTTACTTTTACAAACCCCCCCGAAATATTCGAAATGTTATATTATAATCCGATTGCAATAAGAAGACGCGAGGAGTTGAATTTATTACATTACATATGCAACATTTTCGAATTTAGTGTTATTTTTGTCATACATCTTCCATCCAATACCTTTATTTCCTGTCTTTGTTTAGCAATAAGAAAAATACGGCTCAAATAAGATAGCGCATGTACCCATTACCAGTGTAGATGTGACGTGTCGTTACGTATTCATGATGCGGGATGCTGGAATTTCATTATTCCAATGCGATGTAGGTGAGAACAGTGACGGAGTTAGAAGCAGATGAGCAGGGGTTTAAAAATCAAAGGCTAAAAATACTTATTACTAACTTATTTGAACGAGCCGAGGGACGCAGTAAAAAGCTAAAAAGGGGTAAAGATCGTCATCCTGAACATAGGCATCCCCCCTAGAATGCAATGACGAATGGTCTTGAGCCACCTCCATCCACCTACGTGGAGTAGATGTGGTCGCTAACTATTGGCTGTTTAGACAAACTCTCAAAGTCGCGCCTAGTGTGTTATTTAGAGAGCTATGCTTGTGGTTTCACTACGTGATAGAATCTGGAATGGGGTAACGTAGTGTTTGAAAAATCGGAGACTAACAACGTCTCACTAGCGCAGTTGTTCAAGCTTCGTTAGGAATTGAAGCTTACGGCTTAACACGTGCTTGAGACAATGTTAATTAGAAAGATTATGCTAAAGATGTGCCATGGTGTGTCCGGCTTAAGAACATACCCCTCAATCTCATGTGTATGTAAATCTTATGAAATACGCGAATCTCCTCTTTTGGTTATCTATATTCTATATAATATATTATGTAACGTACGCCTGAATCATGGGAAGTTCAGGAAAATTTGTCTCGCCCTTTGCACTAAAATCCTTGCCACATCTCTGTAAGTGTACTAGGGATAGAGCAGCGAAGGATGTTTATGTACCACATTACTTGCCAATACAATTTGAATTGGAAGCAAATTACCATTGATGTATTATACCACTCAAATTATTGTAATTTCATAAGCGATAGCAGGAATATCCGTATACCTATTGTATATACAAGTAAACTGAGTAAAATTAATAAAAGATGCCATTATAAAGATTGAATTACTTATTCTCTAGAAGATAAATATTTCCGGTCTTTCTTTCAAAGAAAAATATATGTTGTCAATATGTTTAATTTTGTTTCCTTATAACCCTTTACTGTCGCTCTTCTGTTTCTTTCCTTTTTTTATCGGTCTCAAAACGATGATAAAAATTAAAGATGAATATATTCTATTTATCCTCAGGTGAATGCGCCCCAACTCTGGCACCATGGAAACCTATTCACGAAGCCACGACCAGCGAAGCAATATCTAGTCCAAATAACAAGCATGCTATCTACGACATCAACGATATAGTCAATTTCGAAGACAATGACATCGTCATGAGAGATGCTAACATCAAATTCCATGATAATAATAAGCTTGATAACTCTGTTGATCCGCTTAGTGAAATACAGAAACTAAATATGGCGGAGTTCAAGAATACAGTGAAATTAAGCGTCGATGAGTTCAAGAATGATAAAGTTGATCCAGTAAAAGAAATACAAAAATTGAATATGGTTGACAATTTCAAGAAAGTGAAACAGAACAATGAAGCGAACATGAGAAATGATAACAAGAATGAAGTGATACAGAATGATATCAAAAATGATGTTCCGATAAATGACGCGGCTTTTAAAAGTGCTGATGTAAAAGAGGTTGATTTGTGTGATTGCCAGCATGGAGGTGGATGCGTGAATCATGGGTGTATATGCCCGTTAGGGTACGCAGGCGATAAGTGTGAGATCACATTGGATTTGAAGGTAAGGAGTTTAACATAATATACTTCTAAATTAATACTTTGTAAATATCATAATGATATGCATGTTAAAGTGAATTGAGAATGTTATGGTGATAATTTTTAAGATCATTAACATCTTCAATAACCCAACATGTTATTGGTTCCACGCTCAAGAAAAATATCGCATGAGCAAGGTAGTTTGTGTATCGAATGATATTTCATGACCATTTTATTAACACAAGCTACCTCTTCAACTTTTAGGTATTCCGATTTAGATTTACCTAGCTTTAGAAACAATAAAATGTTCAGTAATATCACTAGTTTGCCTCCTGTGCATTTTGTTATTCTTATAAACCTTTCAGACTAAAAATATATGTTCTGCTTAAAATTCGTTTACGAAAATCGGTTGTTTTTTTGTTCCCCGGTTCAACGTCTCATCGCATTAACTTTTAATGTTTATCATTAAAATAACTGTTATTAACGAGAAGTACATTATCTCTCCCGTACACAAAGCTATCAACATTACTATCGTGCATTTTCAAAGTTCAAAATTCATAATGCTACTGAGTTTTTAATAAATTCCGCGCAAAATTAGCATAATAAAATTGGTTGTTCATAGGTTCCGCGGTTCAACGGTTCGTCGTATCTACGCTTGCCTGGGCTTGGAAGCTCCGCATCGAGCTGGCTCGATATTCAGGTAAGATTACTTTAGAAGCCTTTAGGAATTTCTAAGGTAGCTTTTGTGGTAAAATTAAGTAGGTATACTCAGCGGCAACATTCAGTCCTTAAAAGAGAAGGTGAGTTTAATTCCGGTAGGAAGCCTACCGGAATTACCGGTCAGTTCTTATGCCAGAAACAATAAATATGAGGTTGTTCTTTGATTAATTGATTTCAATAAAAGGAGGAGGTTCTCAATTCGGTTGTTTTTTTATGTTTTTTACCTCATAACTTCGACATTTATAACCCGATTTGGAAAATTATTTTTTATTTGATAGGATTAATTGGTCCCATTGTTTAAAAAACTCAGTTCTTATTATGGAATCCTTAAGGAATTGAACGAACTCCTCAAATATTATAGGCATGCAACATACGTACAGCGATTTTGGTATTTTCAGCAAGTTATTGTTTTGTAATACCAAATAAAAACATGCAGATAGCCGAATTCAATGGCGGAAATCGGTTTTTTAATGAAAAGTTATGACATTGAAAGTCCAAAATACATACCTAAGTATAAATTAAGAAACTTTATTTTCTCCTCCATCGTCGCATTATAATGTAATCTATCAAAATGTCTGAGAACTTGCCAGTCATTTAAAGTAAGTACCTATCCTTGTAACAAAAAATATTGTTCCAAACTTCAAAGTTCTCCATTACCAAGGTTCATATTAATTTACTCGCTAACCTCAAAGTGTCTGAGCACATTATCTCAACTTATTTTTTCTTAAATTTTATACCGAGGGATTTCAGGAGTGTCCAAGTTTGCACAAAAATTATGGAGAGCTGTTTTAACTTAATTTGGGTTATTTACACCACTAATGTTATCTTTTTCGATCGTAAGTATATAATAATATAAATAATAATAATAATGCTGGACATTTAATACAATATTATCTAGCCCCAAGCTAAGCAGAGCTTGTGCTATGGGTATTAGATAACTGATATTTATACTTGCAATACATTACAAGATAGATATTTTTATCATAGGTACATAGAAAATACCCAGAACAAATATTACTTATCTGCAGATCGTACAAATATTTGTTCCGAGGCGGGAATCGAACCCGCAACCTCCTGCGTCGCAAGCGAACCTTCGCCCACCAGGCCACAGAGGTCGTTAAACATTCTCTATTCTACCATATTTTCTTATATTTCATAAACAAACTGGTCACGCAAGAGGTGCGGGTTCGATTCCCGCTGTTGGACAAATGTTTGCATGATTTGCCAATATCATGTGATGATGGCAGATCTTGCATTAAAATAGACTATTTCATCATCATCATCATCAGCCTTTAAGTGCCCACTGCTGGACGAGACAAAAAAAATATATATATATATATGTCAATCCAATAAAATGGGAGGAATTGCCATAATCAACACGCTTGGCAGGCAGATTGGTGATCGCAGTATTTTTGTTGAGTACTCAGATTGATGTTGCTGCCCATCCCCAGGTGTAACCCCTTAGTCGGCTTTTACGATATCCACGGGAGGTGATGGAGGTGTTTATTCTGAAACTGGAGACACCACGGACATAGCCAGTATAAGGCTATTTACGTTATCAAAATTACCACGAATGGGTGGATTCAATTATAACCGTTCATAATACCTGTGTAATAGCTATAGTAAACAACTTAGAACAAACATGTTAACGGGACATAAAACCACTCACGCGAGAAATGAGTCTCCACAACTCGTATGAGGTTTATTCTCAATAGCTCCGAGAAGGGCAGAGTTCGTTTTTCCCCTGCTTAATGTCCATGCCTTGATGGTAAATATGTATCTTCTAAACAAGCGTGCTATATCTCCGACCACTCATCACTTTCATAGGTGAGATAGTGGTCTAACGTTTGGCTATTTCACGTTGACTGCTGAAAACACAGGGGTCTGTGTCTGTGTTATTGGGTAATTGCATTTCTTTTATCCATGATTAAACGTGTAAATACGGTTTTTTGAATTGAAACACAGATGTGTGTGTGAGCTCTGCAGTAAGGCCGCATCAAACACAACTGTATATGCGTAACGCTACCCTGTTGAAGAAAAACATTCGTCCAAGGTAAATTACCGCTGAAATAACAAAAATGAAATGATAACATTTTAATATGTTTTTTCAGAGTTTTTTTTAAATTCAAATAACGTATCTACACGCGAAATTGTTGTTAAAAGAAATGCTATTACCAAAAAACGATAAACACAGACGTTGTATTTTCAGCACCGAACGTGTTAAGAACATAATTTTCACTAAAAATAAGCAGGCGTTTGACCACTATCTCACTGTAAGTGAGGAGTGGTCGAAGATGTAGCACTCTTAACTTTTGAAAACCACAAACACACAGATTTTTTATTGTATTTTAATAGCTTTAGAATGTTGAAAAAAGTTTTTGTTTTTCACTTCGTACTTAATCACGCCCCTTAACTCTTTATTTTATTTTTTAAGTTATATCGTTTAGTCTATGTAGTTTATTGATTTATTTTTGTGCTTTTTTTTAGTTTTAATTATGTTAGCACGCCTTAATTGTTACCACCTCCTTGGTTGGCAGGTAGAAAATGACTTTGGCATTATGCCCTCCATTTGTACATTTACTTTTAGTTTTGTGTGCAATAAAGTATATACAAACAAACAAACACACTCACCCACACAATCAAAATTCAACTTTTGCCTGTAGGTATATTTTTATCTGGTTGGGCTACCAATTCTATATGCGTGCCAAATTACAAGATTGTACATTTATATGTGACAGACGAACGAACATACCTTTTTGGTAGCGAACACTATACGAATCTAACTAAATGTTATGTATGTTTTGTTCTGCTACGAATCCGCTGCTAACTATAAGTATATACTTACTTAAAACTTGTGGGAGCGCTTGGGAATAAGCCCCAACTGAAAGTTACGTTCAAAACTTTTAAATGGCATGTTTCCGTCGAGAGCACTGGTGGTGTAGTGGCTAGTGACCGCGGCTTTCAATCTTTAGGTCGTGGGTTCTATTTCCGGTCGTGTATCACTGGATTTTTCCACTCAAAAAGTTATACGCGCATTATTACGTGCTCCTTATACGGTAAGGAAGACATCGTGAGGAAAGCAACATGTCCTATAACCAAACAAAACGACGTTTGAAGACGTGTTTTATGTGTTTTGGGGTAAGATCGTAGATGGGCTAAGATCGAATAATTCATATAACCGCCAAATTTGGCGATATTTTGAACGCGGGGCAACATAGCCTCACGCGCCATTTTGTTGTGCCCTAGCCATCAGAGGCCCAATTCTCTAAACTATTTTAAAACTACACTGAAAGTTGACCGAATCGAGACTGAATTATGAATTGACAGAAAGTTGGTATTCTGCTCCCTTATAAATAACAATTTAGTCTACTTTCAATTCACGGTGACTACCATTAGAGTAGGATAGTTATATGTATAATAGCAAAGAGTAAAGAGAGACTCCATCTACAATGCTAAATTTATCGAAAAAACTTTGAATCGTTCAAGTTTCGGTCACATTTCGACATAATCACATTACAGTGTTGTATTTTATATTTAGAGAATACCATTTCTGACATTTAAGACATCGACACAAGATCGAAACATGATCCGAACTATATTTTAACTATTTTTAAGTTAGTGAATTGGGCCTCAGCCTGCATCTGCCGCTACGTCCAGCAAGTCCTGCGTTATGGACAGGATAGTGTGAAATGGGAAAAAAAGTGTTTTTACTTAGGCAAGATCGGATCTTTTCTTGCTATATATAGACCTTACATTAAGTGTTACAGAGGCGATTTTAGAAGGTAGATCGGTCTTACCCCATCAAGATCCGATCTTTCCCTTGACATTTTGAAAAATCATGCTCTCTTTGTTCAATTACAAATAATAACCATTGTGTTTATCAAAACAACACAAGTAAGAAACGGAACCCCTGTTTTTTCACATACATTTGGACATTATTGAGTAGTAAAATAGTAAATAGAAGCGATGCAAAAAATAAATTCCAAGACCATTTTAGTTTTCAGAAAAATAGTCCGTTCTTACCCCAAAGCACCTTAGGTATTTTAGAGGAGGCGAAAGGAGGAAAAAAAATGCCTGGCAAACTAAATCCTTACACCACTCTGGTTCTTCCAACGGTCACATTCGGGCTTTTTTCAGCGCCACTACCACTATGCCTGAAGCTGGTCACTATATAACCAAGGACTAATATAAATAAGCAGAATCAAGTTATTCATATTCATTTATTTGTACAATATTTGTTACACTAGGCAAGTCACATGCTGATATACTTACAATAAAAAAAATAATGGCAATAAAATCTAAATACGTTACAAATTAGGTACACACACATTAGGTCAAGCAAATGTAGTTTCTTGGTCATTTATGAATGACGAGTCCGACAAAAATTCATGAATTCGCTTAAGCTATATACTTAATGCAAGTCCTTCCAGAAATAATTTTATTTTCCTTTTGAATTCCGACATATGTTCCTTTGTTACTGTCGCTGGTAATTTATTATACATTTTTAACTTAAAATAATTACACTGCTTTTGAACTTTCGCTAGCCTTACTTTTGGTTGATGTAGTTTGTCCTTATTCCTTAAATTATAATTATATATGTCCCTATTCTTTAAATAAGTACTTATCTCTATTTTGATGTATTTCTAATAGGCTTTTATATATGTACAATGATATCACCGTCATTATTTTATTTTGCTCAAAATATTTACTTGCCGATGTTCTCTTCCTTAGCACACGTATTATTCTTATAGATCGTTTTTGGCATATCAAAACTTTATTTACATTAGAACTATTTCCCCATACCGTTATGGCGTAGCTAATTATTGAATGGACATAAGCGTAGTAAACTGTGATTAGTGTTTTTTTGACAATAATAGGTTTTAACTTTAAAAGCACCAATAATTAGCACCATGCCATAGTTAACCCATGCGTTAACCCGTGGATGCGTTAATGAATCGAACTACCGGGACAACGAGTAAATAGAACTACCCGTGGACCCGGTAATGAATGGAACTACCGGGACCACGGGTAAATTTCGATAAACCGGTGTCACGACAACGAACGAGCGGAGCTCCAGTTTAATTGATAGGTAGCAAGTTTGAAAACAGTGTTGAGAAACTATTCATTTAAATGAGTGCTTTGACGTTACTTAAGGCGGCACTCTCCGTAATATTTCAAAGATCATAGTGAAAAGTTTTAATTAATGTAAAATGTTCCCTTCCAGATGTTTAATCTTCATAAACTTTGAAAGGTGTCTTGAAAATGTTATAAAAAGATTAACTGTGTTTACTACTAATTGTTTTAAGCAATTTAGTTGAAGTTTTTGTGTGTCCGGCCTGAGAATAGACCCCGTCATCTCCTCCCGTGCATGTTGTAAACGCCGACTAGGGATTATACTAGGGGATGGGCAGCCTCCACTTGAGTACTAAATACTAATACTTACTGCGATCACTAATACGCCTGCCAAGCGCCTGGAATGGACAATTTTCGCATAATTTATTGAAATTACTGGTTCTTCTATCATGTAGTGAAACTCCAAGCATAGGTCTTTCTATAGCCAACTGCGAGACTGAGCCAAAAGTTAGCGAGCACGTCTCAGCGCACGCAATGGTTTAAGCATTTTAAAATTATTAAAAAAATACTTTGTATATCTCATTTAATATTTGACAAAAGTTTTTTTTTTCTATTTTGCCCCCCAAAATTAACCCCCGAAATCAGAGGCCCAATTCTCTAATTTAAAAACATTCCAGTCTCGTGTCAGTCGCACCGTTTCGTATAGAAACTATTCCATATTCTTCGCAAGAAACGCGAAGATTAAGTAATAGTAACTATATGTGACAGTGCGACTGAGACGAGATTATACTGCGAATTGAATGTTTTTAAATTAGAGAATTGGGCCTCAGGATTCGTTGGAGATTTATTTTTGGCAGCCTTCGCGCTGTCAAAATCTTTTGAAACTTGGAAGAATGAATATTTAGGTCAAGAAGTTTCTCCAATTCAAGTTTCGTACGATTTATCAAAATTATCCCCATTGTTGCGTTCCCAATTGCCATTTGCTCCTTTAATTCTATTTTTTTTTTCTATTATTTTTTTTACTGGGGGGCAGCGCTGCTTCGTTGTGGCTATGCTGAGCTGAAGGCCCTTTGACTACCACACAATGATATACACCTACTTATAATTGCATATTTTCGTTATAATTTTAATGTTTGTTTTGTGTATATATCTACTGTTTCTACATTCTGTAAATAGTTTTTAAAGTGGTGGTTTGAGTAAATGCTTCTTCTTCTTCTTCACAGTTCTTATATCCACCAGTAGGCATCTATAGGCTAATTATGATGAGTAGACACACTCCTTAATAAGCCAGCAGCCAGGACAAATCTTAAATCAAGGGAAATTGCCCCACAATAGTTCGTTAGCCAAAAATCTGTTGCTTGATAATGTAGCTTCACCTTTATTCATTCCACTCCTGGCTTTTACTTCCAGATCACACTGAAGCCAACCAACGGAGACGGCTTGGTGCTGTACAACTCTGAGCGTGCAAGTGGTGATGGAGACTTTGTTTCGCTTCATCTGAGAGACTACTTTGTCGAGTTCGCTTTTGATCTTGGCTCGGGAATCGCCCTTGTGAGGTATGTGTTCAACTTTAATCCATTAAAAGAAGTCAGTCTCTTTGGAACAATATAATTTAGGATGTTTTAAGTTGAAGGTTCTAGAATAATTCAAAAAATAGAAACAGTTTTTCGTTGAATTATAGTAGACACTATAATTCAACGAAAAACTAAGTTTCGATCGAAATTTCGCACCATGGTTCTTATTCCTTCCACAATTTCGTCCGCACGAAAGTTGTTTGACGTTTAACTTCTCTAAACCTACTCTACTTCTTGTGCGTATCCGAAAATAAATTAGAGTAGGGTCACTGTAGTACTGAAACTTCGTTTAAAATTTGTTCGTTTGGAAAATTTCGTTTCGGAGAAAGCGAGTAGGCCTCCTGGCATTCAGCGAGTGACATTTTGCTTAGTTCATAGTCCATAGCTAGTTAATAACCAATAAAACTAAATAATGCCGTGGTATATCCGGCCAGAGAATAGACTCCTCCGTCTCCTCCCGTAGATTTCAAAAGCCAACTAAAGGATTACACTAGACGGTAGACATCCATTGCTGGATAAGGCCTCCCCCATATCATCCATAGCACACAATCAATGGAATGGAGGGATTTGCCATAATCACCACGCTTGGCAGGTGGATTGGTGATCGCAGCTTAGTGTTAAGTACTCAGGTTGATTCTGCTTCGCATCTCCTGGCGTAATCCCTTAGTCGCCTTTTACGACATCCGCAGAAGAATTGGAGGAGTCTTATTCTGAGGCCAAAAATACCACGGTACATTACTAAACACAAAAAACTTGACTCTGATCTAATGTCAATTGCTAAACTATATTGCCTTTTCTTTTCAGATCAGCGTATCCTCTAGAAGCAAACAAGTGGCACAAAGTCTCTGTATCCAGATCTGGACGACGCGCCTCCTTGCGAGTGAAATTCCATCCAGAAAAAGGCGAAGTTCATGAGGTAAGTTCAGCGGATAAACTAGCTATATGTGAAGATCGTGTGAGATACGTGTTGTTAAAAATTAATTATGATTAAAATAGGTTTAAAAAATTATTATGAGTAAGGGAGTAAGTCTCTAGGCAAATGAGAGATGGGATAAAAAGTTCTAAATAGCAGGTTCTGTATTTAGAACTTTTTTTATAACTTTGTTTGTATCGAGCGTGTAGAATTTGAACTGTGTAATAAGGAGAGGTTGTTCCCTGAATTATTTCGCCATAATGGTTCTCAGTGTTATCTTAGGCTTATTCCAGTTTTCCCCCTTTAGAAAATCCCCCTTAGGGGGGAATACTGGACCCTAACGTAAAAAAATATCTAGAAATCACCCTTTTCATTTTGGATACTCATTCCACTTTTCCCCCATATAGTAAATAGACAAGAAAACCCCAATAAATCAAAATCACATATTTTAATAATTAGTAAATGTGCTGAAGAATGTCTCGATCAATGTGCAGTTTTATATAATCATAAATGCAAAAATTTGTGAGTATGTTTGTTAATCCTTTGCGCTGAAACAGCTGGAGCAATTTTTTGTCGTCGTGACAAAGATTTCAGTAATGCAAAAGTTATGAATGCCATCACTGTACAAAGTCTTCATCTTACCCGATCTCAGCTTTCGTGTCAAATCAAATCATTATCTATTTCAGAGAACAGCAACTAGATGGGTCAGTTCGCATGGCACAGCGCGGAGGTTGACATTGAAACAGCCTTTGCTACTGGGCGGAGCGCCAAACCCATTGCCACAGCGACTGGCGCTGTCTGCATCGTTCAGTGGATGCGTGGGACAGGTGAGCTATTTATTTCAATTAGTTGTGTTATTTGGTATTCAAAATTGGTAATAGCACTTGTTAGTATATCTTTTTAATCTATCTAACGGCACTTTACATAATATATTTATTATATTCGACTTCAACGTTCGTGATGTCACTCGGGCAGGCCCTGTCTGAAAACCAGCGCCGCGCCGTATCTACTTGTAGGTTCGGTGTAGGTGTATACTGAGACAGGGACCTATTTGACCCCCACACAACATGCCGTACGCCATTTGGTGTTTTTTTAGTTTAGTTTAGTTTTTTGTAAAGTTACCTACTACTTAGGTAGCTACCTACTGTTGTTTTTATTTTTTGTTTCTTTTTAAGTTGGGACAAATAAACGCATTTTCTTTCTTTCTTTCTTTCTTACTTACAGATTACTCTTTCACTTCTACTTCAAAATCGATTTATAAAACACCTACCAATTTCTCTTTAACTTCAACTTTTATCTCGAATTTTAGAATACCTACAGATTCCTCATCGTCTTGTTTTGCCCAACTACTTTAGTAAGGCATAGCCAAGCATGTCTTGCTTCAGTGAGGAAGGGTGTATGGATAAAGTTTTTGAGTTCTGAAGGTTTATACTATAAACCTTCAGAACTCAAAAACTACTGAGACAATTTTGAAAAAATTAGGTGTCAATCGATTAGTTTTTACCATAGAGTGACCTTAGATTTAAATATTTATATTTTATTCAAACATCTAAATAATCACGTATCCTTACATGTTAGCTAATTAGATAGGTAGGTACTTATAATTTTTATGTTTTATATATGTTTAATTTTTTATATTAGTTCTATAATGTTTATTAGGTATCTAAGTATACATCTATAATTTTATTTGTTTACATCCTACTAATATTATAAACGCGAAAGTTTGTGAGTATGGATGGATGGTTGTTACTCTTTCACGTAAAAACTACTGAATGGATTTGAGTGAAATTTGGAATGGAGATACTTTAAGCCCTGGATTAACACATAGGCTACTTTTCATCATCATCATCATCATCAAACGCGAAAGTTTGTGAGTATGGATGGATGTTTGTTACTCTTTCACGTAAAAACTACTGAATGGATTTGAGTGAAATTTGGAATGGAGATACTTTAAGCCCTGGATTAACACATAGGCTACTTTTCATCATCATCATCATCATCAAACGCGAATGTTTGTGAGTATGGATGGATGTTTGTTACTCTTTCACGTAAAAACTACTGAATGGATTTGAGTGAAATTTGGAATGGAGATACTTTACGCCCTGGATTAACGCATAGGCTTCTTTTCATCATCATCATCATCATCATCATCAATTTTCATCATTATCCACGCGGGTGAAACCGCGGGGCGCAACTAGTACCTTATAATTTAATGATTTTAATTTCTTATTTTTCTTTGTTTTTTCTTTGAAAATATCGTTTTTATACTACTCAAAATATGACTTCCAATACAGCGCGCCAAACTGTTACCTCTAGGTACTACCAAAAGGTTTGGCTGGTAGAAAATGTATTTTGTACTAAGCCCATCTTTTGTTTTTTAAACGTGCAATTAAGTATTTAATGAATAAATAAAAACTTTGTACAGCAGCGTTGACATTATTGCTTCGGATTCCACTTAAACGATTTATCACTGTTCTTTTGTCTCTCAAATAAATCAGATGCATTATTTGTTTCCAGTTGGTGATAAATGATGAGGAGCTGTCCGTTGTGTCATCAGCACTTGGTGGCCTGAATGTTGACAACTGTGAAGAACCAACTGATAACAACTGCACGTAAGTTCAATGAAATTTTATAAATTATTTTCGTGCAAAAAGTTTATCAAGCTAGCTGAGATTTTAACCTGCTCCATACGAATTATAACAATATTTTTTTTTGTTCAGGGACAAAAATTGCAACGAAGTTGTTAAAATGCCAGTCTACCCTCAAAATCTAACAGAAAGCGAGATCCACCGCACAATAGTCCCCAAAAAAGGCTCCAAAATAAAATATCACAAGATTAAACCCAAGAAGCACGCACACATCGACAAACGTAAGAAGTATTTCGTTAGTAAAAAGCGTTTAGCGGAGAGAGCCAATGACGTGTATACGGAGAAGCCATATGACGGACAAACGTACATGCAGATTAAGTATTTGAGTCCGAATGAGATCAATTGGGGAGATGCGAACACATATCCGAGTTTTATGGGGATGGATAGCTTTATACATATTGATGACGAGGAAACTATGAAGAGGTAAGAAATTTTACAATAAAACTTTGTAAATTACATAATTTTTTTTAAACGGGCGTTTTCTCGTATCTTTGAGTTGTATTGAGGGGTTTTCACGGCCGTTTCAAATCATGCTTTCAGCGTTGAAATTAGATGGCGCTGCTCTGTAACGTAGCAGTCAAGTGTCAAAATAAAGTGAAATGTCAACATCGACAATGTAGAAATAATTTTCGTTTCATGGTATTTATTTTTGCCTACTTCTAAAAACACCACAAAATCACTAGCGCACACTCAAGAAGCAATTACAAACAGAATATCATGATATGCTACATACTCTTAGATAATAGTTTTGTACGCGTGCACCACAGACAATCTTGATTGATACAGTTGAGTCAGCGCCATCTATCGAACCAATTTGAACTACTTTTTTTTAAATCGAAAATGAATATCCCTCATTAGAATGTGGAGGGAGTGCACCCTGAGACTGAAGTCCGAGTTTTAAAAAACAATTGACACGAGCTTATGGTGTGGTGTAGCACGGATTTTTATATGGAACATGGGGTTTACAAAGTGTAAGATATGGGCGCTCATCGGTGGTTCCATAAAAAAATCTGTGTTATACTACAGTGTAGTGTAGTGAAGTGACTAAGTACACCATACGTCTGTTCGTAAGGGTTGACATATGTCGGTGACTTCACCGATAGACCGGTATATGGAAATTCCTGTTTTTACATAATGGTAAGATATTGATTTAGTTCTGTAGGCGTATTACGAGTTTTGCATTGCAAAAACCGATTTGCGGAACGTGAGGATTCAACGTGACTTACGTATTAACTATTCATCATTATGTGCCGCGCAGTCAGTAGAAACAGTACAGATTAGTAAATAGTTACTTTGTTAGTTGAATGCTCACGTTCCGCAAATCGGTTTTTGCAATGCAAAACTCGTAATACGCCCTCTGATCTAAAGCCGGAGTTACATTACAAAATTAGTGGCATGAAATTATTTTCGTGAGATTAGTTTTACCCACAGTTTCACGTGTATTTTAATATTTTCGTAATACATGCATTAATTTCATGAATGCAAATCAGTTTCGTGCTCTGCGCGATTTTTTGGCAAAATTAGTGTCATGCAACTAACTTCATAGTGTAGATGCGACGTGAAACTAGTGTCGCGAATGCGCCTGGGCTGTGTGGACGTGTGTATTTTTATCATCAGAGACTAACTTCATTGCACCCAAATGCTTTCTTGTTAACCATCCTCGAATTCACCAACATCTTTTTTTTCTTGATAGTCTTTTTTTAATTTTATATAGAAGCATCTCTTTATCTTCATTAAATATAAAAAAATATAGATTTGATGCTGATGGGGCCATGGTTACTGCGATACTGTGGATTTCACGACACTAATTATTTTACGAAATTACTTTCCCATATATCGAAACTACTTTCGTGAAACTGAGTTCAACATGCGTGCCAGTAATTTCGTAATGTAATTCCGGCTTTAATGTTACTGTTAGTAACAGTTTAGTTAAGTAGTAATGTTAGCGTCACGATCGATTTGTTAAATAAACTTTTGTTAGGATAAAAATTTCACATTTCTTTTTTTACATTGGTTGTCATATTCTCCCACTTGACGACTTCTGTGGCGTGGCGGGCGAGTAGCCGGCTGAGATGCGAGAAGTTGCGGGTTCGATTCCCGCTGCGGGATTATAATCTGCAAATATTTGTTTGACTGGGTGTTATAGTACCATGGTACTCGTAGTTCCTGATACCCACGACACTGGGAATGATGACTATGTATGTGACTAGTGGGTGATAAGTTATGTATACTAGGCGAGTTAATATTTAGTATACTTCCTTTATTGTATACATATTATTCATATAGTTCGAATAATGGCTTTATTTCCATTACGGAACAAATGTTTGTATGAACATTATAATTATTTGAACTGTCCATTTGTTAATTTCAGGTTACGTCGCTACACGCTGGATATCAACATCCGGTTCCGTTCGGTGGCACCGGACGCGCTGCTCGTGTGGAGTGGGCGCCCCCCTAGGGACTTCCTCGCTCTCGCTCTTGAGAACTCTGTTCTGGTGCTCAGGTAGGACTCATTGCTTACTCAAACGGCCCCCCAATTACAGCAGCAAAGAAATGTGGAACGCGACAATGGATATCTTTTTAGCAGCTTTAGCGCTGTTCAAGACTTTTATAACTTGGTATATTTAGATCAAGTTTTCCCTATTAATTTTCATAAGGTTTTTAGGCAATATTTTCGTAATAAACATGGTTTATAAACTGTTTATAAACCGTGTTTCACAATGTTTATGTTTGTTTGTTTTTGTTTTATGTTTTTGTGTTGAATGTTTTTTTTTGTTTGTTTGTTTGTTTTTGTTTTATTTTTAGTGTTGTTTTATGTTTTTGTGTTGTGTGTTTTATGTTTTTGTTTTGTTTGTTTGTGTTTTTGTTTTTTGTTTTGTTTGTGTTTGTTTGTTTGACTTTACGCTGCCAAAATGATCCCCATTGCCATTTGTTACTGCACTTTGGGTTTACTTGACTGGTCATTACTATTATTAGCTCATGCTGTCCCAATTGTTGGGTCCTCCCAAAGGTCCACAATCGTTTGGCAGTGGAAACGCAAAATGTCAGATATGTTAGACAGGTATACTTATAGGTAATACCAATAACGCAAAAAGTCAGTAACAGATGCCGAAACAAAAAGTGCCATATTTAGCCAAAACTATACTGCCAAATGTAGCCGAAACAAATACTTAGTGCCATATTTAGCCGTTATGACAAGATCCTAAAATGACTGTTCTATGTATTTCAGATATGACCTGGGCAGCGGAGAGGTGGTGATCATCGCAAACCATACTAAGGTTGATGATGGCTTGTGGCACAGAGCGCGAGCTACAAGGTAAATCATACACGTAAATCGTATACCTCGTATCGTATAAACACGTATCCTTTGTAGTAAGCAATAAGCGTCGATTTTTGGCCAAACCTTGCACTTTTGTCTCGGAAGATGCCACTTGGCATAATTGTTCTTTAGGTCATTCTGAGCAGATTCAGCCCTGTAGCCACAAAGTTGCCCCCCGCTGGTAGCCAGGGGTGGGGGGAGAAGTGTGCATCTCCCGCGTTGCAGTCCGAGCTCAGTTACTGTCCACTTATAGCTACAAGGACAAGTTTGGTATCGTTTTCGTATAATTTAAGGATGGGGAATTCATTTCTGGAACAAACTTTTTACCTGAAAAATATATTTATATAAAAAAAACGAAAAATTAACAGAAAGGTAAAAATTTAAAAAAATAAAAAAACTTTTCTATAGTTGGGTAAAAAGTATGTTCCAGAAATGGATTCTTCATCCTTAAATTATATGAAAACGATACCAAAGTTGCCCTAGTAGCTATAAGTGGACAGTAACTGAACTCTGACTGCAACGCGGGAGATTCACCCTTCCCCTCCCCCTCCTGGCTATCGTGGGGGTCTACTTCGTGTCTAAAGGGACAAATTGGTTGAAAAAAAACTTAAAGATTAAGCATAGATAACGAAAGTAAGGTTCCAATGCAAAAGTGAAATGCATCCCATATGAAATCACTCAACAAACAGGTGAAATCAGGGTGGACTAATTACCGAAAATATTTTTTTTGACAAAGTTTTTGTTTAGATGTGGTCATTCAAGTAATACTTTTTAGATTTAAGGTTAAATAGGCTATAACATAACATTTTTTATTTACCAAAAATCGGTGTGATATGCCAGTAAAAGACCATTTTATTTTTTCAATATTTTATCTTGTTGTAAATTTTTCGTTTTTTTTCTATGGTCAGGTAAAAAGTTTGTTCCAGAAATGAATTCCCTATCCTTAAGTTATACGAAAACGATACCAAACTTGTCCTTGTAGCTGTAAGTGGATAGTGAATGACCTCGTACTGCAACGCAGGAAATTCACCCTTCCCCTCCTCCTGGCTACCGTGGGGGTCTACTTCGTGTCTACAGGGGTAAATTGGTCGAAAAAAACTTAAAAGATTAAGAATAGATAACAAAAGTAACATTCCAATGCAAAAGTGAAATGCATCCCATATGAAATCACTCAACAAACAGGTGAAATCAGGGTTACCTAACTAATGAAAATATTTTTTTTGACAAACTTTTTGTTTAGAATTGGTCATATAAGTAATACTTTTTAGGTTCAAGATTAAATAGGCTATAACAGCATATTTTTTATTTACCAATAAACGATGTAGTATGCCTGTAAGAGACCATTTTATTTTTTTTATTTTTTAAAATTTTTACCTATTTGTTAATTTTTTATTTTTTTTATATAAATATATTTTTCAGGTAAAAAGTTTGTTCCAGAAATGAATTCCCCATCCTTAAATTATACGAAAACGATACCAAACTTGTCCTTGTAAGCTATGAGTGGACAGTAACTGAGCTCGGACTGTAACGCGGGAGATGCACACTTCTCCCCCCTCCCCTGGCTACCAGCGGGGGGTAACTTTGTGGCTACAGAGCTGAATCTGCTCAGAATTACCTAAAGAACAATCGTAAGAAAATCAAGTGGAATCGCCAAGTGGCGTCTTCCGAGACAAAAGTGCAAGGTTGAGTTGCTTATTGCCCCTACTATTGACCCACGGGCGTAGCCAGGTTTTAGTTTCTGGGGTCTGGGTCAAGAAAATGAAACAACAAAAATGTACACGAAATGACATTAATATTGATGCGAAAAAAAACACATTAACCACACTCTTCAAAAAGTATCAGATTTTGCCAACATTTTGAATATTTCAGGGGGGGTTTTAACCCCCAAAACCCCCCATGCTTGACCACACTGGTTTTTCATTGACCGTCACAACTGGTGAACTGGTTGGTGTATTGAAAATAAAGAAGGTAAAAAATGTCTCCCCATTTATTATAAAATTAGTTGTGTAATGTTTTACATTTGGCTTTGGCAAAATTAAAGAAATGTCGATATAATATGAAAGAAGAATGATCGTTAATTGTGAGGTAGAAATAAAAAGGGGCCTATTATTGAACCCTGTGGTGCCATTGAAACAGTGCTTATGCTTAATCCTGTTGTCAAAATAACGAGACCGTGTTGCTAGCTCTGCCACGGCCTCATCTCTTATGTACGTACGGTTGTTACCGCACAGACTGTACGAATGGGTTTCCATTCATAATTCAATTTAATTGTTTTTGTTTCAAGAAATCGACAAGCTGGAGTGCTTGAAGTAGACGGGTTGGGCTCCGTGGGCAAAATATCTCCCGGAAAACACAAACAGCTGAATACAGAAAATGGACTTTATATTGGTAACATTCATTTATTTTAATGATTCTGCATTTATTTTGCGTCATATAAGTACTTTTATTTGAACTGTGTGGTATAAGTCTTGTCTATGAATATACCCCTCCGTCTCCTCCCATGGATGGCGTAAAAGCTGACTAAGGTAGTACACAAGGGGATGGGCAGCAGCATCCACCAGAGTATTTAGGACTGTGATCATCAATCCACCTGCCAAGAGTGGTGATTATGGCAAATCCCCTTATTGCATTCCATGGAGGAAGCCTCGTCCAGCATTTGACATCAATTATTGGCTGTTGATGCTGATTGAAACTGATAATAAGATAAAAATCTAAATAAAAAAAAACAATTACTTTCATGTACATATTTTTTATTTTTAGAACCATATTTTTTATATTTTTCTAATATATTTTTTTTTATTTTCTAATATTTAATAAGTTTGATACTTGATTGCTTTTTATTTTACCACGTATATATTATATATATTTGTACCTGTAACTGTATTTAAAATACCCATTTATTTTTCTTTGACAGGTGGATTACCCTCAATAGAGATGAACACAATGGGAAAATACAAGTCAGGCTTGATCGGCTGCGTGTCTCAGATATCGCTGAGTGGAGACTACGATATACCGTTGTCCCTCTCTAAGCTACCACACACAATCACGAACAATGTTGGCAGGTGCACACCATGACGTTTCGATTTATTCGAGTTTTGAATAAGCTCATATGAGTTTTGAATGTTGTATAGGTTTAAACAAACTTGTATTAGTTTTGAAAAACTTATATGAGTTTTAAATAAATTTGGACAAGTTTTGAATAAACTTGTATCAGTAACGAATAAACTAATACGAGTTTGGGACAAAGTAATACGAGTTTTGAATAAACTTACATGCATTAGTAACAAACATGTATGAGTTTTGAATAAATTTATATGAGTTACGAACAAAATTACAATGAGTTTTGGCATAAATTGTATTGGTCTTATGAGATTTTAAAAAACAAACATGAGTTCTGTTGTCTTTAAATAAACGCGCATGGGTTTATAGAAGTTTCAATAGACTTATAGTCTAAACGAGTTCTAATCAAAAACTTAAAAGATGCAAGTATTTTAAATTCAAAATTGTGCTGGATTTATTTTTGTTATATCCAAAAACAAACTATAAAAATAAATCTATGAACGAAATGAAAACATCGTGTTTTTACTACATTCGATAAATAAAATACGTACAATATTAATACACTGCATTTTTTCAAAATGACCAATTGTTTTTAATCTCCGCAAGTACATATCAATGTTAAATACTATTATTACGGAGGCAATAATATAACATTATGAAAACAACTTTTATAATAATATGCTTAAACAACAATTATTTAAAATTCAATTATTAATTAATTTAAAATTTAATTACTTATGTCGTAGAATACTCTAGTCAATTTAGAATAAGCTGAACTGAATTCTTCTTATTATTTTAATTGTGAATTTTCTACATTTAATTTGAGATTATGATTTTTCCTGTTTATTATTTTGTCCATATGAATGGAATAACTTTTCAAAGTGCTTTACTATCTAGTAGATATGAGAAAAAACTATTTGTAATGTTATGAATTAAATTGTAGGAGTAACGAGTGTTTTGCACGCGTTTTTAGGGTTCCGCAGTAACATAATTTTGTGCGAATAAACAGTTTTTAAATTTAAGTTTCAAGGATGATTTTTAATCGATGAAAAGCTAGCAAAAATAATAAACAAGCATTTTCTAAAACTAAAAACAGTTATATTCAGAAACATAACTTAATAGGATAAATATTATTTTCGAAGTAAATTGATGATACTTCGGAATTCTACCCCAAGACGTGAATGTCTTCGAATATTACTTCAATTTTATTTCCGTAGCTAATCACAATTTGTTACTATGTGAGTGTATTTTACAAAATAGATCAATAAGTATACATAGTGTTTTGTATATCGGAACATTTTATAACATTATATAAAAATAAATAAAAAACATACATAGAAGTAGACTGGAGTGGAGAAAGTCATACATTGTATAATAAGCGGCAAATAAGTTGAGCCTTGGCGTACCACGTGACAGCGCAGCAGAGCATTTTGTATTAGAAATTGCTAATGCGCATGAAATACCAGCATAGCTCAGACATAATATAACAGAACAAACTATGTAGTCAGAACAGTTTGTTAAATTATAATCACTGGCAAGTAATTTAAATAACTTAATTAAATTATACAAGTGACGTATATTTTTTGCAAATATAGGTGCATAAATGTGACCGAAGTATCATATCCACTTCAGAGTAGCTTCGTCCTCATGAAAAAGTAGTTAAATAATTATAGTCTCTATACTGAACTTTTTACGTTAAGTGTAAAGCATTTTTTCAGCGTTTCACTTGCTATGCTTTGAAATCCCAAAAGCACCGATCTAGTCAATTTAGTCATAGAGTATATTTATTATTATGTATAATATAAAGTAGTGTTAAAATAAGCGCGCTTTATGTGTCGAAGTATGTGTTTCAATCATTTATTGAAATTAATAACATAGGTTTTATAAAAAAAACTATCCCTAGATTTTTTGAGTAAATTTTTCAAAATATGTTTTAATGTTATGTTATGTTTGTAGGTACTTACTACATACTTTTTATTTTCTGTTAATTAAATTTTTTAGTACCGTATCCGGGTTACTTTAACCCTAAGAGGTAACTTTGGTCCAAATCGGGAAAAAGTTACCAGGGCGAGCACAGGACCTGCCATCTGTCAATTTAAGTAGAAACTACGAGCAGAAATTACGCTCACACCGCAGGGCGGAAAGTTCAAACTTGGGCCAAAGTTACCTCTAAGGGTTAAAGTAACCCGGTTTTACGGTACGCAATTTGAGTACAAAAAATATTTTTTTAACATAAATGGTTGAAAAACATAGTTTATTAGTTAAAATATCTTAAAGTAATGACCCTAGGACCCCTTTACTAGGATTTTATTTACATAAATAATTTGTCAATTATTATTACCTATTCACAGGGTTTCTTATAACTGTTGAGATACCTTACATATCTGCCTGAATACTTTAAAATTATTTCAACATAATACCTGTTTATAATTCACGTATTTACGTTAAATTGTAAACTCTACTATCCATTCAATAGTTTTTTTGAAGTGTACCAAATTAAAACAGTCTAAACAAATCATTATTCTATATTAACTCATCAAAAATAACTTTAGCTTAACAATAACGAGAACCAACTTAGTTAAAATGATATACATATTTATAAAATAATTAATTGATTCAAGCGTGACTTTGCGGAAATCCATTCTACTATATAAAATAGATAACAAATATATAGTAACAATTCCGCTCCTCTCCAGAGGAAAACTCTCTCAAACTCTTGAGTTTTCGTTGGAGAGGAGCGGAATTGTTACCATATATTTGTTCATCTACTTTATATTGCATATTTATAAAACCATAATAAAATAACTTGCAAAACTGAACACCAAACGCTAATTTGTAAAACACGTAGGTACCTACTTAAGTGAAATAATTATTAAATATTGTGATCGCCAATACCATGACTATTTGTAGTAATCTTTATCATTTTTGAATAGGTAATTTGATAACGAATCCGTTCGTACATTTAAATTATATTTTAAAATATCCAATTTTATTTTGAAATTTTTAACCTTTACTTATAAACGTTATTAAAATTTAAGAATTGCTTAAAATTAGTCCTGTCACTGTTTGATATCATTAAATAGTAAGAGATGGCTATATATTAAGCATTGCTTAACTTTTGACAGATTTTTATATAGAAGAGTAACTGTGGCAAATCACAATATGTGGTAATCATTTTAATAGTGTTTTGAAGCTTTTTAAAAAAAAATTACGTAGTACTAACTTGTGACATACTACTGATAGCTTGACTAGTAATAGTTTTGTATGTGAGACGTGTCCGTTGTATTATACGCCGTTATTTGTACAAAATTATATCAATAAAATAATATTAAAAACATTTGAGGATTTTATTTTAGAATATTTATTGATTAGTTAATGTTTTCAATGAAAAGCAACGGAACTCTCATTGCTTGAATCTGACTCACACTTGGCTAAGTTTAGTTTATTTTAACTGATTTTAATTTGACAGTTGTTTTTTTTTTAGGTTTTAGGTGCAAAGGCCTCCCTTCTGTTCCTTGCTACTTGTTTGAGGTGAATGTTTTTATAAAACCATTCTCAATAATAAGGGTAATAGGTAGGGTAATTTAGTAGGTACAAAGTAAAGGTGGACGACAAACCGAAAAAAAAGGAATATTAAACTAAAAGACAAAAAAAAAACAAAAAACTGAACTAACGTAGGGTAATTTAGTTAGGTACAAAGACAAACCGAAAAAAAAGGAATATTAAACTAAAAGACAAAAAAAAAACAAAAAACTGAACTAACGTAGGGTAATTTAGTAGGTACAAAGTTAAAGTGGACGACAAACCGAAAAAAAAGGAATATTAAACTAAAAGACAAAAAAAACAAAAAACTGAACTAACGTAGGGTAATTTAGTAGGTACAAAGTTAAAGTGGACGACAAACCGAAAAAAAAGGAATATTAAACTAAAAGACAAAAAAAAAAACAAAAAACTGAACTAACCAGCTAGTATCTAAAAAGAATTTGAAAATATTATAATTATAATAGGTGGTAAAACCTGCGTAAACTTTTGATGAATGATGTCACGAAAGTTATTTTATAATCAAATTCACTTCTTATAACCCTAAAAACAAAGTGGGTGACATCTTAATTATACTTCCAAAATGTACACTTGCCTCTTAGACCTTAGTAAAAACCTGGGGGCTTAACCTTGGAAATGCCGTAACGTGTTAACGTCCTGAGTTAGTCACCGCTCACTCCGTTCTTCAATTCAAAACAAAACAACTCACTCAGTCGCGGCAAGCCGGTCCCTAGGACAGACGCGTGTTCTTTTTTTAAAATTCCAAGCAGTATTCCTTAGAAAGTTTAAACTTATATTAAAACTTGTATTTGACTGTGCTTTTCAATCTTTATTTTGTGGCTTTTAATACCGAAACGGGCTAAAAGAAGTGTTTGTCAGTAAATAACTTTTTGTGTTAAGATATTTAGTTCACGTCCAGAGTAGAAACTCAGTGAAGTTTTGCATTTTTAACTGACTTTATTGCTGCAGCGTTGGACGAGATTGTATGTAAGTAATATAAGTAAAAGTTTTATTTACTTAAGTAGTGTTAAGTAATATTATGTACCTACTGGCTTACTCGATAACACAGTGTGAATTAACGTAGCTACGCAGGTAGCTTACACAGTAGAAAGTTGAACCGCTAATGCTTATGTTAATAATGTTAAACCGGAATGAACACTTTAACAAATGCATTACAAGTCTACATTGAACATAAAATATGGACTGAGTTTATAAAAAATGATTTTGCTTCTCGATTACTCATTAACATAATTAGCTTTTATGATCTCAATTACCTCAGTTTATGCATATATTATCATATATATATTATCATTTGCATTGTTTCAATGTTAATTTACCAATTCGAATGTTATCTTATTAAAATTTACTATAAAGTATAAATTACTGAGTAAATTATAAATACAAATAAGTTGCTGTCCATGAACGAATAATATCAAAAATATGATACAAAAATATAAACAAATAACTTTTCATTTAAAAAACCGACTTCCGCCATTGTATACGACTAAATATTTGGATGAAAAAAATTATGAACGAACCATAGTGGTGAAAGGATTATGATACTTTTTGAATGCAAATGCTTGGTTTGTTGCTGAAAATATCAAAATTGCCATATGTATGCCTACAATATTTGAGGAGTTCCCTCAATTCCTCATGGATTCCATCATCAGAACAGGATTCTGAAAAAAAGGGACCAATCTGGAAGTATATATATTCAAATAAAAAAATAGTTTTCCAAATCGAATCATAAACGCAGGAGAAAAGCGGTAACAAACATAAAAAAAAAAATAGAACCGAATTGAGAACCTCCTCCTTTTTTGGGAAGTCGGTTAAGAAGACAAACAGTTAGACTGCCAACAAGTTCACGATAAAAGATTATTGTTTGTAACCTTTTAGGTATCAGTCTACGGAACTCTAAAACTGTTTATCTTTGTGAGATCCTAACAAGCAAGCGCGCGTTGATGTCTTTTGTAGGGCGACAAATCGTAGAAATGTCGTAATATATTAGAAAAATATTTATAAGTATTAATAATATACCTAACGACGTAGGTTCATTAAAAAATTGTAGTTAATTTCTTAAAATATACTAGATATATGAACTATTTATGTAAGAACAATACATTAACACGTTTTTCATTTGTTCAATCAAATGAAAAAAGAAAACATTTGTAACATAAGATAAGAGAACAGTTGAAATCATGAAAGACTTTACCCATGTTTTTAAATTTCTTCTGACGCTCAGTCTGGATTGCAAGACTGTTTTTTAATCTTAGACTTTTCTTTGCTTACAAAAAGTGTCTGAGATTAAAAATCAGAGTATAGACAGACTACTCAATCTATTAGACTAAAATAGATAGATTAATAGATCCGTTAAATTTTTAGGCAGTTTTCGAATATAGGTAACAAAGTACAATCTGCGAAAATTCAAGGAGTAGAACTACCAGGAGACTAGGATGCAGAAAGACGTTGTTTGACTCAATATTGAAGCAACCTTCGTTTTAGAAGAATATTAACTATACACAAAGTACTTTATTATTTTATTTTACGATCTCGACAACTTTACGTAATAGCTGCGAGTGCAAGGTAGTTAGAGCAACTAGTACTCATAGAGAGTACTAATTGTAACCATGTAAAAGCAACATTATATTGAATAGTAATGATTCTTTTTAACCGACTTCACATAAAAGGAGGAGGTTCTCAATACGGTTGTATTTTTTTTTGTATGTTTGTTAGGTACCTCATGTCTCCGTTGTTTATGAACCGATTTAAAAAATTCGTTTTTTATTTGAATAGATATACTTCCAGATTGGTCCCATTTTTTGCAGAATCCAGTTTTGATGATGGGATCCATGAGGAATTGAGGGAACTCTTCAAATATTGTAGGCATACATAAGGCGATTTAGATATTTTCAGCAACAAACCAAGCATTTGCATTCAGAAAGTATCATAATCCTTTCACCACTATGGTTCTTACATAATTTTTTTTTCATCTAAAATTATTTAGTCGAATACAATGGCGAAAGTCGGTTTTATAAATGAAAAGTTATATGAGTATTGTTTTCCAACAGGTACAAACTATATCATTTTCTTTATAATACAAAAGCAATAGAAGTAAAAAACTGTAAATTTTGTTGTCGTAAATGGAAAATAGACTTTGAAAACTGTAGGTGGCATTTTCTCAAAACGAATTGTCATGCACTTAGCGCTATTATGTTAAGCTCGTCACATTATCTCAAAAATAATTGTCATGCACTTAGCGCTGTTATATTAAGCTCAGCACATTTTCTCAAAACTAGTTGTCATGCACTTAGCGCTATTATATTACGCTCAGTTAGCGCTATTATCTTAAGCTCGACAGAAATTTAGCAAGGGATGGCAATGTTTGGGCAATATTTTTATAAGTAAGCCCAAGGTAGACTGTTACAAAGAATAAATACAATAGATAAAGGAACATCATCATCAGCCTATAAAAATCCACTACTGGGCATAGCCCCACGGTACAGAGATTAGTGAGTGGTTTCGGTACAGCGACGGGCGCGCGAGAGGCACGTCCACCCAGGCAACCCGACGCAAGCACAGCTTTGGCGCCACCGGCCACCAGATCAGTCATTCGGCCACCAGCCCCCGCGCTGCCCCTACAACAGCCCCCGCAGCAGCCCAAGGCGTCCTCGCGAGCAGCTCGCGCTAAAAACCACCTTACTATCTGCCACCAGAACATTAGGTGTATAACAAATAAGACTAGGAAATTAGAAGTGCTCTTGACAAAGGACTTATACTGCGACGTTTTAGTTATAACAGAACATTGGCTTAAGAGCCATGAACTTGTGTCTGTTACGTTAAATAATTTTGACTTAGTCTCAAATTATTGTAGACCGAAAATCGCCCATGGTGGAAGTTGCATATATGTTCGCGCCGGCACTAAAGTGACGAACAGACAAAATTTTTGTGATCTATCACAAGAACAGGTATTTGACGTGTGTGCCGTGCAGCTTGTTATAGAAAATATACTTATAGTAGGAGTATATCACTCCAATCAAACCGACGACTTTACATATTTAAAACTATTTGAAAACCTCCTCACAAAGATATGCTATGAAGACTCAGACGCTATTATTATGGGGGATGTGAACATCAATTTCATGAAGAATACTAAAAGTAAAAAAGAGCTAGTGGATATTCTATCTAGGCATAATTTTGTACAGCTTGTTGAATCTGCCACTAGGTTAGACGGGGATACGTCCACTTTACTCGACCACGTATACACGAACCTCTCCGCGAAGCGCATCGTGAGCTGCGCCGGCGTCGCTACGCACCTCAGCGACCACGACGCTCAGCGTCTCCGCGTGTCCCGTGCCCCCGCCCCCCCACCACAGTCCGTTGCAAGACGATCGATGACTGCGGCTAACAAATTAAATTTTGGGAGCACTCTCGAATCGATAGACTGGATTTCGGTGTTGGAGCGGTCGGTAAATTGTAACTCGCTTGCCGAAAGTCTAATGGCGGTCATAGTCGGTAAGTTCGATATCTGTTTTCCAGTTAGAAAACAACCTTTTAATTCAAAACAGAATACATGGGTAGATAGCGAAGTCCACGATTTAAAAATGTTTATTTTCGACGTATTAAATTTAAAAAAGTCGTTTCCCGGAAATACCGGCCTCATAGATATTGCTGACCGTTATACTACAAAATACAATTTGATTATAAAACAAAAACGCCTTGATTTTTTCTCTAAAAAAATTCACGACCACCCGAATAAAGCGAAGTGTATGTGGAGCGTCATTAATACCGAACTCGGACGCGGTAACCGCGAAAGAGTCGAGTATACAGACCTCGTGAAGGACTCTGCCGGGGTGCCCTATAGCACAAAGCAGCAATTGGTAAATGAGCTGAACCTCGAGTTTACGATTGCCGCCAGCAAGTGCGGCGCCCCGACGGCTAACGTCACCAGCGCCTGTACGACTCTCAGCGCGTACACAACAATGCGCGACATCTCGCTGCGACTTAGATCTTTCACCGCGGACGAGATCGATGAGATAGTGAGGGTCCACATTGCACCAAAAAATAGCACTGATTTATATGGAGTATCATCGAACCTACTCCGTACCGTCGCCAAATCGCTTGACTATGTCATAGCATTCTTATTTAATGCCTGTATCCGGGAGGGCGTGTATCCTGCGGCTCTTAAGCGAGTTAAAATATCCCCCTTATATAAGGGTAAGGGCAAGAAGTCGGAAATGAAGTCCTACAGACCGATATCTCTAGTGCCAGCGATTAGTAAGATGTTTGAGGTAGGACTTAATAAGAGGCTTTTATCTTTTGTAGGAGCCGGTAACATAATGTCCGACAGGCAGTACGCGTACAGAGCCGGGCGCGCAACAACAGATCTGGTCCGTGAAGTGTTGTGGCGCGTGCTGAGCGCGCGCGAGGCGGGCCAGCAAGTCGCCTTGCTGTGCTGTGACCTCTCGCGCGCGTTCGACACAGCCGACCACCATCTGATCGCAAACAAACTAGATTTTTATGGTGTGCGTGGCCCGGTGCTCTCCTTACTAACCTCCTTTATGTCGCACCGTACGCAGACAGTGGTTGGCGACCAAGGGCGTTTAAGATCAATGGAGCTGGTGAACACTATGGGGGTACCACAGGGTTCCTGCCTGTCGAACACATTGTTCAGCCTCCTGCTCAACGACCTTCCCGAGTCCGTGAGCGACGCGCAAGTCTACATGTACGCCGACGACGTTGCGGCAGTTGTGACCGCGCCGTCATCACGCGACCTTGAGTTTAGACTGAACAATGTAGTTCGAAGGCTCGAGCAGTGGTTTAAATCTAACGGTTTAGCCCTCAATAGAGAGAAGACCTGCTTCATGACCTTTCGCCTCAATGGCGCGCCTTCGCCACCCTGTACCGTGATCGCCAGTAACACCGCACTGCAGAGGGTCGACACTACAAAACTTCTAGGGTTCTACATCGACAGTGGACTCACTTGGGAGGCACATATAGAGGAGCTCTGCTCCAAGTTAGGCCGGACCTGTTTCGCGCTGCGGCGGCTCGCTGGCACCGCATCTCGCAGCGTAGTAATGTCGTGTTACTTTGCGACCGTCCACAGCATCCTTACTTATGGTGTGGAGCTGTGGGCGCGAGCCGCGGATGTCGAGCGGGCTTTCGTCATGCAGAAACGAGCCGTGCGCGCCATCGTCGGCGTGGATGGCGATGTGTCGTGCCGAGAATTATTCAAAGAGCTGAAAATCATGCCTCTCCCCTGTGAACTCATATATCAAGTTGGCATTTTCACTTACAACAACATTGATAAGTTCCAGAGGAGAGGTGTGAACACCACCTGCGCTCTGCGTAGCAACAAGCTCGCGCACGTCCTCGTCGCGCCCGCGCATAGGCTGCGCAAGTCGGAGAGGTCCGTATATATAATGGGTCCCTCGGTCTACAACAGGCTGCCGGACACGATTAAAAATGCAACCTCCACAATGGTTTTCAAGAATCGACTGAAGAAATGGCTTCTGGACAGTAGTTTTTATTCTGTAGCAGAGTTCTACCAATTACCAATTATTTAAGTAAATTATATAAAATTCTATTTTTGATTATGCTATACAGATATACGTATAATATATTACCTACCGTTATATTTTAAGTCAATATATTATTTTTATATTGCTTACCCTTTTCTGACCTGTAACTTAGAGTTATCAATAAATGATTTGTATTTGTATTTGTATTTGTATAGACCTCCCCCATAGAATGTCACCACGAACGGTCTTGAGCTGCCTCCATCCACCGATTTCTTGCGACCTTTAAAATGTTATAGAATAAGGATGCTCAGCTGAAATACTAACACCGATAACAGAGTCTGCAAAACCAGGGATATCTTGTAAAAAAAATGTATTGTTTTAAAAAAAACAGTCTTTATTCAACACCTAATTGAGACTGCAGGCACAAAAAGTGCATTTTAAGTAGGTAGCAGTTTTAACAAAGACTCTTGTCACAGCCCATAAGCCGTGAAGGCCAACTTCGGCATTAACCACATCGTCACGCATTTTAAATACAATTTGAAGTGTCAATGGCAAATACAAATAAACAGAATTTTTAACATGTATCACACAAAATGTTAAAAATTATATAGTAACATATTACGCAACTTTTGTTGTTCTAATAAAAAAAATCCTAGCTTATTTAGGAATATGTTATTACAGGAAGAATGCTTTAGCAGCGTTGATAAATCGCAGGAATACAGACGTGACTAGTGGTGAGCTCATCACCGCCATAACTTTCCCACAATCAACTCTGCTAACGCTTTGTAAGAGCTTAAGCTTTTTTTTCCTACCTAAGAATGGACTCCTTCATATCCTCCCGTGGATTTAGTAGAAACCAACTAAGGGATTACACCAGGGGAAGGGCAGAAGCATCCATCTGAGTACTCAACACCAATCCGTCTGCTAAGTGTTGTGATTATAGCAATTACATTGTATTTTATTAGGCCACGTCCAGCAGTAGACGTTTAATGGCTGTTGATCAGGACATATCTTATAATAACAAATTGTTGAACAAGTCTGGTACTTCCCAAAACATAAATCGCATAATCACGTTTTGTGAGTCAAACAAATTACGAATAATTTGACTTATTTGATCTATCTATCATCAGAATGACTAAACAATTTCGATTCGGAGAGGAAGTGTGAACTGTGTAAGAAAGAATAGACCAGGTACTAGATCCATGGTAAGCATAAACGGTACAACGATTTCCATACAAACGAAGGAGTACTAGCACCGAAACTTTAAATGTAACTTGTGTAATAATTACTTTATTTGTTAAATTTACTTTTGACTTTGACCTTGGCTGTTAATTTTGATTTTAGCATTTGACTTTAGTCAAACAGTAAGTAGATACATAAAAAAATCACATGGCCATAAAAATTATCAAACTGTAATATGTGTGTTAATTCTGCCGTAATGGATGAGTGTCATCGACTTCCATAACCACTAGGGTTATGGATGGCTTTATCGGAAGTTCCCATACACATTCACAATATTCATCTTTGATCCAAGTTTTGATACCATAGCAACGGTGCGACATGTATGGTAAATTACAAATTTACCGTGATTTGGAAAATTATTGGAAATGGCAGTCCAGGGTAGGTAATTAAATAGTGCTAGTGCTGTACTAAATAAAATCACTCTTCAAAGTAAGAAAGTCTATAAGTTATGGTTTCTGATTAATAAAATCTACAAGTTGTGATTTCTGATCAAGAAAAGTCTACATGTTGTGGTGTCTGATCAAGAAAAGACTACAAGTTGTGGTGTCTGATCAAGAAAAGTCTACAAGTTGTGGTTTCTGAACAAGAAAAATCTACAAATTGTGGTGTCTGATCAAGAAAAGAGTACAAGTTGTGGTGTCTGATCAAGAAAAGACTGTTTGTGGTGTCTGATCATGGTCGGTGTCATTTCCCATATTTGATTAAATAGGGTCAGTGGTAGTCTGTGCGAGAAAATAATCAGACTAGATGAAACACGGTTACCTCAGATGTTATCTAATTCTTGGAGTCTGACTGATGTGTACTTGTATATACCTAGAGACAAATCATTGTTTTGGTTATTGTTTAGTTATTATACATATACAATTATACAGAAGTACCTATCTAGTAACATAATGAGATGTATTCAACATTTATCATTAGTAAACAGGTTTATCAATGGCTGTTTGGATTGATTCATGTTTTATAGCAAATCTATTGTAGGAACCTAGTTTGTAAATGTAAAATTATAGGCACATATTTCCGTAGGTGTGTATTTGACGATGTCTATAGCGTGGCGGGCGAGTAGCCGGCTGAGATGCGAGAGGTTGCGGGTTCGATTTCTGCGGGACAAATGTTTGCATGATCTGCAAATTTTTGTTCCGGTTCTGGGTGTTATTGTACCAGGATACTCGTAGTACCTGATACCCACGACACAGGGTATCCTAGTGTGGGATTATGACTACGTATGTTACTGTTGGGTGTTATGTTATGTCTGTTTACTGCGCTAATAAATCCATCAATGCTTAATTATACCAACCTATAATAGGTTACAGGTTTTCCTAAGGTGGGAGTTAGTGCACACACAAATTTATGTCTACGTACAAACTTATCATTGTTAGATTTATTGTACGTACATACTACCACATAGTTTAGTTTTAAACAATATTTGTAAAACTCGCCATATTTTTTTGTACCAATTTTTAATAATAAACTTACTTACTTACTAGGTAATGAGAGACTTAGGAAAATTTAAAATATGTATCCGCGTAGTGGCTTTGATCCGGTGAACTTGATTTTTGATGTTACTAATAAATCCGTAATTTTTGAACACAAATGAAACATCTTATCTATAGATTGTTTGCAAATGGTCTTTCAACTGATCTATATACAAAATAACCTTACCAAATTGTTTCAAATAACATGTAGCAGAAATGCGATCATGGTAACAAAAACCTCTTACAAAAACACGGTGTACTCAAGGGTAACCTGTTAGCACGTTAGTATTGAACGTGGTTCAGTTAAGGTGCTGCATCAGAGGTCCAATTCTCTTATTTAATAAACATTCAAGTCAATATAATCTCGTGTCAGTCGCACTGTCACGTAGTAACTATTACTTAGTGATTTTGTCTTACAATCACTACATATTACTAAATGCCTACACCGATTTTTATAAATTTTGGTCAAAAATTATAAAAGATAATGATAAAAAAAAAGTTAAAAGATAATTTATTTGTACCTATCAATTTCATTCATTTTTTACAACGGGAAATTTTCACGGGTGTGTTGACCCACCCTGATGAAGACCCTCGATTACGGTCGAAACCTGTTGGCGCTTCCACCAACATATCGGTACGTGAAAATTTCCCGTTTTACAAAATGAGTGATTAATTCACGAAAGTTACTTTATCAATTTCACCTGTAATTTGGATGCAAATTTTTCAAATACCTATGATAAAATATACCAAGGAAAAAAGGGTAAATTACACTACGGGCCTGACGGCTAGGGCGTCAGTTTGAAATCCACTCGCGCGCTACCATTGGCTGGCGCTGGATGAAGGTCGTTGGCAAAAATAATCGCCATAAGAGTAACACCTTAGAGTAACACAGATCAATAGTTTATTTTGCCACTTAGACAATTTTTTATATAACTTGCCTTGTAAGTTTGTTTGTTGGTTTAAATCTTGCAAGTTTGTTCAAGCAGTTTCCGTTTTCCAATATAGTTGAAATCTCACGCATAATGGACCATACATAGAGTTCGAATGCGGAAAAGGGAGTTCTTTAACATTAACATAGTTGAAATCTAGCATTATCTGTTAAACTGCAGAAAATAGGTACTACAAACTACCTACTCAGGATAGAATAGAATAGAATAAATTTATTTGCAACAACATTAGATACAATTTAGAAAACAGTATTAAAAAAAAAAAAAAAAAACGTTGTTGCAAAAAGGCCCCAACTCAGCATAGGTATGCAGGTAACAACCTTCGCTGGTCTTCCGTTGGAGCCGTTGTATCTTTACCATGGTACGGTGTCCTCTGTGTCCATGTCCGACACGCACTTGACCTTCATCATCACCCTATCGAAGTCCATTGCTGGACATAAATTCTTGGCCTCGAATTACTTCCTTGACCTAGGACCATAGAACGCCAAGAAGTCTTCAGCCGCCCCTATCCACTGACTTCCTGCTACCTTTAAAATGTCTTCAATAGTACATCGACAGGAGGGACTTCTTAACACTGCATCTGATTCATGGTTGCCACTAGATAACCTTTATCACCCAATTAATGGTTTTATCAGTTATAAAAACATTCATTCGGTTCGGTTCGGTTTTGGTCGGGTTCGATTCCCGCCTCAGAACAAATAATTCTACGATCTGCAGATATTTGTTCAGAGTGTTCTGGGTATTTTTCTATGTACCTATAATAAAAATATCTATATCTGTCTATGTAATATATTGTATTTAAGTATATCAGTTATCTAGTACCCATAACACAAGCTCTGCTTAGCTTGGGGCTAGATAATGTTGTGTGAAATGTCTCCAGCATTTATTTATTTATTTATTTTAGTTATGCGAGCTATTTCTAGGTATTATTATTATTACCTATAATAAAAATATCTATATCTATCGATGTAATATATTGTATTTAAGTATATCAGTTATCTAGTACCCGTAACACAAGCTCTGCTTAGCTTGGGGCTAGATAATGTTGTGTGAAATATCTCCAGCATTTATTTATTTTAGTTATGCGAGCTATTTCTAGGTATTATTATTATTGATGAATACGGCTCAAGACCGTTTGTCGTGGCATTCGTGGCACTATGTCCAGCAGTGGACTTCTAGGTTGATGATGATGATGATGGTAATGATGATGAGTTGTGTTATTGTATGAGAATCGTTGTGGGTAACTTGTAACAGCCGTTCATCACTTTCTCATGCGTGCAAACATGTTACGTGAGCCGTTAGTGTATAATCTGCATAGAAATCAAGTCTTCCAGTTACGATTGTAAGTAGTAACTAATAATTACTCAGTGGTCTTGCTTGGGTGTGTTTAATAGCTTGTGGTTCATAGTTTATAAAAAAGAAATGTCAGTACAAACAAAGCCCTACGCCAAGCAGTAATAATAAATAATAATAAATAAATAAATGTTGGACATTTTCACATAACATTATCTAGCCCTAATCTAAGCAGAGCTTGTGTTATGGGTACTAGATAACTGATATATTTAATACATTACATAGATAGATATTTTTTTATTATACATAGAAAATACCCAGAACACCCTGAACAAATATCTGCAGATCGTACAAATATTTGTTCCGAGGCGGGAATCGAACCCGCTACCTACTGCGTCGCAGGTGAACCTTCGCCCGCCGCGCCACAGAGGTCGTCGTAATGTGAGCATTGCTGTGTTCCGCAGGGCTATTCTCTATCTTGCGACGGGTTTGCAATAGGCATAAATTGTGCAATCAGTGGTGCGATTTTTTTTAAGTCATCGAGAGTCTAAATATCATCAAAATAAATAAATAAATATCTTATACAAAAGTTAATGTTTGAAAAAAATATACATATAACTGAATTGAGTACCTCCTCCTTTAAGTTAAAAATTAGGAATTTTGAATTTACTCCAAAAGTAGAATGGTGAAGTTCGTAAAGTGGCTGAAACTCGAAATGGCAGATCCCTTTTCGAGTTTCAGCCACTTTTACTCTACCGAGATCGTCGTGGGTACGCGTCTATTTGTGCATGCACCTGGTACCTACCGCTTGTTGTACAGTTTGCCTTCTGTACCTATATTTTGTGCTGATCGTTTGTGAGAAACAAGTATCTATTGTGTAAATTGAATCAAATATTCGAAGTGAGGCCTTGATCGAGCAAATGCGTTTACTTTCAAGTTGCTATTTTTACATTACACTTTCGACATATCCACACAATGTTGTGAAACTGATTGATAATAACTCTAATTGACTCATAATAACGTTTTCCTGTTTAAGACAATGTCTAAGAGCGAAAAAAACGAACACGCACGATGTGAGTGTTTTCTTCAGTCTTTTAACATCAAATAAAATCTTCTACCTAGATTCCTATGCATGAAAAGAGGGTTGATGACCTATCAAACAAAAAAAGAATCATCAAAATCAATGTATAATTGACGGAGTAATCGCGTAACAAAAATACAAATAAAAACACAGTTGAATTGAGAACCACCTCCTTTTTTCGGAAAAAAAGTCGGTTAAAAATAAAGAGAATTAGCAAAAGTTAATAAGACAGCACACGCTACGCTTGGTATACTTATAAATAACAATCCAACGACCATGTAGGTAGGTACCTACAGATATTGCAAATTGTAATTTTAGCAGTCGAAGGGCAAAGCCGCCCCCTATCCGACTCCCTCGACCGTTACCTGTCATCGGTCCAACGAGCAGGGGGCCATCCAACATTGTGACTTCCGGTTCGTGGTGGAACCGGAAGACCGTGGTGAACCGAGAAAAAGATAAACAGCCTATACTCTGATTTTTTATCTTAGACATTTTTTGTAAACTAAGGGGATACCAGAGCAAAAAATATACGTTCAGGTATAATACATAGGTATAATATATCATCAAGTTCGATTTTTTATAAATGTTACGGTGTCTGTACTATTTAGAATACACTGTGACTCAGATTTTTGCTTTGGGTAGAACGGAGCATATGTTTTGGGTCGAACGGGTAAGCACTCTAAATTTGCCCAAAAAAATAGGTAGGATTTTTTGCTAGCCAAAACCCAATTTAATATAAAATCAGAATAACTTTAACGTATATATTATAGCGTAAATTGAGTTTTTGACAAAGTTATATGAAAAATAAATATTTTGTACATATTTTAAGATACTGGTAGTACATATATATATATATACAAATATAATACACATACATGACACATATACACACAGTGGCATATCTTGGCATTTTTGTTTACAAAAAATGTCTAAGATTCAAAATCAGAGTATAAGTACTATCCCAGCGAGAGAGTAGGGACACTTTTTCCTCCACGGGGTTGTGACTATTTACGCGAATGTTATAGTCATATAGTATATATACTATCATAACATTCGCGTATATAGTCACTATACTCACTCACTATAATAGTATATACTTACTACATATATACTATTATATACTACAAATATACTATTATAGTAAAAGCCTTGACTAACAGATAAGTAATAGAATCGTTATGCAAGATTACGCTAACTTTTTTAGGCACGCACGCGTTTGAGGAACGAATTCTTTTGAATGACATTGACGAATCCAACTACCACGGTTTTCTAACTTATTCTCTGATCAATAAGGCTTATTATGGCTACGATATTGTTGCTTAAGTACCTAGTTATTTCAAGTTTAGTATTACGACGGATAGCAAGCTCAATAAAAGTTTTGTGCCTTACCTCTTGTTTTTCAAAGTTGATTTTTCCTAAGCATTACTTAAACAGTACAAAGTTTTGTTTCAAGTTTGGCCTTAACTTACATAGTTACTTTTAGATGTTCTGTGTATTTATATGACTCAATCTAGCGTGGGAAGTGGGAACTAACGTAAGTATTTAAATCATCATCAATATAATTAAAATTATCATTTTAGAAAAATTACGACTAATACACCACGTACTTTACTGTTGTTCTGCTGACGATTCGTTGACCATTTAGAGGTTCTTCCTCATTAGCACCGATCATGATAGCTAAAAAAAAAATCTCCTACTATTTTGAACATTAAACTGGCGTTATCACGGGTGGAGGATGATGTCACTTTTTCTTCCCACGTCCCCCAGTTGGATTTAGATCACGTCCGTCAGATTCCACTTTCGACAGAAGCAGTTTTTTTTTTATAATTTCAGTTCAGTTTCGTCATGAATGACTGATGTGGATAACCTCTAATGACCCTTTCGTCTGATTCTACTTTTGTCATAAATCGTTAGTTAGTATAGAAAAAAAGATCCTAATCCTATTAATGATAGTCATGCCCAAAACAAAATTTAAAAATATACTTTAGTGTACTTATAAACTTAAACTTAAAAACTTTGAAAGTTGCTGTTTGACATTATTTTTGGCATTATTATTTTTGACATTATTTTTGACATTGTTTTTTATATTTTTATTATTATTATTCTGTTTTTTTTTATGATGTTTTGACTTATGTTATTTTTATTGAGATTGTGTTTAATTAGTGTAATTGGTTACCTTGCCGTTCTAGTTAAAGTAAATAAATAAACATAAAAAGGTGCTTGTACACCTATATTCTTCACAAAATAATAAAAAAAATGTTTTTTATCATCTTACTAAAGCGGAATCTGACGGACGAGGAGTCATGAGAATTGCTGTTTCGTAACCAGTTTTAAAATTCTGACCTATATATACGGAAAAAAAAGTGATCTGACGAAAGTGGAATCTGACGGACGTGATCTAAATCCCCAGTTGGGCCAGATAGGTGGGGGACGTTGAGAATATAATATACCCTAAAATAGCTTTTGTCTTGTTTTGGCGTATGTCATTTTATATCTGGCCCCTACGATTGTTGAATGTCACTGAGTGACTAAATATCATCATAAAGGCCGTAAATCATTGTTTTTCAGGAGATTTACTGGAGGAGGCACTTGTATTGATATCATAGGTACCTATAAGAATTTTAGTCATCAATTGTGAATATCAGATATACAGGATGTTTTTTTTAAATGGGACAGTATGTGGATATCCGAATCCATAAGAGATACGGGAAAACTGTCTTCGGAACCATTTGCTCATTTTATATGAAAATAATTTTGGCATAGTTATTTTTTTGGTCAAGCGTGAGTTCTCCAAAAAAACGAGTAGTTTTGATCAAAAAATTTTTGAATGCGTATCGACTCAGTTTCATGTAATTGTTTGATTGTATCGGAAGAAAAAATCTGAGCCGCAGAAGTTAGTCAAATTTAATAAAATGTTTTCTTATACAATTTGTAAGAAGTAATCTACGTTAGTAAAACTATCGCAATAAATTTTCAAAATGGCCTCCTTCTTGCTGTTTCCAGGTACGGGCACGTTTCAGAACACCTCTAGGGGCATTAGACAAAGATGTATGGTGAATGTTGTTCTACTGCTCTGATGGTCTCATGAAATGAGAAAAATCAGAGCTGTAGAAGTTAGTCAAACTTTAATAAGGACATCTTTGTCTAAGGCCACTAGAGGTATTCTGAAACGTACCCGTACCTTGAAAAAGAAAGAGGGAGGCCATTTTTTTTTGCGATAGTTTTATTAACGTAGGTACCAGATTACTTACAAATTGTATGACAAAACATTTTATTAAATTTGACTAACTTCTGCTGCTCAGATTTTTTACTTCCGATACAATGAAACAATCCTTAAATGAAATTGAGCCGATACGCATTAAATAAATTTTTGATCAAAACTACTCGTTTTTACGGAGAACTCACGCTTGACCAAAAAAATAACTATGCCAAAATCGTTTTCATACAAAATGAGCAAATGGTTCCGAAGACAGTGTTCCCGTATCTCTTATGGATTCGGATATCCCCAAACTGTCCCATTTAAAAAAAACACCCTGTATAGACATTTGGAAATCGTGGGTGCAATTTTTGAAAGTCATCGAGTGACTAAACGTCTGTAAAATTGCGTATACTCCCAGCGTCCCCCACCTGCCTGGCCCCACTGGGGGACGTTGGGAGAAAAAAGTGCCAACGTCCCCCACTCGTGACAACGTGCAGAAATTTTATATTTATCAGTAGTAGAACTTTTTTTTCTGTTTGTGTCCATTATGATGATCACTGAACACGATTTACGCCGTTTGAATTTTACAGACGTTTAGTCATTCGATGACTTTCAACAATTGTACCCCTGCCGGGTGATTACGTAACCATGTTGCTATAGGTTTCAATCGATTTCAATGCTGTTTCTATTCAAAATGACGCTCTTGCGAGTTTGCGACTACAAAATTTACGCATTTTGCTTACAAAAGTAACTTAGATTTGGACTGCGTAAATTATGTAATCGCATAAACGTTATTTCAAATAGAAACAACATTGAAATCGATTGAAATTTTTAGCAACAGAATTACATAATCACCCGCCTGTTCCGTAATTGAAAGTCACTCGGTGACTAAAACCTACAAAAGGGTTTCGCATACAAAAGGGCGTAAGCGCCTTACGGGTAACCTTCCCTTAATAGTATTAGATAAAGTTTATTGGCCCAGCAGCTTTTTAACCGACTTCCCAAAAAAGGAGGAGGTTCTCAATTCGGTAGTATTTTTTTTTCATGTTTGTTACCGCATATCTCCGGCGTTTATGAACCGATTTGGAATTTAGTCGAATACAATGGCGGAAGTCGGTTTTTTAAATGATAACTTTTCATTTAAAAAACTGACTTCCGCCATAGTACTCGACTAAATATTTGGATGAAAAAATAATTATGAAAGAACCATAGTGATAAAAGGATTAGGATACTTTTTGAATGCAAATGCTTGATTTGTTGCTGAAAATATCAAAATCGCCATATGTATGCCTACAATATTTGAGGAGTTCCCTCAATTCCTCATGGATTCCATCATCAGAACTGGATTCTGAAAAAAATGGGACCAATCTGGAAGTATATCTATTCAAATAAAAAAAGAATTTTCCAAATCGTTTCATAAACACAAACAAACAAGAGGTAACAAACATTAAAAAAAAAACCGAATTGAGAACCTCCTCTTTTTTTGGGAAGTCTGTTAAAAAAAGGTGTGTACACGGTACAACAGTTTTAAAAACGGCCAAGCACGACAGTAACCGTTATTTGTCAAGAATTTTCGTACCGTACCTACCAGCCAATGTTGTCATTGGAATTAAGGTCTTATGTGCATTAAGATTGAGCACAGTTCGTAAACGTCGATGTCAAAAATAATGGTCAAAATAAGAATATATAAATAGTTGAATGAATGAATTATTATAGTCATGACCTAACTACGTTAATTTAAAGCCACGAATAAACTTTTAACGTTAAGATAACTTGTTCTGCAAATATTTTACGGATCACAATTTAACCGGTTTTAGAGTTCCGTTTAACTTTTAGGTAAGATTTTATATCGGTCTGTCTGTTAGCAGTGTTTCTCAGTATCTATTTTGGACTTATTTGGTAAATCTTGTGCAGGTAAGCAGGTAAATCGATTTGGAAATTATTATTATTAAAAAATCTATTTTTATTTATGGCTGCAAGACTCTTCTCTATTTTTTTAGCAAAAATGTGAAATGCTACCTTTTTGAGATAAGCGAACTTATATCAAAAACTGACAATATGAAATTAGAAAGAAAAAATACGCGTCTTAAAGTTTTGCTACATAATTTAGGAGTAGGAATACAAAAAAAAACCAGGTACTTATTTGAATTTGAGCAGAAAATATTTTTTTAAGACCAAATCGGTTTAAAAGTACGAAACCCGAAAAACTATAAAAAAACGAAACTTAGTGCGAGTTTTTGTAACATAATACGAAACTAAAAGCCGGTTATTTGATACTACTAAACCCAGTTTTTAAGGTTCTATACATCCGATTGTATAAACAAAACCCTTACACCCTTTTTCTCGTATCTCTATCCGTATGTCACAGTCTATTTTCATAGCACAGAATCTACTGGACCAAAAAAGATGCAATTTCGTACATATACGATAAAGTTAGGTGACCTAATCAAGGACGTAAGTATAGCATTATAGTTTTACATGAAAACCTTTTTAAGGTTTTTAAAACTTTAACCTAAAGACTTCCATCTTTAAATTCCCACGAGAAACAGCGAATATTTTTTTTGCCTTAATTTCAAGCAGCCTATTCTTGTACGGAACACTCTAAACTAGAAACCGACTCGCACATGACCGGTATTGTTGATACCAGTGAAATACAAGGAAAAATCACAACCTAACCGTATACGTTACGGAAAAACCCAGTTTCTTATTGTCGCATGTGAATAATAAAACATACGGTGTCCTACTACGCATTACGCATGACACACGCGGTTTTATGAGTACACTAACTTGTGCGTAGATAAAAACTTCCTCTTAGTGCATCATGAATGGTCGCAGAGACCAGCCCCCCTATTCCCCCTAACTGAAAGTCACTCGGTGACTAACGTTTGACAAGTAAAATGACCATCAATTGCTCAAAATTATCATTAAGAATTGTCAAAATTATGGCAATTTTACTTGTTAATCACATTAACAACTGACATGTATGTATTGTAAAATGCTGTTGCCCGCGACTTCGTCCGCATGGAAGAAAATAATTCGTACAACTCCTACAAACCCCTACAAACTCCTACAACCCCTACAAACTCCTACAGCTCCTACGACCCCTAAAAATTATGTTTTTTACTTATTTTGGATAGAAGGGGTTAAAATGGAGGGGTTACATTTTTATTAATTAACTTTAAAGTTTGTTTTAATTTTATGAAACTTACGTTTGTTGTCTTTGTATCTGGTTTGTGTGTGGTTTTTGTGCCAAATAAACGTTTTCTTTCTTTCTTTCTATTACAAGAATGAAAACAATTGCCGTAGGTAGTACATTGAATTGCTTTCGTCTCGCTAAGACGCAACTTCCCATCGTAGATGTAATTTCTCAGGCATTCCTGCCCATCACACCGGAACGCAATCACAGCAGATCTTATTGCCGACAGTCAAGTGTTTGACCACATCCTCAGCGGTAAATGTCGACGTGGTCGACGGAGGCATTAAGTTTTTTTGTTAAAAATGAAATTTTCAAAACAAGCTTTTATTAAATTAGAGAACGGAAACAAATATTTTTTTTTTTAAATAATTAAAATAACATGAGCCTATATAAACAATGCCAGTTACACTGCTGGACATAGGCATCCACTCTAGAATGTCACTACGAACGATCTTGAACCGCCTCCATCCACCGACTTCCTGCGACGTATGTGTTTTATTTAAAAATATTGGTTCGATTCCCGCCTCGGAACAAATATATGTACGATCTGCAGATAATTATTATTTATTAAAAAAACATTATATTATTCATTTTGTAAAAACTACAAATTTTCAGGTTCCTACCGATATGTTGGTGGAAGCACCAACGGGTTTCGACCCTGCTCGAGGGTCTATACATAAGGAACATTATAACAACTGAGCTAAATTTCTTGCAAAAATAACTTAACCACGGTTAAGAAGCGAATTTTTAGCCCACCACACGAGTCAGATTCGCATGACCCTACAACCTACATGGATTGATGTTTTGTTGAGTAGAAAAGTTATACATAACATAACACCCAACAGCCACATACGTAGTCCTGGAACTACGAGTACCATTATACCATATTGATGCGATAAAGCCGCTTTAAATTCACGACCATTTTAAAACGCATCGATCTAATAAGTTAGGCAGAATGCGTGTCAAGGTACTTACCTACTGATACCACCTGTGCATCCGGTGCATTGAACTGTATGATCGATACTTAATGAAGCACTGCAATAGATTGGACAATAGATTCGCCCTGACCTGAATTTCTTACCCATACTTGTCCAAATATAGGCAAAGCAGTAAAATTAAATTATGAGCATTAGCACGCGGCTTCGCCCGCGTGGATCCTCTTGAATTATTAAAAATTATAGCTTACTTATATGTTTTTCTGATGTATAAGCTATAATACTGTTCAGTTTCATCAAAATTCGTACTCGTAAAGAGTAACATCCTTATATTCCCAGCGTCCCCCACCTTTTTGGCCCCACTGGGGGACGTTGGGAGAAAAGTGGCATCGCCCCCCACTCGTGACAACGCCAGAAATTTTATGTTTTAACAGTAGGAAAACATTTTTTTCTGTGTTCCGTGGATGGGTCTCCTCCTGTGGTAGGGTCACCTCCCGTGGATGGTTCATCTCCCGTGGATGGTTCACCTCCCGTGGATGGGTCACCTTTATTTTATACCTCTAACCAACAGAAAAACAGGTCTCCTACTGTTTAAACATTAAATATCATGCGTTGTGACGAGTGGGGGTCGATGGCACTTTTTCTCCCAACGTTCCCCAATGGGGCCAGATAGGTGGGGGACGCTGGGAGTATACCGTAACATCTATCCATCTATACAAACATTTACATTTATAATGTTATTAGGATAAGTCAGAGAAAGGAATTCCTCGGTGGCTTAATCCGATATCTACTTTTCAATGGGCAATTAACAGAATTGAGGTTTGTAAGACTCGTAAGTTCAGCCGTAAGAATGAGGTATACGCAATCGATCTTAGAACGACCCCAAGAAAGCCTTTGAATAAATTACTGCCCTATGCCTGCTCCACATTTTGGACAGAGCTAACTAGGCCGTTCTTACTAAATTAATTGCTTTCCTTAGAAATAGTCCCGGCCAGGCTAAGGTTGTCAAACGACCGGCTCTAGAAAACCAATTTCAATGTAGTGCCATTTTCAATCCTACTAATATTATAATTGTAAAAGTTTTTGAGGATGGATGATTTTTAGGGTTCCGTACCCAAAGGGTAAAACGGACCCTATTACTAAGGCTCCACTGTCCGTCCGCCCCTGTCCGTCTGTCACCAGGCTGTATCTCATGAATTGATATCTCTAATCTCGTGATAGTTAGACAGTTGAAATTTTCACAGATGATGTATTTCTATTGCCGCTATAAAACAGAGTAAAATAAATATTTAAGGAGGCTTCGATACAACAAACGTGATTTTTTTGCCGTTATTATAGATAATGGTACGGAATCCTTCGTGCGCGAGTCCGACTCGCACTTGGCCGGTTTTTATATTTAACCCCTAGATTGTAACATAAGTTGTGTTAACTCCAAGTTATTTGCCAAGTCATCGACATTTAAAATATTTCTTGGGCAAGTTGCGTGTGGTGTTGTGAAATAGTGTTACTCAGTCGAGTGGTACCTTAATGGTAATTGGTTAGATTAGGTTATTTGGGTTGTAATTAATATGCTAAACGTTGAATGATAAGAAATACTACCGGCTTAGGTACCTATACCTACCTACCTAAATTGAGTAAGTACGTCCGTGGAAGAAGATGGGTACTTATCTACTAATTAGGTAACTACCATACCTATTTCTGCTACCAAGCATGTTGTGCCGACCTCACCTAAGTGGGTTAAGGGTAGGTAGATGATGAAGCAGCATTACTATGGGGGGGGGGGGCGTAGTAAAAACCATACACTTGTAACTTTTATGTCACGTGTGTCGGACATATTATGCAATTCCATCATAAGTGAGGGTTTTCTAAAAATATATTTGGTACATGCAGTTATCCATGGAAGGTCCGGAAAAAACGTTTTCCGTACCTGTACGGAAGGCCTCATAAGTCACCGGTTGCCAATCATTGCCAGTTCAAACACTAACTTTTTTCAAACTTTTTCCTTATTCAAAGTTTCGAATGCAAAAACCCACAAAAGCAATAAACCTCAAACAACCGGAAGTTTTTCTGGAACTGACCGGATCCGAATTCCGGATACAATTGTAGGTATAATAAATTATTGTAATGTAGCCAAAAAAATATGTTTTGGCGCTAAGGTCGACCGGTTCTGTAACCTTGTAGATTGGTTTCATTAGCTCTTGAATTGTTCCACTTTATATTTTTAATCTAGGTCTCAAATCAAAACAATATACATATATATATACCTATAGGTAGGTTACCGTTGGGGAATAAAGTTTCTCGAGTGGGGACCACAAACCGGACGATGCGGACCACTCTATGGACTAAAGACATTATAAACGCCGCAGGAAGTCGGTGGATGGAGGCGGCTCAAGAACCTTCGTCGTGGCATTCTAAGGGGGAGGCCTATGTCCAGCAGTGGACTTCTGCAGGCTGATGATGATGATGATAGGTAGGTAAGTACGTCATAGACTTGTCTGAATCCACCGAACTTCTAGCAAAGGTTGGCCAGGACCAAATGGTGTGGATCGTTGCACAGCTGAAAGTATTACAATACAACGGAACAAATTTAGCACAACAGAATTTGTTTATGCACGTGATGTATAGTAACTTTTCATTTAAAAAACCGACTTCCGCCATTGTATTTGACTAAATATTTGGATGAAAAAAAAATTATGAAAAAACGATAGTGGTGAAAGGGTTATGATACTTTTTGAAAGCAAATGCTTGATTTGTTGCTGAAAATATCAAAATCGCTCTATGTATGCCTACAATATTTGAGGAGTTCCCTCAATTCCTCATGGATTCCATCATCAGAACTGGATTCTGAAAGAAATGGAACCAATCTGGAAGTATATCTATTCAAATAAAAAAAGAATTTTTCAAATGAGTTTACAAACGACGGAGATAACAATATAACGGTAACAAATATAAAAAATAAAAAAAAATACAACCGATTGAGAACCTCCTCCTTTTTGTGAAGTCGGTTAAAAAGTGATCGCATTTTATGTCATTGGAATAGAATAGAATATACATTTATTTTCATAAGTACAGGAATTACACAAACACATAAAAAACTTAGATTAAGAGGAAACAGACCCGAAGGTACGAAGTGCAACTCCAGTAACAAAATGGCTCTGCCTCAGCATGAGTTGGTAGCTAGCAAGCTAGCAACCAACGCTGGTCTTCCGTCAGAGCCACTTGTTGGCGCTACCGACCAACCCTTCAACATTGGCAATTTACTTTCCAATTTTATAAAAAATATAAAAACAAAATAAAAAATATATACAATATTATATAAGGTGGGCACTTATTGTAATAATGACAAAACTAAATTTGAAATCAGTCAATATGCATGTAACTAATACCACAGATACCACCTACTCACTAAACTAAACAACATACATAATTTAATCTAGATCTAAACTTCTTCGGATTTTTATCGCGTTTTACTTAGCACTACACACTACTTTTTTTACATGTCTAAGTGCCTAAAATTGGCCAAAAGATAAATAAATGAATTGAACTACCTACGTGTAGAGGAGAAAACAATACTTAGTAAATTTTATAAGCGATAAAACCCCAAAAGGAAGTGTATTAAAAGTTATTGAATCAGTCTAAGTTACTTCTAAGTCACTCGGCATTATGAAACGTTGTTATCTTTTTAATGTAAATATTTAACAATCAATTTGGTCAGTAAACAGAATGTTTTTTTTAAATGGGACAGTATGGGGATATCCGAATCCATAAGAGATACGGGAAAACTGTCTTTGGAACCATTAGAGATGTTCTGAAATGTGCCCGTACCTGGAAACAGCAAGAGGGAGGCCATTTTGAAAATTTATTGCGATAGTTTTATTAACATAGGTACCAGATTACTTACAATTTGTATGAGAAAACATTTTATAAAATTTGACTAACTTCTGCTGCTCAGTTTTTTTTCTTACCATACAATGAAACAATCCTTACATGAAACTGAGTCGATACGCATAAAAATTTTTTTGATCAAAACTACTCATTTTTTTGGAGAACTCACGCTTGACCAAAAAAATAACTATGCCAAAATCATTTTCATACAAAATGAGCAAATGGTTCTAAAGACAGTTTTCCCGTATCTCTTATGGATTCGGATATCCCCATACTGTCCCATTTCAAAAAAACATCCTGTATAGCATTGCTCAAGTAGTATTTTTTGGACGGATGATATGATAATTGCTATTTATTTACTATTTTTTTCAGTTTTATTTTATAACACCTACGTGTATGAGAAGGTAGGTACTTAGGTACCTACATATTATAAATTGATATCCCATCAAGATATTTTCTGTAGAAGAAACGACTTATTCAGGCCAGGGTGCCACATAATAATTAGATCGCGATAACAAAATTAAATGCTAGTGAGCAATAAAATTCTAAGTGAGGTATACATTGCAGGAATAATAAAAAAATATCACGGTAGGAACTTTTTTTTTATTGTGTAAGTAAATGATTGGTCAACTAGGTTTAGGACCAATAACATAAATTTAGGTGCCTATAATAAATACAAATGGTATGTATTATATGTATGTATTTAAAAATCTTTATTCTCGGTGTATATTGTAGCGAACCATAATTAAAACAGTTCCAAGACTGCAAACACCGCTCCACAATTTTGCCATGAGTCCCTTCACTACTTGACCTTACCTCCACAACATTCTGTCTCTCTCTCTGACACATTCACTGGAAGGTGTATTTCTGTCTCTTTTGCCCTACGTAGGCCTTGACTGATGTCATAAAAATTTCTGATAGATTGCAGCTTGATTTCCTGTTACAAGAAACAATTAAGTCTACTTAACTTCCGGATTTAAGTGAATGAATATAAAACCTAATTATTAGATTTAGCCTAAGCTCAGAAATACTAAGTTCCTGGGGGCTAATTCTCGGATTGCAGTAAAAATATCAAACTTAACATTTCTATACAAGATGGTGTCATAGTTCTGTCAAGACTGTATGATAATATCGGGTTCGTTATTAATTATCTACAATCCGAGAGTTGTTATATTATCTACCATCCTGTGGCGCGATTACGTTAATCTGTTGCCATTGCTTTAAATCGATTTCAATGCTGTTTCTATTCGAAATGACGCTCTTGCGACTACCCAACTTACGCATTTTACTTACAAAGGTTAATTGAAACAAGACTGCGTAAATTAGGTAATCGCATTATCGTAATTTCAAATAGAAACAACATTGAAATCGATTTTAATCAATAGCGACAGAATTACTTAATCGCTCTCCTTGGTATGTCTAAGGTAAGTTAAGTTAGTAGACATAAATGAAATAGGCGCATACGCTATCGGGACTGTGCCACTGTGTTGACAGACGGTGATAGCGAGCTTAAGGAGCGTGCTTTAGCATCGTCTCTTCATCTCGCCCTTAGTTTAGCTGGACTAAGGTACCTGCTGGTAAGGACCATAGACCAAATGGTAGTTCTTTGGTCCTAGGCTAAGGCCATGGAACAAAATAGGGTGATGATGCAGTGGACTAATCTGATGTAATATCTTTCTTTTCAGAAGACGCGAAAATGTTACCAAGAAAAAGAATACTGTGCTTACTGCTGACAGTATTGCTACTCATCAAAACATCGCATCAACATGGCTCCGGTGCTCCATCTACGGTGAGTTATATTTAAACTAGACTAAGCTTTAACAGCTTTAATAGCCCGTGGTGAACTTAGGCATAATTTGGTCCTGAAGTCCTTAATGCCAAAACAATATAAGTTATCCTACTTTTGATATACTTAGGACCTAATAGTATAAGTAGGATTACCTACTTACTATATTGTTTACCTAATAAGTCTTAGGTACCTAGGCATTATAACCGTCTATTACCAATCGACCAACCACGTTGTCCACCTAGTTGGACGGTTAGTATATTACCGTAGTGTACGGCCTAAGAAAATACCTCAGCGTCTGTTATAGTAGATCAAATAACTAGATATTATTATAAATTAATAAAAAATAAAACCTAACCAATAATAAACACAAAAATAAGTAAGTAGCTATGGCGATAACATTGATTTCCTAACCAAAATCTTGGCTGTAGGTATTATCCCACTTCAAACCTATAAAATAAATAAATAAATGCTGGACATTTCACAAAACATTATCTAGCCCCAAGCTAAGCAGAGCTTGTGTTATGGGTACTACATAACTGAATGCTTAAAACAATACATTACATAGATAGATATTTTTTATTATACATAGAAAATACCCAGAACAAATATCTGCAGATCGTACAAATATTTGTTCCGAGGCGGGAATCGAACCCGCAACCTCCTGCGTCGCAAGCGAACCTTCGCCCGCCGCGCCACAGAGGTTGTCACATACCTCTTTTTTTTTACTTTATATGAACGTTTTTCCAGGCCTGCATAGACCAGCTGCCACGCCACGAGACCATCTTGCCCCAATCGTCTCCACCTCCATACTTCATCCTCACATCATCGGCTCAAGTGCGTCAGGGAGATGTGCTGAATGTAACGGTTGGAAGCCCCGTTGGTGCGCCGTTGCCGATCGGAGGTTTTATCCTGCAGGCTAGACAGATTCAGGTACTAACAGAACTAGAGGAACTGCCGGACATAACTGATGGCAACTAGTTTCACTAAAACGCGCGTCAGACAAGCAGTTTTCCCTATTTGTCATCTTGGCCAATCAGTATAGGTATATCATTACGTCATTACGGTAAGTCTAAGTATCCTGGTATCCCTACTATGACGCTCTGTCTCCCATATTCTTATAGTCCAGTGTTTTCCTTAGACCTTGAAGCTTACCCAGCTAGCCAAATTAGTCATACTTTATCCAGAACCACAACTAAAATTACCCACAAGCTATAGACACCGTAGGTAGGTAAGTAAGTATTTACCCTTCATTTTGTAAAACGGGAAGTATTAAGTACTTACCCTGTAAAATACAAGATGGAAGCGAAGGCTCATGCTATCAAAGCCCAGAGACATAGACAAGATGCTATGGTAGGTAATGCGAAAGCGCTAAAAAAATAAGGAGATGGTACAGGCACACAGCGCGCTGACCGTAAATTTTCTCCGGGACAATTTCTAAGCGTTTTCGCTAGTTAGCACTCACGGGTTGTACAAACAGAATATAATATTTGCATAACATAGAGAAACAAGCAGAACAGATGTACTGAACCCACTGAAACACTGTTATCCTGAAAATTACTGATCACAAAACAGCCTTAAAATGATAACAATCTATAATTTCACCTTGAAATTTTTTAGTCCAACCTATTCAATTTGTTTTTCAATAATTCCAGAACCAAGATATTATCGTCGGCAAGTTTATCAGTGCTCCGAGTGGCTTCTCTCGTCTCTCGACTTGCACGAACGCGAACGACACAGCCACCCACACTTCTCCCGAGGACAAGCCAGCTCTGACATTCCAGTGGCTAGCACCTACTGACTTCCTTGGAGGGGTTGAATTCAGGTAAGCATATGGGCTATGGCTTTGGGATATTTTAAGATGTTCTAGGTAGAACATAGGATAGCACAGGTGTGCTAATCCTTCCCCAGCGGATCAGGACTTTAAGTTTATAGCAACATTGTCAAAGGCTGGAGAGCAGGATCCAAGTAGCTCCTGTAAACCTGTCTTAGTCCTGGCTTCTCTTGTGGCTGCAAAGTTAAAGATCACGTGTTCCACGAAGTCTCCTAACCTTACCTGTAGGCATGGACCATGGGAGGGGCACGAAGAATATCTCACTTCATCTATCTGTATAGGGAAGTTTGGCCTTTTCAATCGAGTAAAAAAAATCATCAGTCTTGCAACACTGTTACAAAATAGCTTTTGAGTTACAAGACTCCTGAAACAGTATGGCAGTGGCAGGTAGTTTGATCACAGGGTTTGATCAACTGCCCGAGATAAAAATTACAGTTTCAGACATACATAAGGTCAAAAGTCTCGTTGAACTCAAATGCATGTTGCGGGGAAATTCACAATCTCTGACTCAGATCTTCAAATTACACCCAGCGTCATTTCAACAAGTTGCCAAGAAACATAAACTGAGAATTATGATTGTAGCTCAAAGGCACGCCACTACACAAACAACCTAATTGATAAGAATCAAGAGCAGACTCCGAAGTTAATACTTAGTCTTCATAACTTTCGACAAAATAATTCAAATTTCAGAGTGACTTCTACATTGTCCATATTGTTGCATTAATATGGTATCATACTGAGGATTGAACAGGGATCTATGTCATTGCCTTTGACAAATAGCTTTCTATTCATTAAATTATACTTTTCGATTCCCAGAGCAACAGTAGCACAAAGCTACGCTACGTTCTGGAGCGGTGTTGAGTCACCACTGGTCGAAGTAGTGACCCCTGCCACTGCGGTATCTACCTCCGCTCCAACTGCCGCTACTGAGAGGAGTACTATGCCACCCCCTGTTATTATGGAGAGCAAGGTAATAAAAGAACCTGATGTCTCACGATTCCAAAGTTTTCTCGAAATAAATGCTCTTTGATATCATCCAACACAACAGTTACATACATAAATACCTAATCCGGATCCCACACTAGGATTCCTTGTATCATGGGTATCAGGGACTACGAGTACCATGGTACCACAACACCCAGACTCGGAACAGATATTTGAAAATCATGCAAACATTTGTCCCGCAGCGGGAACCGAATCCGCATCTCTCGCATCTCAGCCAGCTTCTCGCCCACCGCGCCACGGAGGGCGTCAATATACCATATACCTACTATATCTGTAGGTACTAAGTACCTACCTAAATACCGTATGCACTGGTAGTATTCACTAAGTGAAGATACAACTTTTCTACGGTTTGATTGGTTTCAATATTGTCAGCTGATCGTAATCGTTTTATCATCTTTCAGCCAAAGCCAACCGCACAACCGATGGATGTCATCTACCAAGGATGTGCCGACACGAAACTCTGCTTCGGAGTTCCCGCAAAATGCATTGAAAAGGGAGACTGCAAGTCAATCGTAGCCGTATTCGTCTCAGGCTCTGACTACACCTTCGAAATCCAGGGCAGTGACAACCCTAAATACGTTGCATCAGGGTTGAGTATGGACAACAAGATGGGTGACGATAGCGCTATGGAGTGTGTCAGAAACGACAATGGAAGAATCAGTCTGTACACATCTTGGACGTACCCGAAAGTTGAGCCTTATGTGAGCAGGTCCGACTCTCCGCAAGAGATAGTCCAATTGCAGGAGTCTTCGCTTATAGATGGAAAATTGTACTGCAAGTTTAAACGAGACGTGGTGTCCACAGTCAAAGGAAATGTATTCGATCTGGCGAATAATAAGTACAACTTGATGGTGCTTTCTGGAGATAGTATGAAAGGTGAGTTGACCGTAGAGTTGCAATTAGTGTTTTGCCTCCGTGGTCCGGCTGGCGTGGTCCGTTATCCCGTAATCCACTTTTTATAATAATTAATAAAATGATAATCTATCCATGCTCTTATTGGCAAAGCAAAGACATTTCTCCAGTAATTTTGACACAATTTTGCAATCTATCTTCCATTTTCAGATGCGAACAGAGTTGGCTTCCACAGCTTAACCTATGAATCGACGGGCGAGCCGATGGCGCTCGCCAGCGTAGGGGCAGCGGCCGGTGCTTCAAAGCTATTGCTGAAGCTCCATGGATCCTTCATGCTGGCTGCTTGGCTGGGCACGGCTTCTCTTGGAATACTATTAGCTAGGTAAGCAACTTCAAACCCTTAACTTCACCTCGCACATGCTGGCTTTTTTATCCTTGTTTCATCTGATCCTGAACCCATTCAAACTTGTAACTATCAAGGTATCAAGGTACCTTGGTGTGTATGTCAGTAATGAAACAACCGTTTGGCTCCGTAGCTAGTTTATTACTGACTGGGGTACAACATTACATGTCAGATATAGTCCATCCCTCCAACATTAATTTGGAAACCTGTAACAATGGACAAGACTGATATAGGTAGGTACCTAAACTACATAAAACTTATGATGCTACTTACTAGAAATATTTCTTATAACTAACAGGTTTTCTGAGCCTCTTAGAACTCTCGACCGGTCTGGAGTTCTCGCTATTTGGATTACTATTCATATTTGGCTCAGCCTCTTCTTCCATCACCTCGCATGCCTCCGTCCACTCCTCAACGTCCGCATCCCTCTGTTCCACTATGATTACGTTATCAGTTTTATTTTCTAAACTATTCCCATCACTATCGGTCGCAACCCGCCTCTCTCTCTCCTCCACCGCGGTAGCCGATGAAGACGGCGAAGGATAAACCTGAGGCGGCGTCGCTGGGGACTGCCCGATTGGCTGCACTGCGGGGAACGGTTGGTGTGGCGGGGACGGCGGCAGTGGCGGTGACTCACTCGGCATCGGCGGCAATGATGAGCTGCCGGAATAGGACATCCAGACCGGACCATTATCATTCTCACTATCAGTTACATCAGTGTTTACCATTGTATTGGTAAACTTTCTCATCTGATCTACGTGTCTGTTACAATTAGTATGATAATCCTTAAAATGAATTTCAAACATTCTAGTGCCTTTAATTTTGTTTACAATTCCTACACTCCAAATACTTTTTTTTGCAATAAACCACTTAGCCCATACAGTTTCACCTACTTGAAAACATCTGTTACGTTTTAATTTTAATGGCGCTGGTTTATTGTGATTATCGACAGTTTTATTTTGTGGTAAAACCAAATCCAACCTACACCTCAAATTCCGACCTAACATTAGCATAGCCGGCGTGGAACCAGTGGCACAGTGAACTGTATTCCTAAAATTAAACAGAAAACCCTGTAACTTCTCAAGTATATCTTTCTGACAATTACCTTCTGCAAACAGACATTTTATCATTTTTTTACAAGTTTTTACCGAGTTTTCTGCTTGCCCGTTGCTGGCCGCGTGATAAATCGGCGATGTGAGATGCTCAATAGCATTGACTCGACAAAATGTATGAAATTCCGCAGAGCTAATTTTTACATCATTATCTGATACAATAACATTCGGCACGCCGAACCTAGAAAACATTTCTTTCAGTTTGTGAATAAGTGCATGTGTAGAAGTGCCACGGTCCATGTGAATACATTCCAGCCATTTGGAAAACGCATCCACTACAATCAGGTACACCGCCTGTCCTATAGACATGTAGTCTACGTGGATGCGGTGCCACGGGGTGGGGGGACGAGGCCAGGGCGCAGGGGGAGCGCTCGGTGGCGCGCTGCGCACGGCGGCGCACGCGGCGCACGCACCCACCCACCGCTCGATGTCCGCGTCTATACCCGGCCACCACATTCTACTGCGAGCTGCGCTTTTTGTTTTTACGATGCCAAAATGAGCCGAATGCAATTCTTTTAACATTCTGTCTCTGTAGACAGTCGGAATCACAATCCTATGGCCGCGAAATAAACAACCATCTATCACTTCTAAATCGGTTTTGCATTGGTAATATGGCGCTATCGATTTGCAACTTATTTTCCTAGGCCAACCATTATTCATGTATTTGATTACCGTCTTCAACACATTGTCGGTTGCGATCGCACGTTTGATATCCCGGAATAAAACCGGTTCTAAGCTTGCCTCTAAGAAAAGAAAATACCTAGAACTTGCTTCCCCCTGCTCATCATAATCACTGATTGCGACCGACAATGGTGATCGAGAAAAATAATCCGCCACCTCATTATTTTTGCCATCTATGTACTTTGCCGTATAGTTGTATGCCGATAAAATGATTGCATATCTCTGAAGCCGTAAGGCGGCCGTCACAGATATGCCATTACCCTTACCAAAAATCGACAGCAAAGGCCGGTGGTCCGTTTTCAAGATAAAAGGTTCTTGACGACCATACAAGTATTGGTGGAAATGTTTGACCCCGAAAATAATAGCCGTCGCTTCTTTTTGAATTTGGCTATAGTTTTTCTCACTAGCCGATAAAGAACGTGAGGCGAACGCTATCGGACGCTCGCGTCCGTCGTCATCTCGGTGCGCCAGAACGGCGCCGAGACCGAATGGACCCGCGTCTACCGTCAACACCAGTGGCGCGTCCGGGTCGAAATGCGCCAGCACTCGATCGCTGGCCAGCGCGCGCTTCACGCTGTCGAACGCCGCCTGATGGCGCTCGCGCCACTGCCACTCAGCGCCCGCGCGTAGTAGTTCGTGTAGTGGATTCAGTAATGCTGATGCACTAGGAATAAAATTCCTGTAATAATTCACTACCCCTAGGAACCTTTTAACTCCTAATACGTCACTGGGCGCAGGTGCGCCGAGGATTGCCTCAACCTTAGTCGGACATGTCTTTAATCCACTCTTATCAATTACGTAACCTAAATAGGTCACGCTCTCTTCAAAAAAAACACACTTGTCTTTTTGTAGGCGTAAGCCTGCATCTTGCAGTCTACATAAAACTTCCCGCAACCTTGACAAATGTATTTCTTTTGTAGGCCCCGTTACGCAAATATCATCAAGCCACACACTGACTCCATCTAATCCTGCTAACAAGGTTTCCATCGCCTTTTGAAAAATGGCCGGTGCACATGCTAAGCCATACACGAGACGTGTATATGAAAATAAACCTTTGTGCGTATTAATGGTGGTCAGCTTTTGAGATGATTTCGCTAATTTAAATTGATTGTAGGCATTACTCAAGTCTATTTTTGAATATTTTTCTCCTCCCCCTATCTTGGAAAATACCTCCTCTATTCGTGGCAAGGGGTACTTATCAATTTCTAAATCTTTATTCAAAGTACATGAAAAGTCACCCGCAATTTTTAACTTTCCATTTTCTTTTAAAACTGGAACTATTGGCGTGGCGTATTCAGAATAACTAACCGGTTTTAGAATACCTAAACTAACTAGCCTATCCAGTTCTTCACTGACTTTGTCCTTTAGAGCAAAAGGTACCGTACGCGGCTTAAAAAACTTCGGTGTTGCATTTTCTTTCAATTGTAACTCGACTTCGAACTTAGAAAAACATCCTAACTCATCCTTCCAAACGTCTGGATAATGTTTCAATAGACGTTGCACTTCTACACTGCTTTTATTCGTACAAGTTATATTGTTATTTGTTGCTGCAAAATAGATTTTAAACTTTGACATGAAATCACGGCCCAGCAGGGGTGGTCCACCGTTTTGTAAAACATATATTTTAATATTTTCACTTAAGTTAGAATATGTAACTTTTGCTACAAAATATCCTAGGGGCGTGATTTTATGACCATTGTAAAGACACATTTTTAAATCACTTTTAAGCAACTTTTGATCAGAAAAACTGTGTAAAAACAACTTTTCCGAAATAACGGTGCTTCCTGACCCAGTATCTAACTCCATGCATGTATCAACATTATTCACCCTAACAATAATTTTAATAGGATTACAGTCAACATACCTCAAGTTATAAAGTTCACACTCACTGCAACCAGCTTCTTGAGACGTATCCGTCTCCTCCGTGCCGATGTTATGTAAATTAGACTTTCTAGCCGTACACAACTTTTTAAGATGACCTTTCTGTCCACAAACTAAACACTTGTAGTTCTTATACCTACACCTAGCTGCATTGTGGTTTTTTAACCCACACACTGTACAACGCGATTGCTCGCAGCCGCCATCATCCGTTTTGCGAGCCGCAGCGCTGGCCTCGCCTGAACCTGTAGCCTGGTGGCTAGCGGCGCTGCGTGCAGCACCGCCCGCGCCAGCACGCACGTAGAACACCGGCTCCTCCTTCACGACGACGGCGCCCGCGCTGACGGTGCCCAAACCACCAGCGCGTGCTTGTCGCGCACACGACGCCTTCTGTGCCACCTCCAGCGCCTCACCGAGCGTCAGGGTCTTGGAGTCGCATTCGAAAAGCTTATCACGCTCATGTCCCGTTCTGAAGCCTAGCACGAAACGATCGCGCAGAAGCGTGTCCAGCTCCGTGCCAAAATTGCAATACACGGCTAGCCCTCGCAGCCGTGCCGCCCATTCCTCGATGGTTTCACCGTCGGACCTTATCGCTTCGTAGAACTTCGCCCTATCGGCGAATGTCGACCTTTTTGGCGTGAAATGTTTGTTGAGTACTGTAACTAGCTCAGTGTACGTTCTCTCTTCGAGATTGTTCGGATGCACGAGGTTCCGAATCAGACGGTAGGATTCATCCGACAGATGCGTTAACAACACTGCACTTTGATTAGTTATTGAAATGGCGTTTAACTTTATAAACTGTGTTAGTTTGCCGTAGAAAACTTCCCACTCGTGGATTTTATAATCGAAAACGGTTAAATTCCCGAGAAAATTCGCCATTTTCCAAAATACGCGGGTAGATCGCGCCCTCGTCGTCAGATGGTGTGTATGTCAGTAATGAAACAACCGTTTGGCTCCGTAGCTAGTTTATTACTGACTGGGGTACAACATTACATGTCAGATATAGTCCATACCTACATCATGGCTATTAACTTTGTAGCATTCGGGTGCCGTAGTATTACGAAAGGAAAGCAGCCGCAAATTCCGGATGTTTTTTTCAAACGCTAGGATGCTTTGAACCGTGAAAACGGCATCAATTTCCGTGGTTTTGAGCACGAGTCTTCTAACTAAATAACTCTCAGTAAAAAAGCTGAATTCAGCAGCAGCGGTGAATGGGTGGGAAAGGCCAACGTTCTACGTTCTCTAATATATCTACACTAGGTAATTGGATTCTCGAATTGTTAACCGGTTCAGTGCGGTAATTAATTTCGGTACAATTTACAAGTGAAGTCATCCTTATCTAATTACGACTAAATTTTCAGATACTTCAGACAAACTTGGGTAGGAAAGACCCTAGGCGGAAAAGACATTTGGTTCGCTGTAAGTATTTTCATCCATTTACAACTCAAGAAAAATAATTAGGCAATCAACATTTTTGAAGGCATGTTTCCCTCTTGGACTCTATTACAGTCATGTTCAATTTATCTTCCAGTGGCACAGAATCCTGATGGTGGCTACTTGGCTGCTGACTGTCTGCGGGTTCATCCTTATTCTGATTGAGGTTGGCGGCTGGTCTACGACGGGAGACAACCCTCACGCTATCACGGGCATTGTCACTGTCATACTGTGCTTTATACAGCCTATTGGTAAGTTATGCTCAATACGTAATCATTTCCAGCATGTTTTCATCTCTAGTTTCGTCTTCTTCTCTAATTGACGCTACGGCAGGTGGCCCAATGAACGCCATCTACAACTGGAATACCTACCTCGTATGTTTCACCCATCTAGGAGGTGATCTACGTAGCATATGGCTTTATGGCGCCCTGTCACCCTGATGTAAAAGGTTGAATATTTTCACAGCAATACGAGCATTACTGCCGTTAATGTTTATAATACTAATTGTTTTATTACAGGTGCATACTTCAGACCGCACCCTGGCACCAACAAGAGGCCTATTTTCAACTGGCTCCACTGGGGCTTCGGCAACGGTGCCCATATTCTTGGCAGTAAGTATACGACCTTTTTAGTTATGCTATACATATATTATTGTAAATTCAACAATATTCATTATCAGCTGTTAAACGAAGCCTCTCTCATTAAAATGCAGTGGCGAGATTTGCAATGATCACCACGCTATTGGTAGGCGGAATGGTGATCGCAGTATTAGTATTATTGGTGTTGAGTACTCAGGTGGAACTTGCTGCCCATCCCCTGGTGTAATCCTTTAGTCGGCATTTACGACACGGAAGGAGATGGAGGTGTCTTTTCTTAGACCGGACACACCACGGCAAGATTCACCTCAATCAGTGACACAATCACACAAGTCTTCGCATTTTTTATCTAGAGTATTATGCAGGTTTCATCCCGAACAAAATTATTTATTCTGCGCTAACTGCACCAGAAAGAATGTAGGTATTTTGTTGGACCAAAGATCAATGAAAACTAAGAAACCCTGATCTGGTTGTTTGTTATCTGTACAAACAATTAATTGCTGAATAGTTTACTGATATATGACTCATATTTATACATTGTCTGTTTCAGTCGTAACTATCTTCTTCGCCGTATACCTGCAGAAGGCTGAGCTGCCATCTTGGAGCGTGTTCATATTGGCGGCCTTCGTGGCTTTCCACGTGGTCATGCACATTGTGCTCTCCGTAAGTATCCGCAAGAGTTCAGTGGATGAAGGACCCATTCATCGTGGCATTTTTTGGGGGAGATATATGTCCAACAGTAGACTAATTCCGAATGATGATGAAGTATCCCCCATCATCAATGGTTGAAGTTTCACTTCGTGATAAAATCAGAAATAACGGAATGCGTATGCAGAAGAACCAAGTTCACCAACATAGCTCTCAGAATTAGCAAGTTGAAGTAGCAATTGGCTCGCAGACTCAACAACCGCTAGGGTTTTCGAGGGGTGACCACAAGCTGGAAGACGCAGTGTAAGCTAGCCACTACACCACCAGTGATCTCTAGTAATTTATGCTTTTTATTTCCAGCTGACAGTGTGCGTATCGGAAGGCCGCATTAGCAACGGACGCGTGAACTCCTTCCCGATGAAGGACATGATGGGACACACGCGGCAGGTCACGCAGATTGACAGGAGTACTGATGCTCCGGTGAGTCATCATCATCAGCCAGTAAACATCCACTGCTGGACGAGACCTCCTCCATTTAACGCAATGGACAAATTGACCACGCTTGGCAGACGGATTGGTGATCGCAATATTGCGATCAGTTGAGTATTCAGGTGGTTGCTGTTACTGATCACCTGGCAAAATCCCTTAGATGGCTTTTACGACATCCACGGATTGAGACGAAGGGGTCTATTCTTATACCAGTAAGCCAGTGCAGCAGCAATAGATCAGCGGCTTCAGTGGAGTGGTATCTTTTACGAGAGCTTCTACGAAGCGCACTTTCACCACACTGGTTCTTTCATCAATCACAAGGCAAAACGGGATTTAAGTCGCGAGCCTATGTTATGTATTCTAAAAAGCTGTTCCTCCTTGTTTCAGTTTGCTGGCTTCAGAAAGCTGATCCTGGGAGTCTTCACTCCCATAATCGTCATTGTCACCGTCGCCATGATATGTCTGGTGGCGCTCGCGCCTATCGGAGATACCTACAACACTATTGTTGGCGTTTGATAAGATCGACGCGAGTTTTATTTTATCTGACCATTTATTTTGCACTGGTTATATTTTAACGTGGTGGCAACGCAAGTTTCCAAGGGAAAGGTTTTGTTTGTCAATGGACTTTGCACTTTACTCTGCGTCATAACCTCGCCAGCAAGTTGCTTCTTATTCTGAATGGGCGTTTAGACCTGCACTAACGTCCCGCTTTGGGGTGTATTGTACATTGTCGCCCTGGTAATCCTACCAAAGCCAGCCCAGCTTCTTGAAGAAACGGAGCAGGACTTTGGGTTGATGGTAAAATTGATAACGGGTAATATTTAATAGACGAAGAAATATATATTTTTACTCATAATGAGTAGTAACAATACCGCCCCTTTCTACCAAACAGAAAACAGTGTTTTTTATGTTCATCACTCGGCGAAGCAACATGTCTGCGGAGTTTTTGTGGTGTTGTTATTTCTTTGTTGTTCTGCAGCAAGTAGCGCGCAGCAGGTCTCGACTTTTCTCCGAGAATGCTTCGTAGAGAGGCGAGACACGTGTCGAATTCTTTCCGAGTTTTCGCTGGAGAGGAGCGGAATTGTTACTATGTTCGTCTATTTAATATTGTAGAATGCATTTCCGCAAGGTCACGCCTGAATCAATTGATTAAGGGTCTCAGTTTGCGTCGATGGTGGAGAGCAGGATCCATCTTGGCCCTGACTTTTCCTTGCTAACAAGACAAGTGTAACCAACGCTAAATAAAATTATGTAAGCTAAGTTGCCCCAAAAACAATTATATTTATCGCCAGATCGCAATGAGTTCCTCACAATGATAAATTAGAATGACGGTAGAATGACCTATAGCAATTTTGCTACAGACAGCGCATAGCGATCTGACGATGGATTGGGGCTTTACGGTAGATTTTGTTGACATTGTGAGTAATTTTCTGTTTGCTACTAAGTACCTCCACCAAGTGAATTATAATTAATCCATAAAAACGAGACGGCATGGGCCGTTAATAAGCCGTTCAGGAAGTGTCGTCGCCACATAAAATGTATGGGTATGGGTATGGGTACTCTCCCAGATCGACGTAAGTTGCCCACATGTGCATAACGTAAGTTTTGTGGAAAGTCTCTACTAAAACTGTCTACTTTAGCTTCCCTGTTTACTAACGCATCCTATCATTGCACAAAATCTATGCTGCAATCTTTGATTCAAAAGGTTAGACCACCTGTATGGAGTAAATGTAATGTATTTTCTTGTGTTGATTGTAACTTATTTCTTAGTGGTAGGTATTCCACCGTGCGTGAATGTAAGGCTATGTAAATTGGTTTTACTATGATAAACTACATTGTAGGTACATAAGTTGAAAGTTAAAGCACAAAATTGTCTAAAATTTAGGATATCTAAGTTAGAATTAAGTATTGAGAAACTCCGTCCAGCTTTGTATCAAATATTTATGATTTAGGTATCATTAACTAAATTAAGTACCTAGGTATTTTATCTGAAGTTTCGCAAAAATGAGGTGCCTAGTTTATTACAGCACTGAATGCCGATTTGAATCTTGAAATGTTTGGGTAACTGTATGGTATTTTCAAAAAAGTTGTCTGTTTAAAAGCGCTATTAGATTTAAGTTAAAAACATTTTTGACATTATGGTTTTTATTATTTTATTTTGGAAATTATGTACCTAACTTTCTATCTTTACTTTTAGTGTTTTTCTGTAAATATTAGCCGTCTATTTATTTATAAATTAAACACTTAATTCTATGAAATTGTTTTATTTACATAAGTTAGCTTAAAATAAATTTTTCATACAATTAAATAAAGGTCTCATAAACGCCTATAACATAATCAGTACATGTCCACAGCTGGACATAGACCATAAGTATAACGTCATGAAGAAGCCTTGGGCTGCCTCCATTCACCAACTTCTTTCAGTCATTACCAATACCTGTTATTGATCCATCATCATGCTTGGACTTTATGTCTTGTCAAATAGACCATTACGCATCATCTTCTTTAGGTATTTGTGAATCTTCTACAGTTCTTGTCCCAGGAATATAAACTTTGAAAGAGAATTCTGTTCTCGGGAATGAGCCTGGATTGACCAACTGACAATCCTGATGTGATCTTGTGTACGGTTGAAAATGGTCAGCGACCACAACTAAATCTGGTACCGGGTACAAACTTAATGCGTCAACATGCTTCCAGTATAGGGGTTGAATGCCCAACGCCAACGGTGACAGGGAACATTGGCTTAGCAAGGTCTTAACAAGATGTTCAGGTATATCACCAGTTTCAGGGAAGTGAATTGAGTTTCGGCACATTTTCATTACTAAGTCCTGTCTCATTATTACTATTTCTTGTGTGCAGTATTGAATTCGACATGGATTAGTTGTGAAGATTGCCGCTTCACCTAATTTGTCTCTTATGTCTTTGGTGATTGAATTGGGAATCGCTGGACGTGGTAGAATGTTGGCTGCGGCAGGGTCACCCCTGCCAGGTACAAATATGAATTTGGTTGTTTCTTGAAGCTTTTTGAATTGGTGAATTATGTCTCCTAAGTTTGTGAGGGCTGTTTGTAGTTGTGTGCTGTGCTCATGGCCATATGGATTTGATAGAAACTCTCCCATGAATACTATAGCTATGGGCGGAAAGTCATTGTAACCGGTGAACAAACTTTTTAACTTCGCCATGACTTTGATATTATCGAACCAACAATCCGATAGGAATATCATCATCCCATCTTTGTCATCCTTTTCAATTTTGAGCAGACTTTTGGAGTTCTTGAGTAAAGTTTTGGAGTTGCCACCAAAAGTGTTGATATTTCCGAAATATGGTGAAGAATTGATTCTGTTTTCGGATGGAGGTAAAACGAGGCCTGTGACATTAAGCATTTTGTCTTCATAAAATCCTTCAGCTAAAACAAAACTGTTTTCGGTGAACAATCCAGAGTGAAACCTTGCATTTGTAATATCAAGTAACACACTTCCAGTTGGGTCTTCTAAGTAGTACTTGCCTTCTGTAAGTTGTGTCAAAAGTCCTAATACAATAACCTCATCAATCCGACTCGAAGAGCTAAGTAAGACTTCTATAGTACGTAGTTGGAATCTTGGCTCACCTTCAGACAGGTGCAGGGCCTCTTGAGCAAACAACTTGTTTCTAAGCGTCCTCTGCCAAATGACTACGTACCGGTCTATCAAAAACTGAGCCTTCCATTTAGGGTCTGGGTACAGAGTATTGTTTTTAATAACGTTTTTCACGAACCTTTTCCTCTCGGTGTCGTAACAAAGCTTCGGAACGGAGAAAGCATCGATGACATTGAGTATAGTTTCAGTCTCTTCCAAACCTGATGTGGAGCACTCCTTGTAGGCTGTTTCAAGGTGGTGTTTCTCAAGGACAGGTTGGGAGAGGCATTGGTGGAGTAAGTGAGCAGTTAGCTTGTCGATCATAGCCTGTCTTTCACCAACAGGTAAAATTGAAAGTTCTTCGGTGACAAACGTACTTGCCTCCCTTCGTATGGTGAATCCGTTGAGTTTGAAGGCATTGTTGACCTCGGCACGTATTCTTGGCAGATCTTCCATCACTTTCACGGTAGTTTTAGTTTGATTTTACGCACGATAAATGAATGTCAACTATACGAACAATCTATTCTTCGTCCGAGAAAAATCTACACAATAATAAATATTTACGGAGCGCGCCATTTATTTTTAAATATGACACTGACACTGACATTTAAAATATTTTTAACAAATTGATATTTTACATTAGCTTTCACACATGGACTATTTGCCCCACAGGTCGTTTTAATGATGATTTTATATTTATTTAGTTTATGTAACTATTTTATATACCCACCATTTTGTAAAAAAAATATATAAAATGATTAAAATGTATAAGTAGTTCCAGGCCAGCTGGACCAAAAATCGAGTGCTCGCTATTTATCAGAAATACTGCACCATGTTTCATTCTCTCATCACATGCATCCCGTTAGCTGTCAAATTGTTGTCAAACAAACAAATACTGTTTTGCGAATTGATTTTATTTTTTTACTAATAATAACTTGTTTCATGTTCATAAAATTGCTGAATCTTCGTTCTGTAACGTTTAACAAAAAGTGTACAATCGTGAGTTTTGGCACAGTCATTATGAATTTATACATAAATAATCAGTGTCTCGGTAAAAAACTATGATTTTTTTCGCTACCTACTACGCGCCGGTGTTTTACTTATTAGAAAATGTTTGATGCTATCAGTGCATCCCTGTTGTATACCTTTATTCATTAAAAGGAGGCAATTCGAATTCTCCACTCGGTTTTTGAACGTATAGATAGACCTTTTCCATCCAATCCAATGAATCCAACTTACTTATTCAAAAAAATGAAAATCTCAGTAAACTTTGAAAGCTGACGACAACAATCTCTTCTAGACCAGTCTTCTATTGAATCTTTTTGGTGTCCTACGATTGTTTGCTTGTGATCTTACTGAGTTTTATGTTAGAATGATTATTAAATGGAATCAGTTTCTTTGTATCATAGTGTTTTGTTGTGTAACTTGTGCAAGTCAATTCTTCTATAAAATACAGCATGAAGATGCTTGAATCATTGCTAGCATAATATGTTTAAATCATTTTGTTGTTTATTTTTGCACAGCTTGAGTGCTTTTTTGACTAGTTTTTAGGAGCTACATTTTATGTTTTGTTTTCAGGTAAAGTTATCAGTAATGGATAAATTACGCCAGCTCCAAAACCTTGCATGGTAAGAAATCTTAACTTATGCGCAATTTTTATCAAAGTCAATAAACAATAAAAAAAAATAAAGGGCAACAAGCATGGCTCTACTTTTTTGATGATTGATTTGATTTATTTTTATTTTATTTGTCTTTGTAATACTTACTACCATTATCGAACAAGGAGTTGCTCATGCATAGAAAATGCGTCTTGACCGGTAGAATCGCGAGAAGATGAAGAAGAAAAAGAATTCCCTAGACTTTGAGCTATAAATAAAGTTTTTTTTTTTTTTGTAGTTGTACCTTACACTATTTGTCACTAAAGTCCAATTTTGTTTTTTTTTTACATTTTGACGGATAAGATCTTCCAATGCTCTAGTAGTTAAGACCTGCATTGACATCCTGCTGTGGGTTAACTTTTTAGCATTTATTATAGCTTGTATAGAGCCACCTTTACTTGTCTATTGCTTCCGTAGCTGCTTAAAAACATGAATGGAAAACTTACGGAAAATGTTACCTATTCAAATTAAGTATGAGGAAAATAATTTGAACTTAGGTTCAGGTTTATGACTAACAAAAACTAGTTTACAAACAAAAAGTGGTTGCTTGAGTCATGTACTGGTAATAACAATTAGAGAATCATATGTTTTTATGAATGAGATGTTCAACAACTTTTTTACTTTGTGTAGTTTGTACAAAGTTGAAACGAGACTGTATTGTGAATTGACAGAAAGTTGGTATTCTGCTCCCTCATAATAACCATACAGTCTACTTTCGAGTCACGGTGACTACCATCAGAGTAGGATTTTTATATTTATTATTGGAAAGAGTAAAGAAAGACCACAACTATTAAAGCTAAAATTATCGAAAAAAAAATGAATTTAAGCTTTGGTCAATGGTCACATTTCGTTATAATCACATTACCGTGTTGTATTTTAAGTTAGAAGTATACCATTTCTGACATTGAAGTCATTGAAACTAGAACTAGATTTATTTTGACTATTTTTATTACAAGAATTGGGCCTCTGATTGGGCCCTCACTAAGATTTTCTGTGTTGTGGTGATACCTATCAAGGAATTACGAGTATCATGGTAACAACACCCAGACCCGGAACAAATATTTGCAGATCATGTAAATATTTATCCCGCAACGGGATACGACCCCGCACCTCTTCATCTCAGCTGACTATTCGCCAGCGGCGCCACGTAGGGTGTCGGTATTGGTTGATATAAGTTTCAATAGCTTTCAATGCTGTTTCTATTTGAAATTACCTTTTTGCAATAACCTTATTTACATAGTCTAGTTTCAATACAACTTTGTAGGTAAACTGAGTGAATTGGTTAGTAGCAAGGGCGTCATTTCGGATGGAAACAGCATTGAGATTGAAACAGAGAGCTGATTCTGAGTTTTGATAAGCAAATGACACGGACGTCTGGTGTAGTGTATTGTGGATTTTTGTATGGCGACACCGATGAGCGCCCCTAGCGTACACTCTGTGAACCTCATTGACCATACAAAAATCCGTGTTACACTACACCATACGTCCGTGTCAATTGCTTGTCAAAACTCATCAGAATCAGCTCCCTGTTAGCAGCAGAGTTAGGTGATCCGCAAGCTGGTGTAACAATGTGTTTCTTATAGGTGCAAACCCGACTGGTGCTTTCCGAGTACTAGTAAAGAGACCAATGAGCTGCTCCGTCAGTGTGCCGACCTACCGACCTACCAACCGTCCCGAGACGTGGACGAGCTCATCAGAAGGAGTAGGGCATTCCCCATTCCATTCCCACTTGAGACAGTGAGGTTAGCTATTTATTACTCAAATTTGCATCAAATGATAGGGCTTTGTTACTATTATGTCCAATATAACTTTTGAAACTATCATGGTTATTAACATAACCCGTGATCATGGCGCATGAAACTGTGCCGAAATATCGGGAATCAATAAAGCTCAAAAATCATGGTAAATATCCCGTTTCTAGTGATAATTATATTATGTCCAAATCGTACAGAAACACATAAGATCGGGGGTTTTAGGCGCGAGCCAAAGGGTTAACTAGATAGATGATAAACATTTATTCAGCTATGGAGCTGTTTACAACAAGTAAGGACGCCATCATTACAGTGCTGCCACCTATCTGAGTCTACATTATTATTCTAGCAATAAAGTAGAGCAGTACGAGTAGCTATACATTCCTGTATATGACAGTTACATTTGCAAAATGTACATTCTTAAAGATATCAAAGAAAATATACCAAAATCGAGCGTTCCCGGAATATAAGGCCTCTTCCATAGTTTACAGGAAAACCTAAATTAAAGTCATAAGTCATTAAATTCCCACAAAAAAAAGAAAATGTTAGAAAACACCATAATTCATAAACAGAAAAACAGAATACAAACACACTGGCCTCAAACTTCAACAACCCTCATTTTAGTTAGAGGGTTAAAAATTAACTTGTCATTATGTCTCAGGGTGGCGGGCGTAATGCAATACCACATAGGTCCTACGCGCGGACGCTACTTAAAAGTAGATGCAGAGGAGTACATCCTTTAAAAAAAAAGTGTTTTATTCCCTATACGTTTAACACTGCATTTTTGGGTTCTATACCCAAAGGTTGCCGCCAAACGGCCCTATAACAAAGTCTACGCAATGACTGGTAGATAATGCTATTCACATGAAGTCCCCCTAGCACTATTGTTTTGTGTGAAAGTTTTGAATTAATAAATCTAATAATAATAGAATTGAAGTTATCGTGGCTTGTTATCATTTTAGAAAAATTACGACTATGCACCACGTACTTTACTATTCTCCTGCTGACGTTTCGTTGACCAATTTAGAGGACCTTCCTCTTCGTCACACGTATGGGAAGTCCCGTCTCACGACCTTCGAGCATGGTCGCGGTCGGTGCTCATGAGGAAGGACCTCAAAATGGTCAACGAAACGTCAGCAGGTGAATAGTAAAGTACGTAAGTACAGTCGTAATTTTTTAACTGACTTCCCAAAAAAGGAGGAGGTTCTCAATTCGGTTGTATTTTTTTAATGTTTGTTACCTCTTATCTCCGGCGTTTATGAAGCGATTTGGAAAATTCTTTTTTTATTTGAATATACTTCCAGATTGGTCCCATTTTTTTGAGAATCCAGTTCTGATGACGGAATCCATGAGGAATTGAGGGAACTCCTCAAATATTGTAGGCATACATATGACGATTTTGATATTTTCAGCAACAAACCAAGCATTTGCATTCAAAAAGTATCATAATCCTTTCACCACTATGGTTCTTTCATCATTTTTGTTTCATCCAAATATTTAGTCGAATACTATGGCGGAAGTCGGTTTTTTAAATGAAAAGTTATCTAAAATAAAATCTAATAATGTTTCCATGTATGCTGTTTCAGATTACACACACTCGTAGAACGAATTCCTATCGATGAACTGCAAAGGAACATAGGTTCCACATACCCACTCATCCATGAGAGAGTACTGCTACTTATCACGCATTTCCTTATCTATAAGAGGTTAGTTCTTATCGACCTAAGATAAAATTCTTAAGATTATCTCACTACTTGTCAACAACCAGTAACTTGTTACATTTGTAAAGGTAATTTATCTGAGTAATTGATAAGTACTATATTGCCGTCAGAGTTTAAAAGGTTTTATCTCCGATTTTGCGGGAAATGAGTTATACCCTGGTTCAGAATTCGAGATATTTTTTGTAAACAAACAAATGTCACTGTCAAAGAGACAAGCCAGTGGTAAAAACATTTTTTTTGCGTGGATCTTGTTTTACTAGTAGTGACCCGCGGCTTCTCCTATGGCTTACTAATTGTATTAAATTTTTCGTAATATCGCTCGCGCGGTGTATGCCTTCAATTTGCGGCAAATAAACACAAACCCACTACCTACCTACATTTTGCACAACATGCCACCAAATGGTCGGGTTTTACTAAATAAAACTTAACAAAATCAACAAAATAACAACAATCACTACAATATAACAGGTAAAAAAGACTTTAAGCACATTCGTATTCGGCAAATGAGGAGAAACGAATGAAATTAACAAAATGGGGACCGGCTTTCAAAACAAAGCCCATTGTTTAGAATTTCTGCAGTGTTCCAAGTAACATGAAATATTTTCTACTAAAAAATATGTCTTTACTTGATAACTTTGTTAATAACCGAAATAACTCCAAAATATATACGACAAAATATTGATTATTTTATTGTGTATCAGATCTGAGTTAGAATAACATGCCTAGCCTGTTTAATGGCCTAATTTAATAAACTACCATAGAGCACCTATTTTTTTGCTAAGGCATCCCCTTTGTTTACAAAAAATATCTCGAATTCTGAACCAGGGTATAGGTATACCACCGTATTCAGCCGAAAAAGGCGCACCGAACGGTAATTTTATTTTCTTTGTAGCTCTTGTCTTAACGTAGTTGTCACTAATCAAAAGGCGCAACTATTCTATATTATATTCCCATTTTAAAATAAAAAGCCGTATTTGCATGCAGACTCCCTATATATTATACATTTTTGTCTCTAGTGCCTTTGTAACCAAATATCGAGTTTATAAATACTATAATGAAAAAAAGGCATATTGTCATAAAATAGGAAGAAAAAATATCTAATTCTTATTGAAGCAGCGATTTTATTTTTTGATTTTAAAATAGTCGTCGCGATAGCAGTACAGTATTGCCATCGCGAAAGTACGAATAATCACGAAAAAAATAGGAATGTACCGGCGGGCGTTTTCGCGATGATATATTCGTAAATGTCATATCGGCTTCAGGTTACTTTCTATATGATAATAGAATTTAAATTATCTTGGCTTGGTATCATTTTCTAAAAATCAGCAGAATAGTAAAGTACGTGGTGTATATATACTCGTAATTTTTCTAAAATAACTATATATGATGTTGTTTTTTTCTCAGAGAATTTGGCAGCAGTATTGAGAAGGCATTCTACAAAGACATGACCGTGCCAGAGTTCATAGACAGGATACTGCAAAAAAGGGCGGTTGCCTTCCTCAATGCGAATGATTCGTATTTGCTTCTGAATGGAGCGAGCGGGTAAGAATACTTATTGAGATTTCGGAGTCACACCGGATCAACATCTGAATTACCGGATCGGACAGCTGATTAGATTATCGTTATTCAAAAATATAGCCAATTAGCAGATATATTTTGAGCGAGGACTGTGACGCATCGCGCAGGGGGAAGCTCCGCTGTTTTAAGGTCGTTTCGCTGCGTCAAATAACTTCGTATTCACATAATACACACGACCGCGTCCATAACACATTCACACCCACATTTTTTCCTATTATTATGTACGCAGTCACGCATGAATCAATTAACTGAATTTGACGACCTCTGTGGCGCGGCGGGTGAAGGTTGGCCTGCGACGCAGGAGGTTGCGGGTTCGATTCCCGCCTCGGAATAAATATTTGTACGATCTGCAGATATTTGTTCAGGGTGTTCTGGGTATTTTTCTAGGCATAATAAAAAAAAAACTATCTATGGTATGTATTGTATTAAGTATATCAGTTATCTAGTACCCATAACACAAGTTCTGCTTAGCTTGGGGCTAGATAATGTTGTGTGAAATGTCCAGCATTTATTTATTTATTAAAGGTCCCACCCATTTAGGATTTTAATTTTAGCTAAAACATTTTCATAGTTTGTCTATACGATACGAGACAGTGTTGCTATCAATACGAATACGTAAAAAGCAATACTCTCATCGACCATGGCCCCGCACAGACTGAAATAGTTTTATTTTCAGGGAAGAAGGTTGGGAGCAAGTAGGTACAATGCAACAACGTGAACCGTTACTGTTGGATAATTGCCTGAGTTATGACGAGATGAAGCTATCTGCTATGGTGTACGTGAGTGGACGAACCACTTGTATAAACGACGGACGGCGACATAACTCAGGGGAAATACAGGAGAAGGGCGTTGAAGAAAACGCTATTATTATCGGTAAGATACTGTAAAATAAACTATTTATAAACGAGATGAAGCTATCTTCCATGGTGTACGTGAGTGGACTAACCATTTGTATAAATGGCGGACAGCGACATAACTCAGGGGAAATACAGAAGGGCATTGAAGAAAATGCTATTGTTAATAATTATTTTCCCTATATACCTACAACTAGTGTACGAATGTACAGTGAAATTGCACTATTATTGGCCAAGTGTTGTGTCGGTACCATGAAGTTAGCTGCTCTATGCTCAGCAATAGGGGTGTTTAAAACCGATAAATCAATATAAACATTGGTTGGCATTCAATAGTACCAAACAACACAATTCCAATACCGATAGAGCTCGTTCCCACTATGTCGTCTGTCGGATTCCGATTTTATTCGGGTGTTGGCGCCTCTGTTCACACTAGTCGGGTGTCGGCCACGACCGCAGCTGGTTGGTGCCATTAAACAGTCGAAAAGTCTTTCCGCAACAAGTGATATTAAACCTTCAGAATTTATATTTAGTACAGCCATTATTACGAAGAAAAACACAACTCTGCTTGCGCGCCAAAATGTGTATGCGCGATGCGAGCGGCAGCGACGCGCGGGCGGCACAGGGGGTGCGGCGCGGGCGGGGTCGGCCCGACATCCGACAAATGTGAACAGCGCCATTTGCGATCATATGCGAGCGTTGATCCGACACGTTTATTTTCCGAACGGGAGGGCTGACAAAACACACGATAATTTTTGACACGAAACAAACTCCTTGTCGGACAAGTGTGAATAGCTTCATATAAAATGTTCTGCCGCTACGACACACGATAAAAAATCGTCCCGACAGACGACATAGTGGGAACGGGCTTATTGATCGGAATTGTTTTCAAGAGTAATGCAGCTGTAATGAGCAAAAAACAATTTTGCGCCACTTCGCTTACCTTAAAGTGTAACATTCGGTTCACCTCTAGACTTCACCTTCCAGGTATAATCGGGCCGCGGTTCGAACGCGCCGAACGCATGGACTACGAGGACATAGTCATAACCGAGTCTCAGAACTGTCCTGAGAACGGCTACGGAGAGGAAGTCACACCGACGACCTGTCTGAACGTTCTGAAGACTACATACGTGCGGAACAACCAGTCTACTAAACACATGTGGAGGCAGATGTGGTCAGAGTTCTATCAGGTAACTTCTTGGCTTGGTTCTGTTCTGAGGCCCAATTCTCTAAATTATTTTAAAACTAACACTGCAAGTTAACCGAATCGAGACTGAATTATGAATTGACAGAAAGTTTGTATTCTGCTCCCTTAATAATTAACAATTTAGTCTACTTTCAATTCACGGTGACTACCATTAGAGTAGGATAGTTATATATATAATTGCAAAGAGTAAAGAGAGACTCCATCTTCAATGCTAAAATTATCGAAAAAACTTTGAATCGTTCTAGTTTCGGTCACATTTCGATATAATCACATTACATGACGACCTCTGTGGCGCGGCGGGCGAAGGTTCGCCTGCGACGCAGGAGGTTGCGGGTTCGATTCCCGCCTCGGAACAAATATTTGTACAATCTGCAGATAATTGTTCCGGGTGTTCTGGGTATTTTTCTATGTATAATAAAAAATATCTATCTATGTAATGTATTGTATTAAGTATATCAGTTATCTAGTATCCATAACACAAGCTCTGCTTAGCTTGGGGCTAGATAATGTTGTGTGAAATGTCCAGCATTTATTTATTTATTTACAGTGTTGTTTTTTGTTTAGAGAATACCATTTCTGACATTTAAGACATCGACACAAGATTGAAACATGATCCGAACTCTATTTTAACTATTTTTAAGTTAGAGAATTGGGCCTCTGTTCTGTTTGTTATTAGGTCATTGACTAGGGGGGCTTGACTCGAAATCCCTTTTCTCCCCAACGGTTGACAAAGATCAGAGGGAGGGGGAGGGGGAGGTTGCAGGAAGTCGGTGGATGTAGGCGGCTCAAGACTGTTCGTCGTGGCATTCTAGGGAGGAGGCATAAGTCCAGCAGTGGCAGAGAGTTCTCGTTTGAAAAAATTGGTAGAAGAAAACTGGGTCGATTGTATACCATCATCATCAGCCTGTGGAAGTCCACTGCTCGACATAGGCCTCCCCCTTAGAATGCCACGACAAACGGTCTTGAGCCGCCTCCATCCACCGACCTCCTGCGACGGTCAATGCAACGCAAAGCCAATGCAATGTTGCTGCGATTTCTCAATTATATCATGGTTTTTTAATTACAGGTGCCAAGTTACACCTACCCAGAACTATCCTCCTACGTAAACACAGACGACAAGTGTGAGGAGCGGCGCTACACGGACCGCTTCGTGAACGTCCACAAGGGAGCCATCTTCGACAACGAGGCTTACTACAAACGGCTCAGCATTATAGCGGAATCAGTTTTACTGGAGGCCGAATCAAGAGCGGTGGAAGATGGGAAGAATGCGTTTGTTAACGTTATTGGAGCGGGTAAGTTCGCTGTCAAAACTAGCTGACCAACTTAGATGTCCAAAATACCTGCGCAGTCAAAATCAAAATCAATTATTATAATTAAATGGGGGGATAAGAATAAGACTCCTCCGACTCCTCCCGTGGATGTCGTAAAAGGCGACTTAGGGAATGATGAATGGGAATGAATAACAAGAACGGTAGAACATCGTTCTTGTTCACATTTACCACATTCATTCAAACAAGAGTAATTCTGAATGACATCAAGTATCTCTGACGGTAATAGAAAATATGCTGTCTCTTATCTCTCTCTGTTGGTAGAGATCGCTACTTAGCGATAAGTCCGTTCCTTGTTTATCATATTAAGTTTTACTTTGTTGCTTGTTTTATTGTTATGTTTATGGTGTGCAATAAAGTATTTTCTATCTCTATCTATCTATCATTAATTCAATTAACATTATTTACTTGTAGGTCTAGGAGTCTGGAAGATATCAGCGCACCAAAACGACGTATTCTTATTGACGTTTGTGGAACGAACACGCGCGTTATTACGGCGTGACGCGCTGACTCACGTCACTGATGTCAACTTTGCTTACATCCGGCCCAGCGATAGTATACGAGGTAATTATACAAACAACACCTATTTATACATGCTGACTTGACGCGCTTTCTAATGTCACTGACGTCAACTTTGCTTATATCCAGCCCAGCGGTAGTATTTAAGGTAATTATACAAACAACGCCTGTTATGCTGGCTGACTTGACGCGCTGTCTCATTTCAACGACGTCAACTTCGCTTATATCCGGCCCAGCGATGGTTTACAAGGTAATTATACAAACAACGCCTATTATACGTACTGACTTGACGCGCTGTCTCACGACATCAACTTTGCTTATATCCGGCCCAGCGATAGTATACGAGGTAAATACAAACAAGGCCTATTATAATTTATTATCATTATGGTAATTTGTGTTCTGATGTTTAAACAATTTTTTATATATTTTACAGCTTTATTTACAAACTCGAGTGACGGAAACAGTGAAAACGCAGAGATGAGGATATTCTTAGAAAGCAAGAGGCATCCTAAAGGTAGATATAAATACGATTATATTACTGTTAATTTCTCCACCTTGCTCAGAAAATAAATACGGCAATTGTATGTTTTCTGTACGATACGAAATAACAGTCCACCAGTCGCTAGCACTACGGTACCTGTAGTGTATAGTCTATGGCTAGAACGCCAAGAATATAAATTACTGGCGTCTCAAACATTCTTGGCGTGCATTCTTGGCTTAGTTATTCATTTTATACGGCTGAATGGTTCGATAAATAATTTCATGATCTATAAATATTTGTTCTGGGTCTGTGCGTTGTGGTACCTGCCATGATATTCGTAGTTCCTGATACCCACGACACAGGGAAGATAATCCTAGTTTGGGATCAAGACTAGTAGTATGTAGATATGTGACTGTTGGGTGTTATTTATTTATTTGCTATTGACAGGTGGTATAAATGTTCAACTGAATAACCGCGAGCCGTCCTCTCGACTGACGGGCGAGCATGAAGGGAAACTGCTCGTTATGATGTATCCTTGGGACGGAAACGCACACCCTGGGAACGAATTCTGGTTAGTTAAACACACCCTGACTCATAAAAGCTATTTAAATTTAAGTGTTGTTTTTAAAAGTCCACGTACCACACGTACGGGCACGTAACGTTTGTTAGTAGTAGAACTTCTTGTGAAAGAGTTCGCCCAGGGAAGTACTACCACCTTACCTATTTCTGTCGCCAGTAGTGCTCGCATTGCTGTGTTTCGGTTTGAAGGGTACGGATGCCTGTGTAATTATAGGCACATGAGACTTTTCATCATTATGTTTCAGGGTCGGCAGCGCGCGTTGTGATGCCTCTGGTGTTGATGAGGGCTCTTCAAATTCGATTTAAAAAAAAAATAGTCCAAATTGTTTCGATAGATGGCGCTGACTCGACTGTAAATGCCAAGATTGTCAAATGTATTATCTGTGGTGTACGCGTACTAAGCTATTATCTAACTAGTCTGTGGCTATTAGTCATGATATTCTGATTGTGTCTGCTTCTTGAGTGTGCGCTAGTGATTTCATGATGTTTTTAGAAGTAAGCAAAAATAAATACCACGAAACGAAAATATATCTACGTTGTTGATGTTGACATTTAACTTTATTTTGACACTTGACAAGAGCAGCGCCATCTATTTTCAACGCGCCATCTATTTTCAACGCTGAAAGCATGATATGAAACGGCCGTGAAAACCCCTTACTTTCCATCAGATGGACCGTATGCTGTTTGCTTGCCAAGTAGTATTAAAAAAAGCTCAGTTTTCAGACACCGTGATTTTTGTTTTGTGGCCTTACAATGTAATTGTAATATTGGAGAGCTGATACTATTGCAAGTTACATTTTAACAACCAAAACTCGCGGAGCTATCTTAAACCTTCGTTTGTATGGAAATGGTGGTCACGTGGAATGATAAAATGGCTTACTTTGTTCCAGGCTCAGAAGTCTGGACGGGTCGGGTGACCCGGCTGCCGCGTGCTCCACACAAATCTCGGAGCTGCACAACGCGCATGTGAATCCGGCCAACAGCGCACGCCACGCGCGCGTGGCCACGCTTGGCGCTGGCGTCACGCGCATCGCGAACTACTGCGAGAGTAGTGTGCAGCAACTGGGCTAGTGGACTATACTACACGTGAACCCGGCGAAAAGCGCACCTTGGTGCGGTGTCATGCGCATCGCGGACTACTGCAATAGTGTGCAGCAAGTGAGGTAGTGGGTACCACGCGTGAAACCCAGTAGTGTAAGAAACGCACGCGTGATCACGCTTGGCGTGTATTATACGAAGAGTGATTGCACAGTGACTAACATAATTTATAAAAAAAAACTTGAAAAAACTGACTTTTGGGCTTAGTGTTTATCTATCGGTAATATTTTCCTACATGCCATGCGAAAGGAAGAACACCATGTAACAAATACAGTATTAAATTGGGGTGTAAAAAGACAGCTCCCGAATACTGAAGGTACCGGTAAAGCTACCTATATCATAGCTATGTAAAATAGCTTCCGCCTGAGAGGTGATTCATACCGGAGATAATCTTTTTTTCTTTTCGTATCGTATTTATAAGCCAGCAATGACTGCATTTATTCCGGCCGCGCGAGTTCAACGCTCCCCGGTCAGCTGATCGAACCGTAGGGCCAATATTTCTCATGTGCTTTTCATTGCTTTTTTTGACGTTTTTATTTATTAACGTGTTTTTAATAATGGAAATTAGGTTTTTGTGCTCCTTTAACGATATTTTATGGATATTTATAAAGAAAACACGAAAAAAGCTGACCGAAAGTGAGAATTTTTTTTTCGTGTTTTTTCAGCTTAAATATTTTCAGAATCATGGTCTGAATGCACTGTTTCAGTTTTCGGGAGTAGTCTTTTTAGATACTAAAGGCAGGCCAAATAAATTGTGAAAATAAATGTAAATTAAAGATTGTGTGGCACAAAACGTGGATAATGTGACGATCTCTCTGGTGCGGCGGGCGAGTAGCCGGCTGAGATACGAGAAATTGCAGGTTCGATTCCCACGCAAATGTTTGTATGATCTGCAAGTATTTGTTTCGGGTCTGGGTGTTATGGTACCATGGTTCTCGTAGTTCCTGATACCCACGACACAGGGATTCCTATTGTAGGATCAGGACTATGTACGTGACTGTTGGGTGTTATGTTATATGACCTCTCCATTGCCACTTCAACGTGCTAATTCATTTTTATGTTTTGTTCTTTGTATTTAATATAAAGGACCTAATTAAATGTTACAATTTAGCTTGTATAGTAATGTAGGAATCATTGTATTTTGTATAATTAAATAAGTTGTGTATTATACTCAAAATTAACTCAATATTATTATACTATAGGAACGCCCGCGACTTCGGCTACGTAGATTTTGTTCGTAAACTTCAAACTTCAACACACCGCTGCACTCCTTTAGTGGGTGAATTTTGGAAATTTATTTCTTAGTGCACCTTTAGACCACAAAACGAAGGAAAAGAAGGAACCCTCCAAATTTCAGATCTCTATGACTTAATAGTCAGTCACGCAGCAACTTATGTATATTGAAGAGCTATGTCTAATGATAATCAAGTTTATTGCTGGACATAACCTTCTCCATAGAATGCCACGATGACTGGTCTTGCTTGAGCTGCCTTCATCCACCGACATTTTGCTACCTTTAAAATGTCCGATCCACCGACAGACCTCCTATCCCAAAAATTTTCCTCAAAATATGTGTAATATTAAAATACAGTATATAATCTTGAATAATCAGTACCTATGTATATTATGTATACTATAAAGTGATAAATAAGGCTTATGTATTGAATTGTGTCTTGGAATATTAATATTATTTACTCAAATAGTAAATAAAATAGTTTTAAAAGTTACTTATATATCTTAATGTATTTGGTAGCTAGCATAAAGCAGATATTATGATAATGTACCAGACAATAGAGATTGCGTCTGGCCCTTTGGGTATGGACCCCTAAAAAGCCAACCACTTTATCTATTGATAGCGGACTTTTTAGGTCTTTAAGTTAACTGCATTATTGAAATTGAATTGATGTATTTGTTTATGTTTTATGGATTAATGATGTACAATAATATATTTTGGGTGTCTTGGGATTATACCTTTTGAGTTATGGAGCGAAAACAGTCGGGACTCTACACACTACACAGTGTGATCCGACGCGAACTTGTATTATGTTATAGGTAAGTACTATATTTTATATTCATGTTAAACTTAGAAATTCAATTACGTAGGTAGGTAGGTACCTATCTATCTTTCTTGATAATTGTTAAATATTAGACTGGAAATGTTGTGCCTGTTTCGTTATGGTATTTAATGAAATATAATAAATATCGATGACTTTGTTACTGTTTATTTTCGGTTACGTAACCTATTACCTACCTATTCCTGCATGTAATACGGACGAAGATCGTCAATCTGTTGATTCTGAGCAGCATTCGTTAAAAGCTATCCACTTAGATCCGTGCTGTTATTGGGAAATGTTGCCTGTTCCGAATGGAGTTCAAAAACAAATACAGGTTGGTTACATTTCGTATGACCTCGTTTACAGCTACGTCACGAAAAAAACATGCTTAAAACCAAGATAAAATTATCGTGGTCCTATAAAATTCCGACTAGGCACTACCTGTGGCGACAAAGCAGTTCACATGCTTTTTCATACATTTTTATGGAGCAGGAACTCGCCATACACGCGTTGCCGGTGGTGGCAACTCGCTGCAGCCCGCGACTCGCCACTTGTAGCCGCCACGGGCCACACAAAACGCTCACACTCGCCACATACGCCGCTCCGCTGCCCTCTCACCCACCCACCACCCACTCTCACTGCCCTCTAGCTCGCTGTCTCATCCTGGCGTTCTATCTACGCATTGGACGTGAATCCCAGCTACCGGTCGCTGTAACCTACATATAATATTAATTAATTACACATAGATAGATTAACACTTTATTGTACACCAAGAGTACACAAAATGATTTATTAAAGTTAGCAGTAGGGCGGCCTTATCGCTGAGAGCGATTTCTTCGAGGTAACCTTTGGATGGACAGTCACGAGCGAAGTAGTAACGAAACGGCAGTGCACAGAGTAAAAAATAATAACAATAATTAAAGAATGATAAAATACAACTTTTAGCAGCAACTTTTACAGGAATGTTTCCTCGGTGCATCTATTTGTAAAGAATATGAGAAGGTCGTCTACTCTACGATTATCAAAGATTTAATTCTTTGACGATTATCACTTGGTTATCACATTTGTTTGCAAAATGGCTTGCTAAGTTAGTTTTTTAGTTTTGTATTTTCAATCACTTTTCTCGCCTTCTTGTTACCCTAATTACCCTTGTTGGATTGGATGTGTACTATTTTCCTCGGTCTCGAATGGTTACTTTATACCTACTCAAAATCAAATAATATAAGCGAATGTCTCGTTGCCTTGCCCATACAAAATAATTTAAGTATTTTTTCAATCCACAGATTGTCGTTCTTTATATCGTATTTTTTTTTCGATTTTCTAATGATTATCGTACTCGCAAATGGTTGTTTCAAATAAAAATTTACTAAGGGTAATTTTTAAAATTAGTTTGAAATACGACCAATTTTACGTATGTGTGAGTGTTTTTAATGTCCATTTTGAGTCGCCACCTACCATCGAAGCGTGATATTTTTACGCAGAGCACCCTGTTTTGTTTAATTTGACAGAGATGGCGGTTAAATGGACCTCGAGCACCGAGTTTTGAGAAAGATAGTGAAAGATGGCGCTAAATAAATAAAAGTATGCCTCGCGTTATTTTCGGGTCTGTCACCAAAATTGCGAAACGCGACGTTGCCAGGCAACGCTACGTCACAAGTTTAGTGCTTGCTAGTCACCCGTAATTATTAGGCTTTATGAGCTGGCTCTGATAGGGTTGCCAACCGTTCGTTATAATCATAGTTTACAAAGTTATTTGCGGCTATGTTCTTTATACTTTGCAATATCAACAAAGTAGGTACCTTCGAGAAAATACTTTATTGTAACGTACTTTATTGAAACTCAAGTTTCAGTTTTATAAAATAAAAATAAAACAACGAAAGAATATGTAAAAACTATACTTTCGTAACTTCATTCGCAGCAATAAAAAAAATATTACTAGTCATTGACCGAGCGAGCAAAGCAAGGTAAGTCCTTGCAATATAATATGGCAAAATTTGCTATCGTCTGTTCGGATGTATGTACCTATGTACGTAAGTACTCGCGTACGTCGCATTTTTCAATTAATCTTGATGAAACTTGATATATGTACTTACTTATATATTTATTTTACAATATAGTTTTTGAGAAAAAATAAAAATGAAAACCAATATTACGTGAGCTCTCATTTGTTAGAGTTTCAACGACTTGTGGTTCAAGTAAGATTGGGTATATGCTAGATCGGACTATGGATGCGATTTTTAAACTTTATCGAAAAACAAGATAGTTTGTGCTCTTGAGGTATTCTGTTCGCAAAACTACTAGTTTTTATAATCCGACCGTGTACCGTGCTGTGATTCAGAAACTCGGTGTAGCAACCCTGATAATATATCAATATCAAAGTGTAGTATGAAGTTGTCATCTCGCTCCTTAAATGCAAAAGAGCCACAAGTCGAAAATTCATTTTTTTACTGGAAAGCCTATCAAAGTTTTGATAGTAGTTTTTTTTGTATTACTTTATAAATCTTTTTTTTCTACATGTATGTATGGTATATTATAAGATGCGTATTTTGAACCTTACACTACCTTGAAATTTACATTGAGATCAATGTAATTAAATGCGGAAGAAACTTATCCATAACTATCACCTCTTCATCTAGCAATATTACAAAATAAAATACTCCATAAATCTTTGACTTACTAGTAGTAACGATGAGATCTACGATCAATAATATCTAAGTCATCGCAGTAATCTCATTAAGTGTTTCATTATTATACATAAAAATCCTTTAGCTTAAATAATCAATTTTAAAATAAGTAAGTATAAAAAGTTTAACATTACTTTGGGATTACATCCTTTTCAATCAGTTTTAGGATGCTTTGTTTTTTGTCTCAGCAACTTGTAGCTTTTTGATATTATTTTATATTATTTACTTGGGAAAAATCTGTATCCTGAGAAGTTTTGTATAAAAATATATTTTAATGTTGTTGATCAGTTTTAATAACTTTGAGGTCTGCTCTTTACGACTCTTCCTTTGGAAATCTATGTCAAGAGGCTGAACACTAGGAAGTACTGAATCAACTGATTGGTAATCAATCATCTGTACTGCTGTCTGAGCTTGAAGATGAGGATTCACTTGAGTATATCTGAATCGCTGTCTGTACTTTCCTCAATGACTAAATTTATTCATTGCTCTGGACTTCCAAAATCAGATAATGTTTTCATCAAGTAACGATAGGCTAGGATTGTGTTGGCTGTCTGTCTGGTATGGAATTTGTACCGTTTTTGATGAAGCGATTAAGATAGAGACTCCAGTGAATCCTCATCTATAAGCTCAGACAGCAGTACAGACGATTGATTACCAATCAGTTATGATTCAGAACCTCTTAGGGTTCAGCCTCTTGGCATAGATTTTCAAAGGAAGAGTTGTAAAGGCATAATATATTTTTATACAAAACTTCTCAGGATACAGATTTTTCCCAAGTAAATAAAATAAAATAATATCAAAAAGCTACAAGTTGCTGAGACAAAAAACAGGGCATCCTAAAACTGATTGAAAAGGATGTGATCCCAAAGTAATTTTAATAATCTTAAAAGTGATTATTTAATTCAAAGGATACTTATGTATAATAATGAAACACTGTATTTTAAGACTGATTGTACAGACTGATTGTAATAACAGTCATTTAACAAATATTGCATGTTTGTTTATAAACAATTACAACCATAATCACGGTAATCTTATATGCAAAACAGACACATTTCCAAGTACTGCGGTTTCGTTTTAATAAAATAGTAATCAAACTTATTGAACTTTCATTCAAAAGAAACGCATTCCAAAACCTGACACTTTTATGTTTCGTAATAAAGTTATTATTATTATTATTATTAACTGGAAAGATGGCTGCTTTGCTGTGAAGTTAGTCATCAAAGTCTCAAAATGCTAAATGGGTAGTTGTGTGATTGAACTATTTTAAACGCTAAAACCATGGGTGTCTTTTTCGAATATAAAAATTGGAATCATCTAAATGCCATTTTTGCATTAAAAACGATATTGAAATTTTTTGATTTGTGGCCCTGTTGAATTTAAGGTGTTCTGTTTGTCTGTGGTTACCTAGCCCAGTGCACTTATTTCTCCCTATATGTTCCTTGACTTTTTTCTCTATGGTCCTTGTCTATGGTGCACTGTGGGTGTCATGCGATTAATTTTCTTTGGGGCGGTGTCTTTGAAACGAGTGCAAGCCAGGTTATAACGGTTTCACGGTGAAATTTCGTAAGTAAACAGATATTTACATAATTTTAATGTGTTACCTACTAGTAGAGTAGTACTATTATAGAAGATGCCTGCCCTTTGTTTGAAGCCTTCGTTGTTGTTATTGTTGGACATAGGCCTTCCCCTTAGAATGCCACGACGAACGGTATTGAGCCGCCTCCATCCACCGACTCCCCGCGACGTTTATAATGTCTTTATTCCATCGAGTGGAGAGCTTTCCTCTAACGCGTCGTCCGGTTTGTGGTCGCCACTCGAGAACCTTTATTCTCCAACGGTTATCACTTCTTCGAGCTATATGACCTGCCCACTGCCACTAATTCTGAGAGCTATGTCGGTGACCTTGGTTCTTCTACGGATTTCCTCATTTCGGATTCTATCACGTGGTGAAACTCCTAGCATAGCTCTCTCCATAGCCCGTTGCGCAACTTTGAGCTTGTCTATACGGCCAATAGTTAGCGACCACGTCTCAGTGCCGTAAGTCAACACTGGCGTGTAGACTTTCGTCTTGAGGCTCTGCGGTATCGGCGACGAGAAGATTTTTTTTTATACTACTTGGCAAGCAGACAAGCATACGGCCCACCTGATGGAAAGCAGTTACCGTAGCCTATGGACGCCTGCAACACCAAAGGCATCACAAGCGCGCTGCCGACCCTGAGACATAATGTGAAAAGTCTCATGTGCCTGTAATTTCACTGGCACCCGTACCCTTCAAACCGAAACAGAGCAATGCGAACACTACTGCTTGGTGGCAGAAATAGGTACGGTGGTAGTACTTCCCCGGACGAACTCTTTCACAAGAAGTTTTCACAAAACCAACAAACTAGATATGGCGTAGTTTCCCGAACGCTGCCCATCCGAGTTGGATTCGTCGGTTGACCTCTTCATCTCATCACATCACACTAATATTATAAATGCGAAAGTTTATAAGTATGTTTGTTACTTCTTCACGCCCAAACGGCTGAACGGATTTGAGTGAAATTTGGAATGAAGATACCTAATAATAATAATAATAATAATAAACAAGCAAGTACCTTGACTTGGCCCACGAGATTACCGCCATGTGGTATGTGGATTCGACGATTATCGTCCCGATAGTTGTTTCTGTGAATGGCCTTATAGCAAAGAGCCTCGACCAATACCTTGAGAGGCTCTCACTAAATGGTTGGATCAACGGTCAGATTCAGAAGGCAGTACTCCTGGACTCGGCACGCATAGTCAGGAGGTTCCTCTCTCTGCAGCCCTAGCCTCCGACCGCTTGGGCCTTTGCTCCGCGGTCGGTGGTTTACCGTTTTGTAATATATTTTTTACTATACTGTTTTTATATACTATTTGTTTTTATAGATAAGTAGTATTTCTTTATAGTGAAAAATGTATTTTATAACGAGTTTTAAAATAAATCAACGTCATAATAATAATATCATGGTTCACGCAGGTGAAACCGCGAGGCGCAGCTCGATATTTATATTACTTGAAATATCTTTAAAAATTTAATGAATGAAAATGTAATAAGTAAATATGTTATGTTTTCAGATCTTATCTAACACCAAGCTCCCAATTTATGGACGAAATATTTTGAAGCCGAAATTGACGAAGCTGACTCTGGTTGCACGAAAAATAATAATGCACAACAGCAGTCAGCCAGATTTGATGGCAGAAGATTTGAGAAATGGTCCACAACATGAACAGCATGGAAATGATTTATACGTTACTCACAGATCGGAACGTTTTTTTTTTATGCTACTTGGCAAGCAGACAAGCTTACGGCCCACCAGATGGAAAGCAGTTGCCGCAGCCTATGAACGCTTGTAACACCAGAGGCATTACACACGCGCTACCGACCCTGAGACATAAAGATGAAAAGTCTCATGTGCCTGTAATTTCACCGGCACCCGTACCCTTCAAACCGAAACACAGCAATGCGAACACTACTGCTTGGCGGCAGAAATAGGTACAGTGGTAGTACTTCCCCGGACGAACTCTTTCACAAGAAGTTCTACTACTAACAAAACTACTAACTAGTCGTCTGACTGCGAGTCAATTTGGAATAGTGAGAGAGTCAGATTGTTGATTGTTTATCCAATATCATATATTTCCAACACAGTAATATTTGTACACTGTTATGTTTGCAAACGCCGTATCACCACACCCTATAAATGAGTTTATCAGCAGCATGATGCTAAAGCTGGTAGCATTTTTCAAAAATGCGATTTTATCTGAAATATATATTGAGACGTGTTCGGAAAAATGCAAAGTGCATAGATCTCAATGAAATGACATCATGTACGTTATTTTTTCTCATACAAAAAACCCTTACAACATTGTCTAAAACAAAACTATATCAAGAAATGTATTTTTTTCTAGCCACTGATGATCAACCAGAATTAGCAAGTTGAAGTGGCAATGGGAAGGTCATATAGCTCGCAGAACTGATAACCGTTTGAGTATAAAGGTTCTCGAGTGGCGACCGAAAAACGGACGAGGCTGTAGAGGAAGGCCCTCCACTCGATGGACTAAAGGCATTATGAACGTCACAGGAAATCTGTGGATGGAGGCGGCTCAAGACCGTTCGTCGTGGCACTCTAGGGAACACCTAAGTGGACTTCTACAGGCTGATGATGATGTAGTTGATCATCAGATCAACTACATCTAATGATGATGAAGATGATACCTCATATCTCCGGCGTTTATGAACCGATTTAGAAAATTCTTTTTTTATTTGAATAGATATATGTACTTCCAGATTGGTCCCATTTTTTTCAAAACCCAGTTCTGATGATGGAATTCATGAGGAATTGAGGGAACTCCTCAAATATTTTAGGCATACATATGGCGATTTTGATATTTTCAGCAACAAACCAAGCATTTGCATTCAGAAAGTATCATAATCCTTTCACCACTATGGTTCTTTCATCATTTTTTTTTCATCCTAATATTTAGTCGAATACAATGGCGGAAGTCGGTTTTTTAAATGAAAAGTTATATTTAGAAGAGATGCAATGGGCACTAATGGTAACAATGAATACAATATACGAAGACAAAATGTGCAGTTGCACTGATCGCTTACCTATTGATGAATATTTGTTGTCAGTGTATGATATTTCTAGTGGAAAATACTTGTAATTATAAACCAATAAAAATACCTAATCTGTTTGTTTTTTCTTTTTATTAATTTCTGTAAAAAGACAATTCATTTTTGTGGGGGTGTTTGCCATAATTACCACCCTTGGCAGGTTGATTGGTGATTGCAGTATCGGTTACTCAGATGGATGCTGCTGCCCATGCCCTGGTGTAAACCCTTAGTCGGCTTTTCCGACATCCACGGGAGGAGGATTATAGATTCTACGCTGCACACCACGGCACTTTTTATAGGGTGGCAGGAAGTCGGTGGATGGTGGCGGCTCATCCCTTCTAACAATTTTCTTTAACGCCATCATTATCGAGATACCTTATAAACATTTTTTTAACGCCATCTATATAACATCTGGGGATAATGACAGCGCCATCTAGTGAAAAACAAAACAGTGAATGTAGAAGTGTGCGTGCGTGTAATTACATGAGGCAAATTGTCAGATCTTATTTATAGTGAATTTGAAATTTCTAACGACTCTTTAACGAAAATTCATGCTGCATCAAATTCTATGACCTACACCGTGCTCGCAAACGGTAAAATTACTCACTAAAGACGCTCGAGTTTTGAACAAAAAATAAAAAAGTCAATATCTGTTTTTCCACGCCATCTAGCGTGAAACGAGCTTTAAGTAATCGAAAGCATCCCCCTTAAGACCGGGGAATCAAAAACATCACGTTGGCACGTTGGCAGCACTGTATGTCAATGTCGATTATTTGTAAATGTCAGTGTCAGGTCAGACAGAATTGAGATTTTGTCCACAGATGCCACAAATAAACTAAGAAGTGAAGTGAACTGTGAAGGCAAAAGGCAAATACAAATAAATATACATTAATAAAGTAAACAAACAAGAACTGTTCTTGTTTGTTTACTTTATTAAGAACAAGTCCGGACACGAACAGAACAAAAATGAATCTATTCTGGGAAAACCAGTCAGAGATACTACATTATCTTGCCCGAAAGGCGAAAACTATATAGGTATAATGAATACCTACCTATCAAAAAAATTATCTTCAGGGGCCTGTCTGCTTTTATTTTAATCAATCGTTTATCGTTGAGCTGAGGTAGTTTGCCGTGGTTTGTTCATTGTTGTTCTATCTATGTGAAGAACCTGGCGAAAAATCATATTTTTCATCTGAGATTAGTAAGTTTTGTGTTCACTCTTCAATGTTAAAATTGTCTAAGTAGGTACCTACCCATTACCTACCTAATTAATTGTGTACCCACACTCTACACCTAATTTTTTTCAAACTGTTTTTGCCTTTCAGATAACTCCTGAATAGAAATGGATACCCTGAAACACCTCAAAAATCTTGCTTGGTAAGCATAATAATTATTCATGTTGAAATATTGAGAAATCATAATCTTCAAGTCTGATCTCAACATTTCTCTGTAAGCTTTTTTCAATATATATATATCTAGAGCACAGCAGCAGTATCCAAGGGTTTCTGAAAAAATTCCCTATGAGCGACCACCCTTTGTGCATTTGTTTGCGTTTTGTTGTTTTGTAAATTTACATATCTGTTGTAAACAGTGTCTCTTTTTGGTGTTACTTGCTGGGAACCCTCCTATAACTCTCGTTATGTGCAATAAAGGGTTTATTATTATATATAATACACAGGCAGCTCTCGCAGCTGATGCGTGTACCTATATCTTAGTCCTTGTCAGTGCACTTTAAATGTTTGTCCAGTCTATTTTTGAAAGAGTTCACTGAGGGAGCCACTGATCATTGACTCTGGTAACCCGTTATCTTTAGCCAATACAGAATCCATAATAGGGATGCGAATATATGACCAAACTACCTCTCTAGGCTGCCCTGAACTTGGCAGTTAAGATACACATAAACAAATTAATTCATAAAAAACAAGTTTGTAGCCAACGGCTGACTTCTTGGTGGCTGAGATAGCTTGGTGGAGCTGTACCTGCCTACTATTGCAAGTGTTGTAGGTTTCCACTATATTAGTTAACTTAGATTTTTATTTCATGTTTGTGAAGTAAAAGCACACATTCAAATTATTTAGAAACAGGGCTGCAAGTACGTTGGACTTGATTCGATATATTTGACATTCAAATTCAACAAAACGGGTCTATGTAGAGGTAATTGTCCCGTTTTGTTGAATATTAATGTCACATTTATCAAATTGATTCCTATGTACTTGCATTGCAGATTTGATAAACATTTAAAAACTGTACTGATAATAAACATGCATCAGCTAAATAGCTGCTAGTGTAGGTATTGAGCATACCTAATTAATATTTCAATGACACATTCCATGCTTGAAGCATAATAATTGCACAATATTACAAATTAAGTACCTGACTAGGTATCTATAACTGTATTGAGTCATTGCAAAATGGTTTTTCCTAAATAGAAGATATATTATAAGAAATCAAACTCAGTTTAGTGTTGCTTGATTGTAAAACAATATATTTGTAGAATCTAATAATATTTTTAAGCAGTCCTTGTTTGTGGTCCACCTACATAGTTCACCTGGCTGTACCTGGTGCAACTTTTTCTTCCCGTGGTCCACCTCAGTATAACTAGTTGTACCTGGGGTTTTTATTTCTTTCCATGGTCCACCTATGTAGTTTTAAGTTACCCAACAGTTCAACAAAATTAGCTACTAAGCAGAATAAAAACAAACCGTTGACCCACTAAAAAATTGTTCATAGACTTGATAGCTGACTACAGGAAAAAAAAACATAAGTTTTATAATAGGTGATTGTCATTCATCATCACAGTTTAAACAGAGATGAACTAAGCACATTCAGCATGGCGTGCTCTGCTTCTGAAGAATACATGTGGTGTGTATCACTATATCAATTATATTGAATGCACTTTCTATTTAAGACCCTATACAGACTGTTTGCATTCAACATTACAGCATACAACATACGCTTAAAAATTGCACAGTCATTCAATAGTTTCGATGCAGTTATGTCAACTGCACAACCAGCATCCAAACAGCAATTTTGGAGTTTGTAGTCTAAATGCAGTCCGTCTGTATATACACTAGCCTTAAGAGCCTTAATACTGCTTGCGGATTTTGTAACTCTATTGCTATCAGTTTTAATGCCGTGTCTATCCGAAATAACGCTCTTGCGGTTTACCCAAATCTAGATTGCAACCGTTTAGGGGCTTGGCGGTACACGTGTCAAAATGTCCAATATGTTTAATGGCTTGATAGTCAAAATACACAATTGTTAAAATATACATTTGTTCTCACCAACAATAGTCTAAACAAATAGACTGCGTAATTTAGGTAATCGCATAAACGTAATTTCAAATAGCAACAGCGTTGAACAGCGAGTATTGGTACTACCACTTCAACCTGTAGGGCGATTCTAAAACGTCGGAAACGTTTCCGATCGGATTCGCTAGTTTTTCATTTCGATGTGGTAAGTAACTAAAACAATTTTCTAACAATTTTCTCTGGTAAAACACAGTAATATACAATATTTATTGTTTTTTACTGTGTTTTATTAGAAAAAATTGTTTTAGTTACTTACCACATCGAAATGAAAAACTAACGAATCCGATCGGAAACGTTTCCGACGCTTTAGAATGAACTACCACCTTACTTATTATTATTATTATTTTTATCTTTATTTCGTTGCATGACTGACTAGCTTACTCACTGACTGATTATCAACGCATAGCCTAAACAGTAAGTCCTAGAGACTAAGAAAAGAGAAATTTGGGTATTGAAGTTTGTATAGAAAATCCCCATGCAGACGAAGTCACAAGCGTTCACTAGTCATAAATAAGAATGGTGGTAGAACTATATAAGTATTTATTATATTGTCACGGGTATTTATCGCGTGTTACCTTATTATTTACTAGTTGCGCCCCGCGGTTTCACCCGCGTGAATAATGATGAAAATTGATGATGATGATGATGATGAAAAGTAGCCTATGTGTTAATCCAGGGCGTAAAGTATCTCCATTCCAAATTTCACTCAAATCCATTCAGTAGATTTTACGTGAAAGAGTAACAAACATCCATACTCACAAACTTTCGCGTTTATAAGATTAGTAGGATTATTCCCGACGTTTCGAATGCGTTACAGCAATCATGGTCGCGGGCTGAGTGGAGTACGTGGAAACGTCGTGAATAATAAATGATAAGGTAACACGCGATAAATACCCGTGACAATATAATAAATATGTGTTCTAATCGCGATAGTTTAAAAAATAGTGGTGGTAGAACTACTTTGGACAAACTCTTTCATAAGGAGCTCTAATAAATCTAATCCCCAGGTGCAAGTTAGACTGGGACCTGCCAGAATTGTCACCCGAAGCTGAGACCTTACTGAAGCAATGTGCTGACCTGCCCGAGACTACATCATCTGATGATGTCGAGGAACTCATTAAAAAGAGCAATGAGTTCCCTGTACCCTTTCCAATTGAAAGTGTCAGGTAATTTTTTTTTGCTTAGTCCTCTTTCATGGTGTTTTTTATTTAAAATCTTTACACATAGACTAGCTGTAACCGGCGCTACCAAACATCTGTCAAAGACTAGCCGTAACCACTGCTATTGAAACATCTGTCAAAGACTAACTGTAACCGCCATTATGAAAACAACTGTCAATGACTAGCGTTATCCGCCGCTATCAAAACATCTGTCAAAGACTAGCCGTAACCACTGCTATTGAAACATCTGTCAAAGGCTAACTGTAACCGCCATTATGAAAACAACTGTCAAAGACTAGCGTTATCCGCTGCTATCGAAACATCTGTCAAAGAATAACTGTAACCGCCATTATGAAAACAAATGTCAAAGACTAGCTGTAACCACCGCTATCAAAAAAATCTGTCAAAGACTAACTGTAACCGCCATTATGAAAACAACTGTCAAAGACTAGCTGTAACCGCCGCTATCAAAAAAATCTGTCAAAGACTAACTGTAACCGCCATTATGAAAACAAATGTCAAAGACTAGCTGTAACCACCGCTATCAAAAAAATCTGTCAAAGACTAACTGTAACCGCCATTATGAAAACAACTGTCAAAGACTAGCTGTAACCGCCGCTATCAAAAAAATCTGTCAAAGACTAACTGTAACCGCCATTATGAAAACAAATGTCAAAGACTAGCTGTAACCACCGCTATCAAAAAAATCTGTCAAAGACTAACTGTAACCGCCATTATGAAAACAACTGTCAAAGACTAGCTGTATCCGCCGCTATCAAAACATCTGTCAAAGAAAGATTGTCTTATACATATCCCAGTATTTACATTTTATAATATTCTACTATTATCATCATTACCAGTCGTCCACTGCAAGACATAGGCCTCCCCCCCTTTCCACGACGAACGGTCTTGAGCCGCTGCCATCCACCGACTTCCTGCTACCTTTATAATATCCTACTAAAGTTATTTAATTGTTTTGGTAAATTTCAGATTGGCTGAGCTGAAAAAGAGAAAGCCCATTGATGTTTTGAAGAAAAACATCACATCCACGTACCCTGTCGTACACGAAAGAGTGTTACGGCTTATGGCATTGTTCTTGGTATACAAAAGGTAAATAAACAAGACATGCGTCTGCGCCATGGTCGAAGTTTACTCAACTCAAGACTAAATGTCGCTACTACATAGAACGAAGTAGATTAGAACGCACTATCGACTTTATTCCTACGTTAGAGAACTCTTGTTCTGGACTCCCCTTGTGTTTTTTTTTTGTATTGGTCGTAACTTTTTAGAGTTCCGTACCCAAAGGGTAAAACGGACAGACATATAGACGGACGGCGCCGGCGTAGGCTTAGTATTAGGGTCCAGTTTGACTGGCTTAGGTTTGTGGCGAGACGGATCATCTGAGTAAGGCAAGCCTTGTTTGTTGCCTGATTCTTCTAGGCTTGGTCGCGTTGGAACAGGAGTAATTTTAGTTTATAAGATGATTCAAAATGATCGTCAAATAAATCAAATTCTTTTTGATTTGATTTGATTTACGGAACCCTAAAAACAAATTAAAAAATCATTGATTTTCATAAATCAACTAGCAGTTACCCGCGGTTCCACCCGCGTGGGACCTAAGTACTTAAACAGATGTTCTAGTCACTAAAACCTTTCTAAAGAAAAATTTTCTATTTGAATTTTTCTATAATTTTTTTTTTTTTTTTTTTTTTTTTTTTTTTAATTATCTCTATTTCTCTTTTTTTTTATTCACAACAGTTCAAAGCAAGTTCTAAAAAAATACATTTGGACATCCTGGGTCATCCAAGTTCTGGCCTCACTGAACGTTGCTTAACATTGAAATTAATGTTATATTGGAAAATTGCCGTGGTGTGTCCGCGGCCTCAGAACAGAGCCCTCCTTCTCCTCCCGTGGATGTAGTAAAAGCCTTACTCCAATAGTGGACGTAAACAGGCTGGTGATTGCAAAATCATTTCGTACTAGACAAACAATTAATATATTTCGTTTCTTTGCGCGTTTGCTAGGTATTTGCGTGTTTAAATTAAACATCTTATATTAATTGACGATCTCTGTGGCGCGGCGGGTGAAGGTTCGCCTGCGGCGCAGGAGGTTGCGGGATCGATTCCCGCCTCTGAACAAATATTTGTACGATCTGCAGATATTTGTTCAGAGTGTTCTGGGTATTTTTCTATGTATAATAAAAAATATCTATCTATGTAATGGTTATCTAGTACCCATAACACAAGCTCTGCTTAGCTTGGGGCTAGATAATGTTGTGTGAAATGTCCAGAATTTATTTATTATTTATCTCATATTATTAATTAAGATTCCCAGAAATCTCGGTCAGTTTTGATAATTTATTGTAATTTTCAGGGAACATGGCAGTAATATAGAAAATGATCTATACAAACACATGACAGTACCAGGACTGATTGACAGGATACTGACAAAGCGCGCGATGTGTTTCATGTCACGGCATGACAAGTACATGCTCATGAATGGAGAAAAGGGGTAATTACGGGACACTTATCTATTAAGGGCCACTTTTCGTCTATGATAGTCTAAAGAAAAAACGTTTAAGAAGACACTCAATTTTGGAGTAGCGAGTACGAACCTGATCCATCAATTGATGGATTGATGACATAGTAACAGTCGCTAGAAGTCGGTGGATGAAGGCGGCTCAAGACTGTTCGTCGTAGAATTCTATGGGAAGGTCTATGTCAAACAGTAGATGACTACCGGCTTGCTGTATTCTGGTTTGATGGTGCCGGTGTAATTACAGGCACATGAAATTACAACTTTGTGTCCTAGGATGGCGGGCGAAGTGCCCCATAGGGTGACCTCATTTGTCAAAATCTGTCAACTAATTTCGGACTACGAGGGAACAGATGAACATAGTTACATATATAGACTGCTAAAATCATAACCCTCTCTTTACTTTGCCGTAGTAAGGTAAAAATAATGTTGATTGTGTTTTAGCAACAACGGATGGGAAGCCATCGGCACTTCAAAGCAGAAACCGCCGCTTACACTCGACAGCTTACTAAGTTACGATGAACTGAAGCTATCCGCCATGCTGTATGTCAGTTCTTACACTACTTGCATCAACGACGGCGCTAGGAAGAACCTAGGTGTAGTCAAAGAGACTAACATTGAAGATAATCCGGTCATAATAGGTCAGTGTTTCTATTCGAAATTACGCTCTTGCTATTACCGAAATTACGCTCTTGTGATTACCGAATTTACGCACTTTTCTTACATTTTGCTTTTGAAAAAACAAGACTGCGTAAATTAGATTCGCACAACATTGAAATAGATTGAAATCAAGAGCAACAGAATTACGTAATCGCCTTCCTGATCTCCACTAGGATTCTCTGTGTCGTCGTGCGTATCAGGAGATACGAGTACCATCAAGTACCATGGTACTACAACACCCAGACCCCGAACAAATATTTGCAGATTGTGCAAGTTTTGTTCCGCAACGGGAATCGAACCCGCGTATCACCCGGCTACTCGTCCATCGCATCATCGCGGTCTTATTAACACATAACTTATTGTATATAAAAATATTAAAGCTTGTTTTTTGAATTGAAGGTGTAATCGGTCCCCGATTTCAACGCGAAGCGCGCATGGACTGTGAAGACATCCTAATAACGGAGAAACAGAATTCCAAGGATAATGGCTATGGAGATGATAATAAGAAGAATACTAAAGCCATGTGGAGGAAGCTGTGGTCTGAATTCTATGAGGTAACTGAGATCCTAATCTACATTTACACTATACTAAATTTATGTAATAGTTCTTGTGTGACCGAGGTTTGCTCGGTACTACCATCTACCATGCAAAGAGGTTGCGGTTTTGATACCCGCTGCGGGACAAATGTTTGTATGATCTGCAAATTTTGGTGTTAGGGTACCATGGTACTCGTAGTTCCTGATACCCACGACACAGGAAATCCTAGTGTGGGATCAGGACTATGTAATGTGAATGTTGGGTGTTATGTTATGTATGTTATGTTATGTTTGCGGGAAAACTCTGAAAAACGTGTTTTCTCAGGGATGAGACCTAGGGTAGATCAATTTAAGTAAATTATTTCAGGAGAACCCCGTGTTGGTATTGTGTGTGTGGTGTATGTGGATGTGTGTCCGCGCACGTGGATGTGTGAATTCGCGGGCGTTCCACTAGATCATGCATGTCAAACTCAAAGTCATTGGTGGGCCAAATGCTGAAAGACCGTAGAAGCAGTGGGCCGCAGAACCACTATACTTATAAATCTGTGCGCAGAATCCAACCACAAAGAAAACAAACTCATTTCATAGATATACCTAGTAGTACCTACTGCCCCCCTATTCCCTAACCGAAAGTCACTCGGTAACTAACTTTAACTTTTTGACAAGTAAAATGATTATTAATTGACAATTCTTTATGATAACCTCTGTGGCGCGGCGGGTGAAGGTTCGCCTGCGACGCAGGAGGTTGCGGGTTCGATTCCCGCCTCGGAACAAATATTTGTACAATCTGCAGATATTTGTTCAGGGTGTTCTGGGTATTTTTCTATGTATAATAAAAAATATCTATCTATGTAATGTATTGTATTAAGTATATCAGTTATCTAGTACCCATAACACAAGCTCTGCTTAGCTTGGGGCTAGATAATGCTGTGTGAAATGTCCAGCATTTATTTATTTATAATTTTGATCAATTGATGGTCATATTATGTTTACTTGTCAGACGTTATAGTCACCGAGTGACTTTCGCAGGACGCTAATCGTTTATTTAATCATTACTTAATACTTATTAAAATGACAGAAAAATATACTATGTTCTTAAAATTGAATCGGGCCGCAGTCAAAGTCGTAAAGGGCCGCATGCGGCCCGCGGGCCGCATGTTTGACATGCTTGCACTAGATCGTTGTACATTATTTTTGTTGTTTTCGAAATTCACCCCAAAGGTATCTTAGCAACTACAATTAAAATCGTAAGAGCCGTTTTCGTTTGTTTCTGTGTAAACAGACAGACATGCACTTGTAATTTTATGTAAGTAGACGTACTTGTACTGCAACTGCGTGGCGGGCGAGTAGCTGCCTGAGATACAAGAGGTTGCGGGTTCGATTTCCGCTGCGGGACAAATGTTTGTATGATCTGCAAATATTTGTTTCGCGTCTTGGTGTTATTATAGTACCATGGTACTCGTAGTTCCTGATACCCACGACACAGGGAATCCTAGTGTGGGATCAAGACAACGTATGTGACTGTTGGGTGTTATGTTATGTTATGTTGTGTCACTACAACTATTACTTCTACTATTTGTAAATAAAAATAAAATAAATAAATAAATGCTGGACATTACACACAACATTATATAGCCCCAAGCTAAGCAGAGCTTGTGTTATGGGTACTAGATAACTGATATACTTAATACAATACATTACATAGTTAGATATTTTTTATTATACATAGAAAAATACCCAGAACAAATATCTGCAGATCGTAAAAATATTTGTTCCGAGGCGGGAATCGAACCCGCAATCTCCTGCGTCGCAGGCGAACCTTCGCCCGCCGCGCCACAGAGGTCGTCAAATTTGTACTACATCCTACTACTGGGCGAATTTCTTCTTTTTTTTTACAGGTACCAAGTGCCACATACTCAGAAGTCTCATCAAAATTGGACACGCAACCAACCAAAAACCAAAAACTCAAAAAGGACGAGCGGCAATACACCGACCGGTACATTACCGTCGGCAAACTCGGTGCTATCTTCGACAACGAGGCGTATCACAAACGGCTCAGCATTATCGCTGAAACATCTTTATTGGAGGCTGAAGTGAGGGCTAGAGATGTTGGGAAGAAAGCATATCTGAATGTTATTGGCGCAGGTATGTACCGTACCTTATACCATTATATATTATTATTCTTTATCTTATATATTATATTCTTATTCATTAGCCGGTAGGCATCTACTGCTGGATGAGGCCTCCCCCATAGCATGCATAGCTTACATTCTCCCCATAGCGTGCATTGGGGGGATTTGTACTGTACCTGCGTACATACATATATTTAGGTTTCACCCGGCGAAGTTTGCCACCCGTCACTTTGAAAAAAGCTATAATAACTTTTCATTTAAAAAACCGACTTCCGCCATTGTATTCGACTAAATAATTTTGGATGAAAAAAAATGATGAAAGAACCATAGTGGTGAAAGTATTATGATACAATGCAAATGCTTGGTTTGTTGCTGAAAATATCAAAATCGCCATATGTATGCCTACAATATTTGAGGAGTTCCCTCAATTCCTCATGGATCCCATCATCAGAACTGGATTCTGAAATGGGACCAATCTGGAAGTATATCTATTCAAATAAAAAAAGAATTTTCCAAATCGGTTCATAAACGCCGGAGATATGAGGTAACAAACATAAAAAAAACCGAATTGAGAACCTCCTCCTTTTTGTGAAGTCTGTTAAAAATCAATACGGACAAGTGAATTTTTTCAGCAAGCGACATCTAGTTGCAAATTGGGTACTAAAGTGATTAGCATAGAAAATTCGAAATTTGCGATTTTTAGACTTTTCCCTCTAAGGCCAAAACACACCGGATGCGTATGCAATGCAGCACGTAAAATGTACACGCTTGCGTGTACGTTGACGTGCACGGTTAGAAAGAAAGAAAGAAAATACGTTCATTTGTCCCCACATATAAAGAAACAAAATAAAAACAACAGTAGGTACCTACCTACCTAAGTAGTAGGTAACTTTACAAAAAACTAAAAAAACACCAAATGGCGTAATGCATGTTGTGTGAGGGTCAAATAGGTCCCTGTCTCAGCATACAGCTACACCGGACCTACAAGTAGATACGGCGCGGCGCTGATTTTCAGACAAGCCTGCCCGAGTGACATCACGAACGTTGAAGTCAAATATACTAAATATATTATGTAAATAAATAATTAATTCATCAGCAAACTGAAATATAAAGAAATAGTTATACTACACAGTTATCAACAAAATATAATATAAAAGTACTCTGTGGTCTGTTAGTAGTAGTTATAGTACTCTCCTTGGTAACGGCGATATTGTCTATGGCACAGAGCACTTTTAGTCTATGGTCAGTCCAGTCAGTGTCAATTTATTTTAAAGAAATTAAGGTATACCTACGTATTTTTGTTTGCGTCTACGCGTACGCAGCCTGTGTGCTGTGCTAAAGGCCACAGCACACAGGCTCCGTTTTGGTAATGGTGAATCCTATTAGTAATTTCGTAGATACCTTTTTGTGGTTCAAAAATCCAAAAACTACAACTACAACTAGTAATACTACTGACGACCTTGTAGCGCGGTGGGCGAGTAGCCGGCTGAGACGCAAGAGGTTGCTGGTTCGATTCCCGTTGCGAAACAAATGTTAGCATGATCTGCAAATATTTGTTCCGGTTCTGGGTGTTGTGGTAACATGGTACTCGTAGTTCCTTGATACCGACGACACAGGGAATCCTAGTGTGGTTTCAGGACTATGTATGTGACTGTTGGGTGTTAAACTATTTGTTAAACTAAACTTTAAACTACTACCCTATTAGTGATTTCACTAACAAATAAACAGGCGATTTAAACAACTATTTAGCCTTACCAATGTTTTTGACAGTTATTTTCAAAGGTTATCTGTCACCTTAACCTTTAGACAATATAAACTTGCAATTTATACCCATATTTTAGGATTGGGTTGACTCCCATGGATGTGTCACCTCCCATGGATGGGTCTCCCCATGGATGAGTCTCCTCCCATGGATGGGTCACTTCCCATGGATGGGTCACTTCCCATGAATGAGTCTCCTCCCATGGATAAGTCTCCTAAGCCTTAAAAATGGTTTCGGTAGACGCTTGTTTATTTGTTCATTAAATTGGACCTAAGAGCCAAATTCACCATAGTATGTTAGTTAGTAAATTACTTGTTAAATCTAACCATTGACCATTGACGACCTCTGTGGCGCGGCGGGCGAAGGTTCGCCTGCGTCGCAGGAGGTTGCGGGTTCGATTCCCGCCTCGGAACAAATATTTGTCAAGTATGCAGATATTTGTTCAGGGTGTTCTGGGTATTTTTCTATGTATAATAAAAAATATCTATCTATGTAATGTATTGTATTAAGTATATCAGTTATCTAGTACCCATAACACAAGCTCTGCTTAGCTTGGGGCTATATAATGTTGTGTGAAATGTTCAGCATTTATTATTATTATTATTATTATTATTGGTCGAGGTAACAGATCTTTAAAAACACCTATCAAAAAGTATTGGTTAGAATAAACAGTTGTTTAATCACCTATTTATTGTTGGTGAGATGAAACCTAAAACTAATGATTTATTAGTATTCAGGTCTCGGCGTTTGGAAGATATCTCCTCATCAGAACGACGTGTTCGTATTATCGTTCGTGGAATGTATTCGTGCTCTCATGAGACGTAGCTCCCTCTGGAATGTAACTGATGTTAATTTCGCTTACATCAAAGCCACAAGAGCTTTACAAGGTATTTAATCCTCATTACATTCTATACGGAAGTCGGTGGATGAAGGCGGCTCAAGACCGTTCGTTGTGGCATTCTGAGGGGGAGACCTATGCCCCGCAGTGGGCTTCTATACGGAAGTCGGTGGATGAAGGCGGCTCAAGACTGGTCGTCGTGGCATTCTAAGGGGGAGGCCTATGTCCAGCAGTGTATTTCTACAGGCTGATGATGATGATGATGACATCCTATACTATTAAACGAGCAAGTTGCTATATATATATATATATATATATATATATAAAATAAAAAAAAATGTAATATATTTTTGGCCCCCAAAAACCCTCATATGGCAAATTTCATCGAAATCGTTCGAGCCGTTTTCGAGATCTTAAAACATAATATATATTATATATACAGGGTGTTTTTTTTTAAATGGAACAGTATGGGGATATCTGAATCCATAAGAGACACGGTAAAACTGTCTTTAGAACCATTTGCTCATTTTGTATGAAAATGATTTTGGCATAGTTATTTTTTTGGTCAAGCGTGAGTTCTCCATAAAATGAGTAGTTTTGATCAAAAAAATTGTTTATGCGTATCGACTCAGTTTCATGTAAGGATTGTTTCATTGTATCGGAAGAAAAAAATCTGAGCAGCAGAAGTTAGTCAAATTTAATAAAATGTTTTCTCATACAAATTGTAAGTAATCCTGGTACCTACGTTAATAAAACTATCGCAGTAAATTTTCAAAATGGCTTCCCTCTTGCTGTTTCCAGATACGGGTACGTTTCAGAACAGACAACGTTTCAGAGCAGCTTTCGAGATCTTAAAACATATATACAGGTATATATGTTTTAAAATCTCGAAAGCGGCTCTAACGATTTCGATGAAATTTGCTATATGGGGGTTTTTGGGGGCCAAAAATATATTATATATAGATATTGATATTATATATAGATTTGATCATATTTCTAGAGCTAACAGCTAACAGCTAATAATATAAATTAATATTTAATATTATGGTGACAACGAGCTGATCTGATGATGGAGTCGGAACAATGAAACTCCTCGACGGGTAATACCGTCCGACCGTGTTTATCTCATTTTGATCTGCTCAGGGTTTACTTTCTAAGACTAATTTAATAAAAACTTGTATTGAAATATGTTTTTTCTTACACTTATTTTCAGCATTCTTCAAGAGCAAACCCGGCAGTAAAATAAAGACTGGTTTTATTGAAGATAAGGGGCACCCTAACAGTAAGTTATGCATATTATTACTAGCTTACGTCCGCGGCCTCACTCGCGTGTTAACAAGATAGTAGCCTATGTATTAATCTTGTAGGTATAAGTAGTCTGTATCATCAGACCACCATACCACTGGCTAGCTGCGAACGAACTATACTCTAATTTTTAATCTTAGACAATTTTTGTAAACAAAGAAATGTCAAGATATGCCGCTGTGTGTATACGTGTCATGTATGTGTATATACACGTATGATACACAATCATCAATCAATCAATCATGTATGTGTATCATAATATATGTGTATATACACGTATGATACACAATCATGACACTCATACACACAGTGGCATATCTTGACATTTGTTTGTTTACAAAAATTATCTAAGATTAAAAAACAGAGTATAAACAGTTTTAAATCTGTAGACAGTTCGTCCGTCGTGTGACAATTACTTTACAAGTTACTTTAGTTTCGAATCTTTACAGAATACCGAGTCGAGTTACATCAACGAATAACTAAACAGTTTTTAATCTGTGACTCAACGAATAACTAAACAGGTTCGAACCAGTGACCCGATGAATTAACTAAACAGTTTCGAACAAGTGACCCGATGAATTAACTAAACAGTTTCGAACCAGTGACCCGATGAATTAACTAAACAGTTTCGAACAAGTGACCCGATGAATTAACTAAACAGTTTCGAACAAGTGACCCGATGAATTAACTAAACAGTTTCGAACAAGTGACCCGATGAATTAACTAAACAGTTTCGAACAAGTGACCCGATGAATTAACTAAACAGTTTCGAACAAGTGACCCGATGAATTAACTAAACAGTTTCGAACCAGTGACCCGATGAATTAACTAAACAGTTTCGAACAAGTGACCCGATGAATTAACTAAACAGTTTCGAACAAGTGACCCGATGAATTAACTAAACAGGTTCGAACCAGTGACCCGATGAATTAACTAAACAGTTTCGAACCAGTGACCCGATGAATGAATTAAACAGTTTCGAACAAGTGACTCGATGAATTAACTAAACAGTTTCGAACAAGTGACCCGATGAATTAACTAAACAGTTTCGAACCAGCGACATGACGAACAGTGACTCGACGAATTAACTAAACAGAAACAGTTTCGAACCAAAACGAAAGAACTGCTTAAACAGTTTAATTGAAAGGTCAAGGTAAAAAGACGTTGTTTTCTTATTGCAGAAGGCATAAACATCTACCTGGAAGACCGTGAGCCGTCTTCTAAACTAACGGGACAACATTCGGACAAACTTCTCGTTATGACGTACCCGTGGGACGGGAATGCACACCCTGGGAACGAATTCTGGTTAGTACAACCCACTTAAAACGTATACAATCAAACCAGGTAATTGTAAACAGGGGTAATTATAAATAGGGGTAATTGGAAACTGGGGTAATTGTAAACGGGTAATCATAAAACAATTACTACTGACGACTACTGAGGCGCGGCGGGCGAAAGTTCGCCTGCGACGCAGGAGGTTGCGGGTTCGATTCCCGCCTCGGAACAAATATTTGTACGTTCTGCAGATATTTGTTCAGGGTGTTCTGGGTATTTTTCTATGTATAATAAAAATATCTATCTATGTAATGTATTGTATTAAGTATATCATTTATCTAGTACACATAACACAAGCTCTGCTTAGCTTGGGGCTAGATAATATTGTGTGAAATGTCCTGCATTTATTTATTTAATTACCAAAAATATGAAGAACATAAGAAAAAGATGAAGAACATAACATAACAACCCAACAGTCACATACATAGTCCTGATCCCACACTAGGATTCCCTGTGTTGCGGGTATGAGGTAACTACGAGTACCATGGTACCATAACACCCAGACCCGGAACAAATATTTGCAGATCATACAAACATTTGTCCCGCAGCGGGAATCGAATCCGCAACCTCTTTCATCTCTGCCCGCTAAACGCCCGCCAAGCCATAGAGGTCGTCTAAACAGGGGTAATTGTAAACGGGTAATTGTAAATAGGGGTAATTAGAAACCGGGGTAATTGTAAACGGGTAATCGTAAAACAACTACAAAAAATATGATGATTGATTCATCTCTGTCCGATGGACCGACGACATTTTCAAAAGTAGCAGGAACCCAGTCGATAGAGGCGATTTAAGGCTGTGTTTAGCAGAGGACTTCTACAGGTTGATGATAATGATAATATTGGCGAGTTTGGGGCAAGGAATTTACACGTTTCGTACTTTATCGCGTAGTGAAACTCCAAGCATAGCCCTCTTTATATCCCGATTAATTACTCGATGTTGGTAATTTAAAATAACGTCTTCGACCCCGTAGGATGGTTGACTAGGAACTTTAACACTTCAAGCATAGCTCTCTTTATATCCCGATTAAACTATACACGGTAATCTAAAATAATATTTTCGTTTCCATAGGATGGGTAAACTAGGATCATCTGGCGACCCAGCCGCCGCCTGCTCCACACAGATATCAGAACTCCACAATGCGTACATTAACCCTGCTGTTAGCAGCGGAAACACACGTGTGGTCACTTCGACCGACATGGTCACTCTAAAGGAATACGCGTTAAATCTTGATAAATAAACGTACAAACTCAAAAAGTTGCTAAGTTATGAGTCCTGACCATTAGCTCAAAGTCAAAGTCAAGGTCAAAAAGAACTTTATTCATTGAAATCACAAGGATCATTTTGAATCGTCTTAACTCTTAGCTAACTAGTTACTCTAGTTACTTTAGCTCTTATAGCGATTCAGTTCAAAAGCTATTCAGTACAAAATATTGGTTCCGTGATGTCCGCAGCTATAATTAAAGGCACAGTAGCAGAAGGTCTATAGACATCTGCGATTAAAGTTATTCAATGATGACTAATGTCAACGATGAACCGATATTTTGTCTGTGGGGTCAGCACGAATAATTTACGTTACCAAGACGCTAACGAGACGATCGCAAATGTCAAATATTGGCCAATGACATCAGGGTAACTTGAAATCTTAGTAAGTTGATTGGTTCATATTTGACGTTTACTATCGTAACGCTCTCGAGAGATAACGTTAGATGTTCCTGCTTGGGCCTCTGAATAGTTTTTGAACTGAATCGCTATAAGAGCTCATAGTAATAGTCTAGTAAATGAGTGCTCACAAAGGGATGTGGATGGAATGGTCGATAGCAGAAAGTTTGACTTCGGAACTTTTTTTGGACTAGTTAGGAGACAAACATACCAAAAGTCCGCACCCCTCTGACATGGGCCCTAGGGGGAGCACAAAGAAGGTCCCGTTTTTTGGATTTTTGCTTACATCTCGAAAACGATGCGTCGTAGGAGGTTTTGTAATACTACATAATGAAAGCTGATACAATTTTCTACATCTTTGATTCTATACACTTTTTACCTTTTAGTATGTTTGTCTCCTGACTAGTCCAAACTGTCCAAACAAAGTTCCGAAGTCGAACTTTCTGCTATCGACCATTCCATGCACAATCATTCGTTGCCTGGACTATAAGGCTTCTGGCATCTAAAATATATTATATTGTTAAATAAAACGTTGTAGTCACTGGGGTCCAACTCCTGCGCTGATAGACGTATGTCGAAGTATCAAAACATAAAGTTATTGTATGAAAATATCGAGTTTGACATATTATGTCTATTAGTCAGTGAATCAGGTGCCAAACTGAAGAAATGGGTAAAAAAATATAACTAATAACTTTTCATTTAAAAAACCGACTTCCGCCATAGTAATCGACTAAATATTTGGATGAAATTAAAATTTTATGAAAGAACCATAGTGGTGAAAGGATTATGATACTTTTTAAATGCATTTATTTTCTTAATAATACAAACAGAAATGTTCTTAGAGGTATCACTAAAGTCTTTATGGTCGGAGTAGGCAGAAGGCAGATGGAGTAGGCAGAATGCCAGTCGGCTATGGACGTGGGTTTGAATAGATCTAATATCTTGGTCTGGTTATCACAACTACGAGGCAAAGCCCTCGGAACAAGAGTCGAGAAACGCGAAGGAGGAATAGAGTTTTAGCTTCAAGGCACATCCCTGGTGATTACTCCTGTGGGCAAGACCACGTGCTTGCTTGGCCTACGAGGGTGTAGAAGGCCTCGTCAAAGGCGTCTCCAACGGACAGGTAGCGGTCCGTGAGAAGCAGCTCAGGGTGGTAGAAGTTGCCAGGTGGTAGAACCAGGTTGTAGAAGATCCAGTAGAACCGGGTAGTAGAAGAAGCCCAGGTGGTAGAACCCAGTTGTAGAACCCTGTAAGGTCGACAGGTTATAGTTGCTGGCCGACAGGCAGGTCTTCGGTGCAATAGCCTGAAGGTCTCTTAGCCACGAAGCGACGTGGCCTTTAGGGAACCAGGTGTACTCGTGAGACTTCAGCCATATTGCACCGAAGAGGTTTACAATAACCTAGTGAGGTGATAGATAGAAGGACAGAGATAGACGCTAGAGTCTTAGGCGGACACAGCAGCTAAGCGTCAGGCATTCTTAAGAGAATAGCTGGGCTTTATAGAATGCTAGCCCACGAGCAGGTGTCGTAGAAAGATTAGGCTAGGTACAGTTTAGAAATAGAATAAAATACAATACAACAGTGCAAGCTAGGTCTAAGTAGATACGATAGGGGACTCACCAAGTGCGGGATAATATGGCGTTTTGGCTAGATATGTAGATATATAGGTGTAGCCAGCGCCGTGTACAATGCAAAAAGAAAAGTGGGCGGACCTTGCGGGTCCTATTTAGACCGTCGGAAAGGGTAAACAAGTCTACATGTGTGAGTGGGTTGGACGACGTCTTGTACTAATATGGATAGAGAGCTCTGCATGTGTGCGTAAGATCAGGCCACCTTATTAAAGGAGCTGTAGGCTCATACAGTAAGTGTTGCTTAAGGTGTGGTCCTAGATAGCAACGCTACAGTATAATAAAATGAACTGTGATACTATCATCAGTTACTAACCACGTAAACGTCACGTGGGCTCAGATAAAAATGACTTTAATATATAGTTGCTAACCACGTAAATATGATGGGTTAAGATTAGCCTCGACGTTTCGCTGGACTTAAGACGATATGTTAAAATGTTTCGAATCTTGAGAGGGTGGAGGTAGCAGCACTGCAAGAAAGTGATAGCTCGATTACTGGCTTAACGCCGGGAAAAGAATAAGGTATAGCTTTGTGCCGCTCAGAAGTACCTAACTGGCGTAAGCGACGAATGACCTTCGTTTTGCTTATAGAGTAGCAAATACAAAAATAAATCTTTTTATATTTGTTTAAATACTTTGATTAGCTACTGAATAGTATACAAATAAACCGTCAATATTTTATAGATTAGAAGGATGGTCGTAAAACAGGTATTATGAGAAACGATTTAAAAAAATAAATCTATCGAGAAAAGTTTCACCAATCGTGTTTCTGTTTTAGATTTATTTAGACATCCTCAAGTAATCACTATGTTAACATCAAATTTTGTAACCTTTACCGTTACTGAGTGTGCATGTAACGCAGCGACTCCAAATTTTAACATATCACCTTAAGGCCACCCTCATCACTCGGTGACTGCTGGCGCCGCGCCGCGTTTAGACAATTAACTCGTGAACAAGCTGGCCTGAAGTCCAGCGAAACGTCGAGGCTTATAGTCCATCATGCTTACGTGGTTAGTAACCTTAGAGTTACTAACCAGGTAACCTTACAGTTACTAACCACTTTTAACCTATTAGTATTAGTTTTTACTTCTTTTGTAGGTATACTTTTGAAAATTTACGTACACCCTCGGGCATTTTTCTAATCTTACAGATCTCTCTCCTTCCAAAGTTTGTCTGGAAGAAATCACTTTTAGTTAGTCTAATTTTTTGTGATGTTAATGTGAATGGTGCTAGTTTTGGAAAATGTACTCTAAGTACTACTTAAGTACAATATATTTTTAGTTAAGATTATAATAAAATAAAATGATTAAACTTTAAGATTATAAAGCTGCTACTTGTATTCCTATTATTCGTATCTATAAAATTATGTTTTTGTTTTTATATTTATTATTTATGTTTTTGTTACTATTAACAAGCATTTAATAATAAACTTTTATAATTCAATAATTTGTTTTATTCATCATCATCACCATTACTTCCACTGCAGAGTGAGGCCTCCCCCATGGAATACACTGGGGGGATTTGCCATAATCACCACACTTGACACTGCATCCACGGGAGAAGGAGGGGTTTATGCTTAGGCCGGACACACCACGGAATCTATAATTGGTACCTTGAAATTACTTTTCACAATACACAAAGGTTAGCTGAAAGAGATTAATGCTACCTAGCCATTAACTTCACCGAATCACTTGTGTACACTATATTCAGCACTTTTATGTAGTGTGATAAACAATTTTCTATCTATCTATCTCTAAGGATAAATAAATAATAAATAAATGTTGCCCTTTGTTGCCCATGGTCCCTGTGATAGTCCCTGGAAGGTACCACGGGAATTATTTTACCCGTACTCCCTGAATTTTGTATAAGCCAACTAATTTAAAAAGGTATAATAACTTAACTGTATATCGTCGGTTGCAGGTTCAATTGGGGTAACCGACAAAACACGACTTTTCAGTAGAAGCATTTAAAGTTTTTTTTCGTAATAAATTTAACATAACTTTTTTCGCATGTGACCTTTTTTGGATCTGTTTTGACAGAAAAGCTTAAAACTCATTGAATTTTCATGCAAAATATGAAGTTTGTCCCTAGTAGCTCTAGTTTTGGATATAAATTTCAGTTACTTATACCAAATTTTTTTAATGCTTTTTGCAGTTACACCATTTTGCAGTCAAGATTTCTTGAAATACCAAAAAAAAATAAAAAAAAATGAAATGTCAAAAATAGTTTAAGGCTCGTTAAAAAATAAGTTACGGCTATTCAATTCTATGTAAGAGACGGCGTCTGCTTTGTTGGTTGATGTTACTTTAGGTTAAAATCCATAAAATTGTATAGAAATGTACATAACTAATCACCTGATGTCGTTTACGCAAATTTTACTGTAATTTTAAATTAATTTATCAAGGGTTAATTTATAAATATATTATTTATATAGGTATCGTATGTATAAGTGTTAGTAAAGAAAACAGTTTTATTTATTTACCTTCAATTTATTAAAATTATTTATCGACTTTACAAGGTTTTATTAAGCTTGCTCTATAATTAGCAACTCTTTATAGTAAAGTTTCTTAAACTTAAAGTTTAATTTATTTATTTAAGCGATTTTTTATTTATCATAGGTATCAAGGTAGTTTCAGGCCGTGTAAAATTTCTTGGGGTTCTAAAATTTTGTTTTATGACACCTACTGACTATCATGAGGTCAATAAAATTATTATGGGCTTGAGAAATGGTAGTGCTCTTGGAATTGACGGTTGAACTGCTACTAGTATCGAGTATCGAGTTTCGAGTATCGACTATCGAGTATCGAGTTTGAGGTTAAAGATTTTTTATTCACAAGAACAATACAGTTCACTTAAGAATAAGAATAGGTAAGTAAGTTAGTAGTAATTACAATCACAAAATCATTTAGAAACTACGCAGCAGTCCAAAATTATAACTAGTTAGGTAAGTAGGTACTAAAATAATATTAACTGTTCGTGTAGGTAGTACATTCAATTGACAATTCCACCCTCACTTTTGTTGCGATGTTAGGTTGTTGTTAGCCGAGAGTTTCGAGTATCGACTATCGACTATCGACTATTGACTATCGACTATCGACTGTCGACTATCGAATATCGACTGTTGACTGTCGACTGTCGACTATCGAATATCGAGTATCGAGTATTGACTATCGAGTATCGAGTATCGACTCTCGAGTATCGACTATCGAATATCGAGTATCGAGTATCGACTCTCGAGTATCGACTATCGACTATCGACTATCGACTTTCGACTATCGACTATGGAATATCGACTATCGAGTATCGACTATCGCCTATCGAGGATCGACTATCGACTATCGTCTATCGACTATAGAGTATAGAGTATCGAGTAAGACCTACTACGACCTAGTAGTATCGACTATCGAGTAAGACCTACTAAGACCTAATTATACAAATAAAAGATTAGAGACTTGGTGTTGAATTTTTATTATATCAGAATGAAAACTAACTGGTACACAATGACTTGAACAACGCTTGTTTTAAGTTTCTATTACTTTATAATAACACACAGGAGTGTGCACATACATTTTGTTATACAAAACACGAGTATCGAGTATCGAGTATCGACTATCGACTATCGACTATCGACTATCGACTATTGACTATCGACAATCGAGTATCGAGCATCAAGTATCGACTATCGAGTATCAAGTATCGAGTATCGACTATCGAGTATTGAGTATCGAGTATCGAGCATCAAGTATCGACTATCGACTATCGAGTATCAAGAATCGAGTATCGACTATCGAGTATTGAGTATCGAGTATCATGTATCGAGTATCGAGTAATGACTATCGAGAATCGACTATCGAGTATTGACTATCGACTATCGACTTTCGAATATCGAGTATCGACTATTGACTATTGACTATTGAGTATCGACTATCGAGTATCGACTATCGAGTAACGAGTATCGAGTATCGAGTAAGACCTACTAAGACCTAGTAGTATCGACTATCGAGTAAGACCTACTAAGACCTGATTATACATACAAATAAAAGATTACAGACTTGGTGTTGAATTTTTATAATATCAAAATGTAAACTAACTGGTACACAATGACTTGAACAACGCTTGTTTTAAGTTTCTATTACTTTAAAATAACACACAGGAGTGTGCACATACAGTTTGTTTTACAAAACACGAGTATCGAGTATCGAGTATCGAGAATCGAGTATCGACTATCAACTATCGACTATCGACTATCGACTATTGACTATCGACTATCGACTATCCAGTATCAAGTATCGAGCATCAAGTATCGACTATCGAGTATCGAGTATCGAGTATCAATTATCGAGTATCGAGTAACGACTATCGAGTATTGACTATCGACTATCGACTTTCGAGTATCGACTATCGACTATCGACTATCGATTATCGACAATCGACTATCGAGTATCGACTATCAAGTATCGACTATCGACTATCGACTATCGAGTATCGAGTATCGAGTATCGACTATCGACTATCGACTTTCGAGTATCGAGTATCGACTATCGACTAACGGTTATCGACTATCGACTATCGACTATCGACTATCGACTATCGACTTTCGACTATCGACGATCGACTATCGACTATCGACTAGCGAGTATCGAGTATCGACTATCGACTATCTACTGACGACTATCGACTATTGACTATCGACTATCGACTTTCGAGTATCGACCATCGACTATCGACTATCGACTATCCACTATCGACTATCGACTTTCGAGTATCGACTGACGACTATCGATTATCGACTTTCACTATCGACTATCGACTAGCGAGTATTGATTATCGAGTATCGAGTATCGACTATCGACTGACGATTATCGAGTATCGACTATCGACTATCGACTATTGACTATCGACTATTGACTATCGAGTATCGACTATCGAGTATCAAGTATCGACTATCGACTATCGACTATCGACTATCGACTATCGAGTATCGATTAACGAGTATCGACTATCGAGTATCGAGTATCGACTATCGACTATTGACTATCGACTATCGACTTTCGAGTATCGACTATCGACAATCGACTATCGACTATCGACTATCCACTATCGACTATCGACTTTCGAATATTGACTGACGACTATCGAGTATCGACTATCGACTTTCGACTATCGAGTATCGAGTATCGAGTATCGAGTATCGATTATCGAGTATCGACTATCAAGTATCGACTATCGACTATCGACTATCGACTATCGACTTTCGACTATCGACTATCGACTATCGAGTATCGACTATCGAGTATCGACTATCGAATGACGACTATCGAGTATCGACTATCGACTATCGACTTTCGACTATCGAGTATCGACTATCGAGTATCGAGTATCGACTATCAAGTATCGACTATCGACTATCGACTATCGACTATCGACTATCGAGTATCGAGTATCGACTATCGACTATCGACTTTCGAGTATCGAGTATCGACTATCGACTATCGACTATCGACTATCCACTATCGACTTTCGAGTATCGACTGATGACTATCGATTATCGACTTTCACTATCGACTATCGACTAGCGAGTATTGATTATCGAGTATCGAGTATCGACTATCGACTGACGATTATCGAGTATCGACTATTGACTATCGACTATTGACTATCGACTATTGACTATCGAGTATCGACTATCGAGTATCAAGTATCGACTATCGACTATCGACTATCGACTATCGACTATCGAGTATCGATTAACGAGTATCGACTATCGAGTATCGAGTATCGACTATCGACTATCGACTATTGACTATCAACTATCGACTTTCGAGTATCGACTATCGACAATCGACTATCGACTATCGACTATCCACTATCGACTATCGACTTTCGAATATTGACTGACGACTATCGATTATCGACTTTCACTATCGACTATCAACTAGCGAGTATTGATTATCGAGTATCGAGTATCGACTATCGACTGACGATTATCGAGTATCGACTATCGACTATCGACTATCGACTATTGACTATCGACTATTGACTATCGAGTATCGACTATCGAGTATCAAGTATCGACTATCGACTATCGACTATCGACTATCGACTTTCGAGTATCGAGTATCAACTATTGGGTATCGAGTGTCGAGTATCGACTATCGAGTGTCGAGTATCGACTATCGACTATTGGGTATCGAGTGTCGAGTATCGACTATCGACTATCGACTATCAAGTATCGAGTATCGACTATCAACTATCGACTATCGAGTATCCACTATCGACTATCGACTGACTATTGACTATCGACTATTGAGTATCGAGTATCGACTTTCGAGTATCGACTATCGACTATCGACTATCGACTATCCTTCATCGACTATCGACTTCGAGTGTCGACTGACGACTATCGACTATCGACTATCGACTTTAGAGTATCGACTATCGACTATCGACTTTAGAGTATCGACTATCGACTAACGAATAATGACTATCGAGTATCGACTATCGACTATCGACTATCGACTGACGGTTATCTAGTTTCGACCATCGACTATCGCAAATCGACTATTGACTATCGACTATCGACTAGCGAGTATCGACTATCGACTATTGACTGACGACTATCGAGTATCGACTATCGAGTATCGACTATCGACTTTCGAGTATCGACTATCGACTATCGACTTTCGACTATCGACTATCGAGTAACGACTATCGACTATCGAGTATCGACTATCGACTATCGCCTATCAACTATCGACTACCGACTATCGACTATCGAGTATCGAGTATCGACTATTGAGTATCGAGTATTGACTATCGACTATCGACTATTTACTATCGAGATTCGACTATCGACTATCGACTATCGACTATCGAGTATCGACTATGGACCATCGACTATCGACTATCGACTATTGAATTGAAGAGCCGTAACTTATTTTTTAACGAGCCTTAAACCATTTTGACTTGCAATATTTCAAGATATCTTGACTGCAAAATAGTGTAACTGCCAAAAGCATTAAAAAATTATGGTGTAAATGAAATTAATATCTAAAACTAGAGCTACTAGGTACAAACTTCATATTTTGCATGAAAATTCAATGAATTTTAAGCTTTTCTGTCAAAACAGATCCAAATAAGGTCACATGCGAAAAAAGTTATGTTCAATTTATTACGAATCAAAACTTTAAATGCATCTACTTAAAAGTCGTGTTTTGTCGGTACCCCAATTGAACCTGCAACCTTTTTAAATTAGTTGGCTAATACAAAATTCAGGGACCACGGGTAAAATTATTCCCGTGGTACCTTCCAGGGATTATCACAGGGACCATGGGCAACAAAGGGAAATTTCACACAACATTATCTAGCCCCACGCTAAGCAGAGCTTGTATTATGGATACTACATAACTGATATACTTATACTATATATTACATACATAGATATTTTTTATTATGTACATATAAAATACCCAGAACACCCTGAACAAATATCTGCAGATTGTACAAATATTTGTTACGAGGCGGGAATCGAACTCGCAACCTTCTGCGTCGCAGGCGAACTTTCGCCCGCCGTGCCTCAGAGGTCGTCATATATGGGTGGCACCTCCCCGTACCTCTTGTTGATGATTGATCAGCTGATGAGTATACGGGGTGTAAAAAGACAGCTCCCGAATACTGAAGGTACCGGTAAAGCTACCTATATCATTGCTATATAAAATAGCTTTCGCCTGAGAGGTGATTCATACCGGAGAAAACCTTTTTTTTTCGTTTCGTATCTTATTTGTCAGCCAGCAATGTGCATTTATTCCGGCCGCGCGAGTTCAACGGTCCCGGGCAGCTGATCGACCCGTAGGGCTATTATTTCTCATGTGGTTTTCATTGCTTTTTTTGACGTTTTTATTTATTAACGTGTTTTTAATGATGGAAAATAGTTTTTTGTGTTCCTTTAACGATATTTTATGGATATTTATACAGAAAACACGAAAAAAGCGGACCAAAAGTGAGCATTATTTTTTCGTGTTTTTTCAGCTTAAATATTTTCAGAATCATGGTCTGAATACACTGTTTTAGTTTTCGGGAGTAGTCTTTTTACGCCCGGTATATAGGAGTGCCTGAGCACTCCGAAATGTACTCTGTAAATGAAAAAGCAGGCAATTCTCCATCGATGTTCGAGGCTGTATAACTTAGTATTGCACAACTCATTGCCAATGATCCTTCTGCATGGTAGGCCGCTCAATCGAATCTAAGGCGTCAAACTGGTAGGTACTTGGCAGATCCGTTTCTGAGGTGGCAGTACGCCATGCAAGATCGGCAAGTAGCCAGCTGAGATGCAAGAGGTTGCGGAACAAATTTTTGCATGATCTGCAAATATTTGTTTCGGGTCTGGGTGTTGTGGTACACCCAGACCCGAGGTTGTGGTACGCGTAGTTCTAATTGATACCCACGACACAGAAAATCCTAGTGTGGGATCAGGTCTATATGTATGTGACTGTTGGTTGTTATGTTATGTTTTTTGAAATACTGTTAGATTTAACATACGTAAGGACCTCTTAATCGTTAGATACCCTGTAATTTTGTTGGTGAAATCGAGAATAAGGCAGAGATAAATTGTAGTTACTTAGCACGTAGGTACTAATGCTAACACTGTCGCCGTCACACAAATGATAAAACACGCGCGTTAGAGAGTGACAGGGACAAAGATAATTAGTACCGACTCAGTAACGACAACTTATCTCAGCCAGATTCAAAGTCGAAAGTATTATTAATTGAAATGACAAGGATCATTTTGAATCGTCTTATAAACTAATATCACTAAATACTCCGCGAAAAAACCTAGAAAAATCAGGGCAACAAACACGGCTTGGTTTTTTTGATGATTCGTCTCAACCAGCCTTTAATTTGTTCTCCTTCATGTACACCTCAATAAGGGGTTTTCACGGCCGTTTCAAATCATGCTTTCAGCGTTGAAAATAGATGGCGCTGCTCTGTACCTAGCTGTCAACTGTCAAAATAAACTTAAATGTCAACATCAACAAAGTAGATATAATTTTCATTTCATGATATTTATTTTTGCCTACCTCTAAAAACGCCACGAAATCACTAGCGTACACATAAGAAGCAAACACAAACAGAAAATCATGACTAATATTCACAGACTAGTTAGTTAATAGCCGACAGATAATACATTTGACAATCTAGACAGCTAGAGTTGAGTCAGTGCCATCTATGGAACCAATTTGAACCAATTTGATTTCTGCTATCAATGACATGTCAATCTTTGTTTGTTTTATTTTTATTTTATTAAATATGTAATTGACAATGCCCCTTTACAGCAGCTTATGTTTTGACATTTCTCTTTGAATCTTTTAATTTTGGTATAAGTAATTTAATGTTTGACAAGAATTTTAAGCTTGTAATTTGTTGACAACGCCCATTTACAGCAGCTTTAAATAATAACATGTATTTTTAGTTTTTAGTTTTTTGTGTTTGTGTTATTGTGTTATCTCGTATCCCTATGCTTGTCTGTTTTTGGATGGCTCTGAGTAGGTTTTATTTCTGTATTCGTTTAGTTTATTATTTATTGTTCCTACTGTGAAAATTTGACATAACCAAGTGTGCTGTAAAGCTCCTACGGTAAATAAATAAATAAATAAATAAATAAATAAACTCCTGTTTTTTAATCAAAGATGAAAGGCCCTGATTCCGGATAGCATACCCATTTTGGGACACCCTATATATATCTTGTAAAGAGCCCCAACATAATAGACCAATCTGTATTAGTTAATTCAGATACACTAAATGGCTCGGAAAAGTATCAAAGTGGCTGAGTTCAAATTCATTTCCGCCGATTAGTGAGAGTCTTTGAGTGCGGAGGAAACCGGGACCTCTTAATGGGCTATTATTTTATTTTCCGCCGACGGCTTCGGAAAATTGCCTTAATTTAATAGCTATTACGAATGTACCATTTCTTTGTCCGAAATTGCCCTTAATTTAGAGGGGTATTTATAATCTCTAGCTTTTATACATTTTGCTAAGCATGTATTTGCAATACTTACCAAATTTTCCAAAAAGCAAAACTATTCAATAGTCTTATATATATATTTAGGTTATAGTCTTAGAATAAGAACTAAGTCCTTATTCTGAGGTTATAGTCCATAGCAATGCTGACATGTATGGGAAATTACAAAGTTGCCGTGATTTGGAAAAATATTGGAAATGGCCAGTAGAGATCAGTGCTAGTGCTGTACAAAACTTTAATCACTCTTTAATATAGTCTATAAGCATAGGCACAGTTTTGAATCTATAAATACTATGTCTTTTTTCATCGGTTCTTTCTTGGCAACACTGCTTGAGGATTGTGGTGCACGTAAAAAGTATGACACCTTTATGACTCATAACAGGTGTCCTACTTTTTGCGTGCAGGTAATTTTATTTTTAATAATTAGCAATCGAACGTCTCCTTAGGCAAATTAATGGTGAAAGTTGTTCATTTACTTGAACCACAATCCTCAAGCAGTGTTGCCAAGAAAGAACCAGTGAGAAAAAGACGAGATAGCAGCACTCAATGATTTAAAACTCTGTGCCTATCCTATGCTACAATACCGTCCTCTACGTTGCTACGTAATTAAGTAGCTTACGTAGCAACGTAGAGGTGCTACGTACGCAAATGCTGCATTCCTAGTTGAATCAAAACCTAGCTACCAATTGCGCTAACAGATGAGAATGACGCGATCATTTTGAAGTGCATAGCGCTATTCTAAACTTATGAATCTTGAAAGTTGGAAACATCTCGACCTACTAACCTAACTTTATCTTTTTTAAGTTTCAAATTTTTGACCAATGCTATGACCCTCAAAATAATCCTCGTAGTTGCATCCCCCTTGGCGATTTGCTAGTCCAATTGAACTGGGACCTATTAAAGTAAACCAACACACAATCACATCAATAGGTTACACAATCAATTTTTTAAAAACTTTTTGGTTATCTACTCTTCGTCTTCAACATCATTAGCCTTAAAGTGTTCACTGCTGAACTGCACAAGATTGCAATGTGAGGAATTTGACATAATCACCACGCTTAGCAGGCGGATTGGTGATAGAAGTATTTGTGTTGAGTAATTAGGTGGATACTGCTGCCCATCCCCTGGTGTAATCAATTAGTCGGCTGTTATGGCATCCACAAGAGGAGACGGAGAGATCTACGTGTCAATGTCAATGTAGTGTTATTTTGGTTCATTGACATTCGTAGCTGAAATAATGATATTTATGAGATACTTTCAATTAAAACATGTGTGTTAGGTCTCCTGATTCCCGCAAAACCAGTGTTTGCTATCTCAAGAAGTGTTAATAAGCAAATGTGCAAAAAAGACAATAAAATTTGAATTTCGGGCCACTTGCGAAAAGTTTCACCACGCTATGGCTTTTTACGTAATTGACTATACCTATATACGTAATATTAAGTAAAATAAATATAGGTACATATTAACCAAAATTAGTTACTGTAATTCGTTTTTGAAGAACCAAGATCACCATCATAGCTCTCAGAATTAGCAAGTTTAAGTGGCAATACCACGTCATAGCTTGCAGAACCATTGGCGAATAAAGGTTCTCGAGTGATGATCACAAACCGGACGACGCTGTAGATTGTAGAGGAAGGACTTTCACTCGATGGATTAAAGACATTATAAACGTCTCAGGAAGTCGGTGGATGGGGGTGGCTCAAGACCGTTCGTCGTGGCATTCTAGGGGGGTGGCCTATGTCCGGCAGTAGACTTCTTATGAGGATGAAATGTATTTTTACTGAGGATACAACATAGTGTACTTTAGAGTGTACCATATAAGAGTTCCTTTCTTCATTCATCGCATTTTACCACAGAAGAGCAATATGGCTAAGCGATTAACGAGGCACAGGGCATTGAGTGATTCAGAGCTATTTGAGTGGTTGATCGCAAGTTCGATTACGGGACATTTTCCATTTGCGCTACTCCGTAAGGGAGAGGGCACATTTGCTATTTTTGTAGAGGTTATTAAAAGCGAAACGAAGAAGCATTGACTCTGCATCACCTCCAGCTTTTAGACGTCTAATTCTGGACTCCCCCATGAATACAATGGGGGGAATTGTCATAATAACCACGCTTGGTAGGCGGATTGTTGATCACAGTACGCATGTAGAGTAAGTACCCAGGTGCGATGCTGCTGCCCATCTCCTGATGTAATTCCTTAGTCGGCTTGTACATCCACGGGAGGAGATGGAGGGGTCTTTTCTTAGATCGGACACACAACGACGCGACTCATCCGAAAATGTAAAGCCTACAAACATAAAATTTGGTTCCTTCTAGGTGCTGGCTCTCTATACTTCTCTTCATGGGTTATTCCCAGTCCTCCGATCGGAACTCCGATTGGTAGGAGGAGCGGGATTTTTTTTTCCCGTTCCTCCGATTGAATGTCAGCCGGTAGACATCCGCTACTGGATGAGGACTGAATGTGGTAAGTAGAGGAAGGCCGTCCTCTCGATGGACTAGAGATATTGTAAGGGTCGCAGGAAATCGTTGGATGGAGGCGGTTCAAGAACGTTCGTCATTCTAGTGAGGGGAGGTATATTCGAGCAGTGGACTTCTACAGGCTAATGATGATGAATTTAGTTTTTGAGAGGAAATATAAAATATGAAGCAGGAATAATCTATCTGGGACGGGGGCGTCCAACTCTGCCCAATTCTGGCTACGTCCAGAAGGCCTCTAACGAGTTTTGACTCGTGAGTATTGACTTTGCGAGTCGTGAGCTTTTACCGTGACTAACATAGTAACTATTCATCATTCTGTGCCGCGCAGTCGATAGAAACAGCACAGATTTATAAATAGTTACTACGTAAGTCACGTTGAATACTCACGACTCGCAAAGTGATTGTTGCAATGCAAAACTCGTAATAGGCCTTTTGATATCATACGCACCTTGCACAATACCTACGGCTTTAAAATGCTCTACGATACGTAGCGCCGTAGCCAACGTAGGCCCTTGTCGTAGCAGCGTGTAGGCAGTCTACGTGACTTCTTACGAACGGTAGTTGAGTAACGAAGTACCTACACTACTTCTAATTTGATTGTTTTGTGAGATGCTTCTATCACCTGCAACTACGCACAATCCCCTCAAAGGCACGCTAAGAAACTCTTAAATTTAACCTAAAATCGTACAGTTTCTACCAAACTTGTTAAGTTAAAATAAATATAAATTTAAGTGATTATGCGTTATTAATAAACATGTTATGGTCCCACGGTACTCGTAGTTCCTGATAACCATGACACAGGGAATCCTAGTGTGGAATCAAGACTACATATGCGACCGTTGGGTGTTATATTAAGTCTGTTGAAAATAGCACTTTTGAATAAATAGGTGATTTTTGTGCGTTTCTGTTAGAAATTTTTTAGTATTCTACCTATGAAATTGAGAGAACAGTAATATACCTACGCCATCACCTGCTCTCCCTAACCTCTGTTGGAGTTAACAATGGAGTAACCAAAGCCTTCTTAAATCTTACGGAACAAGTGTGTCGCGAACCGCTAAGTGTCGAATCAATACTATACGATAAGGGGCCGTTTTGAGGTCCGAGACTTACAACTGTGACTATTTATACATCACGATAAGTTGTCGTTCTACTGGCTTATAAAACGTGGCTTGGTATCGAATTACGCTAGCATATAATAACAACTCATCATCATCATCAGCCTGTTAACCACCACTGCTGATAGAGGAAGCCTCCTCCATTGAATATAATGGAGATATAGCATTTGACATAATCATAACCCTTAGATAGCGGATGGTGATTGGTAATAGTAGTTTGGTGTCAAATACCTACTTAGGCAGATCTATGCTGATGCCCAATCCCTGGTGTAATCTCTTTGTAAGGCTTCAAAATCCACGGGACTCCTCCCGTGGATTTTGAAGCCTTACAAAGAGATTACGGAGATACGGAGGGATCTATTCTTAGGTCAGAAACACCACGGCACGAATGTGTTATTCAATTAAAATATATGAGCTTGTCATTAGAGAGAGCTCGTTACAATAATTCTAATGGACGTACCAGGGAAAATCAAAAGAAGGTTATCTTATTTCCCCAAACGGCCAGTGGGGATTATGAAAAAGTGGATCATTCCCAAAAACCCCACCAGTTGTGTTGGGGATGGCTGGCCTCTATCTTTAAGATCAAAATTAGCACACTTTTTAATTATAAAGACATCTTTTGCTATATCGATTCTTGGAATATAACTGAATTTGTCCGGGGAAGTACTATCACCGTACTTATTTCTGCTGCCAAGCGGTAATTCACATAGCTGTGTTTTGATTTGAAGGGTTTAGGTGCCGGTGAAATTACAGGTACATAACACTTTTCATCTCTATATCTCAGGGTGATTGGCGCATTGCATTGTCTCGCAAGGCACATCGTAGGTCAACATTGTGTGAGATAATACATTGTTATAGGCAGAGGTTAGCCCTTAACATCAGGCGAGCCATGAGCTTGTTCCGGCACTTGGTTACTCACCAAAGTCGCATGAATTGTCGCGTGGTTCGAAATATCCCCTTAAGTCGCCAATCACAAGTGTCGAACCTACGTTGCGGGTTAATGCGAAACCACTCAGCGCAGAGTGGTACAAATCTTTGATCGATTTCAAACAATGAAAAGAGGTTCGAAACATGCATTGTTCCATTTGGTTCCATTAACGAAATCGCGAAATCGAATACATTTTGTACTTGAATACCTTAATGGAGTAACTGCTTGCTCTTTACCAGGCTTCGTAAGTTATTTACCTAACTTTAGGCATTGTATTTAGCAGTAGAGCTCCATGTGAAAGACCACCATACCTATTTCTGCCGTCAAGCAGTACCTAGTACCCACTCTCATTGGTGTGTTCCGGTTTGAAGGGTTGGTATGTGTGATATTACAGGCTCATGTGACTTTTCTTGCTCATATCTCATGATGTCGATTTGCTCAATAAAATGCTCAAAAAACCACTAAAGCCACTCCTGCGCCAAATTTTCTAACAAAACATGTTAACATAACATATTATATGTTTGTAAAACACCAAAACATGGTGCAGCACACCCGGCTTAATATTGTTACTTCTTCACGCTCAAACGGCTGAATGGATTTGAGTGAAATTTGGAATTGTAATCCCTTATACCATGTATTAATACATAGGCTACTTTTCATCATCATTGTCATCAATTTTCATCATTGTTCACGTGTGTAAAACCGCGGGCGCAGCTAGTATTCCATAATCCATAATCTCAAGGACCGTTTTCGATCTTCAAACTTGTATCAAGTGCGTAGTAAAAACGGTGCTGGGGCATACAGTTTTGGGACGGAGGGAGTTTTAGGCTAGACGCACCCTACCTTTCTACACTGCGTCGTACGGTTCTGTCACTTTAGAACCTCAGCGGTTGTCGGTTCTGTGAGTCTATATGGACTATAATTAGCCAGTTTATCTTGCCTAATAAGTTCAAAATCATTAAAAATATAATAGTACAGGCAAATTAGCAAAAAGTGTGGACCTAAGTCGTGTAGTCGTGGATTCTTATGGAAACGTTAGATGACACGAAAGAAGCTTAACCTAGGTTTGCACCGTTTCTAGCGTTTACGGAAGGCTTTTAAATATTAGGTACAAACTTAAAAAGGCCGTAAATTTTAAAATAGAAAGAAATTACTTGATGCAAGTTAAATTACGTATAGAGAGACTGTCTTAGCGCATTATGATTTTAATAAAAACCACGTGCATGTAGGGAACACAGTGTTGAACAAATGCATCTTCCGTAAATAAATACCAGTATACAACTTCCGGCGGATGTAGTACTAATTAAATGAATAAGTTTAAGTCAATTTCCAGAACTACATTAATTTTCCCCGAAGTAGTGCGACAATAAAATATGGAAAAGTGCCTTCCGTGAGACGCACCAAGGTGCAAACCTGGTAATTTGTTTCGAACATTTTTCTGATAAGTCTATCAATTTGCACAGACTAAATTAATTTTCCCGGAGCCGCAATACCCACAAAAAGTTTTTTTTGTAAATAATTTTTTTTTGTATGTTCCGTATGTCGGATTTAAAAAATACTTGGTGCAAATATAGATCATAACGGTTCAAAGTCCAAATTGCACCGACTACTTCTATTTCCCCCATTAGTTACGGATATTAATAAGATTTTCACCCTATTTCACCCTGTTCCGGAGGGTGAAATTACTGATGCTTATTATTAGAGGTGATTTCTAAGCCATACAAAACAATTAGAAATGTTTTCATGAGTACATCTAATTAGTTCCACACTTTTGCAAAAAATCACCTCATTTGACTGTACTATAACATTATTTACATGATTTTATTTTAACTAAATCCCCCTTTTTGGGAGGCCTCTTGCAACATTTGACTTATAACGGATGACGATAAAAAACACATATACGCTTAAACGTTTTTTCTCAGTATACCAGGCACATTAACTCATAAATATATACTTAATAAAATTATGATATTACTTAATAAACTACTAATCACTGCATTCCAACTTACCACTACCATATTTACATCATATCTATTACAATATGCCCTAGCCCCTCATTCACCAATTGACGAAGAGGGGCGGGGCTTTCGAGTGAGACAGCACCATACAACATTGCATAAGTTAGAGAGAGAAAGGTGGCGAAGGTTGTAAAAGCTAGGGTTGTACGGAAGGAAGGTTTGACATCAGTTTAAGTTTGCAATTTGACGTGTGGAGTCGCAAACAATTTGTGGCTGTAACTATTCGCGTAAAATCAGAAATTTATTAATCTATTTTTAGTTTTACCAAATTTTAAAAAGAAATATAGATAATAAACGTTATTAGTAAGTAAAAGTTGTGTTTTGAAGTGGACTTTGATAAGTTTAGATTAATTTTAGTGAGTGAAGTGATAAGAAAAATGTCGGAAACTAGTAGAAGAGGGGCGGCATACACTATCGACAACATACTTGGACATACGGACAGACAACATGGTAAGTTATATTTAAATTCATCTGAATAATCGAATTTACTAAGTTAATATATTTTTAACAATGGATTTATTAATTTGACAAAAGGTAACACACGAAGAGAAAGCTTCTTAATTTTTTTTATTTAATTTAAGAAAAAATTATAAGTAATCCAGGAGGTCTAAAAAGGCCACTTTATATGAATCATAATATGAATTATTATACGATTCATTTAAAGGAATTGCTACCAGATGAATTGCCCAATGTGGCAAATTCCAGATCAGTTTGCCACAATGGGCAATTCATCTTGTAGCAATTCATTTTCCGAATTCTCAGCAGATCCTTAGCAATACCTTTATATTAATCGTCGTATTATGATTCATATAAAGTGGCTTTTTTAGACAACCAGATCTTTTAAATCTGTAGATCCTACTTACCTACCTACTTATCTTCCAACTACCTTACCCATGTGTGTTTATATAAACCACCTTTTACTCAAACCGAACACTGCACAATACCACTCAGAATTTAAACTATTACGTATTTCATAAACAGTTTTGATCTTCACAGCTCAGGGAATCCCAGTGTGGAGATCAAAGTTACCTTTCTATTTCACGTATCACTATGACAAATAATTTTAAATTATAAATTAATACTTAAACAATTACGTTAATTAGATTCACAAATTACTTATTTACGGAAATGTATACTAGAGAACCGAAATAATATTTAAAAAAAACCGGTAAGTGCAAGTCGGACTCACGTGGTGTTCCGTACAAGTTACGCTACCATATTCCATAGCCAATTATGTCTTAAGTCCATCGAGTGGAGGGCCTTCCTCTACCGCGTCGTGCGGGTTTTTAACGTCTCGGGAAGTTGATTGATGGAGGCGGTTCAAGACCGTTTGTCATGGCATTCTAAGGGGCCTATGCCCAGTAGTGGACTTCTACAGGCTGATGATGATGATGAGACAAATTAAACTTACCAGTCGATTAACACATTTTAAAAGCATTCTCTGTTTACTAATATTTTAGTTTACAGTGATTTTAATTTAGAGTTTCCTGTAAACTATAAGTAAGGACAAAAATTGTGCGTGTGGGTAAAAAAAGTGGTGGGGACGCTCAATGGTATCACATACATAATTATCTGCGAGACATGCAAACATTTGTCTTGCAGCGGAAACCAACCAGCAACCTCTTGAATCTCAGCCGGCTAGTCGCCCGGCGCGCCACAGAGGTCATCAAAATAAGAATGTAATAATAGTAATAATACTCCTTGATATAATGTAAATCCGTTAATGGCTGGTCGGTTTTGAACTATGATTTAATATTTCATTTCTAAGAGCTGTGGATTTTGTTGTGAGATAAATAAATTATGATTTAATATCTCTAATAATTTACGCAACACAAAAATATATAAACAAATGGCATTTTAAAATTATTAAAAATATTAAACGTTTCTAACGTAGTATTTCTTATAACGAGCCCTTTCATTTGATAGGTTTATAATAATGATAATTTATAATGTACATAATAACACAAGTTTTTTTTATTATCTGCTTCGCCGCCCAAAATCAACCCCCGAAATCATAATTCACTTATTAACGCTATACATTCTTGATTGGGTATATCACTTCAATTAACTCTAGCTCTGTATATTTATGTATAAAATATTAAAAAAAAACATTCAGAAGACATGGAGTATATAGGCTGTGACAGATTGACAGCCATGCAGATAGACAGACACAATAAGAGTGATCATATAATGGTTAATTTGGTATCCTTGAGGTAAAGAACCCTAACAAATCATTAAATCTAACAAAGCTATGAATAAGAGTTATGTCATAGTTGTGGTCAACGAAACGTCAGCAGGAGAATAGTAAAGTCCGTAGTGTAAAAATCGTATATTTTCTAAAATTATATCAAGCCACGATAATTTCAATTCTATTTCTGACAAAGTCAGTTAATGCACAAATTTTATTAAACAACTTAGAATCGTTTACATATAACAATAACAAGTTGTTGTATGAATAAAGTCACGTTATTTGACCTTTTAAGAAATACAGTCTACTTTGGACAACCCTTGTTATTTCAAAAACTACGTTAATTAAAAAAAAAACTATATTACAAAGAATATGATATAATGAGCACTCATGTCAACATAACGTTATCCAAATCGATTTTCATTTTAAAATATTTTTGAATAAAATAATCCATTCAAACCTCTACCCTGATTTAAAAACAAAAACGATTAAAAATATAGTTTTGACGACCCTTGAGATGGAAAAAGCAACTGCAGATTCCTTTCATGCGCACAGCATCTTAGTTGCAAGAACTATGGATTTAAATGAGTTTTATCTTAATCGGATTAGCATTGAGTTTGTCCTCGTGCCCATAATACAATGCCATTGTTTTTATAGAAAACAACAATCTTTAAATCTAGTATTAAGGTGTGTGTTCAAAGCCACATTAGAGAGGTATTACTTTCTTTTAAAATATTCTTCAGAGCTTACATATATATCATCATCATCATCAGCCGCAAGAAGTCCACTGCTGGACTATAGGCCTTAGAGTGCAATTAGGGATTTTTCATAATCACGTTTGGTGACACACATCCCGTGGTTTAATCCATTCGTTGGTTTGTACGGCAGCTACGGGAGACAGTGTGCTCTATTCTTGTCTGGACACACCACGGCCATATTTAGAATACCATCATCATCATCATCATCCTGGTAATGAGCAAGTAGTTACTCAAAGTAAAAAATGTATTCGATTTCGCGATTTATTTTACAGGGTGGCGCTGTAATGGCGAAATTATGAACACACGGGTAGAGCTACTACTCAGTAATCATAAAAAAAAAAAAAAAGGTCCATTTTAGAAATTATAATATCATCATCATCCTCCTGGTAATGAGCAAGTAGTTACTCAGAGAAAAAAATGTATTCGATTTCGCGATTTATTATAAAGTGTGGCGCTGTAATGGCGAAATTATGAACACACGGGTAGAGCTACTTCTCAGTAATCATAAAAAAAAAACAAAATTTAAAAAGGTCCATTTTAGAAATTTCCAAATTTTTTAACAAAAAAAAAAACAAAATAATGATACGAGTTTTCTATCAACTGTAAGTGAGGTTTCTTTACTCTACACAATGCTATGATCCGTGACACCGACAGAAGATTTCTGCCCTGCAGTTTTTTTTGGATGCTAGAAAATGACTTTATAATATTGGAAATAAAATTTCTAAAATGGAATTTTTTAACTTTTTTTTGTGTTTGACAAGTAGCTCTACCCGTGTGTTCATTAAATGTTGCCATTACAGCGCCACCCTGTATAGGATGATTTAGGTATGGCCGTGGTGTATCCCAGCCTAAGGGGATGGAAACGCATCTGCCTGAGTACTTAACACCAAACTGCGATCACCAATCCGCCTGCCATAGCGTGGATGATTATGGCAAACTTCACTTCTATCCTGCTGTCCATCATCGACGCCTTCGGACACACTTCAACGGTGCTGCCACCAACCCAAAGTCCTGCTCTGTTACTTTAAGAAGCTGGGCTGGCTGGGGGTAGGGTTAGCACAGGGGGACAATGCACAATACACCCCACAGCGGGACGTCAGTGCAGGTCTTAACACCCCTACTTAGAATTAGAACTAGAATTAGATTATGGCAAATCTCTGCATTGTATTCAATGGGCGAGGCTTTTTCCAGCAGTGGACGTAAACAGGCTGGTAATGATGATGATGATTATGATGAGGTATGGTAGGTATGTTAGGCAGAATTTAAAGAATGTTTATTAATTGTTTGTGTAAGCCCACTTAGCGATCTATAAGCCTTTTCCTTACCGTATAAGAAGTTCAACATAATTTCGTATTCTAAGTAGCTTAGCTACTCATACGAGAGCAAAAGCGGATTGAATTGTCAGTAAGTTGCAAAGCCATTTGAAATAATGACAATAATGTTGCCGTTTGTGACTTCTGTCTTGAGTAAAGGCTACTTAAAACGGCAGAGATGGCTTTAAAATTGAAAAAACAAATTAGTATTACTAAGATCAAACAAATACATAAATAATATAATTGAAGTTATCGTGGCTTGGAAATCGAATAAATATAAATAATATAATACAGTAAATAGAATACATATTGGAATAGGTGAATAATGCACGTGGTGTATAGTCGAGTTTTTTCTAAAATATATAAATAATAAAAAATAATGATAATATATTTTAATAACATATTTGTAAATATATATTTGCATCTTAGATAAATATATTAATATACATTATTAATAACATCATAAAGCAGTTACCTGAATAACAGTACCCCGTATAGGGTGTCGCAAAAGTTTTAAAAAGTATTTATTTTATATCTCTTATGATAACAATACCAATATTTACAATATGGCATATAGTAAGTATTACCTACTAAAATAAAGTAAAAATCAAAATAAAATAAATTAATACATAATTAAATAATTTAAACTTTAGCGACGCGTTACCCGAGAGCTGACTCATCTGTTCATCAGCCATTTATGGTTTCAATGCAGCCAGTTACTTGAGGATGATTTTTTCTGGTAGTGATTTAAATCAGTTGAGCTATCTTTAGATCGTTCACAAAGGTCTTTAGATAGCTCAACTGTTTCAATTGTATTTTTAAATTTTGTATTAGACTTGTATTAGATGTATTCTTTCAAATAAATATCTAATCATCAATGCGACCTTATTGAATTGATATGACGTCGGATCTGTGGGGTTAGCACGAATAATTTACGTTACCAAGACGCTAACGAGACGATCGCAAATGTCAAATATTGGCCAATGACATCAGGGTAACTTGAAATCTTAGTAAGTTGATTGGTTCATATTTGACGTTTAATATCCGCTAGCGTCTCGATAACGTTAGATGTTCCTGATTGGGCCTCTGTATACGGTTATGTATAGCAAAAAAGATAATTTTTTGAAAAAAAAAGCATAAACCGACTTCTTTTAAAAAGCTCTAAATCAATTTCGATAAAATTTATATGACATACCAAACAAAAAAAAATCATCAAAATCAATACATAATTGAAGGAGTAATCGCGTAACATACATACAAAAAAAACATACAGTCGAATTAAGAACCTCTTCCCTTTTTTGAAGTCGGTTAAAAACATGTTATAATGCTAGGAGGTGAATAATAAATTTACTTTCCTGGCCTGAATCCGTTCCTGGATCTTCTCGAATAAACTATGCTTCTGGCTATTGTGTAGAAAAATTGAGTGCCAATTTGTAAGGATTACATGATCAACATTACTTTGTGTAGGCTCAAAGTCTTTACAACTTTTACTATGATTATGTAAAAGAGGTGAAATTATCGTGGCTTGGTATCATATTAGAAAAATTAAATCAAATCAGTTCCCGTCTCACGACCTTCGAGCGTGGTCGTGGTCACATTGCTCATGAGGACCTCAAAAAGATCAACGAAACGTCAGCAGGAGAATATTAAAGTACGTGGTGTATAGTCGTAATTTTTCTAAAATAATTGTAACTTATATCAGGGCCCTTATTCGCTATGACCAAACGTAACATAACGCGGGCTCGTTACGATATCTGCGTGGAATCATCGCTGAATCGTATGGGTGACGTCACACGTTATTGACAAGGAATCTCTTAGGTCATAGCAAGCGTTACATTACGAAGATTTTTTTTCATCATATCATAACTAAATTAACAATGTCGTGGTGTGTTTAGCCTAGAATAAGCACCTCCCTCTTCTCCCATGGATGTAGTTAAAGCTGCCTGAGGGATTACACCAGGAGATGGGTAGCAGCATCCACCTGAGTAGGTATAACACCAATACTGCGATCACCAATCCGCCTGACAAGCGTGGTGATTATGGCAATTCCCCCCCATTGTATTTTATGGGGTAGGCTTCGTCCAGCAGTGAACGTTTCAAGGATGCTGATGGTTAAAACTTGTTTAAGGAATATGATTGATAAAATAGCTAAAATATTTTTTCTCGACGAGTAATAGCGCTTACTCAGAAGATGCATTTCGTTCATATTGTACAAACAAGCCCGCGTTGCAACAACTTGCAGTCAATAGCTAAATTTAATCAAATGTATTCCTTCTGCAAATACAAAACAATTAAACCCAGTTTCCCACCGGCCTCATGACATCTATCTCTTAATCCTCTGCAAGTTTCAAAACGTTCACAAATCAACTGCCATTTAATAGTCTGGCCACCCCAATTACTAAACTAATTTGATCAAAAGGTCACGGAAAAATAATCTTTATTATTGATACATATAGAGATGAAGCTTGTCTAAATAGATTTTGTATAGAATCTCCCCTAGTAAGTTATTAACAAAATACTTTTTGTTATGCACTTACCGTCACTTTTCGTTCGCTATTTATTTATACTAATTCTATTTTGATAATGTGTTGTTATAATTGTCTGGTATTACAAGGATGAGTTGTATAGGATGTTTTGTACTATAATCAGGACAATTATGGCACGGTGTATCAAATAGTTTTGTTAGTTGAGAGTACAGATACTTGAGTGTATTTATAATGATTTGATGTTACAATGAAGTTGTTTCGTACTTGAGAGTTTTTTTTAGCAGCCGATAAAGGTGCCTACTCAAGAAGACCCACAATGGACGTCCCTTGTTATATTAAGGTGTCCTCTTGTGTTTGCTAACATTTAATAAAAGGTATTTAATAGAAAACTAAATAATAATTTAATAAAATGTTGCGATAAGGACGGCTAAAATAGTAGGACGAAATCAATACAAAAAATAGAGGATATGTTTTTTTTATTGATTATTGCCAATCATTGCTCATAAGTGTTGATAAGGTCCTATCAAATAAAATCATTTATTTTCAGACAATAAATAGTCCATTATGATAATTTTGTTTATGAATTTTTATATCTGAGACAGAACACTTACACACTTACACTTACACGAACTCACCCACACATCACACAAACAAACACTCACACAAAACACTAAAATCCACTCACATCCATAATGTCACATAGGTACTTACATAATGTAGGTACTTGCCTACATTACGTTTTGTCATAAGTATATCAACAATTTTATTTGTTTATTATTTATTATCTTTAGTAACAAAGTATAACTTATAAAATGGTTAATAACACGTACAAACTATAAAATCTATAATGTTGCCGAATCCGTGTATGCAAGAGCTCTGTCATTTGATGGCGGAGAATGTGTGTTGAGGATGGAATCTGACCCCTGAGATACAGTTTTACACTAGTTCGGGGGATGGTGCGCATCCAAACCATGCAACTCCGTTGTCAGTAGCATTGTTTTTGCTTGTAACTTCATTATGTTTAGTAACTTCATAAAAAATAAGCGGTTGTCTGGAAGAAATCGCTGTCTGCGATAAGACCGCCGATTGTAGGACTTAAACTGTAGGTTTATATTAAGTGTATATCTTACATTGTGTCCTCAATAAAGTTTTTTTTTCATTTTTCATTTAATTTCATTGTGTTAGTAAATTGATTTACGCAAGGTTAGTAAAAATAGATTGGCAAATAGCACAATAATGGCACGTAATTATAAATTAAAGTCTAAATCTAACTAAAAACTAATTAATTTGTTCAGGAATCATCCCCCCATCAAACCATGATCTGAGATGACTCTCTGAACAAATCGTACCCAGATAGGGGAGAGGCAATTCACTGCCACTGTTTTAAGAATGTATTGGCTTTATGAATATGCTTATATTATGCACTATGATTCTTTCGTCTTCCTACCTCTTTTTTTTTCCTAAAAAAAACACTGTTTATTTAAAATTCTACTGTTTCTACTGTTAACTGCTACTGTGAACTGTATTATTCGCCTGTTGTGTGTTTCTTTTAATTTGATTTATGCAACCAATTTTTGATTATCAATTCCTAGACTTGTCTTTTTTATGATTCTGTGATATTTAGTTCGTTTTGGATGATTTTTCTTTGATGGAGTAGAATGATTCCAAGGTCGTCAAATAAAAAATAATGCACTTTTTTGTAATTCTTAAAATACCACCTTATTACTTTGGTTTATCAAAACAAGCTACAAGCTGTGTTTGTTGCCCTGATTCTTCCAGGTTTAGACGCGTTAAAACAGGAGTAAATTTAGTCTAGAGTCTAGACTAAATTTACTCCTGTTTTTTAACGCGCTGTTTGGTCATGACGATATGCGTATGTGACTGCTGGGTGCTATGTTATGTTATGTTATATTATGTTATTTTCAAAACGCTCTTCGTGAAGTAAATGAATAAAAAACATTTAAATTTTAATTTGACTTCAAAATTTTTGCTATACTGTAATTTTTTATGAAAACTGAACAAATCCAGCAACAGATGCAGTAAAAGTCTTTTCACACCACCTGCTCGACAATGTCTAATTACAAATCATGCAACCTCAACGTAAAGTAAAGCATTGTCTCTCTAGGGATATAAAGTTGTATGAAACTCCCTAGGGATTAAAGTGATTTGAATTTGGAACGTCAAATTCGTGTGGAGACTCGTGGAAAACTCTTAGTAAAAAAATTCTCATATGGCATTGTAAAGAGGTTTGTTCGAAAATAGAACTGGCCAACATAAGCAGAACTCCAAAAAAAAAAAAAAAGGTGCGTTTACAAAGAATGTGAAACAAAAGATTCTTTTGTTTTTTGTTGTTTTGTTGGTGCTATGATTTTCAGTAAATTTTATTGCAATATTCATGTTGATAAAAAATTACAAACGATAGTGATTCTACTCCAAAGTTTATCAAAACAGACGCTTTAGACATTGTTGATAACCTACTACCGCAAAAATCAAAACAAGCCCTGGCTTTTTATTGTCTCACAGAAAGTGTGAAAAGTAGAGTATGCTCTTCTGGAATAAAGCCTGTCTTCGTCTTGGGCAGCTTGAACCCCTCGCTTCACTCAGGACTCTATATAACTCCCTCGCTACACTCGGGAGTTAACTTTAGAGTCCCTCGTTACGCTCAGGGTTCAATATGCGGCCCGCGACATAAGGCACTGCTTTATTCCCTTAGTGCATAATCTACTATACTAATCTATTACGCGAGAGGTTGGGCAGCAGCATCCACCTGAGTACTTAACACCAACCACAATCACCAATCTGCCTTCCAAGCGTGGTGATTATAGCAAATGCCCCTATTGTATTCAATGGAGGAGGTGGTGAACCTTACCTAGTAGGTTTTTTGAGTTGAAAAGTTATGGAACATGTTTTCTTGTTTAAGATCGAGTGGAGCTCAAATGTGAGAATGGCGCGCACTCAGACTCAGAACTCGAGCACGAGCAAGCGGAGCATAGTGAGCACGACGTGCACAATGAGCCAAACGAGCACGAGCACATGGAGGCTATGGACGCGGGACGGCCGCGTAAGGTAACTTTCTTAGATACATTGTGCTTTATAGTAAAGTATATCCGTTAACATGCCGAGTATTTAGAATTTTTTCTACGAAACTTTCCAAGATATTGTTTCCAAGACTTACTTCTTCGAGATAATTAACCGACTTCCCAAAAAAGGAGGAGGTTCTCAATTCGTTTGTTTTTTTTTAAATGTTGTTACCTCATATCTCCGGCGTTTATGAACCGATTTGGAAAATTCTTTTTTTTATTTGAATAGATATACTTCCAGATTGGTCCCATTTTTTTCAGAATCCAGTTCTGATGATGAAATCCATGAGGAATTGAGGGAACTCCTCAAATATTGTAGGCATACATATGGCGATTTTGATATTTTCAGCAACAAACCAAACATTTGCATTCAAAAAGTATCATAATCCTTTCACCACTATGGTTCTTTCATAATTTTTTTTCATTCAAATATTTAGTCGAATACAATGGCGGAAGTCGGTTTTTAAATGAAAATTTATAGCCATAAACTTTGACGAGGACGTTAAATGATGGACTTTGCTTCTACCGATTTTACACTCTGATATAATATTTCTAAGTACCTATCTAAAATACTACTAAATATCTTAGACTAGATTTTTCATTCGCCTCTGTTAAGGCTGGTACCTATAAGTAGATAAATAGATTATAACTTTATTGTACAACATAAACACAAAACAAAAAAAAGAGATACAAAGTTTCAAGTAAAATGGGTCTTATCGCTTAAGAGCGATGTCTTGTTCTTCCTTTGGATGGGCAGGATCTATTTAACAAATAAAGACGGCGGCGTACATCTTAGTAATAATCACAATCACAAGTCATCATCATCATCATCAGCAGCCACTGCTGGACGAGACCTCCTCCATCGAATTCAATCACAAGTACAATATAACAAATTGTCATTAATTTTATTTATTTTAGTCGATTGATTGTTGTGTTGAGATTAGTTAGTAGTTCATTAAAACTTAATTCATGTTTGATATATATTACGTTGTATATTAAACATGTTTTCAATAAGATACTACATGGATTCAACTGATACGAAGTTGGCCTGGCGCCTATAGATTTACGGTATTGAAATCAAATATTATATTAAGAGGGCGCTCCAAAAATATAATGCTGATTTGCCTAGTTATTGTGAGTAAACCAGATATCATAAAAAACTGAAATACGTGATTTTTCAACGTTTTTTCTATCCGTGACCAAGCCAGAAACACAATTGGCAGACATTTCTTCGACTCGATACTTTATTTTTTTGAAAGTTATGCCTTTAAACTAGATTTTTTTAAAGTAACTTTAGTCACATATCCAAAATAAATACTCACCGAGGGAAAATATAGTTTATTATCCGTGACCAAACCAAAATTTACCTAAACTAATTAGTATTCTCATAATAAATTAAATATATGATTTGAGACTTTACTCCTGTGAAAGATAGGGTCGTGCGATATTCAATCTTATTCCGTATTTGCGTCTAAAAGACGATTCATACATATTATATTTTCGAAGCGCGAGGGCGCTCCGAAAATAAAATCTCTTTAAGAGGTTAAACAAGTTTTCAATAAGATACTCCATCGATTCAACTGATACGAAGGTGGTCTAGCACCTATAGATTTGCGGTCAATGTTCTTTAAGACATTTTTGTACCTTGTACCTTTTTGAATGATAATGATTATGTATTGAACCACTGCTATAGCAAAGATTGTGTTGTCCCGCGCAAGCAGGTGCGCCGCAGCCGGACCACCTTCACGACGTACCAGCTCCATGAGTTGGAGCGCGCGTTCGACAAGACGCAGTATCCCGATGTCTTCACGAGGGAGGAGCTAGCGATGAGGCTGGATCTTAGCGAGGCGAGAGTGCAGGTATGTTAATTCAATCTAAATATAAAAGGAGTTGTTTCAAAATAGCCTATTATGCCACCAGACAGAGAATGGCGAAAAAATCTGTGATTTTTCGAAAAAAAATACTCTTTGAAGCTTAAATATCTACATAAAAATGTTTGAAATTCGAAGAATTTTTACAATGGTAACATATTTTCTTGGGCAGCCATGATAGTGAATGTTGCGTTTATTGCTCTGTGGTTGCTTGCTTCATTTGTTTGTTCGGAGTTAAAAACATAGTGTTTCTATGCTCTTTACAGTTGTCAACTGCTATTGGAGCATTTTACCTCAGAGTATATTGTATCCACTCCGCCATTTTATGTTATGTATTGTGTTACTCTCCGTGATAAAGATATTTTTAGGAATTGCATTAAATGAAGCGATATAATAAAAAAATTACAGTGGGAAAAGGGTTTACATGTATTTAGCCACGTGTATACAAGTGAACAGCGACAAGGGCTAGGTTCCATAAATTGTGAAACAACTCCTTTGAACATCTTTGGCCATCAGATTTGGCTATCCTAAGATCGTTTGTAACTGTCTTAAAAATCTCAACTGATTCATTTGTATTTTTTGAAATATGTTTAAACTTGTATCATATCATATCATTTAGTTTTAGTTAATAACATTTTATAACTGGCCAAGTGCGTGTCAGACCACAAAATGTAGGGTTCCAAACACACGTCACAGTTTTTCATGTCTTTTGGTTCATAACTGTGAAAGATACGACGCTGTGACAGACTGGGACAGACGGATGGACGGCCCGAATTATCTTTTAAGGGTTCCTTGTTGGACTTGGAACCCCAAAAATTGTTTTTTTAGTGACTGACTGACTGTCATCAGTGGATGGCTATTAAACCCTTTAAATTTAATCGTCCTACTCACCTTCACACTTAGTGGTATAAATAGTTAGGGAATGCGACAGCGAAATCATTTTACCGCAAATCCCTTTACAACGAACTAACGCCAGCAAGACATAATTATTGAGATATGTAATTTTTATGGTTCCGTATTCATTTTGATCGTGATCGCAAATAGCCATCTATTTTCATCAATTAAATCGCCATCACAAAAAGTGGAATCAATGCAGCACAAGAGGCCCTCGATTTCTATAGAACGCGTGTCGATTACCGAGAGCTATCGACATTTCATTGAGACCTCAATTGCATTCTAAATTTCAACTTAAACTTGTCTGTCCCAATGGAATTTCACCTTTAACACAGTAGTAATAAAGTTGAGGGTGGTGTAAGGTTAGTAAGTTGGGGGCGTGTAAGTCTTTTGTCGGTGAACGCTTTCGTTCGAGTGGATTAAAAGCAATTTGCGCGATGTAGAGTGTGATTTAAGAACTTGGGCTCACCCTACCACTTGGTGACTATTAGGGCTGTTACTAACTTGTAGATGAACAGTGATAGTTCTATAAAATTTAATTCCAAACCCTTTAAAGAGTCTTCAAAAGCTCCAATATAAAGAATACGTCTTCAAAAGGTTTAATAGGAAATTACAAAGTATAAAATTATGGTTCACGACCCTGCACTTCGCAGGCATTTTTTTTTATGCTACTTGGCAAGCATACAAGCTTACGGCCCACCAGATGGAAAGCAGTTACCGTAGCCTATGAACGCCTGTAACACCAGAGGCATCATACGCGCGCTGCCGACCCTGAGACATAAAGATGAAAAGTCTCATGTGCCTGTAATTTCACCGGCACCCGTACCCTTCAAACCGAAACACAGCAATGCGAACACTACTGCTTGGCGGCATGAATAGGTTCAGTGGTAGTACTTCCCCGGACGAACTCTTTCACAAGAAGTTCTACTACTAACCAAAGAGCCATAGAGTTGAACGTAAAAGTGCACAGACTAAAAAGTGACGTCTAGTCTTTATCGTGCTGTGACAGTTACCTTTTTGTTGCCAACCATGCGTCGGCAATAGTCGACATAGTAATCATTCAAATAGGAATTTAAAAAAAAATTGGGTAATGTATTTTTATCGTCATCCTGTTGCGGGTTCTTTCGTGGTGACACTGCTTTAGGTAATGAGTAATGACCCCTAAAAAGGGCCCATGACCAACCGTGAAATAGTACGGTGAATGGACTCAGTGCGCTTCGCAGAGTAATAAATAGCTTTGATAAACTCCTTAGTCATGTTTTTCGTAGTTCCTGATACCCACGACACATTGAACCCAAATGTGGGATCAAGACTATATAATATATGTTGTATAACTGTTGGGTGTTATGTTATGTTTTGTTGTTGTTTAGAGAACTGTATCGTTTGACGGCTCCATGCAGACCCAAGTATGCTCCTCATTTGGATATTATATAAATCAAGTCAATGGATTTTTGGCACAATCTAGAAACAAATCTAATCCAAAGCCTGTGGTTTGTCGGTGTCCTATTAAATTGCAAAAAAATAAAATAGAATGGGTTAGAAGATTTCATATAAATCTTTGAGTCTGTGATTTTGAAACCATAAAATTTTATAAGAAACTCTCAGATATTAGTCTAGATATTAGTATATCGATCATGTTTTCAAAATATCATGGAGTTTTATGAGATAATAACGAAAATAGGGACAGTCTTTTGTTGTATGCAGAAGGCTCAAGCGTCCTAGCAGAACACTCCTCATAAAACTAGTTTGATTTTAAATTTTGGCACATCCCTAGTGCTTATTATCTGATAGGGCCTCCATCAAATTACTTTCAAGTGCCTATTATTCATTATTTTATTGGAAAGTCATTAATCAATTTTTTTGAAGTTCATTAATAAAACTGTAGTTATTGTTTTTGAAAGTGTTATGGGAAATGCTAGGATTTTATAATATCATAAAAATTACCAACCAGGTGGAGATCGAACCTGGGACCTTTTCCTTGATACGTAGATGCGTTAACCGCTACGCCACTGGTCGACTCCACGGCTGGTCAAAATCGTGGGTCCTTGTGATTTTTAACCGACTCCCCAAAAAAGGAGGAGGTTCTCAATTCGGTTGTATTTTTTTATTTTGTTTATGTTTGTTACCGCATATCTCTGGCGTTTATGATCAGATTTGGAAAATTCTTTTTTTATTTGAATAGATATACTTCCAGATTGGTCCCATTTTTTTCAGAATCTAGTTCTGATGATGGAATCCATGAGGAATTGAGGGAACTCCTCAAATATTGTAGGCATACATATGGCAATTTTGATATTTTCAGCAACAAACCATTTGCATTTGCATTTAAAAAGTATCATAATCCTTTCACCACTATGGTTCTTTCATCATTTTTTTTTTTCATACAAATATTTAGTCGAATACAATGGCGGAAATCGGTTTTTTAAATGAAAAGTTATAATAAATAAAATACTTTTGACTTTTTTATAAACATTGGCTCATCTAACTTCCTCTGAAGTTAAAATGGTATGTTCAACTTCATTTTGAATCTTTTTACATAATAGGTACATAAATACTACCCTTGATCTGTTGCAGTCGGGTAAAAAGGCTCACGGGCCATATTTATTAAATTAATAAGCACACAGTTTGTAAAAGATTTTATAATATGACAGAAGTTACCTACCAGTAGGGAATCGAACCCGCTTCCAAAATATTTTGTGACAAAATCCATTCATAAACCAATTATCTACAAGATAATTGAGATGATATTTTTTTGATGGTCTTTGTTTAATATGGCAAGCTAGTTAATAAGTAACAAGTTTCACAAGTTAATAAATAAGTTTTCTAGGACCTACACATAGGCATGACTAGCTTCCTAATGTATTTAAGTACCTTACATGATTGCAGACAGCTATTGTTTGTTCCCAGCATTTCTTTCTTCATCTGTTCAAATGTAGAAACCTGTTATTGGCCCTATGTTTATATCTCTAAGTTTCTGTTTACACATTTTGTATCGCTGTTGGTTTATCTCAATAAATAAATAAATAAAATAAAAGATGTTATTCTTTTTACATCTAAAATTATATGTAGTTTTGCATTTAATGCCTCAACTACACTAACCCCCCCCATTCAAGGATCCTAGTGGTAGAAATTAGTCCCCGTACCGTAATTACGACGCTACCGCAGGCCACTTGTGCCTTAAGCACGATTAGTTTAAACCATTGTGCGAGCCACTTGCTGTGCAGTCGGGTAAATGCTTTTGATTGGCTGTTGTTAAGAATTTTCATCAATGATTTTAAAATAGAGATCCTTTACTAGACCGACACTTAAATCGCACGACATTAAAAAATCTCAGGAAGTCGATGGAAGCAGAAGACTCTAGAACGTTCGTCATGGCATTGACGAGGGGAAGAGGGGGGATATGTCTAGTGAGCATTTACTGGCTGATGATGTTAATGATGTATTACTGTAAACAAATAGATAACATAGCACCCAACAGTCACATGTGTCCTGATTCCACACTTTTTAAAAGATTACCTAAGTGTTAGTATCGGGAACTACAAACTCGATGGTATTTGTATTTATTTATTGCTGACAATGTACATACAATATAGTTAGTAATATGTCTTATTTTTACTGTTAGTCAGGTAGGTACATGAACTCCGTCAGGGCGTTGCAATTTGGAGTCAAAATCAAGAATAAAAATTACAGAACAATACTTATGCTAGTTATTAAAATACAAGTCCAAACAATTTAAACCTTTTTGGTACCACAAACCCCAGACCTGCTTCCTAATTGGTAGCAAATGGCAATAGAGAATGCACCAATGGGGATCATTTTGGAAGCTTTAGCGCTGTCCAACTCTTTTGAAACTTGAAAGGAGGAATGTCAAGAAGTTTCCCCTATTCAAGTTTCATAAGATTTAGATAGCGCTAATGCTGCCAAAATGATCCCCATTCTTGAATTCCCCATTGCCATTTGCTACTGTAATTGGTGACAGGAGTAATTCCAATAAAGCCGCGTGGCCTGATGTCGCTCTGCCCCTCGACTGCTAAAATGGAAAATTGCAATATCTCAAAGTCAAAGTCAAAGTCAAAAAGAACTTTATTCATTGAAATCACAAGGATCATTTTGAATCGTCTTATATAAAATTAAATTACTCCTGTTCCAACGCGACCAAGCCTAGAAGAATCAGGCAACAAACTCGGCTTGGCTTACATAAATGGTCCGTCTTACCACTAGGTGAGAAGCGCCTGTGTGGTGCCTCGGAGCAAGGAGTTGCTGATAAATAAATAAATGAGAACTTAAAAACCTTAGGAAGGTAGTCAAAAGTAAATAAACATCAGCAAAAATATGCAAGACAGCACACGCTACGCTTGTTATACTTATAAATAATAATCTAATACAAACATGTAAATAGGTAAGTACAGATATTGCAAATTTCCATTTTAGCAGTCGAGGGGCAGAGCGACATCAGGCCACGCGGCTTTATCATTAATATAGTCATCAAGAGTGTAATACGCTTTTTTAATTAGATTCATCTTTATGTAGGATTTAAATCTTCGAATAGGAAGTTTAAATGCACCTTCTGGAAGTTTATTATAGAACCGTACAGAATTCCCCATAAAAGACCCACTTACTTTCTTTAATCGAAATTTTGGTATATTTAGTTTGTGTTTATTTCTCGTGTTAATACCATGCACGTCACTTTTTATCATAAAACTATCCAAGTGTTTATGTGTATGTAATAATATTTCATAGATATATTGCGATATTACTGTAAGAATATTAATTTCTTTGAAACGCTCTCTCAAGGAGTCACGCGACTTCATTTTATAAATGGCACGTATTGCCCGTTTTTGCAAGACAAAAATAGCTTGGATATCTGCTGCTTTACCCCACAGTATGATACCATATGACATAACACTATGGAAGTAGCTAAAATAAACAAGCCTAGCTGTAGCTTCATCAGTAAGCTGCCTTATTATACGAACTGCATATGCAGCGGAACTAAGTCTACCAGCAAGAGCCACAATTTGTGGTGCCCACTGCAAGCCCGCATCAATATTAAGCCCTAAGAAAATGGTAGACTTGACAAGATCAAGTGTCTCCCCATTTATTTTAATATTAGTTGGATAATGTTTTACATTTGGCAATGTGAATTTGATGCATTTAGTTTTTTTAGCATTAAGCAAAAGATTATTAACTGTGAACCACTCAAGAACACGCGATAGTGAATCATTTACATCATCGTAATTAGATTTAGATCTATCAACTTTGAAAATCAAAGAAGTATCGTCAGCAAACAGAACTATGTCACATATGTCTTTCACAAAAAACGGGAGATCGTTAATGTAAACTAGGAATAAAAATGGGCCTAGTATTGAACCCTGTGGCACCCCCATGACAATAGTCGATCCTGAAGACCTTTCACCACCAACATCAACTTTTTGGACTCTATTGGATAAGTAAGAATTTACAAGATTAATTGCCTGATTTTGTATGCCATAATGTTTTAACTTGGAAATTAAAGTATCATGCCTCACGCAGTCAAAAGCTTTGGACAGGTCGCAGAAAACTCCGATCGCGTCCTGCGAGTTCTCCCATGCTTCAAATATGTGTTCTAAGAGCATGGTACCAGCATCGGCTGTCGAACGACCCTTAGTAAATCCAAATTGATGACTATGAAGAAGTCCGTGGAGGTTGAAGTGTGACAATAACTGAGTAAGAATAAGTTTCTCAAAGATTTTACTTAACGCAGGCAATATAGAAATTGGCCTATAATTACCTGGATCTTTTTCATTACCAGACTTGAACAAAGGAATTAATTTACTATGTTTCATAAGATCAGGAAAGACTCCCTCGTCAACACATCCATTGAAAATATAGGCCATACACGGCGCAATATCAATAATTATAACACCTAACACCTTTGTAGATATTCCCCAAAGGTCTTCAGTATTTTTAATATTAAGTGACTTAAATGTCTTAACAATATCAATGGCATTAACGTATCTGAAACTAAACGCGACCTCACACTTATCAACACTTAATTCCAATAAAGTAAATGCTCCAGAGGCAGTTGATTTTAAAGATTGAGTCACAATATTAGGTATACTAGAGAAAAAACTATCAAAGGCATTTGCGACCTCAATATTATTTGATAATATTGTATTGTTTACGTTTAAATTAATTTGTTTACTACGAGGTTTAGCTTTACCTGTTTCATTATTTATTAATTTCCAAGTTGTCTTAATTTTATTTGTTGATTTTTCTATTTTATTTCTCAAATGCAATGATTTTGCTGCATGACAAACTTTTTTGAAGGTCTTGGAATAGTTCTTTATGTACAAGATAAACGTTGTATCGTGCAACATTGATTCTCTAGCCGCATAGAGTTCATATAATTTATTCCTACTTCTATAAATACCGGTTGTAGCCCAATCAGCTAACCCGACATTAGCTCTAGCTTTACATTTTTTTAACTTAAATATCTCACTATGTTCCTCACATATCAACTTAAACAAACTAGTAAAAAGGTCATTCGGATCATCTACGCACGGTACAAGGGGCATTTTAAGTTCAATACTGCCCTGGAACTTCTTAATGCGACTTTCTGTGATAGGCCGATAAGTGAATTCCTTAGGTTCATCTACAAAATTACAAGTAAATATAGCACTGTGACCATAGTGATCTGAGGTGAAATGTTTAATTACTGATTTATCAATTGGAACACTACTGCAATAAATATTATCTAAACAGGTGGATGTTGTTAGTGTCACCCTTGTAGGTTCTTCGAAGAGGTGATTTAAGTTAAAGCATTTAAATAAATTAAGCAGCCTCTCAGATAGAGGATTAACCGGAATATCTATATTGAAATCTCCGCAGACTATTAGCATTTTATTACAAATAAAAGTTTTAAGCAATGCTTCTTCCATAGTGGATTCAAATAATGCGAAGTCTGCGTCAGGGGGACGGTAAACGCTCACAATGATATGCCGCTCTAGCTCAACACAAGATAGCTCAATAGTCCTCTCAATAGTGAGATTTGCAACATCTTTACGTTCCTTGCATTTTAAAGTATTTCGAACAACAATTAAGGAACCCCCACGTATGGCGTTTTTGCGTTTGTATGAACTTACAATATTATAATTCTCATAATAAGGGAGTAAATCAAATTGTAACATCCAGTGTTCAGTTACACACATAATATCAACATTAAAACGATTTAAAAATAATTCTAATTCTAAGATTTTGCTGGGAAGGCCTTGCACATTTTGATGTACTACATGTAATGTGCCCGGCTGTCTCATTGTCGAACTCGTCAGTTTAAATGACTGTCAGCTACTCCTACTTGTTTGCCCTCATTAGTACTACTACTAACTACGGGCTTGTCGGTGAACTGCGTTATAGTACTTATAACGGGATCAAAAATATTAAATGCTAACAATTTAGCAATTATTAATTTACTATGTCTACTCAAATACATAGTATCTTGTGTCAAAATAAAATTACTAATAAAATTATTAGTATCAAAATACAAAACGTCTCTATGACGACATGTCAAATTATACAGCATTAAATTAAGATTCCAAATTTTTTGATTATCTTTAGTACTCAAACATTTTGAGTAAGGGAAAGCACATAAAATTAATTTTCCCAGTCCTGAATCTAGCTTTTGTAACAAAGTCTCAACTAACTTAATAATATCCAAACGCGTTACACCACTACTCTCACCTAATTGTACTAACAGAGTGGTGTTGTTGTCAAAGCAATCCTCCCTCTTTATAGTATCTATAAGTTTGTTAATAGGGGCATTAGGAAAGCAATTATTTGTCACAACTTGCCCTAACAGGTCACTAAGGAGCAAGCTTATCCCAACACCTATCTTATCTGAATACACCACAGTCTTCCGGGTCTGACAACAGGATTTAATCTGTCTAACCGGAGACTGCGTACCAGGTGTGGAAACTACTTCAACCTGAACAGTAGGTTTAGCCTGACTCTGCGATGCACATGTTGCAATGTGTGTTAAAGCACCTAAAGCTGATCCAGAAGGCTCTGATACAGGAAGGTCCGTCTGTGAGCTACTATTACATACTTGTACATATGTGCTATCATCACTCAGTATCTCTACGATATTATTCATTTTCTGAATATTGTCAGATGCTTCTCGTTCAGCTTTTTTATATTTACACGTTACATCATGAAGTGATGTTTCTAAACTTTTAATTTCCTCTGACATATCAACTAACTCTTTTGAATTTCGTCCTATCAAATTATAGCAGGAATTAAGTTCCTCATTTAAATAACATTTTTGCTTAATATGCTTGGCATAACTTAGGACATTTTTATGCTTTTTAAGCTTTTTCTCAGTTTTTTTTATAAAATTACTTAGCTTCACATATTTTTTTATTCTGTTACTCCCCTTCACTTGTTGAAATTTACTTTTACAATTTGGTGTAGTGAGATCTATCGTTGAGAAGTTAGAAGCACTTTCCATGAGTTCCGTCTGTACTTACCTATTTACATGCTTGTATTAGATTATTATTTATAAGTATAACAAGCGTAGCGTGTGCTGTCTTGCATATTTTTGCTGATGTTTATTTACTATTGACTACCTTCCTAAGGTTTTTAAGTTCTCATTTACGATGTATCAGCAACTGCTTGCTCCGAGGCACCACACAGGTGCTTCTCACCTAGTGGTAAGACGGACCATTTACGTAAGCCAAGCCGAGTTTGTTGCCTGATTCTTCTAGGCTTGGTCGCGTTGGAACAGGAGTAATTTAATTTTATATAAGACGATTCAAAATGATCCTCGTGATTTCAATGAATAAAGTTCTATTTTGACTTGACTTTTGACTTTTGAATTATTAGCCTTCGAGCACCACGGAAGGGAGTAGCCATTCGCAGCGTTCCCCTCTGTCAAACTAAATACAAGCGAAAGTAGGCATATGCGTTTAATAAAACTAGTTGTTATTCTGTGCAAGGTTTGTTAGTGTGAGTGTCGTCATTACAGTGTTGTATTTGGATGCGTATATGCGGAATTGCGCTTGTGTGCACATTTCCCCCCGCAAAAAATGACAGAACTATTTGAATGGTAATATATCGCTAAGGCTACTCCCTTCCGGCCCGCGTGGAAGTCCGTGTTGCTCGAAGTTATTAGCCGATCATAAAAAACATTTTGTCCCGCAGCGAGATCGAACCCGCACCTCGCGTCCTACGATCGTACGCTTATTATTATTATTTGATACGTAATTATTGTATTTTTTTTTTGTGATTATTTATGTATCGATTTTGTATGTTTATTCACTTGTTTATTATTTTAAACGACTTCTTGTATCTATGACTTTCCTAAGTGCATGTAATATGTGCCTATTGAGAAATAAATAATTTGAATTTATTACTGTTTGATATTTAGGGCATTTCTATCATACAGATAGAGAAAGGCCGCCTGATGAATGCAACTAAATTGCTAGTAACTAGCAAGTGAAGTGAAGTTTGAAGTTTCTCACTTCACTTGCAAGTGTGAAGTTGTGAATCATTTGTAATTAGGTGAGAAAGAAATGAGCGTCTAATCACAGCGAGACATAATCCTTGTCCACAATGGTCGCTAATTCACGTCATTATGCACTCAAGTCTAGGGCGCTAATGTTTACTGCTCGTCGCTTTATAAGGGCGATTCACACGGGGTTAGTGATCGGTGCCAGTTAGTGCTGTCGTTTACATAACACCCAGCAGTCACATCACAGAGTCTTGATGCCACAATAGGATTCCCTGTGTCGTGGGTATCAGGAACTACGAGTACAATGGTACCATAACACCCAGACCCGCAGATCTGCGCATATTATTTTATGATGTAAAGTTATCGGTAGATTCATTGAATAGTATGGTATGAGTAAGGACGCCTACGACGAAATACCATTTATATAGCCTACTAGCTGCGTCTCGCGGTTTCACCCGCGTGAACAATGATAACAATTGATGTTAATGATGCTGAAAAGTAGTTTATGTGTTAATCCAGTGTATAAGGTATCTTTATTCCAAATTTCACTCAAATCTGTTCAGAGATTTTAGCGTGAAGAAGTAAAAATACATACTCGCAAACTTTCGAATTTATAAACCTCACCCGGCGAACTCTGTTCCGTCTTGGAGGCAATAAATAAGCAGATTATTTATATTATTAAGTTATTTTTTTTATTAGAAAATACAAATAATTAAAAAATACACGTGTACACGTACAATTTCTAATTCAAGTATGTCCGTCTGCTGGTTCTAAGCTACCTCCCACCAATTTTCAGCCAAATCGGTTCAGCCGTTCTTGAGTTATAAATAGTGTAACTAACACGACTTTATTTTATATAACTACTTATATAGATATGCAAATAGAGTACAAATCATGCCAAACAAAGGCATAGCATCAGCAGCAGCTTAGACGTCCACTCTTTTACGAGCCCTCCACATTAAATAAAATGGTGAGAATTGCCATAATGCCAATCGTGTTGAGTCCTGAGACTCAATGCTGCTGCCTATCCATTGATGCAATTCCTTATCGGCTTTTACGACATTCACGGGAGGAGACGGAGGGTGGTTGGAATGGAAAGAAGATAGGGAAATACCTGGGTTTGATCTCCTTGGTGCTTGCATGGATGATGGTGGCACGCAATCCTTAATTTTGCACTCCGATGATTTGCCGAGTTTGGCGGCAGGCGCTGATTTGCACGTTAACGCTCGCGAATTGTATAAGCGATTCGTAATTTTTGTATTCTTATTTTTTAAACTGTCTAACTCTGACTGATATCACCATAACCTTGACTAGTTCCACCAACTAGCTCCATCTACTAATACTGTGTGAATCCCCCTAAATTGCAGATAAATGGAGCCTTTTAATACACCCCTGGAAACTGTTCTTCGGACGTGAAATTACCTTCAGAACTAATTTGTCGCGAATTAAGCACTAGCTATTGTGTTTAATAAGATCTTGTTATGCTATTATGATATAAAGTTTTATTGTAAATTACCACTACTGCAGTTACTGCGATTATAACAACACAGTCGCGGTGTGTCTAGCTTACTATAACCTAGTAATAGACCCCTCTTTCTCCTCCCATGGATGTTGTAAAAGCTTCACTAAGGGATTACACCAGGAGATGGGCAGCAGCATTTGCATTTTTTTTAGGATATTATAAAGGTCGCAGAAAGTCGGTGGATGGAGGTGGCTCATTCATCATACTATTCTATGGGGGAGGCCTATGTCTAGCAGTGGACTTCTACAGGCTAATGATGATGACATGTAAAACTCTATTTCACTAATAAATAATCTGTCACGACATATCCTGACCATGTGAGGTGACGCTTGGGTCTATTCTTAGGTTGGACACACTGTGTTCCCGAGTTTCATTTTGATAATCCCCTCTAAAGAAACTTCAGGAACTTTATCAGGAACAACGAGTACCAACAACGGTACCACAAAACTCAGACCTGGAACAAATATATTTTTCATCCCACCATCTCGGAAAGAGTATTTTTGCTATTCGATATCTGAGTGTAAAAGCCCTTTTTATCCGCTAGATGATAAAGTAAAATTTAATTTAGAACATCGTGTGCACTAAGTTTGTGAATTCAAAACATCATTAAACCTAAGTATTTACTTCTACCTCCATGGTGCCGTATTTATCATACAACCTTATATAATTTGTTAAAAACTCAGACTCGGAACCTTCTTGGTGTATTACTTTTTTTTTTTATTTACTTTACGTGCCCCATTTTCTTTTCACGTCATATTGTTAAAACCTTAGGTTAAAATCAAGAAAACTTGAAAACAAGTGAAAAACCTAAAATGAGTGATTCTAGCGACGAGGAAGTTTATTTGACAAACAGAATTGTCTGAAACTGTTAAAAATGCGCAAAAGTATCTTGTGATTGTAAATGTTTATTTTTTGCATTAAGTCATTTCCTCGCTGAGGTGGGATGAAAAGTTACGTGTTGCACTCAAGTGCAAAGATTTTTCACCTCGTGCTCTTTTGATTCCCTCGCTAACGCTCAGGATTCTAATTTTAGAATTACTCGTTACGCTCGTGATTCAATTTTAGAATCCTTCACTTGCTCAGTCATCAAAATTGAGCACGCGGTTAAAAAGCAACTTTGCACTCTTGTATAACAAATAACTATAGATCATGCAAACATTTGTCCCACAGCGGGAATCGAACTCGCACCTCTTGCATTGTAATCAGCTTCTCGCGGCGCCACGTAGGTCGATAATAATATTATGTATACAATCTACGTACTCAATTATACGTAGTGCCTCTACGTTTCGTAGCAATCCTCTACGCTTCGTAGAAATCCTCTACGACACGGAATACCAAAAAGTTCAAGTTTTGGTTATAACATCTGAAATAATGCCCAAATTACATACTTATCCTGTATAAGCCTGTACTTAGGCCATACGCACGACCAATCTGTATAGTCACTAAATGATAAAAACCACCTAAATAGCAGACTCGTTTGTAAGGTTTATTTGCTGACAGACAGTTGGACTATAGCGAAGATCCATTCGTGTGCCTACCCTTAATCCTACTCGACGGGCTTAGTTAGGTTATTTCGCCATTGCACCTAGTCACTGCATGCCAGTACCTACTAGCATGCCAGTAGGGACACGCCAGTTACTCATTAGTGAAGTATTCAAGTGATTAAAATTTAAGGCTCTTTGTTTTTGAATGTTTTTGGCAATTTGGTAATCATGTTCTTAAATGAAATACAGGCTCGTTATCAACCTTAAGCTCTGGGATTTAAATTCATAATTGTATAAAAAGTTTCCTTTAAGTCGAATGAGAGCTGCATAGACATCATCAACAGCCTGTAAAAGTCCTCTGCTAGGTATAAGCGTCCCCCTTAGAGTACCACGATGAATTGACTTGAGTTGTCTCCATCCACCAACTTCCCGCGACTTTTGAAATGTCGTTGGTCCTACGAGGGGGCCGCCTACCTAGACTGGTGTACTGTCTGGTTCGTGGTTTCTACTCGAGACTCTTTGTTCCTCACCGGTTGCTGGTTCTGCTAGCTATATGGTCTGCCAATTGCCACTTAGAGAGAGCTTATGCATTATTTTAAGAGAAAGGGATGAAAATAAAGATATATATATATAGACTTACTTTAATAAAATCCATACTCAGAGACGTCTCTTAACTTTATTGGACATTAACAAATAAAGAATAAAAAAAATAACAATGGTTCTACAGATTATGTTAACTGTGTTCTTTTGCTCCATTTTTTTATTTTAATTTATTACTAAAAAAACAGTACAACTGAGTCATTTGTATTTATAAAATTTTGTATAGACTTGTATTACTTATTATATTATTTATTTTAATAAATTAATATTAATTAGGTACTAGTTTTCTGGATTAAAATTTATTAAATTAGAAAATAACATCATCAAGGAAGTAATTACACAAATTAATATGAATTGTAATTAGCGAAAATTAAACAGACTCATATTATTAATTAATTCGCAAATTAATTGGTAGATACCGAAACTAATCATAATTTAATTTAAACGTTTAATAATGGTAACCACAAAATTCGTAATTTGTATTTAATAACAGTGAAAATATGTTTGTTAATAGTAACGGGTGCTTGAATAATTAATTTATCACAAGATAGTGTTTGCTGGTGGCGTTACCGGAGTTGCTAACTACGTACTTACTATTACGTATTACTACATACTTAAAAACAAGATTTAAATTTAGGCATAGCTTAAATCTAGTCTTGCTGCTGTTTTCACTATCGAAATGTGAGGAATAAATAAAATAAATAAATAAAATAAACAGTTTGCATGCGAAGTTGTTGACAGTTGACTGAAATTATGATATTGTGAATATAATATACTTAATTCTAAATATAATTTGGGTTATAAAAAATAAAAAACTAGCAGTTACCCGCGGTTTAACATACTTATAATTTAATCCAAGTTTCGATCTACCTGCGTATAAAATTAATCAAAATTGACCCAGTTATTTCAATTAAACAGAAAATAAACAGACAACGTTCAACTTAAATACAGGCGAATGAAGAACCTCCTTTTTTTGAAGTCGGTTAAGATACCAACATAACCACTTTCCTGACCAACAATGTCCTGAAAAAGGCGGAATCTTTCCACCCAAAAATTCTTACCCACACAAAATCGTGATTTTTCCACCACAAATCGTAGTCAACTTTAATTTTTTTTATTGTGTAATTGTCGTCAATTTGAACCCCCCACCACCCCCCTTTTCGCCCTCTCGACTACAATAGTCCCGTAATGAAAAGCAATTACGCATACGTGGTTACCATCACTGCACTCCTACATGCCAATTACGACTCTACAGACCGACTATACAGTTTAAATTCCATTGTGGATGAGGAGAATAGGACAAATTGAGCTAGTCTCGCTGTGCTAATAAAAAGACATTGTGAAATTGGTGTAATTTCATAATTTTATGAGCTGATTCAACAATGGCAAGCCAATTATTATAATTGGACTTACTTAAGGCGCCCCCCGTACAGATCGTTGAAAATAACCGCTGAACCACGGTTCAATTCTCCCAAATTTTTTTGGTTCATTGTTTCAAAGTCAAATTTTATTTAGTACCATGTTAAGTCTTATAACTTATCAAGGTACTAAACGACTCAATTGTCCCAATTTTTTTTTGTTTTATTGCTTTGAAATCAAATTTAATTTAGTGTATAAATAACTAAAAAAAAGTTGGACATTTCACACAACATTATCTAGCCCCAAGCTAAGCAGAGCTTGTGTTATGAGTACTAGATAACTGATATACTTTACAATACATAACAAAGAAATATACTTTTTATTATACATAGAAAAATACCCAAGAATACCCTGAACAAATATCTGCAGATCGTACAAATATTTGTTGCGATGCGAGAATCGAACCCGCAGCCTCTTGCGTCGCAGGCAAACCTTCACCCACCGTGCCACAGAGGTTTTTAGGTCGTATATTTTTAAGTGTTTACTGTCACACTGTTGGGTGTTATGTTATGTTATTTTATGTAAATCGTGATTCACTCAGGTTTTTTAGAATAATATTTAATTTTACATTATTTTGACACAGGTGTGGTTCCAAAATCGACGAGCAAAATGGCGTAAACGGGAAAAGGCGTTGGGAAGAGATCACGCACCATTTATGCATCATGAACATGGTATGTTATTTGTAAATGTTATTATTATTACATTCGAATAGATAATAAGAGTGCCGTGGTGTGTCCAGCCTAGAATAGACCTCTCCATCTCCTCTCATGGATGTCGTTAAAGTCGACTAAGGGATTGAGGATGGGCAGCAGCATCCAAATGAGTACTCAACACGAATACTGCGATCACCAATCCGCCTGCCAAGCATGGTGATTATGGCAATTCCCTCCATTGTATATATGGGGATAAAAACAACAGTGGATGTCAGCAGAAGGCAAATGGGAAAAATTAAAAAAAAAAAAAAAAAAAAAAAATGTAATGGAAAGGGTAATGATGATGATGAACTTAAATATTACCGGTAGTTAATATATCTAGGACATTTATATTATTTTTAAAAACTTGATTTCCATCAATCTTTATAATAAACCAGAATATAAATTCCCCTAAAATCAGTCTACAACCCTAATAAAAAATAAACCACTTGGTAATAAGCCACGATAAAAACCTACCCCTATAATTGTGCTTATCATTTGTCACATAAACACATTTTTAGTATCATTATTTGGGCATTAGTGATCTAATGGCCCATTTTGATATGTCCTCTTTGTACTTCCGTTACAATTATCTGTTTACGGAAAGGTGACATGTTTTTGTATATTTAGTATGGCTTTATAAATAGAGTCACTTAAGGGGCCAGCGGAGGATAAATTTCCCATCCAAAAGCAATACCAAAATCATTTGTAATTTACACATATTTCCACCATAATATGATATTATTTGGTTGTGGATTTCTAGTACTCAGGTAATTAACTAGGTAACTGGATATTTCTTTTCAAAATACTTGCCATAAACGAAATTTTATTTCACGAAACGAATTTGAATTCCACTTTTTAAAATACACATTTTTGTTTTCCATTATTTATGGGTAAAATCTGAAAACATGTGTTTTTTTTTATACGACTTGGCAAACAAACATACGGCCCACCCGATGGAAAGTAGTTACCGTAGCCTAATGGACGCCTGCAACACCAGAGGCATCACACGCGCGCTGCCGAACCTGATACATAAACATGAAAAGTCTCACGTGCTTGTAATTTCACCGGCACCAGTACCCAGCAATGCGAGCACTACTGCTTGGCGGCAGAAATAGTGGTAGTACTTCCCTGGACGAACTCTTTCACAAGAAGTTCTACTACTGACAAACTACTACTGTGTCCTGTATTATGTTGTATTTATTTATTTAATGACATTAGATGCATCTGACTAATAAAGGTACGCGTCCACTGCTCGGTAACGGACACAACACACAAATTGAGTAGAGGTGAATTAGATTTAGTTTCAATATTTACAAGCATTTGCTAATTGGATCACAAAAATAATAAAGAAAAAAAATCATTATTTAGGATTATTGTGTAAAACTTATTGTGTAAATAATCAGTAAGTAATACAATCGAAATCACACAACAATGGATAAATATACCATAATTACTATGAAATACAATAAACTCTCGTTAGCGACACCGCAAGTGTTGATAATGAAATAGGAAAACTCGATGTTTACCGATCATTACCGGTAATTACCGATCGTGTGTGAGCATTTGTAGGGTTGGTAAATATAATTTATTGTTTTGTTTTTATTTATTTTAGTTTACTTTATTAACATTGGCTTTTAGACGTCCACACAAAGCCTCCCCTTTACAATGAAATGCTGGGATTTGCCATAATCAGGACTGATGACAGGTGGATTGATTATCTGTATTAGTGTTTAGTACTCAAGTGAATGCTGCTGCCCATCCCATAGTATAATCTCTTGTCAGCTTTTACGACATCCACGGGAGGAGACTGAGAAGCATATTTTTTAGTCAAATTGTCCACGCCTCTATAGTAAAGCTTTTAGTAAAGTTTTAGTTTTATTAAAGTAAAGTAAAATGACAGCATACATATTATTTTTTTGGTTCGATAAATGGTGATTACTCAGTATACTGAAAACTAAACGGATTTTAATGTTGTTTTTGCTTTGGGTAGGTTGCTTTCTTTCAAAGGTTAATATTAAATTTATACTGTGGATATGCTCAGGACAAATTACCTTGTGTTACAATTGTTTGATTAAGAACTTTGATTTAAATAAATCACGCATTGCATGCTAAAATGTCGTAGCTTTTTTAGAAGTTTATCCAAAACAATTTCATTTAAAAATAAAAATTATTAAGCCTCACTATCATAAACTGCCAACCCTATAACGTATCAGTCACTGAATCGTCGGCTATTATCGCCACAGACTGCGATTACGCTTAATTGTCTCACCCCAAGCACCCTGCGTACGGCACCAAACATTTTACTGGTTTTAATTCTAGCAAATGATGTTTGTAATCATCATCTTTGTTTCCATGACCATCAGTCTGGACTGGAGGGATCACAATTGAACCAAGGCAATCATAGACTGCATGTGATGAGTGCAAGAGGTTGCGGGTTCAATTCCCGCTGCGAGACAAATGTTTTCATGATCTGCAAATATTTGTTCTGGGTTCTGGGTGTTGGGGTATTATGGTACTTGTATAGTTCCTGATACCCACGACACAGGGAATCCTAGTATGGAATCAGACTATGTTCGTGATTACTGGGTGTTATGTATCTACTGTTTCATCTTTTGCATATCCTTTTGATTTTGCCCGCGATGAGTTCCAACGACAATTGCCAGTTTATAGCAACATGTTTACAGTGTAAAACGAATAGGAGCATATTTTAAAACTGGCAACCCTATATTCTACACTATCTGTCACCGATTACGTGTAATTGTCTCACCCCTGCACGACACAAAGCATTTCCTTAGCTTTGATTCCGGCATGTGGCGTCCGCTCTGCCATTATTAAGTGTAATTTTTCTGTCATTAATTTGGAAAATGGTGCAATCATTTTGCATAAAACGGATTTCGCTAGGCGGTAGTAATCTTTCAGTTGTATCCGGCTCGAAGGACTATTAATGCTGTCGTTGGAGTTTCTTGTGATGTTATAATTAAATAGTCTTGAGAGAAGCTATTTTTTGGAACGTTCCTTATCGCATCCAGACAATCTTATTCGTCAAGAATGAGAGCTAGGCCGAAAAAAGTGTGAGACTTCGATCGTCTGACACTATTGCTATAGTACGTACATCCATGCGTACCCTTATGATCGAATTACCTTAAACGCGAGATGCCAATGAGGGCATTATACCTAAACATGAGATTTGCCTAAAAAGCTGTTTACCCTAAACGTAACATGCCAAATGAAGCAGTATGCCTAAAATGTGAAATTGACAAAGAAGCAGTTTGTCCAAAGTGGATGCCTACAAAACAAAATGCCTAAGTGATTAAATGCCTACAAAGGTGAATGTCTAAGTAGTTAAAAGCCTACTCAGGTAAATGTCTATTTACGAAGTGGTTCTCTTCTCTCTATATAATATAATTAAAAATTTATTAAAACATATTATATATTTTTTTGTTAAGGTTTTTTTGTTTTATGCAGGTCACCTTATATTCTGGCTTATTTAACAGATGACCGTCTCCATTTCAGTATAATTCGTATAATATCATTTAGAGACCTACTTTATAAAAAAAATAACCACAATAACAAAAAATTTCGATAGAGATTAGCAAATATTATGAGACAATATTTTACTATGAAATCGACCTGCCAATTCTCTTGATATTTAAGGCTTTGCTAACAGTCAACTAACATATTTGACTTTCCGCTTCTTGGTCATCTTGTATTTCAGGCAAACTGCTTTACAGGTAATTAAAATTTAGACAAACTGCTTCCTTGTCAATTTCACATTTTAGGCATACTGCTTCATTTGGCATCTTACATTTAGGGTAAAATGCTTTTTTGACAAATCTCATGTTTAGGTATAATGTCCTCATTGGCATCTCGCGTTTAAGGTAATTCGATCATAAGGGCATACCTAGTCCAGATTATGTGTCTTTGTGTGTTTACAAGTGTATGTCTATTTGTTTGTGTATATCTGTAGTATAGACGTGCGGTGTGTACGTCATCTGTATTCGTGTATGCGTATGATAGTGTTTATCAAGTCGTGCAGAGATGCTTCATATTCAGAAAAAATCCCAAAGTATATTTACAAACCTTAAAAAAAAAACTATTTTATTACCATTCCTTAATATTTATTTTTATTTTATTGCTCTCAAACGTTGTAAATTTATTTATTTGTGCCTGTTATTATTTAATAAATTGTTTTTTTTTTAATTTTTGCTTTATATATTAATATAAAGGAACTGCGCGGGGCGATCCCACAACACCTTTCGTTATTTTTTGTCTCGTTCCATTTCCAAAATAATAGGTACTCTAAAGGAAAGTTTTATCAAAAAAAATATTGGTACAAAAATGTAATCAGTGTATTCCTTCATCAGCCGGTAGCCATCCACTGCTGGATGGGGCCTCCCTCATAGCATGCATATTGTACAACCCATAGAGTTTAATCGGGGGATTGGCCTTAATCGCACCACGCTTGGCCGGCGGATTGGTGATCGCACTTTGGTGTACTCAGGTGGATGGCGCTGCCCATCCCCTGGCGTGGTCCTTTAGTCACCTTTTACAGCATCCACAGGAGGAGTTGGAGGAGTTCTATTCTAAGACCGAGATTACCGCGCATATAAAATATGATTACAAATATTGTTATTTGGGATTGTGTAAAGGTGTACGCACATTATCGCAGGTGGTGTAATTCACAAGAAGCTTGTTGTGCCTGCTATCAGTGTAAATATTAGTTTCGATTTATTGATACTTATTATCTCATTCTTTTATACAAATAAATAAATAAATGCTGGACATTTCACACAACATTATCTAGCCCCAAGTTAAGCAGAGCTTGTGTTATTCTTCTAGGCTTGGTCGCGTTGGAACAGGAGTAATTTAAGTTTATATAAGACGATTCAAAATGATCCTTGTGATTTCAATGAATAAAAATTATTTTGATTTGATTTGGGTACTAAATAACTGATATACTTAAGCTAAATAAATAGCTGAAGGTTTTAAAAAAAAAAAAATATTTTTTTAGCTTGTAAATAAGCATTTACTAGTAGAAGTACCAGTTTAGAAGGGGGTAAATGTAAAGGTGCGTGCTCACTATCGCAGCTGGTGTAATTCACAAGAAGCTTATTGTACACTATCAGTGTACACATTGATTATTGACTGATTGCTTGTTACTGTGGATTTTATGACACCTGCTTTGATGATTAAATTATTCAATACCTTAATATTAATTCTTACGGAATACTGCTATGGGGTACAGCTGCAAGGTTTAAAACTATTTTTGTGCTTCAAAAAAGAGCAGTGAGGGCAATATACAATTTAAGCTCGAGAACATCTCTTAGAGATATTTTTAGGGACGTCAATATAATAACCTTGCCCTCTTTATACATATATGAGTGTATTATGTATATACGTAAAAACATAAATATGTTTAATAAAAAATGCGACTTACACTCATTTAACACATGAAATAAATGTAAGCTGTTTTCCCCCAAATGTAGACTTCAAAAGTGTAATAAATCATTTCTTAGAAATGGTATACGATTCTACAATACAATCCCAAAGCAAATATTGGACCTAAGCAAGAGACAATTCAAAAAACATATTAAAATTGCTTTAACTAAGGCTGCATACTATAAGTGTAGTGAGTGTAATAGCGATAAAGATGGACAATGTCCGTCTCTGCCCTGGCAAAATACAAAAAAAAAACATCTCAACATGTAACTACCTATTTTAACTATTTTGACATAATATAATATTGTACACGTTTTATAATTATTCATAATTTAATCAATATTGTACTTTTTTATTATTTACACTGTTTGACAAGGCTCCTTTACAGCCGCAAAATAAAATTGACTTTTGACACATTTGAATAAGTAATTAAGTTTTTTAATTTTCTTGATTTAATTTAATTTTTATTGTTTGTATTTTCACTATTTGACAAGACCCCTTTACAGCCGAAAAAATAAATAAAATAATAATTAAGTACAAAAATGTTTCGGTAGAAATTTTTATTATTCTAGGGCAACACATAACTTTGTTACAATTTGTTTTTTGTTTAGTTTGTTTGTGTTGTTTTCATAAAAAATATTGTGAAGGTTTTGTGTATGTAATGTGTATGACATAATGATTTTATATAGGTATATTTAGAATTAATTCATGATTATCTGACAAGGTTTATGTGCGGCCGCTAAAATGTATGTACACCATAACAAAACCAAGTGCTCCCAGTGTTCCTACGGTGAATAAATGATATGAATATGAATATTAAATCTGATGATAACAAGCGAAATAAGCATAGACATATATATATATATATATATTCTAAATCTATGGAATATGGAAATAGTCATACTTTTCGCAGTGATATAGGTTGAACGACAAAATTGTCGTGTTTATGTCAAAATATACGTTTAAAAGTCTAAAGAATCTGGCATCTGCTCAAGAAAATTCTCGACACCAATTTTTTTACTTTTGTTAAAAATATACTAGAATTGAAATTTTTGATGCGAAAGTTATCGTAATTTGATAGCGTTAACTACATATATTATACGTGGTGCTACTAAAGTGAAATACGCCATAAAACAATTGACAGGCGCTGACACACATTCCCATACATTTTATATCGTCTTCGCTAGTCACCGCAATAAACTTGCTTTCGGATTAACATTCGTGTTTCCACCGAACCAAACCTCTGTGTTGCAGTGGGCGAATAGCCGGTTGAGACGCAAGAGGTTGCGGGTTCGATTTCCGCTGCGGGACAAATGTTTGTTCCGGGTCTGGGTATTGTGGTACCATGGTACTCGTAGTTCCTGATACCCACAACAAAGGGAATCCTAGTGTGAGATCAGACTATGTATGTGACTGTTGAGTGTTGGGTGTTATGTTATTTTATGGCAGGCCCTTAATCAGGATTGACATTGGGGGGAAACATAAATAGCTGAACATCCGTGGTTTGCAACCTTGCGAATTCTAAAGTGTTACTAGAGTAAATCAATTTGCAAACTGGCAATGATCCAGTTTGTAGTAAAAATTTACTATTTTTAAAGACGTAGACAAGAATTTATGAGCCCAGATAGATAATACGAACTTTTTTCTCACGCCTTGAAAAATGAAAAGTTAGTATACGTTAAGTTGGAGTAAGTAAGTTAATTATTAGTATAGGCAAGGTTTTCTTTTATTTGTTTGACTCTAAAAACCACCGACATTTTGTTTCGACAACCGTTGAGGTTAAAAAATAAAAATAAAGGAAAAACAAGTGAGTAAAGGTTCTGGAGTGGCGACAATGAACCAGTAGACGCATTGTAGGTAGGCCCTTCGCTCTATGGACCAAGGACACTTAAAGATTGCAGGAAGTAGGTGGATGAAAGCGGCTACAGACCACTCGTCGTGGTATTATAAGGGGGAGGCCAAACCCTGCAGTGGACTTCTACAGGCTGATGACGATAATGATTTAATTATTATTTTTATTTTTACATATCTAATATAATAATTATATCATTATTTACATATTTTGACAACTAACACATGTATCCTTATTACCATTTTACCTTATTGTATTAGGCATTGTTTTTTTTCTTAACTGTGTCATACAGAATGTTTTTTTTAAATGGGACAGTATGGGGATATCCGAATCCATAAGCCTGATGGCTGCGCGAGCGCGCGCCGCCGCCCCGCCTTGCTCTGCCAGCCAATATTTAGAACAAACTTACTCAAATTTGCCCCAATGTCACACGCCATCCGTTTAGTTAATGTTCTTTCGGAGAACAATGTTGACATTTTTCATCACAGCCTGCCGAAACTCATGGAGATAGCGCAGCTTGTTTTGGAGAAAGTTGAATAGTTGTGGTGCCTATTAGTAATATTATAGGTATTCCCCAGTAGGTACCTACTTATTTTTAAGCTTGGTTTTTTGTTTTTATTTTATATAATCATGTGCATATAACATTGCTTTAGGTCCTACTCTGTTAAGGTGTTATAATAGTTTTTTAATAAATAAATAAATAAGAGATACGGGAAAACTGTCTTTGGAACCATTTGCTCATTTTGTATGAAAATGATTTTGGCATAGTTATTTTTTTGGTCAAGCGTGAGTTCTCCATAAAAATGAGTAGTTTTGATCAAAAAAAATTTTTATGCGTATCGTCTCAGTTTCATGTAAGGACTGTTTCATTGTATCGGAAGAAAAAAATCTGAGCAGCAGAAGTTAGTAAAATTTTATAAAATGATTTCTCATACAAATTGTAAGTAATCTGGTACCTACGTTAATAAAACTATCGCAATAAATTTTCAAAATGGCCTCCCTCTTGCTGTTTCCAGGTACGGGTATGTTTCAGAATACCTCTTGTGGCCTTTTTAAAAAAAACACCCTGTATACCTACTATACATAAAATGTTATATATGTTTATATATGTATAAATAATTTGACGAAACTAAGTGTTCATAAAGTCTCTATGGTTTCAAATAAATGAATATGAATAATATGAAGTAAAAACAATATATTTGTTCCAGTAGTCGGCGAATGGAGTGGTGCGCCCGCAGGCGGTGAATGGTGGGCACTAGGATTAGGGGCCGGTCTGGGGGCACTGGGAGTTCCAGCCCCACTTTGGCACGATGCCGAGCCTGCTGCGGCTTTCAGGGCACTTTTACATAGGTAAGAATATTTTTGTCCCACTTTTACTTGTTAAAGTTAACACACACAGTACAGGCATGTTGAGCAATTTTCGTTGGTTAATGATTTGTTTTGGCTGCTGGCTTATTTAGGAGTGTGTTATTACTGGAAAAAAGCGTTAAGCGAGTTTATCGTGGAAAGCAATGGCGGCGATGAGCTCACCAATTGTCACGTCTAGATATTCCTGCGACTTGAACAGTCGCAAACTCAACGTCAACCGACAAACGCCCTTTGAAGCTCTGCCTATCTCTTCAGGGAAAATAGCGTGTATTTATGTATGTATGTATGTATTTTTAAATCCTTTTCTATTTCAAAAAAGTTCAAACCTTAGAGCTATTATACTATAAAGTTTTCACGATAATCACGAACAGAGAAACTATGTCAGAGAGACAGATATACAGTGAGCTACTTACACATTTCAGTTAAATAGTGAAATTTCTACAACAACTTCAACTACCGCATTTGCCCACAGATACGTCCTAGCACTCCCACCACCAGCTCTCCGACCCCCGGAGCCGGAGCCATCGCCCCCGTCGCCCCCCTCCCCGAGTACGGCCCTGGCGCGAATGGCGAGTGCCGACACATTGCGACTAAGGGCACATGACGCGATACAGGACCGAGTACTTCAGCATAATAGTAAAGTTCACACATAATGTAACTTTGTTTGAAAAGTTACAGGATAACTTAAGGTTAAGTTTAGTGTAAGTTGTGGTCATGATACAGCATGTTTGTAATAAAGTTTAGGTCGAGTTTAAATGCATAAGATAATGCAGTCACGTGAACGACCTCGGATCGATCAAATCAATCGAAGATTAGAGACTTTCTACTGAGAACAGTCAAGTGAACCCCGTGCTACGTTACCATCAGTATCGTACAAAGAATATTTTTTCTTTCTACGTAACCATTTTCATAATTTTCATTAAAGACATTTTGTTTTCTTCTCACGAAACCAACTACGTCACCAGACTCCTAAAATAGTTTCTAAAACCTAGGTTTTAGAAATTAATTAGTATTTAGTTAGGGTTTTAGTCCCTTGGGACTAGGATAGGGTTGCTACCCGTACCTTATAATAAAGTACTATATAATAAATTGATAAATAATTATATCATTTATAAAAAATTGTACTATATTTCGGGTAAACGTACTTTTTACTTTATTAGAGCAAAACGCGAAAGTACTTTTTGTACGTTTTTTGTTTTTCTTGGTATCAAAATATTAATAATTCAATTGACAGAAAGGAAATCAAACTATTGATCGTAATTACGTATAACGGATCGCATCTGATAGAACACTAACTAGATACTTAGTTATAAAAAACAACTTTATTTTCATGCACCGTAGCCTTTCTTTTCTACCTTTACAAAATCACTATACTTGCTCAAAAAAAGTAAAAAAACCCGAACTAGGTACGAAAAATTAAAATTGACTTCGTTCGAAACTGGTTGCGTAAAAAGAAAAAATAATCATTGTACTATACTGGTACTGGTACCGCACTGGGCTTCGTAGGCGCGACCCAATCAAATCACCCTGAGCACCCTGAAATATAGTTTTTTGTGTCTTGCGACGTAAGGAATCATAAACCTCATGTTTGCTACTTCAACATGTCAACATGTCACAAAACTATATACATGACCGTAAAGAGGTTAAAAAATAGAGATTAAATAAATAAATAAATAAATGCTGGATATTTCACACAAAAAATGTATATCTCAGAACTTTTGCTGTATATATATATATATACAGCAAAATATATGTATATATTGTATATGTGTTTTTGCTTTTGCTTTTGCTTATGCCGATTTAAAGTCAAGAGCTGATCGTCAAAATATTATTATTTAATTATTTTAACTGTATTGTATTTTACGCCACTGAGACATGGTCGCTAACTATTGGTCGTATAAATTACGGCTCAAAGTGGCAGTGGGCTATGGAGAGAGCTATGCTAGGAGTTTCACCACGTGATAGAATCCGAAAAGAGGAAATCAATATAAGAACCAAGATCATTGGCATAGCTCTCAGAATTAGCAAGTTGAAGTGGCAATGGGCAGATCTTATAGCCGGCAGGACTCTCAAGTGGCGACCATAAACCGGACGACGTATGCCTGCAGTAGAGGCGGGTCATCCTCTCGATGGACTAAAGACATTATAAAGGTCTGAGGAAGTCGGTGGAAGGTGGTGGCTCAAGACCGTTTGTCGTGGCATTCTAGAGAAGGCCTATGTCTCTATGTATATTGTATGACACGTTTGTTTTGTAGTTTAGGAACATGTATATAATCGTAGATCACATTACGTGTGCCTTAAAGATCGATATATAAAGAGCAATTAAAACTTTAACTTTGTAAGTCTATGATCTTACAATTTTTCAAAGCAATAAAAGAAAAAATATATTATTCACTCAGAAAATGAATAATCAGAGGCCCAATTCTCTACTCTAAACTACACTGAAAGTTAACCGAATCGAGACTGAACTGTGAATTGACAGAATCAGAATCAGAATCAGAAAAAGATTTATTGTTAACTGTTGTACAAAAGATGTTATACAGATAGGTACAAGTTTAAACAGTTTGTCCATCTAGGACGTACAATATACTTAATACACTTAAAACAGTAACCTAATACCACAGATACAAACAAAGTAACAGAAAGTTGGTATTCTGCTTCCTCGTTTAGTCTAATTTTAATTCACGGTGACTACCATTAGAGTAGGATGGTTATATATATAATTGGAAAGAGTAAAGAGAGAAATCTACTTAAGCTAAAATTATTGATAAAACTTTGAATCGTTCAAGTTTCGGTCACATTTCGATATAATCACATTACAGTGTTGTATTTTAAGCTATAAGAGAATACCATTTCTGACATTTAAGACATCGACACAAGATCGAAACATGATCCGAACTCTATTTTAACTATTTTTTAGTTAGAGAATTGAGCCTCTGTAAGAAATTACCGACAATTCAATATCAAAATACAAGTTAAACATGCTTGTGACTTTCCGCGTGCCTGGTAACCCGTAAGGCTGTAATAAACAAGTTAAGTGTGAATGCACTTACGTATACCTCGTCAAAGCTTTGGTTGAAACAAATTTCAACATTCTCTAATTTTTTAGTTTTGGTTTGTTTCTAAAATATATAAATTTGCGTACCTTGATAACTCTTATCCTAAATATCTACAAATTTTTATATAGATCTGACTTGTGGTTTTTAAATGAAAAGTAAACTAGAGCCAGATGGAATTAAAAAATGTAGTTTCTCATTAATTGACGACATCTATGGCGCGGCAGGCGAAGGTTCGCTTGCGACGCAGGAGGTTGCGGGTTCGATTCCCGCCTCGGAACAAATATTTGTACGATCTGCAGATATTTGTTCAGGGTGTTCTGGGTATTTTTCTATGTATAATAAAAAATATCTATCTATGTGGTGTATTGTATTAAGTATATCAGTTATCTAGTACCCATAACACAAGCTCTGCTTAGCTTGGGGCTATATAATGTTGTGTGAAATGCCTCCAGCATTTTTTTTTATTTGAATACTACAAGTCAATTCTTCATAGAATTGTCTAGATATAACCGTATCAGACTTATTAAGGTACCCAGTGTTTTAGTTTTTTGAAACAATAAATCAAAAGTGATAGCCGCTAGGGTGGACTGCTCTAATACAAGGCACTGCTGCGAGCGACACCTGCCCAGAAATCCAATTAGTTTATAAGTTCCTAAATTATATAATTTTGCAAGAAATATTTTTTTTTAATAAGCTTAATTCTGCAAAAATTTTTGACGAGGTGTAAGTGGAACCTTAAGAGTTAGAGACCTTTTGTAATGTGTTATATAAATTCAATACTAACTCCTGTGCTATAATCGATCTCAATAATATCAATTCATAATGTAGTATTATTGTGTAAATAAAAGTAAAATGTGTATAGTAGTTGAAGTCATGTGTAAAGTATTATTTTTTTAATAACATATTTAATCATCATTATTTAAAATAAGAAAAAACACAATTAAACAAATAGTAGTTTATTGTTTATTGAAAATAAATTAAGTTATCCACTAGTTAGTTCGTTGAAAAATCCACTGCAATTAAAAAGAAAAGAAAAAACACTAAACCTAAAATTAATTAGTACATTTTTATATAACCATTGAATGTCTTTTCTTTTATTTATTTATAAAATTTTAATTAATACGGATTATTTTACCCGTAGTGCTACCAAGCAGTCCAGCAGTACTGAACAAACTTACATAAATACAAACGCCGCTTCATCCAAGTTAAGTTTTATTTATTGAACTCGCTTCAATAATTCGCTTGTTAGTAGTAGAACTTCTTTGTTAGTAGTAGAACTTCTTGTGAAAGAGTTCGTCCGGGGAAGTACTACCACCGTACCTATTTCTGCCGCCAAGCAGTGGTGTTCGCATTGCTGTGTTTCGGTTTGAAGGGTACGGGTGCCGGTGGGATTACAGGCGCATGAGACTTTTCATCTTTATGTCTCGGGGTCGGCAGCGCGCGTGTGATGCCTCTGGTGTTGCAGGCGTTCATAGGCTACGGTAACTGCTTTCCATCTGGTGGGCCGTAAGATTGTTACCTTGCCAAGTAGCATAAAAAAAAAAAAAAAAAATCTAGTCACCGCATTGATCAAAGCATTGCGGCTCCTCAATTACAGTTAAGCATTAAGTAGCAAATGTGGCAATAGGGAACGCAATAATGGGAATCATTTTGGCAGCATTGGCGCTATCTACGAGAAACTTGATTAGGGGAAACTTTGCCCTAAATATTCCTCCTTTCAAATATCAAAAGATTTGGACAGCGTTAAGGCTGCCAAAATGATTCCCATTACTGCGTTCCCCATTTGCCATTTGCTACTGTTTTGGGGGGCAGATCAGAGCCAAGAGTTCAAATACCGCTGGATCAGAATTTAATGGGTCACATTTTTTTTTGTCTGTTTACCTTCTTAAACGTGACTATAGAGTCACAAATTTACAAATGAACATACAAATTACAAAAAAATTGTTAAACTTTGGTTTTTAACACTTTATTATAAAAACATTTCACTATGTTGTATTGGGCGGATAGCTTAATAAATTCAATGTGAATAATGTAAATTTTATAATTAAGTAAGTATAATACGCACGGTAGACATAGGAAGCACCTTTATTGTAATTATTAAGATTATTTATTGAACAAAATAGACGTAGAGAGCTTGCAATGATTATAATAGTATTTAGTAGTTGAATAAATATATTAAAAAATTATTTCTTTGATTGTTTGACTTCTTTTATCCCTACAAACTCTTAACTTGGTAGAGTTACGTAGCATAACACCCAACAGATACATACATAGTCCTGATTCCACACTAGGATTCCCTGTGTCGTGGTTATCAGGTGGTAAATATTTTCAGTGGGGTTACTCTTGAAAACAGTTCCAATCGCAATCCAATTTCAATCTCAATCCAGTTTCAACGCTTGTTTGGCACTCTTGAACCAAATTGAGTTTGAAATCGAGATAGAGCACGCGATTCATTCATTTTCCGCGGACAACATTAGATATTTGGGTGTCGACTTTGATGAGAGTCTGTCTTTTAAAGTTCACATCCACAACCTATCGGGACGGGTTCGGAAATCCATGTACATCATGAGGGCCTTACGTCATTCATCTGATGATAAGACTCTGCATATGGTTTATGGTGCAGTCTGTCAGTCAATAATAAACTATTGTAGTCTTGCCTGGGGAGGTGCAGCTAAGACCCACATGATGGAACTCTAGCGAGCCCAGCGTGCAGTTCTGAAGGTGATGTTGCGTAGGCCTTTTAGATATTCCACTGATACACTGTACAGCGAAGCTAAAGTTCTGAGAGTTCGCTAGTTGTATATCTTGAAGGCTGTCACTACAGTGCATAGGAATGTTATTAACTCTGTCACATACAATGATCTCCTAAAAAGGCGGGTTTTTAAAATCCCTATCCCTGCGACTAAAACAGAGTTTGCTAGACGCCATCCTACTTCTAGTCTTCCACGAATTTACAATAAAATTTGCAAATCGTGTGATATAAAAACCCTTACGACCTCTAAAGTTAAACGTGTTGTCTGGTTATGGCTTGAGTCAAAATCCTACGATGAGATTGAGGATATTATTGGTTAATATTATTAGCACCATAGAGAATTTCTGTCTCGACGACAATAGTTCTTTTTATTACACGACACAACACTTGTAGGTACACTTTAATAGGTAGGTACTCACCTTCGCCCTCACACACAAATATGCAAGGATTTAACATGTCATTATTAATATTATTCTTTTTCTTTTTCTTATTACTAGGTATATATGTACGTTTTTGTGAATCTTCTTTTGACCAATATCTCATGGATACCCCAGCAATTTCTTTAATTTTTGTTAAATCGCTTTGGGCACCCACGACACGGGCCTAGAGCCTAGTGTGGGGCCATAGTTTCTGTTATTTATAGAAAACCATAATGTTACTCAATTTTTCCTTAAACGTGTTCCATGTATATTTCTGTACTGTACTGTATTTTCTGGTAATAAATGATTTATCTCTCTTTAAGATTGACTTAGCGTGAAGAACAACAGAGACAGAAAGTCGATTTCATTTAGTTCCATAAAATTACGCTCCAAAATTGTGCGCTAGTATTGAATTCAAGAGTACCAAAGAATAAAGAACTCTCTGACGACAAATGACACTTAAATCCTGAATTAGGATCGAGTATAGCGTCAAGAGTTACATTACAAACATTACGTGCACATTAGCAAATATTGGTTTTAAGTACTTATAACGACCTCTGTGGACGGGAGAGTAGCCGGCTGAAATATGAGAGGTTGCGGGTTCGATTCCCGCTGCGGGACTTATGTTTGTATGATCTGCAAATGGTTGTTCCAGGTCTGGGTGCTATGGTACGATGGTACTCGTAGTTCCTGATACCGACGGCACAGGGAATCCTTGTGTGGGTTCATGACTACGTATGTAACTGTTGGATGTTCTATCTATTTCTACCGCCAAGCAGTAATGCTCGCATTGCTGTGTTTCAGTTACACTCTTGATGACTATATTAATGATAAAGCCGCGTGGCATGATGTCGCTCTGCCCCTCGACTGCTAAAATGGAAATTTGCAATATCTGTACTTTCCTATTTACATGTTTGTATTAGCTTATTATTTATTAGTATAACAAGCGTAGCGTGTGCTGTCTTGCATATTTTTGCTGATGTTTATTTACTTTTGATTACCTTCCTAAGGTTTTTAAGTTCTCATTTACTATGTATCAGCAACTTCTTGCTCCGAGGCACCACACAGGCGCTTCTCACCTAGTGGTAAGACGGACCATTTATGTAAGCCAAGCCGAGTTTGTTGCCTGATTCTTCTAGGCTTGGTCGCGTTGGAACAGGAGTAATTTAATTTTATATAAGACGATTCAAAATGATCCTTGTGATTTCAATGAATAAAGTTCTTTTTGACTTTGACTTTGACTTTCAGTTTGAAGGGTACGGATGCCAGTGAACTTCCAGGCATATGAGGCTTGACATCTTATGTTCCAAAGTGGCGCAGTGCAGTGCCACGTACGGCACATGCTAAGTGGACTTGACCAAAGAGGTATTGCATTTTTTATGAGCTGATCTGACAGCTTGACAACGTTGCCAGCTCAGTCATTAAATTAAATAAATTAATAAAAAAAAACATGCGCATTAGTGATACCAATATTGGTACTAAATATAGCGCCACACCTGCGGAACGTACCGCGACCGAACGTTCGGCTCAATACGCTCGCAGTGTTTTTCAAGTTCCCTATGACACATCAGCCGAAATAACGTCAAGTAATAAACTTCAGCCGCTGAACGTTTGGTACGTTCCGCAGGTGTGGCGCGACACTTAGGTGGATGCAGGCTACCCCTGGTGTTATCGCTTAGTCAGCTTTAGAACAGCCACGGGAAGAGACGAAGAGGTCTATTCTTAGGCAGTAGCTTTACTAAACTACCCAAAGCCCTTATCAATAATCCTTGACCCTTAAGGTTCTTTAAGTTCTACTCCAAGATCCCTCAACACGATTCCAAAACACAAAAGAAGATTATACACTTATAAGTGAGTTGTATAAGACGCTTATCGATAGCATTCATTGAACGGGTAAGTCTTTTTAAACCTTTTTTGCTAATATTCCAAGCTTCCTTTTGTCTACAGCATGATACAAAAAACCCGGACCTGTGGCTGTTATTGAATGGGATTTAGATAGGAAAGTAATCGAAATGCGATGGAAATGAGATAAACAATCGTATGATTAAGTCAAATGCTTAAGTACTTTTTTATCATCATTATCATCAGCAGGCTTTGGACGACCACTGCTGAAGGAGACCTCGTTGTAATTGATACCGCCAAGTTACTGTTCCGCCGATTAACGATACGCGATGTGGGGTTTAGGCACAAAATAAACTTTGTAATAATATTTTGTAGTTTAGGTTAGAAGTTTCTTCGTTCGTGATATCACTAGTTCTTTCTTGGTAAACCTGGTCAGTGATTTGGAGCCCAATTCTTGTAATTATTAGACAGACAATCAACAATTATAAATATCTCTCGATTAATCAATAATTAATAACCATTCTGTCACTCAGAGAGGCTTTCATTAGAGCGAGGTACACCATACCTTTAGTTTTGAAAAGATATCGTGACTGATTTTTAAAAAAACCAGTGTTATGAAGGGATTCAGTGCACTTCGACTATGAAGCGCAATGAATTCCTTTACCAAAAAAAAAAAGAAAACAAAAAAAAGTTTTCCATCAGAAAACAAAGTGTGGTCAAAGTGGGCTCCTATGACCAAACTTTTTTTTCTTTTTTAGGTACATGAAGCCAATATCTCAGCTGCATAGTTATTTGGCGAGTAATCATCATCATCATTATCCTCCGTTAGACGGCCACTGCTGGACGAGGCATCCCCCATAAAATACAATGGGGGGAATTACCATAATCACCACGCTTGGTAAGCGGATGATCGCAGTATTCGTGTTGAGTACTCAGGTATGTGCTGCCATTCCCCTGGTGTAATCCGTTAATCAGCTTTTATGACATCCACGGGAGTAAATGGTGGGTTATATTCTTATGCCGGACACACCAAGGCGAGTAATATAAATAAATAAATAAATGCTGGACACATTTCACACAACATTATCTAGCCCCAAGCTAAGCAGATCTTGTGTTATAAGTACTAGATAACTGATATACTTAATACAATACATTACATAGATAGATATTTTTTATTATGCATAGGAAAATACCCAGAATACCCTGAACAAATATCTGCAGATCGTATAAATATTTGTTCCGAGGCGGAAATTGAACCTGCAATCTCTTGCGTAGCAGGCGAACCTTTGCCCGCCGCACCACAGAGGTCATCAAAGATAGATTATGACCTTATAAGTTACATCATCCTATATCCCTAGTGTATATGGGATCAGACGAAAGATTTAATTTGCCTCCCGTCAATTGTTCGACAAAGAACCCGAGTGTTTGACGAAAGATTAATTTCGGAAAAATTTCGCCCAAAAAGCTGTGCTGAGCTATGCCCCTACATACTATGGTAGTGTGAATTTAAGCGAATTTCAACTCTGTATGAAGATAATTAAGATCTTTTGTGACTGCTGCAGAAATAATTTTAATTAAAAACTAAAATTATGACTGATAGCGACGGATTTTAACGTTTTGACGGACGGCAGAATGTATTGGAAACTATAATTAAGTATATTTTTCATCTATGTTTTGTACTGTACTTACATTCCAAGCAAATAAATCATTCATTCATTCATCCATTCATTCATTCTTCGTTTCTCTTAAAAATCATTCGTCGTGGTGTATCTGGCCTAAGAATGGGCCTTTCCGTCTCCTTTCGTGGATATTATTAAGCTGACTAAGCGCCTGCCAAGCGTGCTGGTGATCATGGCAAATCCCCCCATTGCATTCTATGGGGTACACCTTGTCCAGCAGTGTCCCACACTTCTCCCAACACCTGGGGTAAGTGGTTGAATGGTATTAAAAGGGTATTAACAAGGTATTTTACCCAAACATAAGGCATCTGCAAAATGACAAGTAAATGAAATCAAATCAATGAAAAAAAAAATTATCATTGAAATCACAAGGATCATTTTGAATCGTCTATGAACTAAAATTACTCCAGTTCCAACGCGACCAAGCTTAGAAGAATCAGGCAACAAACACGGCTTGGCTTACATAAATGGTCCGTTTTATCACTAGGTGAGAAGCACCTGTGTGGTGCCTCCGAGCAAGGAGTTGCTGGTACATAGTAAATAAGAACTTAACCTTAGGAAGGTAATCAAAAGTAAATAAACATAATCTAAAGTATGTAAGACAGCACACGCTTCGCTTGTTATACATATAAATAACAATCTTCTGCTTAGCTTGGGGCTAGATAATGTTGTGGGAAAAATCCAGCATTATTATTATTATTAATCTAATAGAAACAAAGTATATAGTACAAATAGAAGTATGTGTACGTAGCACGATTGCAGAGTACTAAGGCTTAGTATATTTCAATTAAATCAAGACGCATTCAAGTTGACTTAAGTCAGTTATAATGAAAGGACAATGTCATATCGCCCGGTAGGGCGGGCGGAAGTTAATGTTATTAAGTTTATTAGATCCGCCCGCCCAACGCCCAGTCACCCGCCCAGCTAGGCGGATAAGGCTTATTAAATTAACTTTTGCAAGCGGATTCTGGGGTATTAGTTTAGTGTGTACTTTTCTTGTGAAGCTTAGCTTGGTAAGCGGTAAAACATTTTATCTCCTAATAGAAATATTTTTTGGATAAAAAATACCTTCACAGAATAGATAATACCTATCGGTTTTATTACAAAACGTGGTTTAAATCTGAATTTAGCCCAGGCGTACTAGTCTAGGCTTAAATATTGACATACCGATCGCCTTACAATACCTTAAAAATTTCGTCAGTCCATCAATCAACTAACATCTAAAAAAAACCAGCCAAGTGCAAGTCGGATTCGCGCACGAAGGGTTACGTACAAAAAAAACACGTTTTTTGTATGGGAGCCCCCTTAAATATTTATTTTATACTGTTTTTCTGTATTTGTTGTCATTGCGGCAATAGAAATACATCATCTGTGAAAATTTCAACTGTCTAACTATCACGGTTCATGAGATACAGCCTGGTGACAGACGGACGGACGGACAGCGGAGCCTTAGTAATAGGGTCCGTTTTACCCTTTGGGTACGGAACCCTAAAAAACAAATACATTCGATCTTTTGCATTATATCAATAGGATGAACAGATTGAACAGTGATGAACATTGAGTCAAAACTCATCAGTATTTCGTTTTCTCTTAATAAATTGGCCCCACTGCCTACCCCCAGTCTCATTTAATCCGTATTCAGTTACAAATGCGTAATTATAACACTAAACAATGGATTTCAGTCTGACTGTCGGGAACAGGAGTTCTATTGTGATTCCGAATGTATAGTCAGCGTGAAAAAAATGGTGATATCAATAGCTATGCAAAATCACGGCCCAGCTATTCATACTATGAATAGCTGGGCATAATAATAATATAATAATGGCATAGCAACAACATAACAACCTAATTGGTTAGCTAATAACTTTTCGCTTGTGTAAAAAAAAAAACCTACGTAGCTCTCAGAATTAGCAAGTTAAAGAGGCAATAGCTTATAGAACCAACAACCGTTGGGGAATAAAGATTCTCGAGTGGCAACCACGTACTGGGCGACGCTGTGTAATTAGGTCAATCCCGATAAACCAGCTCCATTTTAAAGGTCATAGAAAGTCAGTGCATGAAGGCGGCTCAATACTGGGTAATATTTTATGGTCTATGTCGAGCAGTGGACTTTACCAGCGACATAACCGAACCTATTTGAATACGTAAAGAGATGTTGCTATGTGACTGTTCTGGATGACTTTGTATCTTCAGGTTGTCTGGAAGAATGCGTTCTAAGCGTTAAGACCACCCATAGTGTATTTCTTTTGTTAATTGTTGATTCGTAAGTCTTTGTGTTTCTGTGTGTAACTGTAGTGGTGCGCAATAAAGAGTTATCTATCTATCGCGATTACGTAATTCTGATGCTATTAGTTTCAATCGATTTCAATGCTGTTTCTATTTGAACTGACGCTCTTGCGACTACTTACGCATTTTCCTTAGAAAGGTTGATTGCAACAAGACTGTGTAATTTAGGTAATCGCATAAACGTTATTTCAAATAGAACATTGAAATCGGTTGAAATTAATAGCAACAGAATTACGTTATCGTTCCCCTGCTTAGCAGTAGAACTAAATAAAAACTTGGTTAAATAACTTTAATCATGATTGATTAGTAGAATTTGTGTCTGACTGTACCGCGGTTGGTGCTGTCAATTACAAACGTTTGAAATGGAGTTTCATTATAAGTTACGCGGTTTTATTGTCGATGCACTGGTTATAACAGATTTTCTATTTCAATAAAAAATATGCGAAAACAATCTAAACTTAGGTAATCGCATATCTATAAATAAAATCTACAAAATAATGACAGAAACAGTAAAAAACGTTAAAAGCTCGAGCTAACTAATCCACTTGGACCCCTCCCCCCTTTAAACACCCTAGGGGAACTACGGACACTGTCTATTGTCCTTGGAGTCCCTGAATACCACATGATAGAATAGTCATATAGTAGGTTATTTATAACGAAAACGGTTATAGGTCATTAAAAATATTCACAAGTAGGTAGGTACATTGTACATTTAGCTTGTGATCGTCTGAATGAAACACAAACAAACAAACTTTGGTTAGTAGTAGAAATTCTTGTGAAAGAGTTCGTCCGGGGAAGTACTACCACCGTACCTATTTCTGCCGCCAAGTAGTGTTCGCATTGCTGTGTTTCGGTTTGAAGGGTACGGGTGCCGGTGAAATTACAGGCACATGAGACTTTTCATCTTTATGTCTCAGGGTCGGCAGCGCGCGTGTGATGCCTCTGGTATTACAGGCGATCATAGGCTACGGTAACTGCTTTCCAGTGGGCTGTAAGCTTGTCTGCTTGCCAAGTAGCATAAAAAAAAAACAATTTTAATATAAGGTTTACCATCTTAATCATATAAAACATAGTATCAGTGTTAAATTAATAAAAATGTAAAAAATTAATAAAAAAAAAATTAAAACACAAAACTTGAAATTGATAGAATATTGTTTCATCGTTACATTGCTTTAATAGATAACTGCAATTTTGACATGAATAAGATTTCTCGTATAAGTAAGGTAGTTAAGTGTTGGTTAGTGCAAGTGGGCAGTTTGCTATACCCAGCAATTAACCTCCTTTAAATAAATTGAAACAAGCGGTCCGAATAAGCCAAAATTATAACAAAACTTACCTTCGGTTTGAATTCGAAAACCATTCTAATTTGATTCAAAAACTCTCCTTACCCGCATTATGAGCTTTATTCCCGCGCGTACAAACATGGCTGCGTTGTCTATTATTAGGGATGGTATCCACTGAAGCGGAGAAGAGAAAAAAAAAGTAACAATAGAACCATTAACAGGAGAGCCTTAAGACAAAAGTCTACAATCAGTGCGTGTGCACTGAGACGTGGTCACTATTGGCAGTATAGACAAGCTCAAAGTTGCGCAGCGGGCTATGGAGACAAGAGACTTTTCATCTTCATGTCTCAGTATGACGGCCGAAGTGTAATGCCACGCGTCCTAAATGAGCGTGACCTAAGAGGTTGCATGATCGTTGATTGCATTTGTTATGGCCTGGGGGTAAATATTACTGATTGACATCTGGTGGGCCACAAGCCAATTCCGTTTATTATTTAAATAAAACAAAAAACTGTGTTAATATTAGTCATACACAAAAAAAAAAAGGCGTACAGTAAGCGAAAAGACGCTTTAGGAGACATAGGGCTTTATATATCCTGCGCTGTCTCAGCAGTAATTACATTTTGATACAGCCTCCGGTGACAGACTTACGATTCCATAGATTTATTTTCTTTATGGGGGTTGCAGACAAATATATTCGAAAGGGTATTCAAACTTTGCTATGTAGATAAGGCTATACACCGACATAAATCCCAGAATTAGTCTCAGATTGTGCAAAATGACGACTATGTAGGTGAGGCTATATACACCGACATATCTCCCAGAATTAATCTCAGGTTGTCCAAACTGACGACTATGTAGGTAAGGCTATACACCGACATAGCTCCCAGAATTAGTCTCAGATTGTCGTCATTGACGAATATGTAGGTATATGTGTTTTGTTTCTTTTAATCTAATTTGGAACTGCTTGTCAAAAGACAAAACACAGATTTATTGCGTGATACTTCCTGTGACCACGTCAGCTTTTCCAATTTTGTTTTTGGTACAAATTTAAAGCTTAATTTGTACCTTTTGTACTCGATGCTCATAACAACACACCGCACATAACTTTTTAATGGTTTTGTATAAGTTAAGTCATCAAGTGACAGTCGTATCTATTGTTAAAAAATGTAAATCCGATATTGGCTTTAAGTAAAGTGCGTTAGATTTAGCATGTACAATTTAAGAGCTGTGGATTTTGTGAAATAAATAAAATTAAATAAAATAATTTGTACCTCAAAAGGATAACCCGAATTTAATAGTAACTTCTTAAAAGAACTCTGATTCAAATAGTAGTCTTCAATAATCTTTAATATCGGGTATTTCGAATGAAATTATCCCAGAGACATTTATAACCGGAACCAATAGGCAATAAAAGCAGATCAGATGTTTGTCAACCCGCCACCACCATTGTAGCCCCCCACCCTTACGCCCCGAGCGCCAATTTACCCGATATTAAGTTTATATAGCGATTTGTACCCTTCTTTACAGGATGGAAAGACCGACGTACATTCAATGGAATAAACGTGGAACCATTTGAAATTATTATATTTATGATTTTGTAAGTGGTATAGGTAATATATCCATGAAAGTACCATCCTTCCAAGCTTGACATATGGTTGCCAAACTTAGGCCATCACCAACGACGAAGAAAACAAACTAGCAATATGTCAGAGAAAGATGGAAAGAAGCATGTTAGGTATAAGGCAATCTGACAGAGTAACAAACGCTTCTATAAGGCAGGAAACTAAACTACACGACATCATTTGTAGAATAAGGACACTAAAGTGTAACTGGGCAGGACATGTTAGCAGGATGGAAAATACAAGGTGGACGAAAAAGGTGATAGAGTGGATACCGAGAGAAGATAAAAGGAGTAGAGGACGACCACGGAAACGTTGGGAAGATGTATTTAGGAAAGAAAGCGGACTAGACTGGATGAGACAGGCCAGAGACAGGGAAACATGGAACGAAATGGGGGAGGTCTACGCCAAACGGGCGACTACTACCTGACTGCGAATTAAGATTAAGATAAAATTACATGGACAATACATAAATAATAGTAATAATGATTAATAACAATATCATCTAAAGACATTAAGGAAATTGTAGTAGAATAAATGGCTTTTTTATTTTTAATTATAGGTAATAACAATTGTGCCGTGTACACCGATACTGTGATCGATCACCAATCCGCCTATCAAGCACGTTGTGATTATGGCAAATCTCCCCATTGCATGCTATGGGTTGTACGCTATGCATGGTATGGGGTAGGCCTCATCCAGCAGGGGATATCTGATGATGACATATGTATGATCGTCAGAATTTAAATAAAAAAAAAATATTGGCTGATATAGTTCTGAAAGTAACTTTAAACGCCGGGGCATAAAGGTTTTCGAGTGGTGATCACGAACCAGACGGTGTAGGAGCTACCCGATGGACCAATGACATTGTATCACCAAAATTTCGATTAAAGAAAGTAAGTGGGTCTTTTATGGGAAATTCTGTACGGTTCTATAATAAACTTCCAAAAGGTGCATCTAAACTTCCTATTCGAAGATTTAAATCCTACATAAAGATTAATCTAATTAAGAAAGCGTATTACACTCTTGATGACTATATAAATGATAAAGCCGCGTGGTCTGATGTCACTCTGCCCCTCGACTGCTAAAATGGAAATTTGCAATATCTGTACTTGCCTATTTATATGTTTCTATTAGATTATTATTTATAAGTATAACAAGCGTAGCATGTGCTGTCTTTCATATTTTTTTTGCTGATGTTTATTTAATTTTGACTAGCTTCCTAAGGTTTTTAAGTTCTCATTTACTATGTGTCAGCAACTCCTTGCTCCGAGGCACCACACAGGCGCTTCTCACCTAGTGGTAAGACGGATCATTTTTGTAAGCCAAGCCGTGTTTGTTGCCTGACTCTTCTAGGCTTGGTCGCGTTGGAACAGGAGTAGTTTTAGTTTATAAGACGATTCAAAATGATCCTTGTGATTTCAATGAATAAAATTCTTTCTGACTTTGACTTTATTATTCGCAGGAAGTCAGTCGATGGAGGCGGCTCAAGACCGTTCATCGTGGCATTCTAGGGGAAGGCCTATGCCAGCAGTAGACTCCTATAAGCTGATGATGATGATGAGATATAAATTAATAATGTTAGCGAGAATTCCACGAAGTAGATGGCCACCCTAACCCCACAGTTGGCGAACATTATTATTGGGTCAATTGCTACCCGTGGCATTATTAGTTCATTTCTAACGATGACACTGACTAAACACTTTTTAATATAGCTACTTAGATGTGGGATTATAAACGGGGTGTTATGCGTTTAACAGCAACGCGTGACTACTGAATCCGACTTTTTAGTCAAATAATTTTGAACGGCAGTTATTTTAGAGTTCTGTGCCCAAAGGGTTCCAACAGGGACCCTATTTCTAAACCTATATCGTCCTTCTACCTGTAGTCTGCGGATTCTATCATAGGGGTACCTATAACCCTGGCAGCCTAAGAGAAACCAATTGTTTTTTTTTTCAGATTATTGTTGTGTCATTGGGGCGTGAACCCTATTTAGATAATAAAACTTTTCATTTAAAAAACCGACTTCCGCCATTGTATTCGACTAAATATTTGGATGAGAAAAAAAACGATGAAAGAACCATGTGGTGAAAGGATTATAATACTTTCTGAATGCAAATGCTTGGTTTGTTGCTGAAAATATCTAAATCGCCATATACCACAATATTTTAGGAGTTCCCTTAATTCCTCATGGATCCTATAATCAGAACTGGATTCTGAAAAAAATGGACCAATCTGGAAGTATATCTATTCAAATAAAAAAAAGAATTTTCCAAATCGGTTCATAAACGCCGGAGATAAAAAACAAAAAAAAATACTACCGAATTGAGAACTTCCTCCTTTATTTGAAATCGGTTAATAATGAAAAAAAACAAATCCCAAGGCGGGTCCCGAACAAGTTCTTAAACCAAGAAATAATATCTATAGCGCGATCTAATCTACTAGTGGTGGCATCTAGTCTTGAGTTGAGTAAACTTCCAAACTCTACACTAAGCGTAGTTATTGAAGTCTTACATACCTGTCAAGTTCAATGACCATAGACAGATGAATCAGATTCAATGATCAGAGAGAGTGACATTGAGCTGATCTGATGATGGATATGTAAGGTAGATAACGGAACTTCTTGATGGAAAATAGTAGACTTGTCATGTTTAGGCTCATTTTGACCAGCTCACAGATCTGATTACTAATTTCATCAACATACATAAAAGACATAAAAGACTGTAATTAAATCAACAGGCTTCAATAAAAAACTAATATTTGAATTCCATTTACCTCGCTCAAAATGAATTTTTCTAATTAGCGTCACCGATTGTTTCCATCCATTACCTCGACCCTCGACCTCTTTGGCGCAGCGGGTGAGTAGCCGGCTTAGATGAAAGAGGTTGCGGGTTCGATTCCCGCTGCGAGACAAATGTTTGCATGATCTGCAAATATTTGTTCCGGGTCTGGGTGTAATGGTACCACCCTAACCTATGGTCGTAGTTCCTGATACCTACGACACAGGGTATCCTAGTGTGGGATCAAGACTACGTTTGTGACTGTTTGTGTGTTATGTTATGTTATGTTATGTTATGTTATGTTATGTTATGTTATGTTATGTTATGTTATGTTATGTTATGTTATGTTATGTTATGTTATGTTATGTTATGCTATGTTATTACGTTGGTTTTATATTTAACAAACATATTATTGACTCTACAATACTAAAAATAAAATAACATTAAAGTATTTTCTAAGAACACAAAGACATTAGTTTTTCAATCGTCCAAAACAGCTTACACATTCAGTAGCATTCGAGTACAAAAGCAAATTATTAAGAACTTTACAATCCTTACGTAAGTCAGTAATATAAACCCAAAAACGGATTTTCTCTAATTATCTATTTTTAATACCGCAAAAAACTACTCAATACACCCTTTTGTTAATGAATAACAATTCCAGAGACTTCAAATTGTTTTTTTTTCGCTGTTTGAAATTTTAATCATAGATTTTTGTGCCATAAATTGCTCTCACGGTAGCAATTTTACCTGTAATTTAAATTCTTATTTATACTTGACCACCCACTAAGATTTCTTTGTTTGCTATAGCAAAATAGACTTATAGCTTAAATTTTAAGGGGGTTCAACATGGATATGCGATTGACTGATCCAGAAACCAAAATAGACGTGTTTTCATAAATTAGTGTATTGCCACCTGTATGTAGTTCCGGCTTCGATTTCAAAAGCGGCAACATTCAAACAGGTTTTGAAAAGAGTTAATAATTTGAGGATTGGTAAAGTTTATTTGGTGACAGTAATTGTAGTCTAACTTTGTGGAAAAATTTTAAAATGTGCTTTTAAATTTCGTTTTCACATGAGTAACGATTTAGTACTGGATTAAATAAACACTTTGGAGATGTATGGACACAGTAGAGTGAGAATATCCAATGAAAACACATTGATTTGTTTGTCTTCCATGCATCTCATGCATAGCAAACATCTTCTTTTAATTGTGGCTTCTGTAGGTCCTCTAACGATACCAGGGGATAGGCCAGCAGCACCTGAATACCAATATTGTGATCACCCAATCTGTTTGATTATGGCAGCCCGCTCCCAGCCCTAGTATGGTAAAAACGATTTTAAGAGGGCGCTCCGAAAATATAATATGTATGGATCGTCTTTTAGACGCAAATATTAACCGAATAAGATTGAATATAGCATGACCCTATCTTGCACAGAAGTAAAGCCTCAATTTTTTTTATTATTTTTGATATTTAATTTATTATGAGAATACTAATTAGTCTAGGTAAATTTTGGTATGGTCACGGATAATAAACTATGTTTTCTTTCGGTAAGTATTTATTTTGGATATGTGACTGAAGTTATTTCCTAGAAATTTCAAAAAATCTAGTTTAAAAAGCAAAAAAATAAAGTATCGAGTAAATGTCTGCCAATTGTGTTTCTGGCTTAGTCACGGATAGAAAAAAGTTTTGAAAAATCACGTATTTCAGTTTTTTTTTATGTGATATCTGGTTTACTCATAATAACTAGGCAAATCAGCATTATATTTTCGGAGCGCCCTCTTAAGGCGGCTCCTCTGTTCCTGGTATGTCTATTATTTTCTGGATCGGGGTGGCTCAAGACCATTTGTCGAGGCATTCCAGGGGAGGCCTAGCTTTTTGCGGTTTAATGTAACTGCGGCCATGCAGGCCTATCGTGATCGAGGGGGAGGCCTATGTCCAGCAGTGGAATTGCTACAGAATGATGATGATAATATAACACCCAACAGTCACATAAACGTAGTCATGATCCCACACTAGAATTCCCTGTGTCGTGGGTATCACGAACTACGAGTACCATGGTACCATAATACCCAGACCTGGAACAAATATTTGCAGATCATATAAACATTTGTCCCGTAGCGAACCCGCAACCTCTCGCATCCTAGCCACCAGCCAGCTACTCGTCCGCTGCGCCACAGAGGTCGTCAAAGAAGAAGTTATCAAAAGTTGTTGGTGAGTTTTGTATAGATACATAAACGCTGATGCAGTAAAACAACTATGAACCACAGGTGTTTAATAAAACTCTCCATCAGAGAGCTTCATAGCATAGATATGTAGAGCACGGAGTTCACAAAACTGGTTGGTGCACCATCCTGCGTGGCCATCAGTGCAGCGGCAGGAGTCACACTCATCCATGTACTTCTCACCGGGAATGCACTTGAAGAATGGGTTCTTTATTACTGGAAGGAAACATATTGATCAAACATTTTTAAAGTTGAGCAACTTGCTGCGAGCTTTCCAGAAGCTAGAAGCTTCCTGCAACGGTAGCTGCTGGAACAAATTAATTGGTTTATCACCAGACATGTCCACTGCTGGACGAGGCCTCCCAAATTGAATACAATGTGGGGATTGACACACTTGGCAGGCGGATTTTTGATCGCTGTTTGGTGTATAATACTCACGCGGATGCCATCCCCAGTGGTGGAGGAGGTCTATGTCCAGCAGTAGATTTCTACAAGCTAATGATGAAGATGAGGGTCATTACTGTAGTAAAAAAACGTCTGATCTTGCCTAGATTCTCGAAATGAGGATGAAAAGCGACGCTATAACGATGAAGTTCATGTGATATAGTGTTGGACACTTATACCTAATAGGGCTAATTCACCAGTTCAAAGTTGCGCAGCGAGCTATGGAACGGACTCTACTGGAAGTCTTGCTGAAAGATACAATCTGCAACGAGATTATCCAACAGAGAACGAAACTCATCGACAGTCCACTGGATTAGCAAGTTGAAGTAGCAATGGTGGCCATATATGCCAAAGAACCGACAATCGTTAGGGTAAGAGAGTTCTTGAATGGAGACCAAACTATTAACCCAATGATTGTTGGTTCTTTGGTATACATGGCCACTAATTGCTACTTCAGCTTGCTACTCCATCCATGTTGATGGCAAACGTAGCGTGGGGTAATCCCCAGCAGTGAACAAATGTGAAGACGATGATTATTATGGTGGGTTTGCTTGCTCACCAGTGCATCTCAGACAAGGCGTGCTTCTCTCACAAAGAGCAGTGACAGTAGGTTCACAGTACACGCAGGATGGCATCGCACGGCAAGCTCCTGAGTCCTGCGTCTCACAGAGCAGGCAGTTTTTGTTCTCCGGAACCAGGGTTAAGGAGGTCTCCTCTTCCCAGTACTGGTGTGGTGGTTTGGGCTTCACAAATTGAGAGACAACGTACCTGAAATTAAAGGTATCAATGGTGTTTCACCATCGAGATTAAAGGGTCAAGATGTTTATTTGCAAAAATTAGTGTTCTCTTCATCACCAGTCTGCTTACGTCCACTGTTAGACGAGTCCTCCCTCATACACACTGGAGAGATATGCCATAATCACCATGCTTGGCAGGTGGATTGGTGATGGCTGTTTGGTGTTAATTGCTCAGGTATATGCTGCTGCCCATACCCTGGTGTAATCTCTTGGTAAAGCTTTTACTACAGCCATGGGAGAAGGAGGGGTCTTTTCTCAGGCTGGACACACCATAGCAGCAAGTAGTAGCAGACTGAAAATAGTAGGTCCTTATCGACCACAAACCGAAAGACGCTGTGTAGAAAGGCCGATGGTCTGAAGACATTGTAAAGGTAGCAGGAAGTCGGTGTATGGAGGCGACTCAAAACTGTATGTCGTGGTATACTGTAGTGGAGATCCAGGACGTCTACCGTCTGTTGATGATGATAGTGAAGGTCCACTTACGCTTGTGATCCAGGACGGTATACTGGTGGTGACTCTTCTCCTGATCCTCCAATGGAGCTGAGTGTTCCTGGCATTGGTGCTCCACGCATCCGCTGTACTCTTGGATCTGGAACATAAAGAAAGATTTAAAGCTCCTTTTGATAGAGTTCGTCCGAGGAAGTACTAACTAAATCTGCCGCAAAGCAGCAATGTGAACTTTGCTGTATTCGGTTGCTGGGTGCTAAGTGCTGGTGAAATAACAGGCACATAAGACTTTTCATCTTTACGTCTCAGGGAAGTGGGAGCAGTGCAATGCCACGAACGTTGAGCACAGCGCACGTACCACGTGACTGCGCAGGAGAGGATTTTGTATTAGAAATTGCTACTGCGCAAGTCAGTACGTGAGCCAGGGCTCTGTTAGCATAAGTTTCTTGTATTGTAGGGATGGTCAGCAGCATCCACCTGAGGTACTTAACACCAAATTGCGATCACCAATCCACCTGCCAAGCGTGTGATTACGGAGCTTAGACAAGATAACTAGACTTACGGAAACCTAATTTTCATTAATTGCTTACCATCCCCATAACCACTCACAGACACAACCAAAGCCAGTCCTAATATTCTTAACATTTTATTTTTATATCCAATCTATGAAAATTCTCTGGTGCGAGCAGACCAATTTGATTGGCGCCAATTATTGTTGGTACAGGATTAACTTGAGTACGTGTTATGTGTATAGGATGCTCCAAAACTGCGTACGAATTCCGATTTTATGAATGTAACCCTGTATGTACTTAGCGGCGCAAAGAAGTAATGGAATCATTTTAAAATGACATCGCGTCTTCTAAATGCAATTATATTCTTCGATTTTACACGTCATCTTATTTCCACTTTTGTATCCGCCTTTTGTGTATTCCCACAAACCATAAGACAATTGAATCTACTGAACTCATTCACTGAGTTGATCATTCATTCATTCAAAACACTACACCATTTGGGGCAGCCTGTACACAAATACCTTTCCAATTACCAGCGTATATCGGTCTCGTTAAAACCTGCCCACTCTCGCCTTTTGCGATTTTAACAATTTAAAGTGATTTCACTTTGACGTTGAACTGATTTGTAATGTATGAATATCCGCTTTGGAATTTATTGGTTTATTTTGAATGGAATAAATATTGATATTTGTCGTGGTGTATCCGGTCGTAAAATGGCTCCATCTCCTCCCGTGGATGTACAAGCCGACTAAGGGATTACACCAGGGGATGGTCAGCAGCATCCACCTGAGTAATCACCACCAATACTACGGTCACCAATCCGCCTGCCAAGCGTGGTGATTATTACAATACCACCCATTGTATTGTATGAGGGGAGGCCTCGTCTAGCAGTGCATGTCTAAACGCTGCTGATGATGATGATGATAAAGTATTGACCACCTCCGTGGTGCAGAGAGCAAGTAGCTGGCTGAGACGCTAGAGGTTGCGGGCTCGATGACCGCTGCGGGATAAAAGTTTGTATGATCTGATAATATTTGTTCCGGGTCTGGGTGTTATGGTATCATGGTACTCGCAGTTCCTGATACCCACGACACAGGGAATTTTAGTGTGGGAGCAGGACTTCGTTTGTGTCAAAGTCAAAGTCAAAAAGAATTTTATTCATTGATATCACAAGGATCATTTTGAATCGTCTTATTAACTAAAATTAGACCTATTGTCTGTTGGGTGTGTTATAAAACTTTTTGTGTGTGTGTGTTATTGTAGAAACTAAACAACATCTCACAAACACAAACATCTGCGTAAAAACCAAACACAAACATCTGAGTAAAAACCAGACACAAACATCTGCGTAAAAACTGCAGAAAAAATTAAAATAAGTCTATCGCGCAAAAACCATAGATGTCTATGTTTTCAAGTAAAATATAAAATCTCTGAAATAAAGTATTTTTAGATAAGTTAGAATTTCCTATTGTTAAAAACTTTGATACGAAACTATTTAGTCGTTTATCACTGACCTCCAAAAATAATTGATTCTCGATACCCCTTATCACCACAATTACATTCTTATCTAAAGCTTAATAAAGTTCGTTTCACGATTCTCATTATGAATGATAGCTCATAATGTCCACATTAATGTATTACATCGTAATAATGTACAATAAGGATGCTTATCTGACCATCTATCACGATTATTTAGAAATAATGTAAGCACCTGATGAATTACATGCTTATCGGCCTTGTAGGTAACCATTCGAAGAAGACTTAGCCCGTCTGTTGCCCGTGTAACACGGGTCAAAAAAAACCCCGTAGAACTAACAAGCGATCCAGTAGTACCACGGAAAGTAAAGAAAAAAATACAACCGATTTGAGAACCTCCATATTTTTTTTACAAGCATTTATTTAACATGCAATGTAGGTATGTATGTTTGTCCGGGTGGATTCTTGCGAATTAATTTTAAATCAGTTATCTTTAACCGATTGAGCTGAAATTTTTCATACCTGTCAAGTTCAGATGACAATACAATATTATGGTGACGGTGAGCTGATCTGATGATGGAGACGGAAGGTGGACAACGGAACTCCTCGATGATTAGTAGTAGCCTGGCAATGTTTGGGCTCATTTTGATCAGGTTCCGATAACAAATTTAACAAAAGCTTGTTTTGAAAAATAAATTTTTCAACAATAAACTTATTTTGAAGTCGGTTAATAAGCATATTATATATTATATTTATATTATGTACCTACTTATAAATAAAAAACAACCCACTAATAGTAATAATCCAATTCCAATTTCTAGTAAAGGCATTACAATCATTCATTGAAGTCATTAATGTTGGAGACTTTTCTAAATAAAAATCGTGGATATGTCGACAAATATAATTCGTATTTTATCAACACGTGGACACTGCACCCTGAGACCAGACACGTGCTTGATAACATTGTTTGATGTTTGCGTTTTTAATCAGTAGCTATCATTTTTTATTGTATCAGGTTTTACCCTATCAATCTAATAAGTTAGATTGATAGGGTAAAACCCATTACCAAAAATATAAATAAAGATTATGTTTACTAACTGAAACTTCTTAAGAGGCCAGCGGAGGATCAAAATGCCCATCCAAATTAACGCAATACCAAAATCATTTCTAATTCAAACATATTTCTACCATATTTACTATATTATCACGGGTATTTATCGCGTGTTACCTTATTATTTATTACTAGTTGCGCCCCGCGGTTTCACCCGCGTGAATAATGATGAAAATTGATGATGATGATGAAAAGTAGCCTATGTGTTAATCCAGGGCGTAAAGTATCTCCATTCCAAATTTCACTCAAATCCATTCAGTAGTTTTTACGTGAAAGAGTAACAAACATCCATACTCACAAACTTTCGCGTTTATAATACATATTAGTAGGAAGGATTCCCGACGTTTCGAATGCGTTACAGCAATCATGGTGGCGGGCTGACTGGAATACATGGAGCTACCGTCTTATAATAAGGTAACACGCGATAAATGCCCGTGACAGTATAGTAAATATGTGTTCTAATCGCGAGAGTTTAAAAAATACTATATTTCTACCATATCATGCCATTATTCGAATTGGGGTAGTATTTATCTGGGTTCCTGGATATTTCTTGTTTCAAAATATTTACCTAAAACGAAATGTGGTATTACAGAACACGACCTAATTTAATACAAATTCCGAACGGCTCGTACAACCAGCGCGCATGCACGGGAAGAGGCCCCGTTGCCAAACAGGGATAGCTGATTTTTACACTCGCTTGAAATTGAATTTGCTTGCTGTCTTCGCCGGCCCCTTAAATTCCTGTTTTACAGTCCTAATGTGCTTTCCTTTCATAAAAGATATTATAAATTTCATCTCGTCAGAACTGACTGTATCTAATCTGTCATATATTCATCAACCGATAGAAGTATTGTACTGGACGAGGCTTCCTATATACAATGCAACAGGGGGATAAGCTCACCACGCTTGGCAGGTGGATTGGTGATCTCAATATCAGTGTTAAGTACTTACGTGGATGCTGCTGCCTATCTCCTGGTGTAATCCCTTTTGGTTTTCACGAGAGACAAAGGGGACTAAGGCGTCGGACACACCAAGGCTCGACCCCTTAAAAGCTTACAAAAATTTATGGCAAAAGATTTTAAAATTAAAAAAAAGTACTTTTAAATAACCACCATTATGTCCTCTAAGCCCGTAATCATCAGTAATTATCATTGAAAATCCGTTCAACTAAAAGCTCAAAGAATAGCAAAATATTAACAATAATCCTTCCCCAGGTCATTACGACCCCTAATATTTATTTATTATGTTACAGTGTGTTATTATGAAAAATGTAATAACCACAACATGGTCTAATGAGCCAGTGTTGAGTTTTGAAAGTAGGGTTCCGTAATATGTTGCACCATGTTATAAAATTATTGGATTCGCTATCGTACGCATGCGTGATATGGGGACATCCCAAAAAGTTACTATTACAAGGTCCATCTGGTACTCCAACTAGTAGACCTCCACTGCTGGAGGAGGCCTATCTAGGTCTAATATTATAATGCAATAGGTAGAATTTGCCGTTACAACAAGGCTAATTCTAATTCAAATTGAAAATGGGAGAGATAAGATCTGCACTGACTTCCCTGACTGGGGGTGTATTGTGCATTGTACCCCTGCCTGTTTTTATTTAACGTGGGGAAATCCTCATGGATACCTCTCCGATGCAGGAGCAACGAAGAGGTTATGTCAGAGTTTTACTGACTACCACGGTTGCCATCCAGGCGCCTTTTGTCGGGACTACGGGAACGCTTTCGCACTCTTCCGCGGTCCCGACGGCGATGGTCGTCTAAGGACTCCTGTCCATTGTATATGGTGGAGAAAGAGACTCTACCATACATCAGCATATGAGGGGCACGCTACTCTACGTGCATCACCTCCTCGGGGCCTATACCATCAGTGGTGACGGACGCCCCCTGCTAACCCTACCCCAGCCCAACTCCTTAAAATAATGGAGAAGGACTCTGGGTTGATGGCAGCACAGTTCCAGTCTTCCCGAATGAGTAATGGATGAAGGTAAACAGGACTCTATTGGAGTCCGGTTTTTCCCGACTTCATTTATCACAAGGCTTTAGGTAGATTGTATCACGTATTGGTGTAAAGTACTCAGGTGGATGCTAATTCCCATCCCCTATGGCGTAGATCCTTCAGTTGGATTTTACAAAATCCACGGTAGGAGATGGAGGTGTCTATCCTTAGGCAGAACACATCATGGCAAGTGTCAAATACTAAATATTGCAATCTCTCACCATTGAATAACATATAACAGTGAAATTTTGAAACAATACTTTAAATTAATCCTAACTAAATTTTTTTTATTAATTTATATAGTAGTTATTTAAAGTCAGTTACTAACTTACTAAAAATATTTTTTTCCGAGTCTCCTCTAGGTTTTCCGAGGAAGCATTTCTTCGTCTATTTAAAAACTATTACTAAAAGAGCGATTCAATTATATTTAGATATCAGAGAATATCACAGATATCTGTTATGAATAAAATTGGTGATTATTTAAATAAGGGTAATCTTAGGTGAAGATAAAATACTACGGAACCCTGCATCCGCCTTCTCACTAGCACTTACCCATTATTTCGTTTAGTTGTAGCAAAAGCTCAGTTGGGGGTCTTTGTACACTCGCGCACACAATGCAAGCGGGTCAATTTTTGTACCTCATTCATTCACCATCACCACTTCACAACGTAATCATTCATCCGTGCAATGCCGTAGAGTTAAGGTGGAATAGACAAGACATGTGTCGTAAAAAGTAACAAAAAAAAAAACAGTTTTGTTTAGTGACAAGATATATTTTAATGATATTTGTTAAACATTATTATTATAACAAGCGTAGCGTGTGCTGTCTTGCATATTTTTTATGCTCATGTTTATTTAATTTTTACTACCTTCCTAAGGTTTTTAAGTTCTCATTTACTATGTATCAGCAACTCCTTGCTCCGAGGCACCACACAGGCGCTTCTCACCAGTGGTAAGACGGACCATTTTTGTAAGCCAAGCCGTGTTTGTTGCCTGATTCTTCTAGGCTTGGTCGCGTTGGAACAGGAGTAATTTTAGTTTATAAGACGATTCAAAATGATTCTTGTAATTTCAATGAATAAAATTATTTTTGACTTTGACTTTGACATTCTATTATCTATTGCAGCGCTCCCTAGAAACGCAAAAAAACGCACCTGTATATCCCTGGTGTTGCAGAATGTTAATAGGCAATATTAAAACTTACTATCAGGCGGCCCGTATGCTTGTTTGCCTAGTAATTACATAAAAAAGGCTCATAAAATGAGCATAAATTGTCGTGCCACTTCTAACACCGCCTGTATCTACGTACGCAAGATGTGGTTACAGAATTCCAATAATACTTTCATGAGACTATTATTAGACCGCAATAGTTAAACTGTTTGACATTGTCGCTATTTGTCACTTCCGGCGGCCCATTCAAAAGATCTGTGTACTGTAATGTGATATTCATTGCTCTCTCAATATATTTCTATACCTATCTGTTGTATTTTTTTTAGCACAAAATTGTCGTAGTTTTTGTCACAATTTTATTTAACAAAGTATTGTGTTTGTGATTGTATGTTATAGTGTGTAATTGATGTGTTTTTTTGCTTTTATTTTATTTATAACAAATATAAGAAATATAGGACGAGACAGTGGAGCATGTAATATTGTACTGCACAGCCACAAATGAAGCCAGGAAAAAAACTCAATTTCGGTTAATAAGCGCGTGTTATGCCTCCGGTGTTGCAGGCGTCCATAGGCTACGGTAACTTTTTCCATCAGGTAGGTAGGGTTAACAAATCCTGATACCAGTATGGACCTATGGTATACAGCTGTGGGGCTGTACCAAAAAGAGTAACATAGAAATAACAAAACAATTTCAAAATAAAATACTCAGGGGAATAGTAAATACACCCTGGTACGTAAGAAATTACGATCTCCACCGGGAACTCAACATAGAGTTCATCGACAGTCATAAAAAAATATGCAGGAGCTCACGAACATAGACATCATCATCATGTGAACTTCCATCCAGCTTCTTGACAACACAGACATAGTGAGAAGACTCAAAAGAACGAAACCTTATGAGTTAGAGTAGCGTAAATAATAGTGTAATGTTGTGCAAATTAGTGCTAAATAATAAGAACACAAGAACAAAGTGTCATCCCCTCAAATAGAGACAGTAAGAAAAGTGCCAATGGACACATTCTTAGCTATAATTTATTTAAAAAATCTAGGTCAAACTTTTTCTGCTCTTTCGAAGTCGTCTTTTTTTATTTTATTTCAATTTCTAGTGTTTTTTTATTAGTTATATCGTGTAATTTTGGTGGCATTTTAACCGGTGCAGCTTATAGAGAGCACATGGTAGTGAATTTAAATAAAATAAGAGAATTGCAAGTCTTTTCGAAGAGGTGGAAATTGTCCAGGAACATTCTAGTAAACTGCCATCGATTTACTAGAACATGACTTGACAGAGTACATGACGACTGGATTTTGTTTGATAATTATCTATGCTACTTGACATTGGCAAAATTGAGTAAATAATCAGATGCCATTAACAGAAAACAAAAAAGTCTAGGACAATGTTTAATTACTTATTAGCCTGCCTTACGGCTAGATTATAATGCTATAGTGTACATAAAAATGTAAGCCTTAAAAGTAAAAAAAAGGTAGAGCCGTATGTTTGTTTGTTTGCTTGCCTGCTAGTATAAGAAAAAAACCTATACTTCAAAATAAGCTTAAAAAAATTGTACACGGTAAGATTTTTTAAGTAAACATGTAGGTACTTAAGTAACTATGTTCTTATGTAGCTAGAATATGCCTTACGTAGGTTATACGCGAACGGAGTTGCAGGCAAATGCTAGTTGAATTAAAGAAATCAACCCTTAAGTTTCTCACGGCTCGCGAATAAAGTCAATATTCATTGGTTTGTAACTAATTTCAGCAAACCAACGCACTGCGTTTTATGAATTACAAGAATTAGTCTAATGGACTTAAATTATTTAATTTATGTGGGAAAAGGGGTTGTTTTCATTGCCAATTTTAATTGTAATTGACTGCACTTCAATACATGTTATTTTATGGTGGCACTTCACTTGGTTTGTGAACTTTTCGCAAATGTTTGCATTATTTTACCAAGGCGAAAAATATTATAAATAAATCAATGCTGGACATTTCACACAACATTATCTAGCCCCAAGCTAAGCAGAGCGTGTGTTATGGGTACTAGATAACTGATATACTTAATACAATACATTACATAGATGGATGTTTTTTATTACACATAAAACAAATACCCAGAACACCCTGAACAATTATCTGCAGATCGTACAAATATTTGTTCAGAGGCGGGAATTGAACCCGCAACCTCTTTTATCTCAGCCAGCTATTCGCCCACCGCATAGGTCGTTTTAAGGTTAAACGCTTACCCTGTTTGAAGCAATTGGACCTTACAAAGCTTAGTACCTAGTAGTTAGTCTGCGACGCAGTAGGTTGTGGGTTTGGTTCCCGCCTCGGAACAAATATTTATACGATCTGCAGATATTTGTTCAGGGTGTTCTGGGTATTTTTCTATGTATAATAATAAATATCTATCTATGTAATGTATTGTATTAAGTATATCAGTTATCTAGTACCCATAAATAACACAAGCTCTGCTTAGCTTGGGGCTAGATAATGTTGTGTGAAATGTCCATCATTATTATTTATTTATTTTATTTAGTTTTGCTCTAGGAGAAAATACTTTCATTATTCTCTCTTCTTCTTCAACGGCCTTTTGACGTCCACTGCTGGACAAGGCCTCCCCCATAGAATGCAATGGGGGTTTTCCATAATCACCACGCTTGACAGGTGGATTGGTGATCGCAGTATTGGTGTTGAATACTCAGGTGGATGCTGCTGCCCGTCCCCTGGTGTAATCCATTAGTCAGCTTTTACGACATCCACGAGAGGAGATGGAGAGGTCTGTAGTTCTATGGTTTTTTACCCGTGGTACTACTGGTACTAGTGGTAGTACCACGGGTAACAAACCGTCTGTTCTTAACCCGGACACACCATGGTCTATAAACAATTACTTTATATGTAGGTACAGTTTTTATTAAAATCACCTAAAAAAAAAAAATCTCCAAATAACCTAAAAACCTCATTCTGTTGCATTAAAAAAAAACTCATTGACAATGGTATCAGTAACACCCGCTGGGCTATAGAAAGGCCAAATGGCAGGAAATTGAGGTATTTGGGTAAAATTGCAGATTGGGATGTTATTTTGCTCTGAAGTGTCTCAAGTAAGGTTGGGGAGAATGTTGCTTAGACGTCTTGCAGCGAATTTGGCTTGATTTTTAGCCAGGCGGGAACTGATCTCAAAAGTAGTATATTGAACGCCCAATGCGACGTGACGATGTTAAATAATGAGATGTAAAACATTGTGTAGGTAGAACAATATACTAAATAATAGTTGTAACCGAACAGAATTTTGAATAAAGTCTAGTTTTGCATAAAAATCACACAAAATTATGACCACCCTAAAAAAGCTTTGGCATTCAAATACTCATTATTTTGAACGGCAACATTAAAAAAAAATTTAACGAATTAAATAGCTAGACTTTTATTTTAAAGTTTATTTGTATATTTATGCAGAGAGATATGATATGGTTTCAGTTTTTTAAAGTGCCACAAACTAATCCTATACGATGGTCACTGGAGCTAGTGTCATCGTCACAGAACACTTCACACTGGCTAGTGCCGCTGTCATCTAGTCAGAAATGTTTGTGACACTGTACTTTGCTTTTTAATATGTTATCACAATTGGCTAACCAATTAATTCCCCGACTGTATTCTAACTGTAATACCAATATTAAGTTACTCATCTTTACAAATGTGTGCCAATTGTATAAGATTTAAAACTCAATTCTATCAATTGTCGGTCAATTCAATTTTTTGTAAGATTAAATGTTTTTGTAAGATTTTTTGTGAGGTTCCGTGATATTTTCTGTGAGATTACGAAATGATATGCCTGATATTGGCATAAATGGAGCAGTTTTATTGTGTATTGTGGTAAACAGCCTCTTTTGTCATCATGCTGTATGTGGGTGTGTGATTTTGTATGAGATTTTTTGCAGTAGCAAGAAAAGGTGTCTCCCTCAAAACTTCAGGCCACTGATCAGCTCTATCAAAGTTTAAAAGCTGTTAGCTATTCGTTCATCATGTCAATGTTTCTTTCTTTGTCACCCTGGTTTTTTTATATTTTTTTTTAATCGTGATAGAATCCGAAATGAGGAAATCCCTAGAAGAACCAAGGTCTATAGCTCTCAGAATTAGCAAGTTGAAGTGGCAATGGGCAGGAATATTTACAATTTAATGAAAAAATGCAAGAAAATAAATAAGAAAACATACAATCTAGATTTCTAGCAAAATATTTAAAATGTTATGTCAGTGACCTGAGTTGCGATTACGTGATGCTGTTGCTGTTGATTTCAATCGATTTCAATGTTGTTTCTATTTGCTCAGGTGGATGCTGCTGCTTATGATACCCGGATACCCTTAGTAGGCTTTCACGACATCCACAAGAGTAGACGGAGGGGTCAATCTTCTGCAATCTAATGCACATCAATGATGACAATGATATATAAAAATATATATAAAAGCTTTGGTTAAATAATACAAACTTTTGGCCGGCAGTGGGAGACGAAACCACACGTCTCGAATTTCAGCTGGCTATACATCCACCGCGCCAGAGGTTATAATATATTCCTACTTACATAATTAAGCACCAAACTTAAATATGCCTCAGATATATGTTTTGACTATTTTTGCCTGAATCGTTTACTGCGAAATTGTAATTGAAAGCGATTACCAGTTCTTTACACAATAAGGAGACTGGAACTAATATTTGCAGACCATGCAAACATTTGTTCTGCAGCGAGACTCGAACACGCAACTCTTCCAGATGGAAGAGTTGATCGGATGAGTCGGTGGACAAGATAACCGGCTGAGATCAGCCGGTTATCTCGTCCACCGCGCCACGGAGGATTAGATCAACGCTTTGAAAGTTAGAGATAGTTTCATGGTGGCCCGTATTCATTTTGTTTCGCTTTGGCCGTCGTTTAAGGCTACAACACACCGAATGCGTAACGTAGACACGTGCGTCTGTACGGGGCGTAGAGACGCGAGTGGACCCCTGTCACACCGGGTTACGCATAACTTGAGAACTGCGAGCTGATTCTATGTTTTGTCAAGCAATTGACACGAACGTATGGTGTAGTGTAACACGGATTTTTGTATGAAAAATGAGGTTCACAGAGTGTACGCTAGGGGTGCTCATCGGTGACGCCATACAAAAATCCACACTACACTACACCAGACGTTCGTGTTAATTGTGTGCAAAATACTTAGAATCAAAGGCCCAATTCTCTAAGTTTTAAAACAATACACAATATAATCTCGTATCAGTCGCACTGTCTCGTACTTCGTATGCGAAGATTTAGTAATAGTTACTATGTGACAGTGTGACTGCCGAGATTATATTGTGACTGGAATGTTTTAAAAATTAGAGAATTGGCCCTCTACTCTCTGGAGCGCCACCGCTCTGTTGTCCAGCGCCGCCGACGCGATGCAGCGACAACGCTCGTGTGGTATCGCTCTAAGACATCGACACTTGATCGGAACGTAATTTGAACTTTATTTTAGCTAATTTTTATTACAAGAATAAGGCACTGGTCCCACCACCGGCGACGAGCGATAAACGAGTAGAACGTAGTACGTAGAACGAGTAGCCAGCGATGAACTATAAATAATCTCTCTTTTATTTACACGGGAGCGAATATCTTTATATTAGTTTATTTAATATCTTAGGCATTATTAGTTTAGTTAATATTCGTTTTTTAATTTTTATTTTTGCAATTCTTTTCTGTATAACTATCACTATTCTCTTTCTGTGCACTACCGACGCATATTTTTGTCAAAAATACACCAAAGTTATCTGGAAGAGAATGCTTTAGCATTAAGTTAGCCTTTGTACCTACTTCATTTTTATGTGCAATAAAGATTTTTCTATCTATCTATCTATCTTTTGTTCGTTTCTTGGGCGTGAAAATAGCCCATAGCTATCGCTTACTCGGCGGCAGTGGGACCAGTGCCTTAGGTCTCAGGACGAGAATTGATAAAATCAAGCTCGTTAATTCAACATTGCAATTTTTCTCACTTAAAATCAAAAAGGGCAGCGGATAAGTTCAAATTTTGAAACCCGAGATGATAACTGATAATAATAACCGCTTTGTCTTCTCATTTAGCACTGAGACGGCATAATGCACACTTTTTATTCTAATATTTTACGCCTAATAACCTAATATTCGCACATAACCTCGAAATTGAGAACAGATGTAGCGTCGGAAATCCAAAAATAGCACAGATAAAATAACAACTTCAAAATCAGCTGTTGTAAATAAAATTAAATAAAACACAGACATGTGTCCTGGTCCAGTGGTAAGAATACACTGAAAACTTGCTGAAAATTTTGGCAGCTGTGTGCGCGGGAGTGGATTTGTGGGCCCAGTTGCACCAATTGCTCAGTTGCTCTGTTTATTGTTTTACTGATTCTTCAGTCAGTTTGTTATAAACGTCACGTATTTTGACTAAGTATTAATAATCGAACTTGGCTCTAAGAGTGATCTTGAGTGTGTTCCAATTTCAACATTCCTATACGAAAATGTAATGGGAAGTTTTCAGGGAGGAATTTAAAAGAAAAAATAGTTTTAAAAAAATCCGGTAGATGGCGGTGACTCGACATGGTTCTATTTTCTAAAGATTTTGCAAAAGCACCACAAAACAAATTCTCTTTGCAGAGAACATAAAAGCATAAGTACATAGCACTAACAAATATCAGAATTTCCACAAAACTTTTTACGTAGATAATTCACCAACGAACGCGTACGAGCATGAGCGGGTGAAGTCAGTGACACTGACAGTTGGTGGCTGACCGACAAAATTTAGAGAACCATACCTGGACAGCGCCATCTATGCATGGATTAAGAACTATTTTCTTTCAGCTGTCAGAATACTTCCCATTTTTGGTGTTCTCGAGATCGTTCTGAGAGTTGAGTTCGGTCTATTCATACCATAACTGCAGTTAATATGAGACCTTTATTATATACAGTACCTACAGTCTGCCATTCTCGTTTTTTCTTTCAATTTGGCTTCATCCGCTCTGTTCGCGAGGACTGGGGAAACCACATTTGCACGTACAAAAGTAGTAGGTATATGAACGCCCAGTGCGACGTGCCGAGATTAATTAATGAGATGCAAAAAATAGTGTGGCTAGATTAATATATGTACTTACTAATAATAGTTGTAACCGAACAGCATTTTGAAAAAAGTCTGGTTTTGCAAATATAAATCGCACAAATTACCACCCTAAACAAGCTTTGGTATTCAAATGCTCTTTTGAATTTTGAATAGCAACAACACAATTTTTTTTGCGAATTAATTAGCTTGACTTGTATTTAACAGTACTAACCGCATATTTTTTATCTATGTCAATTAAACAGTGTGAAAATGTAGTATTTTCACATTAACATAGTTTGACTGAGATACATAATGATATATGGTCATTTTGTACCATTGTACATTTTGATTCTCATACGATTAAACCTATTGGACGTGTTGACGTGTGTGCCGCCAAGTCGAAAACGTGTCAAACGGTATATTCCCAGCGTCCCCCACCTGTTTGGCTCCACTGAGGGAGGTTGGGAAAAAAGTGGCATCGTCCCCCATTTGTGAAGTTGTGACAACGCCAGAAAATTACAAACTGTCTGTTCTTTGGTGAATAAATGTATATTTTTTCTTTTTCTTTTTCTTTCTTAACAAATTACAAAGGCATGAAAACACAATAATCACGTTGCAGTTTCTTTGCTAGAAACAAGTGACAGTGTTTAACGACGGTTAACTTCTTAAACTATTCGCAGATGGTGCAACCCATCCATTTACATATATAACATCATCACGCAATCTCATCCCACGCCCCATGCGTGGGGTTACCCACGCTTACTTAACCCAAAACCAAATTCACAAGAGCTATGACTCTTATCCGAGATCTGTAGAAAAACCAAGATTACCGAATATACCTCTTAGAATTAGCAAGTTGAAATGGCAATGGGTAGGCCATATAGTTCGCAGAACCGAAAGCCGTTAGGGAACAAAAGGTTCTGGAGTGGCGACCACGAATCGGACGACGCAGTGTAGGAAACCCCCACCCCCTCTCCATGGACCGTCGACATTTTAAAGGTCCGTTTATCATGACATTCTATGGGGGAGGCCTATGTCCAGCAGTGGACAAAGAGACTGCTTTGATGATGACGACTCATAATCAAGGAGAATATGCTTCAATAGGAAAGAAAAGGTAATAGGAAAACTCCAAAATCAAACCAAGCTTCAGGGTCTGATGCAGAACAGCAGCTGTATCTGTGCTGGCTTCATCATCAGCCTTAAGACGTCCACTTCTGGAAGAGGCCTTCCCCATTATGGAGAAGGCCTCCAGGCCTCTCCTTGTCCAGAAGTGGACGTCGTCAGAAGTGGATTGTATATAATATATGCAATATATATAATTTATATACAAGATGGGAATTGCCATAACCACCACACTTGGCAGGCGGTTAGGTGATCGCGGTATTCGTGTTTAGTACTCAGGTGGATGCTGCTGCCCATCCCCTGGTGTAATATAGTCGGCTTTTACGACATCCATGGGAGACAAGGAGAGGTCTATTAGACCGGACACACCACGGCACATGACAGTACTGGCATGAGACTGAAGAATCGTTTTCTGAGGGGCTTTTGACTGACCCCTGCTATGTCTTGTCAGGTAAGATACGCCGGTCTACATACCTCTCTCATAGAATGCTACGACGAACGGTCTTTAGCCGCCTCCATCCACTGAATTCCTGCGACCATTACAATGTCGTCATTATATCGAGAATACCTTCCTATAACGCATAGTGGTGAAGGAAAACATTGTTTTGAAAGACAGCTGCATGTATTACTGAAGGCTTGTCAGATATGTTGTGCATGCGCATGAACACTCTGTCTTTTCGAGAGTAGGCCCGATGGCGTTCGTACTAAAGAACTTAATTTGTTCGCCGTGTCACTCGTTCTTTCTTGGGCACGTAGCTTTAGATCAGTGTATTGCATGGTGGCCTTAATGAATCATGTGACTGATGGTAAAAGAACCAATGAGGTGAAAGGATTATTTAACAATAAATTAAAAAGAAAAATAATTAATAAAAAGCCTTTATTAATTATTCGTTTTTATTATTAATTAATTAATTATTTAATTATTTTTAGTTCGTTCTAAGGTAAAAAATTTCTTATTTACTGCTTTATTGTTTAATTCTGAAGGTTCATTTTACACTGGTCGGTTGTTACCGAATTCAGTTCCAGAACCACCAGTAAACTGAGACACGTGGATTGTGACAAACATGTGCTGAGTAGTTGAAAAAATAAGGGTCAGCTTATACTGGTTGTGTTCTCCTAGTAACACCTCGTTCGCACCTTATTTAGAGCCCGTGAACTTTCGGGTGCTCGCGGTGTGGTACAGCAGCAAGCCCGTCACTACATGACGTCACAACACGTATCCACACTCAGGGGCTCACTTCAAATATCATTCACTTTTTTGGTTGATTATTTCTTCATTCCTTAATATTATTTACAAAAATAAAAATAATGCAACTTACACAAAATATATATTAGACTACAACATTTAAAAAATATATATAAATTAAACAATTGAACTTAGTATCTAATGACCGTTACAAATGATATCATGATAGCTCATTTGATCTAAATCACTACCAGACGGAAGCGTCCCTAACCGTTGGCTAAAAAAACCGTTATATTAAAATAATTAATAAAAAATAAAAAAAAGCGCCCTGCCTGTTGTCGGTGACCTTTTTCATTATATTAATATCAAACATATATGTAGATTTTAACCTTTTTTTTTGCCTGTTTATGAATAAATTATAACCTGAAAGAAAAACATAAATATGTCTGACCTTCGTCTTTGTATATAGTGTATATCTTTTTAGAAAAATTACGACTGTACCACGTACTTTACTATTCTCCTGCTGACGTTTCGTTGACCATTTAGAGGTCCTTCCTCATGAACACCGACCGCGACCACGCTCAAAGGTCGTGAGACGGGAACTCATTTGATTTAATTATTCTAAAATGATACCAAGCCTAACTTCAATTCTATTATTTAATCTTGTTGAATTTTCATGAATTTAGGAAATCAATGTTAACACTAATTATACTTATTTCTTTGTATAATAGCTGTATTGTGGATGTGTGTGTACCTACGACACAGGGAATCCTAGTGTGGGATAATGAAAAAGTATGTGACTGTTGATTGTTATGTATGTATGTTATGTATGTACTTACAACTAGTGGTTCGCCCCGAACTGAGACCTCGCGATAACACCTTTATCAGCCCGACTACTTAACCAAGTAATTTCAATTTTTAACCGACTTCCCAAAAAAGGAGGAGGTTCTAAATTCCGTTGATTTTTTTTTTATGTTTGTTACCGCATATCTCCGGCATTTATGGACCGATTTGGAAAATTCTTTTTTATTTGAATAGATATACTTCCAGATTGGTCCCATTTTACAGAATCCAGTTCTGATGATGAAATCCATGAGGAATTGAGGGAACTCCTCAAATATTGTAGGCATACATATGGCGATTTTGATATTTTCAGCATCAAGCCAAGCATTTGCATTCAAAAAGTATCATAATCCTTTCACCACTATGGTTCTTTCATCATTTTTTTTCATCGAAATATTTAGTCGAATACAATGGTGAAAGTCGGGTTTTTTAATGAAAAGTTATACTATTATTATTTTTGAAAATTTTCACCTCGAGGTCTACCAGTACAGTACAGGATCTATCAGTACAGTACAGGATCTATCAGTAACAACTCTAATTTCCTACACATCATCGAAATAACCTTTGAACAGAGCTAAGCAATGGGGCATACATACTACATACCAGTATATCAAGTAGGTACCTGACAAACGTCCTTTTGACGAAATACATAGAACTCTAGCGTCATTCAAATTCCTAGAAATGAGAGGTCAATAATGGATGTTATATTGGCTTATGTTTTATGGAGTACAAGTTTCTAAATTCTTCAGTTTCAGACTTTTCCCTGTAGTTGTGACAGAAAAGCCACAAGCATACCAAATTTCAGCATTGTGGGATTGCTGGAAGTACCCTAGAATTTTTGATTTTTACGTTTTTTATTTTCCCTAATATCTCAAAAACTACTACGGCTAAATACTTATTAAAAACAGTTTTGAAATGTCCAACCAAAGCGCTTTCATTAGACACCCCACTTGATCTGACTGTCTCACTTTTATTTTTTTTACCTCCTCTTGGATCCCAATATCTCAATAACCCCCTGACCGATATAGCCCATAACCTTACCTACAAATTGTACCAATACTATCTACCCCTATACCAAATTTCATGACGATCGGATTAACGGTTTGGAAGTTTTCATCGGACAAACATACATACATACACACATACATACAAACGCCGATTCTTCCAACTTGACTCAGAGAACTCGCTTCGCTCGTTCAAAAAAAACATCGATAACGATATTGTTGGTATTTAAGGATGAAAAAACTCCCCCTTGTATATATAAGTGCGTAGTATAAGCTCTTAGGGGAAATACTAAGATATATAGATAATATAACAAACCAATAATTAATGGCCGAACCAGCGACCGTCTTCTAGATACGGAGATACGTTAACCGCTGCGCCTACGGTCATCTCTACATCAGGTTATACTTTCAAGATGGTATCATCGGCTTGAAATGTCGTATCTATTAGGAGACGGTTACGAGTTCGATCCCCACCAGCCGCCCAATTACAGAAGCAAATGGCTTTGGGAAACTCAACAATGGGGATCATTTTGGTAGCCTTAGCGCTATCTAAATCTTATGAAACTTGAATAGGGATTTCTCTTTTTTTTTCTTCTTTTTTTTCCTACTTTCAAGTTTCAAAAGATTTGGATAGTGCTAAGGCTGGCAAAAATGATATCCATTGTTGTGTTTCCCATTCCCATTGCCACTGTAAGAAAATCTTAAAACTTATCAATCTAAATCTAGTTTCTTAAATGTACCAGCCAGGTACTCTTCACTGTGTTCATCTTTAGGTCTCTTGGTTTCATCAGAAATTTGATTACAGGCATCAATCAAAAATTTTCTTGTTTTCTGGTTACATATAGTATTTTGAATTTCATCTGGAATTAAAATTTAACGTGGATAATATTTAAATAAGTAAAAAGTAAAAAGGTTTTTATTGTTTTTACAAGATATACAATACAAGGGTTTGGGATCTCTTCTGTTAAGTTGCAATAACCTGTGTTAGAAGAGTCTTTTCTGTGGTCGGTAAGGAACACTTGTAACAGGACAAATGCATGTGTACTATATTTACGCATAATTGAACTATTAACTAGGAATATGTAGACACAAATGTAATAATACACATATAGTATGTATATTAAATACGAAAAATATTGAATAAAATTTACAACTGACTATATACGTATAAACACGCGTGGCTGATAGTATTATAAATCATCAGCTTGCTAGTGTTGGGCACATGCGATAAGGATTATCGATAGTTCAAGGGTGCGATATTTGAATGACACTGAGTGACTAAACATCATCAAAAAGATTCTTCAAGCTTGGTCGCGTTGGAACAGTATTAATATTAGTTTATAAGACGATTCAGAATGATACTTGTGATTTCAATGAATACAATTGTCGACGCCACTAACTAGCTACCGAACGCGGCGTACCCGGAGGCGAGAATTAGAACGCAGCTACCGACGCTGCTGTGCAGCCTATCACACGCTGACACGACAAAGCGTAGATTTACTAGACCAATCGCAGAACCGCTGAGTCGTGTCTTGAGATAAACCCACGAATCCCAATGGACCTTTATTACAGCCGCCAATAAGGCTAGGCTGACGTGTATTTTTTAATATAAGAAAAATGGTTGTAATATCTTGTAACGCTGGCATCGAGTAAACTGTACAAAGAAACTAAAAATCTCTAATTCAATTATAAGTTGTTCCCTATCCCGAACAACAATTCTTTTGATTTTGTTTGATTCAAAGTCAAAAGAACTTTATTCATTGAAATCACAAGGATCATTTTGAATCGTCTTATAAACTAAAGTTACTCCTGTTCCAATGCGACCAAGCCTAGAAGAATCAGGCAACAAACACGGCTTGGCTTACATAAATGGTCCGTCTTACCACTAGGTGAGAAGCGCCTGTGTGGTGCCTCGGAGCAAGGAGTTGCTGATACATAGTAAATGAGAACTTAAATACCTTAGGAAGATAGTCAAAAGTAAATAAACATCAGCAAAAATATGCAAGACATCACACGCTACGCTTGTTAGATTGATTCATTTCGCATATCAAAATACCTACTCACCACTGATTTCTGCAATGCCCTGAAGATATCCTCCATAGTCTTTTGGTAAATATTCCTTAGGCACGTCTTCATATAGACTATCTAAAGTATCGTGAAATTTTATCCTCTCAAATAGCTTCGGACTAAGAATTTGTTTCATAAAATTTAATATAAATTGCATTATGGTGGCCATCCTGCAATTAATTACATGAATTCCAAATATTCTTAGTCCAGCACCGTCCTAAAATCAGATAAAATACAAAATTATGTTAGATTGCGTTCAACCAGTCTAAAACAGCACGCCCCACTATTTAAGGTGATTCCTCTCGCATGTGGCGCGAAATTCAAATTTTATTGCGTTTTTGCTCATTACAGCTCATCAACACTTCTTGAGATAGTAAAAACTGATTTTGCGAAAACTAGGAGACCTAACACACGTGTTTTAGTTTATAGTTTCACATATAGATCATTACTTCAGCTACGAATACTCTTCAATGATTTTTAAAGTGTTTTTTTGGTTTAAAGATATGCGTAGCTTAACTAATGACATTTATGAGATACTATCAATTAAAACATGTGTGCTAGGTCTCTTAGTTTTCGCAAAATCTGTTTTCTCTATCTCAAGAAGTGTTGATTAACTGTGATTTACAAAAAACACAATAAAATTTGAATTTCGCGCCACATGCGAGAGGAATCACCTTAAGGCCAATTCACACCGGATGCGTATGTAACACGTAACGTAGATACGCGCGTCACTTTGTATGTACACGTCACGCAAGCGGTATGCCATGTCTCATAGAGTTCCATACATTACAACGTAATGTATGACGACGTCTACGCGTACGCAGTCGGTGTGCTGCAGCCTTTAAGGTGGATCGTCTCGCATGTGGCGCGAATTTCAAATTTATTCGAGTTTTTTGTGCATCACAGGTATCACAGCTCATAACACTCTTGTGATGGCAAAATCTGATTTTGCGAAAACTAAGATGACCATAGACACATTTTGTAGTTGTTAGTATTTCATAAAGATGATTAGTTTAGCTCCGAATATTGTTCAATGATTTTTAGTGTTTATTTGGTTCAGGTATATCCGTAGATAATGATATTTATGAGATACTCTTAATTAAAACATGTGCAAAACCTGTTTTCGCTATCTCAAGAAGTGATGATGGGCTGTGACGAGCAAAACACACAATAAAATTTTAATGTCGCGCCACATGCAAGACGATCCACCTTTTATAATTACGTCAAAATAAAATATTCGATAATCCGTAAATACAAAGACTATTTTCGTACGTCAAGCTTGTGTCGTTTTTTATTGATTTTGTGACAGAAAGCCAAATTTTATCTTCTAGTCACAGATAACGCAAAGCCTTATCAGTTCACGTAATGCCTATAATAAGCTCTAGGATTTTCTAGTTTTTAACCGACTTCACAAAAAGGAGGAGGTTCTCAATTCGGTTGTATTATTTTTTTTTTTTTTTTGTTACCTCTTATCTCCGGCGTTTGGTTACCGGTTTGGTAAATTCTTTTTTTATTTTAATAGATATACTTCCAGATTGGTCTCATTTTTTTCAGAATCCAGTTCTGATGATGGAATCCATGAGGAATTGAGGGAACTCCTCAAATATTGTAGGCATACATATGGCGATTTTGATATTTTCAGCAACAAACCTAGCATTTGCATTCAGAAAGTATCATAACCCTTTCACCAGTATGGTTCTTTCATCATTTTTTTTTCATCCAGATATTTAGTCGAATACTATGGCAGAAGTCGGTTTTTTAAAAAAAAGTTATTCATATATGAGTTTTTATAGTTTCCAAGTAGAAAAAAATGGTATTCTTTTTTTTTATCAAGTGAAATCATAAATTCATTACACAATTTAAATTACATCACTCGATAAAAAAAAAAAGATACCACCTTTTTAACATTGTAATCTTTTACACTTTATTCACTTTTTCATTTTAGAAAAATTACAACTATACACCACGTAATTTACTATTCGTAAAAAAAAACTAAACGTTTGCAGGAGAATAGTAAAGTACGTGGTGGTCAGGTACAAAGCAAATCTTCTGACCTTGATAATCTTGTTAGCTTTGTGTATAATCACTGGATTCATCTTCACCACATGGCCTATCGTGCTATGTTGTAGATCCACGATCCATATATCGCCAAGCATGAAGTCATTTACGGCTCTGATATCCCCCAGCTGTTGAAATAAGTGGAACATTAACAAAGTGGCGTACAATTCAAATTGTAAAACATAAACACACGCCTTTTCCGCGAAAGGGTAGGCAGAGCCTCAAAGGGCCTCTTTTCACTTTTTTTTTTCTTCTTCTTTCCTACTTTCTTCTTTTCAAATTGTATTGTGTTTTTGGCTTAGGTATTACAACTCATAAACAATAAAATTTGAATTTTGCTCCACTTTGCTAACGTAAGTAAAATAAAGGCATTTATCTCGTCATTATAAAACTAGCCGCCATTTGTATAGGCTATTTAATGTTTAATGACATATTATGCCAAAAGACTCGAATAATGCTGGGACGATTCGGAACAAATCGAGATTTATGTGTGTAACTATTTATTGACTGGAAGTATTTTGCACGAATAATATTAAAAAAATAGCTTACGTAAGTTCTACAAACTTTTATTGTTTTTGAGTTTTTATATAAAGATGAATCTAATTAAGAAAGCGTCACTTTTGATGACTATATTAATGATAAAGCCGCGTGGCCTGATGTCGCTCTGCCCCTCGACTGCTAAAATGGAAATTTGCAATATCTGTACTTTCCTATTTACATGTTTGTATTAGATTATTATTTATAAGTATAAGAAGCGTAGCGTGTGCTGTCTAGCATATTTTTGCTGATGTTTATTTACTTTTCACTACCTTCCTAAGGTTTTTAAGTTCTCATTTACTATGTATCAGCAACTTCTTGCTCCGAGGCACCACACAGGCGCTTCTCACCTAGTGGTAAGACGGACCATTTATGTAAGCCAAGCCGAGTTTGTTTCCTGATTCTTCTAGGCTTGGTCGCGTTGGAACAGGAGTAATTTAATTTTATATAAGACGATTCAAAATGATCCTTGTGATTTCAATGAATAAAGTTCTTTTTGACTTTGACTTATAAGTTACAAGCAAAACCATCTAAGCAACCCACAAATTCACGAAATCCACTGTTAAAAACAGTATTTTTTGTTCATTTTGGCATTGTGTCAACAAAACTATTTGTTCAATAACGATACAGAATAATAATAAAGACAAATTAATAAAAACTCAACAAACAAAAAAACTATTGATTTACGTTTATCGACTTACCACATCCCTAACATTTTATGCAAGTTGACGTTACCTTGTTATGACAGAATGGAAAAATATGTGTATTGTTTTGTGATAATCCACGCTATTACAAAGATATGGCGTGAAATATCGTCAGCTGTCATTATTATCTACATTTAGGACTTTTTCTGCTCTTTCGAAGGGAGACGTCGTCCTTTTTATTTTATTTCAATATCTAGTGTTTTTTTTAGTTATATCGTGTAATTTTGGTGGCATTTTAACCGGTGTAGCTTATATAGAGCACATGGTAGTGAAATTTAAATAAAATAAGTGTATTGCGTATCTTTTCGAAGGGGTGGAAATTGTCCAGGAACATTCTAGTAAACTGCCAGCGATTTACTAGAACATGACTTGACAGAGGACTTGACGACTGGACATTGTTTGATAATTATTTATGCTACTTGACATTGGCAAAATTGAGAAAATCCTAAGATGCCATTAAAAAAAAAACCTACATTTAATAGACTGTAGGGTGCCGTACCTTAACAGGAAAAACGGGACCCTTATAGGATAACTTTGTTGTACGTCTGTCTGTATGTATGTCTGACAAGACCCTTTTTCTCAGGGACGGCTAATTGTATCAACTTCTATTTATAATAAATATATAGTTCATACTTATAGTTCCGTAAAAAAATAAAGCTTTTAATAAAAATAATGCATCGTAATGGGGAGTTTTTAGGAAGGCAATTAAAAAGAAAAAATAGTTCTTAAAATTCCGGTAGATGGCGGTGACTCGATATGGTTGTGTCTTCTGAAGTTTTAGCAAAAGCACCACAAAGAACAAATTTTCTTTGTATTCTCTTTTTTTCCTCCAAGTTTCACGTTGCGATTCCGAAACTCGTTTTTCAAGTATACTTTACTAAGAAAACTTTACGTAGATAATAATAATAATAATTATATAGTCATTTTTAAGCATGTTTGATAGCTTTTGTTTTGTTCTCTCTGATGTAAATGACATTACGCCGAAGGAGTTGTGGCTGTCATAAGTTTGGAAGTTGACTGTGGATAGGAGGGTATAATATTATGTTTTAATGTAGCATCAAATTCAAAACTATTGAATGAAGCTGTACCGGACGAAAGAGACTATCTCCCACAACTCAAGTTGTACCTAGGGTGGGAGTTAGTGTTCTATTACTGCATAACATTATCATAACATACCTAACCTTAGCATCTATGGTAATTTAACTGTTTAAGTTAACATAATTGTATGTTATGTATTTTCATTAAGTTTCATAAATAAATAAATAAATAAAAAATAAAATAATAAAAATCTTTATTGGAACAATAAACATATAGTACAGTACAAAAATGAAAACGATGATACCTGCAGTAGTGTAAACTGCGTCGCAGATATCAACGCCCTCCTCCGCGTGAAGATAAAAAGAGTTCCAAATTTACAGTAAAATTTGAGTAACAGTAAAATTTTAGAAAAAAAAAATATTGGTACCTACTAAAAGATACAAAAATTAAAACTAAGCAACCACTGAGATTGAGACAAAAATTAAAAGGTGCAGATGTGTTTGTGTGTGTGTGTGTGTGTGTGTGATTGTGTGTGTGTTTGATTGTGTGTGTATGTGTGTGTGTGTGTTTGTGTGTACGAGCTATTTAGAAACTTCTAGAAGATTTTCTGTTTCTTCATAGGACAAAGATTGCAGCCATTCGAGACATTTCATCTTGCATTTGTAAACAGTCAGAGGATAAACGTTTAATTGTTTGTTTATTCTGTTATATAGAGTGGAGCTTATGTAATAGAAGTGGCGAATAGCTACTACCGTACGATGGTTCGATTTTACAAACCTTATCAGATCTTCGCTTAGACTTAATAAGATCAGGGTCAAAGAAAAATTGGGAGTGTTTACGAAGTACAGAATGCAGAATAAAAAGTTGACGGACAGTTGGTACTTTGCAGAGCGAGTAAAGATCAGTAGTTGAGAAGTAAATGGGTTTTTTAGTCATGACTTTAAGTACGCCCCTCTGGGCCCTTACTTTACTTCACCAACGAACAGCATGAGTGAGTGAAGTCAGTGACACTAACTGTTGTTAGCTGACCGACAAAATTTAGACAACTATATCTGGACTGCGCCATCTATGCATGGATTTAGAACTATTTTTTGGCAGCTGTCAGAAAACTTCCAATTAGTCACGCTAGCACTTGACCATTTTATGTTTCTATAATCTCTTACCATTAGACTACCGAGGAATACATCCTGTGTATTAATGTTGCTACTATCTGGGTCGGTAAATAATGATACTGTTATTCTTTTTCCGTTGTACAGCTTTGGCAATGGTGCATGTACACTGCAAAAAAAAATTTTTATACTTAAAAATGCTATTTTTTAAATAATATTTTATTAATATACCAGTTCCAATATAGAAAAATAATTTAAAAAGCGCATATTTTTTTTATGCTTCTTGGCAAGCAGACAAGCTTACGGCCCACCAGATGGAAAGCAGTTACCGCAGCCTATGAACGCCTGTAACACCAGAGGCATCACACGCGCGCTGCCGACCCTGAGACATAAAGATGAAAGTCTCATGTGCCTGTAATTTCACCGGCACCCGTACCCTTCAAACCGAAACACAGCAATGCGAACACTACTGCTTGGCGGCTGAAATAGGTACGGTTTTAGTTCTTCCCCGGACGAACTCTATCACAAGATAAGTTCTACTACTACATATATCAAATTAAATACTTTTTTGGTCACATCCACCTAGGACGCGCCCTAAAAACATGACATAACAACCTAACAGTCACATACATTGTCCTGATCCACACTAGGATTCCCTGTGTCATGGGTATCAGGATCTGCGAGTGTCATCGTACCACAACACCTAGACCCGGAACAAATATTTGCAGATCATACAAACATTAGTCTCGCAGCGGGAATTGAACCCGCAACCTCTTGCATCTCAGCCGGCTTCGCCCGCCACGCAACAGAGAGTGTCACCCCTCATCCTGAGATATAAAGATGAAAAGTCTTATGTGCTTAATCATGGTCCTCATTATAATATCTATATGACTCAAACTCCGCTTGGGTAGTTATTCCGTTGTTGCACTGGTCCATCATCATAATCAGTCTGTCGGAGTCCACTGCTGGTTATAGACCTCGTCCATAGAATTCCATGACGAAAGGTCACATAAGCCGCTAACATCAACTGATTTCCTGCTACTTTTGAAATGTCGTCCCATTGAGAGGGCCTTCGAAGGCCCTCTCCTACACTGCGTCGTCCGGTTCGTGATCACCACTTGAGAACCCTTGTAACCGAACGGTTATTGGTTCTGTGAGCTGTACTGCATAGTCCTACACTGTTGGGCAAAGGCCTTACTTCCCAAGTTTTTTAATCTTCACGATCTAACGCCATAATTAATGCTTTCCATTAGTTACTAGCACTGAGAAAATGGATTGCCATAATTTTTTTTTTGTTTTTTTTTACTCTTTTAGGGTTCCGTTGTCTAACCCTTTTGTAACATTTTAGGCCGTCCGTACGTTCCAGCTTTCACAGATGCACCAAAATATATAACTTGCCATCTGTTAACTGTCTTACTAAGAAACTTGCAATTCCCCATGTTAGTGGATCAAAATAGGGAAACCTCATTGAAAATGATTTCGGACGTGATGATAATTTTTTGAGTTATGGAGGAAAAACTGTTAAACTACGGAACCCAACACCATGCTTGGTTCGACAAGCACTTGGCCGGTTTTTTTTCTTTTTCTTACTAGACAAAAACAAAATCAACTTACAAAGAGCTCCACAGATTAAAGTTTGGATCCTTCAGTACTTCAATCCTGTTTTGTATAATTTCTGGTGCAAGACCTCTGTATTTATAGTAATTATCAACCCTGCGTTTCACTTTCTCAACTGAACCTTTTGCTGTGATAAGTGTTATCTCTATCGTATTTCTGTCTGCGAGGAAAATGCCAACAAATAAGTTAATATATAGTTCACGGTTAGTGTAGTTCATGGTTAATGAAGTTCATGGTTAATGTAGTTCTAGGTTAAACTAGAACTATATTAATATAGTTCATGGTTAATGTAAGAAAGAAAGAAGAAAGAAAACAGAAAGACAAGAAAGATAGAAGAAAGAAAGAAAGAAAGAATAAAGAAAGAAGAAAGAAAGAAAGAATGTATAAAGAAGAAAGAAACAAGAAATAAATAAGAAAGAGAGAAGAAATAACGAAGAAATAAAAAATAAAGTTAAGAAGAAAGAAAGAAGAAAGAAAGACAACGCTTATTTGGCACAAAAACCTCACACAATGCCAATAACAGACAACATACAAACGTAAGTTACATAAAATTAAGTCAAACTAGAAACTAAAAACTAGAAGTTTAAATTAATGCAGTTCTCCATAATGTAGTTCACGGTTAATGTTAGTTTTTATTATTATGGTTTCTTAGCATTATTGTCAATGTTAGAATAAGGAAGTGGAAATGTTTCCTTAAGTAAGTTTATTGTCCCTAGTCACTGACTTAATGCTATTCAGCTTTGTTATTCCTTCATCATCATCATCAACCTTAGGACTTCTACTGCTAGACGAGACTCCCCCATAAATTACAATGGGGTGATTTGCCACAGTTCCTACGCTTGGCAGGTGGATTGGTGATCGCTGTATTCGTATTACTCAGGTTGATGCTGCTGCCCATTCCCTGGTATAACCCTTTAGGGTGCTGCCACACGGGCATTGCGGCTGCGCCTGCGTCGGCGCTACGCACCAGCAACGTCCGTGTGGCATAACGTTCAAATTTGTATTTAGAACTAAGGAACATCACCGCTCCGTCATCGTCGTTGCGAGTGACGCAGCGCAGACTGGTCCCTCCGCTGGCGACAAGCGATAAACGAGTAGAACTTAGTACGGAGTACGAGTAGCCAGCGATGAACTATAAATATAATCTCTATTCTTTATTTACACGGGAGCGATTATCTTTTATTCGTTTCTTGGGCGAATAAAGCGCCGATAGTTCATCGCTTACTCGGCGACGACGGTAGGACCAGTGCCTTAGCGGTCTACAATATCATCGATCCATAATATCAAGCAATAGGCAATTTTATTTAATTCCATTGCTCTTATTTTGAGTATGTTTTATTTGTGTGGCTATAAGTACTTACGAAGTAAATCTTCAGGTAAATGAGGCTGCTTTTGGTACCATTCCATGACAGCATCGACAGCAGCTTGTAGCTGTTTTTCATTTAAACCAATCTCCTCAAGGATCAGCTGCCTATCTTGCATCGTGTAGGGGAAGAGGGGGTGCTGACCAGCGGGATACATGCTAGAAAAAAAAACTCATCAGCCTATAAAAGCTCACTTCTGGTCATAGATTTCTCTCATAGAATGCCATGACGAATCCACCTCCATCTACTGACGTCTTGTGACCTAAGCGGAGCCACCGCCGGGGACTGAGGGTCCTTTTGTTGTTGTGCTTACCATATAATATAACATTTCAGTGTCTGTCCGTCTGTCTGTTAAACACAAAGTTATCTTTTGATTCGTCATATAACTATGCTTGGCTGGTGGATCGGTGATCGTAGAATTGACTTTAAATAATCGAGTGGATGCTGCTACCCATCCCCTGATGTAATCACTTAGACAGCTTTTTCGACGTTTATGGGAGTAGATCCCGTCTACTCCCATTCTTCTCTATTCTTAGGCTGGACACACCACGGTCAGAAACAGACATATCAAGCAGTGGCAACTCCACAGCATGCAACGGAGGGATTCACGACATCCACGGGATGTTATAAACAACAAACAACAACAAAAACGGGTGATACGTTCAAATCGGTTGTGTGTCATTGAGTTGAGATAAGAAGCACACATTCACCGCGACATCTGGACACACATCGACACGATAACAAACAATCCATTTAATTTTATACATATTGATGGACCAACTAGATTATGACTGTTTAGTTCAAGCATGTCCGCATGCGGCCCCTTACAACTTTGACTGCGGCCCGATTCAATTTTAAGAATAAAGTATATTTTTCTGTCATTTTACTAAGTATTAAGTAATGATTAAATAAACGATTAGCGTCCTGTCCACCTATTCCCTAACCGAAAGTCACATTGTCTGACAAGTTAAAATAATATGACCATCAATTGATCAAAATTTTCATAAAGAATTGTCAAATGATGGTCATTTTACTTGTGAAACGTTAGTCACCGAGAGATTTTCATCAGTTAGGGAATAAGGGGGCAGTACTACTAGGTATATCTATGCAATGAGTTTGTTTTCTTTGTGGTTTTGCGGCCCACTGATTCTACAGTCTTTAAGCATTACTAATATTTATTCTGTGATTTGGCCCACTAATGACTTTGAGTTTGACATGAATGGTTTAGTTAGACCAATTTAAACATCTAAATATATAACATAGTATAACACCCGACAGTCACATACGTAGGTTCCCTAGAATTCCCTGTGTCGTGGGTATCAGGAACTACAAATACCATGGCAACACCCAGAACCAGATTTTTTTGTTGGAGATTATGTAAACATTTGTGAGCGGAAACCTAACACACAATTCCCGTCTCAGGCTATGTTGCCAAAGGTTTTTGTTCTTAATCTGGAACGGGTGGTTCGTTTCGTAAGAGGCGCGAAATTCAAATTTGATCGTGTTTATACTAATTATATTTATGAGTAAAAAAAAAAAAAGTGTGTTAGGTATTCTAGGGGTCGCAAAATTTGTTTTCGCCATCACAAAAAGTGCTGATGAGGTATGACGAGCAAAAAACACAATAATATTTGAATTTCACGCCACATGCGAGACGATCCACCTTAAAGAAAATAAGATTATTTATTTCATTTGAAACAGAAAATAAAATAATTACTTACGTTAGGTATCACCTTAAAATCCAACCACAATTATTTTAAATTAATTTACTAAGCGTGTGTTTCTCACAAGCTTAGAAGTATGTCTGAGAAATTTAAACATAATACCTAAGAAGGTAAAAAAAACGAATAAAATTATGAAGGTTGTTGTCTGAACTGCGAATAACATATTTAAATGACGCTGAAGGTTTATTTTATGATTATAATAATTTCGATAAAAAACTAGGTACCTACGGGCCAACCAACTTATTAGGGAAATTAGCATTTCAGTCACTATCCGAGTGGTATACTTTGATACTTTGTTTTTTTTTTTTGACGACCTCTTTGGTGCGGCGGGCGAAGGTTCGCCTGTGATGCAGGAGGTTGCGGGTTCGATTCCCGCCTCGGAACAAATATTTGTACAATCTGCAGATATTTGTTCAGGGTGTTCTGGGTATTTTTCTGTGTATAATAAAAAATATCTATCTATGTTATCTAGTACCCATAACACAAGCTCTGCTTAGCTTGGGGCTAGATAATGTTGTGTGATATGTCCAGAATTTATTATTATTATTATACTTACATATACTATACCTATAATAGTGCTAAACTTTATTTTTTTCGAACAAATTGTATCTTTATTTACAAAAAGAATAATACGTACAACTAATACACTAATGTACAAAATTTTCAAAATGCAATATGAGCTATCACTTATATCACCGTCTCTCTCTAGTCTCAAAGGTTTGCTGGAAGAAAACTCTTTTAAAGTTTAAGCTGTCTTTCACATTTCGTGCCACTTTGCTATCGTTCCATCCTAACTATTTACGTTCATTGTTATTAGTTTTTACAAGTATTTATTTTGACTCACAATTAAGAAGTAAGTAAAGGTCATATTTTATTCATTTAAAAATACGTTGTTTTAAATAAATAATAATTTTAATAAGTCATCTGAACAAAGACTGACTAAAGTGTTGAAATATCTATACAGCAGGACCACTATGTCAATTCGTTTTCAGGACCAGTAGGGCGATTCTAAAACGTCGGATACGTTTCCGATGATTCGTTACTTTTTCATTTCGATGTGGTAAGGAACTTTACGTTATTTTTTTAGAATTTGTATACCTACCTAAGTTATACAAATTCTAAAAAAATTACGTAATAAACCCAGACTCAGAACAAATATTTGCAGATCATACAAACATTTGTCCCGCAGCGGGGATCGAACCCGCAACCTCTTGCATCTCAGCCGGCTACTCGCCCACTGCACCATAGAGGTCGTCGATGATAGTATAGTCATCATGGAAGAATTGCTGGAAGACCTTGGTACAATGATCAGATACCTCAATACCGTCTCCTAACATTTGGGTCTGAAAATTAACATGAGCAAGACGAACATACGAATATCGAATGCCCATGTCGCACCTATACCAGTATATACACGTTGGGAATGACATTGTCGAAATTGTTGACCACTATGTCTATTTGGGTCTGACGATTCAACTAGTAAGGTCCAAGTTCGAGGTCAACCGATGAATCCAACTCGGATGGGTACCTTTCGGGAAACTAAGCCATTATCTTCTCGTCACAGCTACTGCAGAGCCTTAAGATGAAAGTCTATAATCAGTACGTGTTACCAGTGATGACTTACAGCACTGAGACGTGGTCGCTAATTATTGGCAGAATAGACAAGCTCAAAGTCTCGCAGCGAGCTATGGAGAGAGCTAAGAGTTTCACTACGTGATATTATAGAATCCGAATTGAGGAACCAAGAACATCGACATAGCCCTCAGAATTAGCAAGTTGAAGTATCACAGTCACACACTCACAGACCATTGAGTTTGATATAAATAAAAAAAAAGAGAAGGAAAAAGGAAAAGGGTCCTGATAAAAAGGGTAGGTATTGACAGACAGACAGATAGTCAAGTCAGACAGTCAGGCAACAAAGTGATCCTATAAGCGGCCCATTTTCCGTTTTAGGTACGGAACCCTAAATTTTTAAATGTCATACAAGTTATTTGGTACATGGGACCTAGTAAATGTTATTTCAGCCTGTGCCGTCTGTTCATTAGTAAATTATGCGTTAGTGATTAAGTACCTATTTATGTGACCAAACTATTATCAACAATATACTAGGATCTATATATTTATAGTCTATGCTATGACCATGGAAGTAATAAGTACTACGTACTAGTACTTATTACTTCCATGGCTATGACTAAAAAAAACTATTTTTTTTTATTCGTAAAAACAAACTGCTGCTGTATCACACCGCGAGTCTTTCTGCCTCTGCCACCAAATAAAGACGCGGCGCATTCTGCAATCTATAAATACAAGACGACAGACAATTTTAACCTTCAAGCAGGTAAAAATAAAGTAGAATATTGCGTTATAATAGACAAACAAATGTGTAAAAAAGTGAAATGGCATTCCAATTTTGAAATTATATAAACAGAAAAAAATGGTATTCTAATTTTGAAATTATGCTGAGAATGTTAGTACACAAAGTAGGTACCTACGTAAAGAAGGTGCGAATAGATATCTTCACTATGACGCGTGGCCATACAACTATCAAACAATTGCGAATCACTGTAGCGATTCTTAGACTTCCGTAGTCCAAAAAGCATCCTCGGTTCGGCCATCGTACCATCAGAATAATGACTGATGCATAATATCGTACCAGTTAAAAAGCTAAATTCATGAAATGGGTAAACCCATACATTTCTTAACTATTTTACCCAGAAACTTCCATCACTACCACGGATATTAAAAAAATATTTATTATATATTATTATTTATATTTTTTTTATGTCCGTTGTTCACTACTTTAATTATCCATGATATTAGATCATAATGGAAACTCAAATTAAACATTTTTTCGTAATTTGTTATTCCGTACTTTCTTAGTAAAAATATAACTAATTATATTTTTCATTTTAGGTAGGTAACCTCCCCATACATGACGTAGGTACATCAGTGGGGGCTATTATAGTGAACCCCTCATGTATCGGTATAGAACCTATACTATGCGTGGTTTGACACACATTTCGCACTTTTCAGGGCCACCATAAATCAGTAGGTTTTTACTTCAGAAATTACCAAAATAGTAACATTTATTTTCCAATAAATAAAATGCATTCTATGACATTATAAATTATTTCAAAATTCGAACACCTGAGTCGCTTTCATCATTCAAATTGCTAACTTTTGCCAGTCGAAATGAAATTTGTTCAACTGGGTTCGCGTGTGTCCAGGAATAAATCAACGAAAGAACAAGCTAAAATCTACCTTATTTCCATATCGCTTACGTGTTAAATTCCTATAAAAGTTACACTCTTCCATTCAACTTGTTGAGAGTTTCGCCAGAAATGGTCTCGTGCTGCAGCTCGTCCATCTCTCTCTAATGTATGTGAAATTTTTCAGTACTATTGCTGTCTCGTTCTATCTAAATCGGTTCTTCACGTTGTTTTAGTCAATATAATATTTTTGGAGTGAGTGTTTTATTGATAATGTTTTTAAGGGTTATCAAGTTGTGTTGATCCTAATAATCCGAAGGGTTATTTCTGAAATCCCCTTTGAAGCTGCTAGGTCATAATCAAGGGGATTTCGGGAATAAAATAAAATTTTTAATACAATTCCCGTAATCCCTTTTATTGTGTTTATAAGCAAAATATCATCTCAAATGTCAAGTCTCGCATAAATCGGTTACTTACGTCTGAAATATCTCGAATAAAAAATCTAAAATAAAGCTCTAACATTTTGTGAAAAAACCATACATAAAACGTTTTTGCTTTATTTCAAATTTATTTATATACTTTTTTTAAATAAACCTTTATCAAATTACGTTTCACGTCATTGAATGCACAATCTTTGTGAAGGGCATTTAATATTTGAAGAATGTTTAGCTTCTTTTTTCCAATGGTTCAAGAAAATAAAACAACAAAAAATGTTCACGAAATTACATTAATATTCATATGAAAATAAGCACATTTACCAAAATGGTGTTTCTTCAAAAAGTATCAGATTTTGAATATTTTGGCTACACCTATGGTTGACACATACCTAGATCTATAAGTATCGGTACCTAATATGATTTTAGCATTATATTCTGCTATAGTACTATAGCAGCGTAATTATAAGTGGTTTAAACTTTATATAAACCGGTTATATATAAGTTATTATAAATAGAAAATGTTTTGTTAAACGATTCATGAAAAATCACCGACAGCTCTAAGAATTAGCAAGTTCAAGTGGCAATGAGCAGGCCACATACCTCGCAGAAATTATAACTGGAGAATAAAGGTTCTCGAGCGGCAACCACGAACCGGAAGACACGGTATAGGAACCCGGCTCGGTGGATGGAGGCAGCTCAAGATCGGTCGTCGTGGCATTCTATGCGGAGGACTATGCCCAGCAGTGGGCTTATAGGCTGATGATGATGATGAAACATGAACAATACGAAACCTTGGTAGGTACAGATCATCATAAGCCGATAGACGTCCATTGATGGACAGACCTCCCCCAACAAATACAAAGGGGGGATTTGTAAAAAAAAAAAAATACTCAGATGGATGTCCAGCTATCCCCTGACATAATCAATTACTCGGACTTTACGACATCCACGTGTGGAGTTGGAGGTGTCCTATTCTTAGACCAAGACCACCATGGCCACAAAGAGGTACAAATAAAATAGTGTTAATCATTAGGTAGAACACACATTGAAATATTGAATGAACAACTGCAACAGACCATTAGACCATCTATCAGCATGAAAAGAGCAAAGGCTGTCCTACAAATGATCTTCTATATTACATTAGATAAGCTACTCCGCGTTCAGAATGGAGACAAGAAAGTGAGGTAATTACCGCAAACTCACTTAGTTGCTCCTGGGGTGCGATTTTTGAATGTTATCAAGTGACTAAACTAAGTCAGTAAAATTGCCGATTTCCAAATTGAAACTCATTTATGACTAAAATTCTTATACCTATGATATCAATACTAGTGACTCCAGCGGTACATCTCCTGAAAAACGGTGAATTACCTTTTTGACGATATTTATTTTAGTGACTAAATATCGTCAAAAAATCACTGAGTCACTAAAATTTTTAGTCACTCAGTGACATTCAAAAATCACAACGACGCACACCAACACGATTGTTAAAACCAAAACAAATTGCCATCCTGCGTCATTTGGAAGTGCAAAAATTATACGACGACCACACAGGGAGGAATAGTAGATTATGCACTAAGGGAATAAAGCAGTGTCTTATGTCGCGGGCGGCATATTGAACCCTGAGCGTAACGAGGGACTCTAAAGTTAACTCCCGAGTGTAGCGAGGGAGTTATATAGAGTCCTGAGTGAAGCGAGGGGTTCAAGCTGCCCAAGACGAAGACAGGCTTTATTCCAGAGGAGCATACTCTACTTTTCACACCTACTGCGAGGCAATAAAAGGCCAGGGCTCCATTAAATAAGTATCGTCTGTTTTGATAAACTCTGGGGTAGAATCATTATCGCTCGACATTTTTTGTTAACACTAATATTGTCACTGACATAATATTATATTACAAAAATATTGCAATAAAATTCACTGAAAATCACACCACCAAACATCTCTTTTGTTTCACATTCTTTAAAATCGCGCCTATTTCTTTTTTTTCGAGTTTTGCTATAGTGGCCAGTTCGATTTTCGAACAAACCTCTTTACAATGCCTTATGAGCATTTTTTTACTCAGTTTTCCATGAGTTTCCAACACGAATTTGACGTTCTAAATTCAAATCATGTTAATCCCTAGGGAGTTTCATACAACTTTATATCCCTAGAGAGACAATGCTGTACTTTACGTTGAGGTTGCATGATTTGTAATTGGACATTGTCGAGCAGGTGGTGTGAAAAGATATTTATTATAATATCAATTCAAAACATAAGTAAGTAGGTATTATATAGTACATAATACGCAATTTTTTTAGTCGAGGGTGAATGTGTACAACCAGTCTTTTGGTTAACAGGCCCCTTATTGCCTAACGAACTGATACTCGTTTTCAATTACCAGTTTAACGCACATTGCATTTTTTGTTTTGGATAATATCTGCTCTTGAAACGACGCTTAAGCACGCGGCCCAATGTACTGCAAAATTGTAATCGAAAGGAATTATCAGATTGTTAGACAATACGGTAGCGGGTCTTCTGTAGGTATCACTAAAGTCACCTAAATAAACAAAAAAAAAGATAGATAGATAGATAGATTATAACTTTATTGTACACCATAAACAAAAAACAACAAAAAAAAGGATACAAAGTTTCAAATCAGAGGTACAACGGGTGGTCTTATCGATTAAGCTAAAAAAAAAGCTAAAGTCGCATTTATATCGATGCGTGCCAACAATTGCCACCTTTACGGTGATTACTCAAGGAAGGAAAGATATTTAATTGTATCATATATCAATTCAAAATATAATAGTACATATTAATACGCCATTTTTTTAGTGGAAAGTGAATGTATACAACCTGTCTATTGGTAACAGGTCTCTGTGTCTTACAGATCACAACAGTCGCATTTATATCGATGCGTGCCAACAATCGCCACCTGTCACGTCTATCCAACACTGTGTAATGTTTGCAATAAAACAAGTAGTAAATTACATTGTAAACTTCTAACAATACAATGGTACTGTTAATTTTACTATGTATCAGCAACTCCTTGCTCCGAGGCACCACACAGGCGCTTCTCACCTAGTGGTAAGACGGACCATTTATGTAAGCCAAGCCGTGTTTGTTGCCTGATTCTTCTAGGCTTGGTCGCGTTGGAACAGGAGTAATTTTAGTTTATAAGACGATTCAAAATGATTCTTGTGATTTCAATGAATAAAGTTCTTTTGACTTTGACTTTGTACAGTTAACTATGGCAATCGTAGATTTGTTTTTTACTTGAGTGAATTATGTTATGAGCCGTTGTAGTCTCATCCTGTGAATATTACTCCTCCAACTCCTCCTGTGGATGTGTTAAAAGGTGACTAAGGGATTACATTAGTACGGTTTTATAGTAAGTAGAACTTCTTGTGAAAGAATTCGTCCGGGGAAGTACTACCACCGTACCTATTTCTGCCGCCAAGCAGTAGTGCTGGCTTTGCTGTTTCGGTTTGAAGGGTACGGGTGCCGGTGAAATTACAGGCACATGAGACTTTTCATCTTTGTCTCAGGGTCGGCAGCGCGTGTGTGATGCCTCTGGTGTTGCAGGCGTTTATAGGCTATGGTAACTACTTTCCATCAGGTGGACCGTGTGCTTGTTTGCTTGCAAAGTAATATTTAAAAAAAACTACAGGCTGATGACGGTGTTTTCTCACGGTACTGAGAACTTCACGGTAAAAATACTTAGTGACGTGGAACTGTGTGGGCAGTGACTCAGTAACACACTGAACTCAAAAATACCAAATACTCGTTTCATGAACTGAGTAAAAATAGATTTATTCAGTTAACATAACATAACACCCAACAGTCAGATTTATAGTCCCGGTATAGATTTATACTACCATGATACCATAACACCCAGACCCGGAACAAATATTTGCAAATCATACAAACATTTGACCCGCAGCGGGAATCGTACCCGCAACATCTAGTATCTCAACCGGCTACACACCCGGCGCGCCACGGAGGTCATCGTTATGATAGTTAGTTAGTCGGTGGATGGAGGTGGCTCAAAACCGTTCGTCGTGGCATTCTAAGGGGGAAGCCTATTTCCAGCAGTGGGGACTTCTGCAGGCTGATAATGATGGTGATTCAGATTAAACTCTTATAGATACCTAGATAGATATAGAAATTCTTTATTGCACATAAAAAAGAAGTACAAAGGTGAGCAAAAGCATTTTCTTCCAGATAACCTTGGTGTATTGTGGACAAAAATATGCGTCGGTAGTGCACAGAAAGATAGTGATAGTTATACAGAAAAGAATTGCAAATATAAAAAACTTCGAAAACTAGTATTAACTAGTACGTACTAATAATGCCTAAGATATTAAATAAACTAATATATTATACATATTTATATATATATAACATTATATATACCATTTATAATAATTACAGATAGAAAAGTAAACATACATAAATAAAAATAAATAAATAAATTGCTCTTTATTCGATCTCTGAGGAAATGTGTTATAGATTCTAGACCACTGAAGAGGCTTCACAAAAATTGGGAGGGAGATGATTCCAGATATCATTCTGATAGAGCTACAAAACTATGATTTCTGAATCGATCCAGTTCAGAATCGTCACAAGGGGACCGATTCCCACAGGTCTGAACAAATAATGGCATTGAACCATTTAATGGAATAATATTATTGTTTGCCACAGAGGATTTATGTCGTATGGCATTGTGGGATCATTTTATATTGGATCAATTTGTAAGTTTTCAATATCGATGAGCGAAAATGCTCGTCAAACTCAAATAATTTGAGTTTGACGAGCATTTTACTTATAAATCTATGGGATTACCACTTTGAAACATTAATTATTAATGTTTCAAAGTGGTAATCCCATAGATTTAAAAGTAAAGATACGCTTGTCAGACAAAACAATATAGCAATGCCTCCTTAGAAAAAAATCAGCGCCATCTCTCGGATTATATTATAACTACGTTGAAATGAACAAAGAAATCCGAACGCCATAACCTTTTTGCTTATTGGGAGTCCGGTTATTTACAACCAAGAAACTCGCACACGTATCAATTAACATCCTTACAAAGTTATAGCGTTTTGCTTGTATGGCGTATCTTTATTGAATTGGAGAGCGATCTACCAAGGAAATAAAGTTGTTTTCTATAATTAGGGAAAGTTCAGCATACAAAATTTTGCCATACCGGTGATAAGAAATGCCATATTTTTCTAAGCTACACTTTGCAAAGTTGTTTCTGCAGCCTTTCAACACACAATACGGCATTTTGTGGCCGAAACGATCGCACGCGGTGTATGTCACCGACTGATTATCGAGGGTGTCACTCAACTGATTTTTTACACCGTTTTATTTGGCGGTTATCTAGCGAGCGTCCGGCGTGTCCTTAGTGTATGTCTATGGGTAATCCGGACTTTTTCTGCTCTACTCTTGAAGCACTCCTTTCGAAGGGAGACGTCGTCCTTTTTTATTATATTTCAATTTCTAGTGTTATTTTTTTTAGTTATATATTGTAATTTTGGTGGCATTTTAACCGGTGCAGCTTATAACGAGCACATGGTAGTGAATTTAAATAAAATTAGTGAATTGCATGTCTTTTCTAACGGGTGGAAATTGTCCAGGAGCATTCTAGTAAACTGCCATCGATTTACTAGACTATGACAAGACAGAGTATTTGACTACTGGACTTTGTTTGATAATTATATATACTACTTTACATTGGCAAAGTTAAGTAAATACTCAGATGCCACTAAAAAAATAAAAGTTGTAATCCAGATAATAATATGAATAAATGCTGAATAATAAACCATATATATATATATATATAATTATATACTTAATACAATATATTACATAGATAATACCCAAAACGCCCTGAACAAATATCTGCAAATCGTATACGCTTTACGGATTATGCTTTGTGTAAATAAAGTACTTACCTACCTACTTAACTAATTTAAATAAATTTCTTACAAAGGTCGCAGGAAGTCGGTGGATGGAGACGGCTCAAAACCGTTCGTCGTGGGACGATATGGAAGAGATAATGATGATAATGATGATGACTTATCGAAAAATAATTGTAGAAGAGACTGCATTCGAATAATTAAAATTGAGGGTTTAATATATTCAAAATGTATTTTAAGGAAACTTTTTATTCCTAAGAACATTAATTTATAAAACGTGAAAATATCCCAAATTCACGAACGCTATTACAACACACTCACACACACACACACACACACACACACACACACACACACACACACACACCACACACACACATACATAATACAAACAATACACAATCCTTCATTTTGTAAAACGGATAATTTTGCCTCCGTGTCAGTGGTACTACTAAGAAGTACAACTGGTAGAACAAATGACACACCTTTGTATCTCTAGTACAACTACAAAAAATACTTTTCACGTACCAATATATTGGTTGAAGCGCCAAATAAAAAGCTACATAGAAAATGCTTACGCCAATTTCTGCCTATTAAACCACGACACATTAAATTCAATCTGTGCCCAATAAAATCAAATCCCAAAGGAGCATCGTCAATTAATTGAGTAAACGGGCCGCGAATATTAAGGGGCCCAGAATAAATACAATGAAGCACAAATTAGGTATACATCACCCTCGGTGAGGCAGCCGCTGATGATTCCCTAGGATTAACGACGTGTGCTGGTTGTGTAGTGCGGGACAAATTAATAGTAGAGTTGATAGCCCAATTCTCTAACTCAAAAATTCTTAAAATAGAGTTCGGATCATGTTTCGATCTTGTGTCGATGTCTTAAATGTCAGAAATGGTATTCTCTTATCTTAAAATACAACACTGTAAATGTGATTATATCGAAATGTGACCGAAACTGGAACGATTCAAAGTTTTTTTGATAAGTTTAGCTTAAGTAGATGGAGCCTCTCTTTACTCTTTCCAATTATATAATATAAACATCCTACTCTAATAGTAGTAACCGTGAATATGAAGGAGACTAAATTGTTATTTATAAGAGAGCAGAATACCAACTTTCTGTCAATTCACAATTTAGTCTCGATTCGGTTAACTTTCAGTGTAGCTAAAAAATAATTTCTAGAGTCTATAATCTGATTTTTTATCTAAAAAATATATATATATATATATATACGTTCAGGTAGTAGGTTACTAAATTAGCCCAAAAAAAATAGGTAGGATTTTTTGCTAGCCAAAACCCAATGTAATATAAAATCAGAATAACTTTAACGTACTTATGTATATGGACAAATGTTTGTATGATCTGCAAATATTTGCTGCGGGTCTGGGTGTTGTGGTACCATGGTACTCGTAGTTCCTGATAACCAAGACACAAGGAATCCTTGTGTGAGATCAAGACTATGTATGTGACTGTTAGGTGTTATTTATTGCGTAAATTGAGTTTTTGACAAAGTTATGAAAAATCAATATTTACCAGCCAGCAACTAGACGCGCCACGGAGATTGTCTGAAGGTTTGTAGCATTTCACGCGACAAGAACAACCACGACAAAACATCTTTTCATCTTCGATTAAAAAGAAAAAAAGTAGTTCAAATTGGTTTGATAGATGGCGCTGACTCAACTGTATCAATCAAGATTGTATGTGGTGCACGCGTACAAAACTATTATTCTAATTAGTCTGTGGCTATTAGTCATGATTTTTGTTTGTGATTACTTCTTGAGTGTGCGCTAGTGATTTCATGGTCTTTTTAGAAGTAGGCAAAAATAAATACCACGAAACGAAAATTATTTCTACGTTGTCGATGTTGACATTTCACTTTATTTTGACCCTTGACAGTTACGTTACAGAGCAGCGCCATCTATTTTCAATGCTGAAAGCATGATTTGAAACGGCCGTGAAAACCCCTCATTATAATCATTTATTTAAACCTATTTTTAGTTAAAAAGCTTTTGTTTTGTTCTCTCTGATGTAAAATGACATACGCTAAAACAAGACAAAAGCTATTTTAGCTATCAAAGGTTTAAAAGTTGATTACGAGGGTAAAAAAAAAACTTGTTTAATTGCTCCACAGTGTACAGTGGACATCAAATCGTCAATTAGCTACATGATTGCAGCGTGCAGTGCACGCGACCACCACGCGCCGTTGTGCACTTTACCTATGCACGCCCCTTATCGGCCCACGCGAGACATAGGAAAGAGGCTAAAATTACAGAATGGACCATTCGATAGCACTGGAAAAGCTATGCCTAATCTTCTTTGTTCCATATATATATATATATATATATATATATATATATATATATATATATATATATATATGTGTTTAATTTTGTGTTGTTTTTGGGGGAAAATAAATAAATTTTCTTAATTTTTTTTTCTTTCTTACCCTACTCGTGTAAATTTTGTGCGTTTAAAAATAGTTTTGTTTGTGTGGATGTTTGTCGGTCTTTGACGTTAAAATGGCTGGGCCAATTTTGATGAAATTTTGCACAAAAACTTTTTATCTCAAAAATCAGTACTTACCCTCGGGAAATTAACTTGGTTAAAACTATTTCTCTTAGTTTTAACCAAGTTAATTTCCCGAGGGTAAGTACTGATTTACTACTGACGCTAGAACAAAAACTAAATTAAAAATACCATTTTTTTCAAAAAAATTTTATCTTTCTATCAGCTATTGCAGCTTACCAAATAGGCCATGGAAAAAAGTTATACTTGAAGCGCCCCCTAGTGGCATGTGATAGTAAAAACGATTATAATAACCTCTCTCGGAATTACACAAACTTATTTATCATGGAACTGTGCTATCTGTAACGTAGCTAATATTTTATAGTCTTTGCAAAATTGGACATGATCGTGAGATTCAGTAACTAGTTAATTTGGCACTATTTGTTTTACTCCGAAAATATAACATTATGTATGAATCGCCTTTTAGACGCAAATACTAACGGAATAAGATTGAATATCGCACAACCATATCTTGCACAGATGTAAAGTCTCAAATCTTATTTAATTTATTATAAGAATACTAATTAGTCTAGGTAAATATTGGTTTGGTCACCTATAATCCTTCCTACTAATATTATAAACGCGAAAGTTTGTGAGTATGGATGTTTGTTACTCTTTCACGTAAAAACTACTGAATGGATTTGAGTGAAATTTGGAATGGAGATACTTTACGCCCTGGATTAACACATAGGCTACTTTTCATCATCATCATCATCATCAATTTTCATCATTATTCACGCGGGTGAAACCGCGAAGCGCAACTAGTAAACTATATTTTCCTTCGGTGAGTATTTCTTCTGGATATGTGACTGAAGTTGTTTCCTAGAAATTTCAAAAAATCTAGTTTAAAGGCATAACTTTCAAAAAAATAAAGTATCGAGTAAATGTCTGCCAATTGTGTTTTTGGCTTTGGTCATTGATAGAAAAAAGTTTGAAAAATCACGTGTTTTAGTTATTTTATTGATGTGATATCTGGTTTACTCACAATAACTAGGTAAATCAGCATTATATTTTCGAAACGCACCCTTAACGACAGTGAATTCAGCTATTAACATTTAAGAGGGCACTATTCTACAAATTAGCTCCCTCTTTAACGTACGCGATAACCCGCGCGCCATCTCGCTCGCGCTAGCGAGTGTCGTGCACAAAAATGAAGTTTTTTTTTATTATGGCGAAAATAAAGTGTTTATCAAAAAACTGATTTTAGCATAAGAATAAATAGTTATTACCTACTTGTTGTAGTAAAATTTATCTTAAAAAAACCGTAGGGTTCCTGAGATTTCTTTCAAAACAAGGATTTTTCATTAAATAAAACTATCGAGGTTTTTTTTACATATCGTGTTTTCAACTTTACAAAATAAATGCAAAAATATAAAATTTTCATATTCCAAAATATGTATTTAACTCGTAGAACCCGTACATACCGAGTTATAAACCGATTTTGTTGGGCAAAATCACATATTACGCCTTCTTAATTATTTTGATTATTTCAGATCGTCTGGTCGCAGCGACGCGTGACCCAAGAGCTGCCTCTTATCTGGCTCAACGCATTAGATTACCATTTAGCGATGGCAATGCAGCTAGCGTCTTGAGGACGCTTCCGTCTGATAGTGATTTGGATCAATTGCTATTAGCTATCTTTAGATCGTTTGCAACGGTCTTTAACATAAAACATAACATAATACCCAACAGTCACATACATAGTCCTGATCCCACACTATGATTCCCTGTGTCTTGGGTATCAGGAACTACGAGTACCATTGGTACCATAACACCCAGACCAGGAACAAATATTTGCAGATCATACAAACATTTGTCCCGCAGCGGGAATCGAACCCACAACCTCTCGCATCTCAGCCGATTACTCGCCCGCCGCGCCACAGAGGTCGTCAAATTCGATTCTTTGATTCTTTAGATAGCTAGTATTAGTTGTATTATTCGATTGATTGCCATAATGGTGCTCGTAGTTCCTGAGATACTCACGACACAGGGAATGCTAGAGTGGGATCAAGACTACGTATGTGGCTGTTGGGTGTTATGTTATATTATGGAAACTTTAAAGGAATAAAGTGTTGAGTTTTTTATTAAACTACTATTTGGCAAGCAAACAAGCATACGGCCCACCTGATGGAAAGTAGTTACCATAGCCTATGCCTCTTAACAAAGACGCTGTTTCATAGAAAAAGCGAACTTAAAAACCTTAGGTATGGTTAGGAGCTAAATCTACTACTAGTTTATTTTTTTTTGTTGAACGAGCGAAGCGAGTTCTCCGAGTCAACTTGGAAGAATCGGCGTTTGTATGTATGTATGTATGTATGTTTGTCCGATGAAAACTTCCTAACCGTTAATCCGATCTTCATGAAATTTAGTATGGGGGTAGGTAGTATTGGTACAATTTGTAGGTAAGGTTTTGAGCTGTAACGGTCGGGGGTTGATGAGATATTGGGGTCCAAGAGGAGGTAAAACAAATAAAAGTGAGACAGTCAGATCAAGTGGGGTGTCTAATGAAAGCGCTTTAGTTGGACATTTCAAAACTGTTTTTAATAAATATTTAGCCTTAGTAGTTTTCGAGATATTAGGAAAAATAAAAAACGTAAAAATCACAAATTCTAGGGTACTTCCAGCAATCCCACAATGCTGAAATTTGGTATGCTTGTGGCTTTTGTGTCACAACTACAGGGAAAAGTCTGAAATTGAAGAATTTAGAGACATGTACCCTATAAAACAAATCCAATATAAAATCCGTTGTTGACCTCCTATTTCTAGGAATTTGAATGACGTTGGAGTTCTATGATTTCGTCAAAAGGACGTTATCAATTAATTCGTCAGGTACTTGATATACCTACTAACAGGTATGTAGTATCAAGGCCCCATTGCTTAGTCCTATTCAAAGGTTATTTCGATGATGTGTAGGAAATTAGCCCGAGGTGAAAATTTTATATCTCAGTAAATGTTTTTAGAAATCGGTTAAATACAAAATCTCTCTCACGGTAGAGAAACTGACTCGGTAGTTTTAGATTTCTGATGGATCATCCACACAAACATGCTTACATAGCCGCTGAATACATAATAACCCTAATCTTCCCCACCCAAGTGGTCAGGCTGATAAAGGTGTGATCGCGAGGTCTCAGTTCGTGGCGAACCTAGTTTATTTACAATTGAAAACTACGACTATAACTCGCGGTGCTATCCTACTCCGTCGCTTGTATGGAAATAGTGGTCACGTGGGTCTGTGAATACCATAGAGAAACCGAACCATTAATCCACGCAATTAATAAATAAACCCACATTGTTCTGAATCACAGATATATCAGAAGCTCATATCAAATATCAAACAGATAATAACAAAATTCGTATTAAATGCAATCCATACAAAAATCTAAGTAAAACAACTGCTTTTATCTTAATTCTTATAGCTTAGTATATAAGGTGTATTTTGGGTTGTAGAATGAAATGCAGTAGGTACCTACATGATTTAGGGTTGTAAATTGCCATGAAAAGATCGAAAGATAGGGGTGGCGTGTGGCCTCTCAAAATTGCAGATTACAATTTCGAAAATGATTTTGTGAATCAATTTGTACGCCAATTAGTGAGGATAAATTATTGCACTATCCTTTTTGATAATGCTAATTGATGCAGATAATGTTATTGCGTTATAACTTTTAATAAAATTCTATGTTTAGGTGATAAAATAAAATAAGCAAAAGTAAAAAAATGGCGGCTTATTTGAAAACCTATAAAGTGTAAACAAGTATGTGAAAACTTCAAATCCTACAGTAAACCAGGAAATAACTCTCTATTTCGTTATTAACCGTATAGTTAATCCGCGCGGATGAACAGAAGAAGGTCAGAGCAGCAGATGTAGCTCCGCGTTGGTCGTATGGACTGAGACGATGGGCCACGAGAGAAGCGAGTGCATGAGCGGTAGCGGCCTCATCATCAGCCGGTAGAAGTCCACAGTCTTGAACCTCCATGCATCGACTTCCTAAAAAGTCCTCAATCCATCAAGAGAGGGGACTTTGTCGTCCTGGTGATGGTCACTACTCGAGAACATGTGTTTTCCGAGGTGGTCTAATCTTTGGTGGTATCAGCCTAAAAATAGGACTCCTCCAACTCCTGCCGTGGATGTCGTCAAAGGGTATGATGCTCTCTGATACTGCTAGATGTATATGATGTTGCATACATCTGAGTACTTAACACCAATAATGCGATCACCATTCTGCCTGCCAAGCGCGGTGATTATGGCAAATCCCCCTTTTCAATGGGGAGGCCTTATCCAGCAGTGGACATCAATTAACTGATGAAGAAGAAATCAAATCAAATCAATAGAATTTTATTCATTGTCAATTTTGAATTGTCATCGTCATTCTGAAGGTGATTTTGGTTTTGGACATGTAGTATATATTGTCTGTGGACTAAGACGATGGGCTATGAAATTGGTTAACTCGTAAGCAGAAGTGTCTTGCGCTAGCGTCTTTTTTATTGAACGAGCAAAGCGAGTTATCTCTGACTCAACTTGGGCGAAACGGCAATTTTATGTATGTAGTCTGAGATAACTTTGGTAGGTGGGTATGGTACCTACTGGTAAAATTTGTAAGTTAGGTTATGAGCTAAACCAGTTTGGGAGTTTTTGAGATAATATGAGGGTTTAAAAAAATGAGACAATCAAGACAAATGGGGTGTCGTATGAAAGAGCTTTGTTTGTATTTTTAAACTTTTAAATTTAATTAAAGACATTATTTAATTTAAGACAATATAGATTTTAAGATGTAACTAAAACCTTAAGTGCACTTCTAGTAATCCCACAATGCTGAAAAAAAATAAAGAGAAAAGGTCCACCACAAAGTTAACCATTTAAAACAATGTACCCTTCAAAATTTAAAACCAGAATTGTTGAGCTCACATTTTTCAATGAGGGGTTTTCACGGCCGTTTCAAATTATGCTTTCAGCATTGAAAATAGATGACGCTGCTCTGTAACGTAACTGTCAAGTGTCAAAATAAAGTGAAATGTCAACATCGACAACGTAGAAATAATTTTCGTTTCGTGGTATTTATTTTTGCCTACTTCTAAAAACACCACGAAATCGCTAGCGCACACTCAAGAAGCAATCACAAACAGAATATCATGACTAATAGCCACAGACTACTTAGAATAATAGTTTTGTACGCGTGCACCACAGACAATCTTGATTGATACAGTTGAGTCAGCGCCATCTATCAAACCAATTTGAACTACTTTTTTTCTTTTTAATCGAAGATGAAAAGCCCTCATTTTAATGATGTTATAGTTCACTGATTTCCACGATACCTATACTTTACAATATTTTCTTTTGTTTTTATGTAATACTATTCTGATAAACTTGCTAGATTATTTTTACAGATTAAAAACTAACTTAAAAAAAATGGACACGTGCGAGTGAGACTGCGTTCTGATGGTTTCGATCCGTAGATTGTTATGAAATCGTCAGAGCCATTTTCATGAGAAGATCCAACATATAGGAACCTCAAAAGATACATAAAAAGAACTCTGATACCGGCACAGCGGTATGAGGAGGAAGGGGGAAGATACCAAGCATAACGAGCCACCTCCAATCTCTCTCACTTGCTCCTTGTGATACTTAGTTTGTTAATCTAACTTCTCGAATGGAACGATAGTCTCGTGAGAGAAAAGCAACGAAGAATCGACGAGCGAGCCTGGCAAGAGCAGTATAATCGCCATTTTCGTGGCCACACAGACAACATACATGCCGACAGTGAACTTGTCGTATTTATAGATGCAACACGCGGCCGATTGGCAAACTATCGATTTTATTAAATAATTATTCGTTTTACAATTAAATGTACTTATATTTAATTTTAGATTGCACTAATAATTGTTTACAGATGGTTTAATCGAGTTATTTATTTAATTTATTTCACATTGGCATTGAACTATTTCTTGGGTAGGTAAAGATAATTACCAATTGACCTACATGTACCTATGTGCAGTTGGTTTCTGCAAAAAAACACATTGTACTTATACAATTCTATTCTTATTTGTTGAAGGAAAATGGTACATTGCCTTTTTCATTCATCAAATAATCCATTGCCATCAACTTACTAATTTTGAGAGCTTCGAAGCTTCTTTTTTGAGTTTCGGATTTAATCAAAGCACACTAGATGTCTATGTTAACGATAAAGCCGCGTGGCCTGATGTCGCTCTGCCCCTGGACGGCTAAAATTTGCAAAATCAGTGCCTATCTACATAGTAAATTGATAGATAGATAGAAAATGCTTTATTGCACAAGACAAATAACAAGTACATAGGCGAACATAATACTAATTAGCATTTTCTTCCAGCTAGCCTTTGTGTAATGTGGAGTAGTTGAGTCATGGTATTATTAGGTTGTTATTTATAAGTACATCAAGCGTAGCGTGTGCTGTCTCATAAACTTTTTCTGATTCTCTTTAGTTTTGACTACCTAGCTTTTTGAAGTTCTCTTTTTCTATGTATCAACTTCTCCCTCCTCCGAGGCACCACACAGGTGCTTCCCAAGAAGGATCATCAAATCAAGCAGAGTCGTGTTTGTTGCCCTGATTCTTCTAGGCTTGGTCGCGTTGGAATAGGAGTAATATTAGTTTTTAAGACGATTCAAAATGATTCTTGTGATTTCAATGAATAAAATACTTTTGATTTTCATAGCTCTCTCCATATACCGTTGCGTGACTTTGGATTTTGTTACCCATGGTGTAAGAAAATAATGTTCCGTTGACATTAGTGGTGTGTTCGTGGTCTTTGGACTTCCCACAATTTCCAAATACCACGTCATGGTTTGGAGCTATCCTATTGGTCTTACTCTGAAATAGCTGATTCTTATTGGTCATAATTAAATAATCAAATTAAGTCAGGTGGTCGGAATGTAATACTTTGTTTTCTTCTATCATCATTATCAGTAGCCTTTAGGCGTCCACTGCTAGACGAGGCCTTCATTAAATTCAATGGAGGGATTTGACATAATCACTACGATTGGCAGGTGGATTGGTGAAGTATTCCTGTTGAGTAGGTACTCAGGTGGATGCTGCTGTCAATCCCTTGGCAACCCTTAATCGGCGTACTACATCCATGGAAGGAGACTGAGAGGCTGAGAAGCAGGAAGCAGAGACGGTGGAGCAGGTGATCCCAGATTGTGCGGCCACATAGGAGACCAGTGCCAAGATTTGCAGGAGCTACTTCTATCCTGCTCTCCATCGTCGACGCCTTCGGACACACTTCAACGGTGTTACCACCAACCAAAAGTCCTGCTCTGTTACTTAAGGAGCTGGTCTGGCTGGGGTAGGGTTAGCACAAGGGAGAAAATGCACAATACACCCCACAGCGGGACGTCAGTGCAGTGGGGCTACTCTTGAAAACAGTTCCAATCACAATCCAGTCAAAGTCAAAGTCAAAAGAACTTTATTCATTGAAATCACAAGGATCATTTTGAATCGTCTTATAAACTAAAATTACTCCTGTTCCACCGCAACCAAGCCTAGAAGAATCAGGCAACAAACACGGCTTGGCTTACATAAATGGTCCGTCTTACCACTAGGTGAGAAGCAGTTCCAATCTCAATCCAGTTTCAACGCTTGTTTCGCACTCTTGAACCAAATCTAGTTTAAAATTGAGATAGAGTACGCGATTGACATTTTCGTGAAGAACAACAGAGACAGAAAGTCGATTTCACCTAAGTGAAACAAATTCCATAAAATTCCACTCCAAATTGTGCGCTAGTATGAATTCAAGAGTACTAAATGACCAAGGAATCTAGTACTCTCTGACGACAAATGACACTAAATCCTGAATTAGGATCGAGTAGAGCGTCAAGAGTAGCACTGCAGGTCTTAACAACCCCATTTAAAATTAGAATTAGAATTATTCTTAAGCTGAACAAGCTACGACCCCGAATACACCACAACCAGAGTGGTTTCCCTTTAACCCGTGAAATATTTGCCTATTACCAAACTCTGTACGTAAATTCATAGTCCACGCCTGCAACTTCCTTAAAAGATCAGAGCTACAACACCTGTCTACCAAAATAAACGGGCATTGCACTCTAAAATGCACATGCAACTGTCTCCTCACCACATTACTCTACTGATACCTACTATATCGAAATTCACGATATTCATTGCCGCGCTTGAACTGACATTGTAAAAAGTGACATGTTTAAAATAGCAATGGTTGCCAAAAAACTAAATTAGTTTGAAGGTGGATGGTCGGTAGTAAAAGTATTGGTATGCAATTGAGTTAGATCAATGAATGATCTAATAATAAATGTTTGTTATCTTATTAGATGAAGTCGGACACAATTAGATGGTATTTGGCTGCTTCACCTGATGGTATGTGACACTTGATCGGAATTGTCTCTGCGAAGCCAAGAGTTTGTTGGTAAACAACAGATTCATTCGGTTCAATTGCAAAACTATTGATTTTCTTTTTTTTTACACATCCACTGTTGGACAAGGCCTCCCTCATAATATGAAATGGGGGGATTTGCCATAATCACCACGCTTGCGGATTGGTGATCGCTGTATTAATGTTTAGTACTCAGATAGATGCTGCTGCCCATTCCCTGGTGTTATCCCTTAGTCAGCTTTTACGTCATCCACAGGAGGAAACGGAGAGGTATATTCTTAAGCCAAACACACCACGGTACAATATTAGTATGCTAGTTAGTGTGGGACAAATCTTGAAACTGAATTTTAAACCAGTTCCACTCAACTGATTGAGCTGCAATTTTGCATACCTGTCAAATTCCAATGACAATACAATACTATCGTGACAGCGAGCTGATCTGATGATGGTGATGGATGGTGGACAACGGAACTCCTTGATGATTAATAGTAACGTGACAGTGTTTGAGCTCATTTTGATCAGCTTTCGGTTCTAATAATTAAAGCTTATTTTAAAAAACATGATATTCAACAAAAACATAGATATAATTTGGTATCACATGAGACTTTTCATCTTGATAAGTTTCAAGATAAGGTCGCAGGAAGTCAATGGATGAAGGCGACTCAAAACAGTTCGTCGTGGTATTCTAGGGGGGTCTACGTCTAGCAGTGGACTTTAAGAGGCTGATGATGATGTCTCAAGATAACGCGCAGTGCAATACCAATTAGGACGCGTCCTAGGTGGGCATGTCATAAGAGGTATTGTATCATGCTGGAGTTACCACTTAACACCATGTAGGCCACATGCTTTTTCCGTCACTTAGACACTCAAATAAAGGTTAAAAAAACTCGCAGAACCCCACAATTAGTTCTTTCATCTCTTTTGACCCTTTTTAGGGTCACTATACATTAACCTGATCACTGAACTAAGGCAAAGTGACCATCAAAGAACCATAGACATCATAATTATTAAATAAAATTAATATTTAGCGACCCCTCAATGAATAAAGTAGTTTTATTAAAAAACTTTGATGAAAATGAAAAAATTGAGCTGATATAATATAAGTTCTGCTGTTTTGTAAAATTTCTATGAAATAATAATATCTTGGTATATATAAAAACCTATGAGTTACTCATAAGTCTACTGACCTACTGGTACATTACGGTCGTCAACCCAACTATGAAATATGCTGCCAAGATTTACTACGAATTTAGACCTTATTCTCAGGATATAAATAAAGACTATTTTAAACAGACGATTGAAAAAATTTAGATAAGAATTTTTTTATGATTAAAAGGGATAAATGAGAATGACGTACCTATGTAATTACAAGAAATAATTTTAGTGCTCTACATTTTTTTTTCATGATTAAAATAACGTGAAAATCATAAAAAAATCCTAATTCATAGACTGAAATAAATAATGATAATGTACCGATTAATTAAAACAGAAAATAACGCATCGAAATTAGCTTGCCCGCCCGCCCAACGCCTGAAATGGTCCAAGTCGGGCGGCGAACTTTACGCACCCGTTACGGCGTGCGGGGGCGAGATAAAAAAACCACCCAAGGGATGAAAAAGGGAAGTTTTCAACGGTGTTATGGTGGTATCCCAGGTGATTCAGTGATTGATGTAGCTGGAAGTAGTAGTAGATTTCGGGAGAGAGCGCGCGGGGGCCGGCTCGCTCGCCATGTAAGGCGCGCCGCGTCTTCACACGCCGCGCCTATATAACCCTCCCGCCGTGCTGTCCACCGCACTCGCAGTCTCGCTGCCTTAGAGTCAATATCCACCGCGTCCCAACCCACACACAAACGCCAAAATGTGCGACGACGATGTTGCTGCGTTGGTAGTAGACAATGGCTCCGGCATGTGCAAGGCCGGTTTCGCCGGTGATGACGCGCCCCGTGCCGTCTTCCCGTCCATCGTCGGTCGCCCCCGTCACCAGGGCGTCATGGTGGGCATGGGCCAGAAGGACTCCTACGTAGGCGATGAGGCCCAGAGCAAGAGAGGTATCCTCACCCTGAAGTACCCCATCGAGCACGGCATCATCACCAACTGGGATGATATGGAGAAGATCTGGCATCACACCTTCTACAACGAGCTGCGCGTCGCCCCCGAGGAGCACCCCGTGCTGCTGACTGAGGCCCCCCTCAACCCCAAGGCCAACAGGGAAAAGATGACCCAGATCATGTTTGAGACCTTCAACTCCCCGGCTATGTACGTCGCCATCCAGGCAGTGCTCTCCCTGTACGCTTCCGGTCGTACCACCGGTATCGTGCTGGACTCCGGAGATGGTGTCTCCCACACCGTCCCCATCTACGAGGGATACGCCCTGCCCCACGCCATCCTCCGTCTGGACTTGGCCGGTCGCGACTTGACCGACTACCTCATGAAGATCCTGACCGAGAGGGGATACTCTTTCACCACCACCGCTGAGAGGGAAATCGTGCGTGACATCAAGGAGAAGCTGTGCTATGTCGCCCTCGACTTCGAGCAGGAGATGGCCACCGCCGCCGCCTCCACCTCCCTCGAGAAGTCCTACGAACTTCCCGACGGACAGGTCATCACCATCGGAAACGAAAGGTTCCGTTGCCCCGAAGCCCTGTTCCAGCCCTCATTCCTGGGAATGGAATCTTGCGGTATCCACGAGACCGTGTACAACTCCATCATGAAGTGCGACGTTGACATCCGTAAGGACCTGTACGCCAACACCGTCATGTCCGGTGGTACCACCATGTACCCCGGTATCGCCGACAGGATGCAGAAGGAGATCACCGCCCTGGCGCCCTCCACCATCAAGATCAAGATCATCGCTCCCCCGGAAAGGAAATACTCCGTATGGATCGGAGGATCCATCCTGGCTTCCCTGTCCACCTTCCAGCAGATGTGGATCTCCAAGGAGGAGTACGACGAGTCCGGACCCGGCATCGTCCACCGCAAGTGCTTCTAAGCGCTGCGTTGACTGCGCTCGCGCTTGCTGCAGCGGTCAACCTGCTGTGGCGGCGTGACTTAGTGCCGAGTGTTGTGCGATCTTGCTCGAAAGCATTTGTACGTTGTACCAAGTGATACCTGAACTGAACATCTAATATAACGCCATCTATTATAATGTAATTTATTGTATTATAAATTTTATATAAATTTAATTTTTCTTTTTTATTTTTATTATTATACACGGGATCGTTATGGATCTCATGCCATGTAATTAATAAATAAACAATTAATTTATTTATTTTAATTACATTTTCTTTTATACAGTCATTGACTTTGGTTTGTTTGATATAAATAGCTCCTCTACCCTATTTCCTACCTACTAGCATACACATTCACACACACACATATACATCTATCAACAAGTAGGTCTTGCACTTGTCAAATGACCCACATAATATCTCAATCTTTTAATTCGTTCAAAAACACCACGTTGAATACAGAAATAGAACCATGAGGCCACCGCACACGCGGGAGAGCCACTACCATAAATAGTAAAGACGCTACACTTTTCTAATTTTACCTCGGCGCCTGGAATACAGGCCACATTCATATAGGAAGCAGGATACCTTTTATAATACAAAGCTACCTGCTTTCTATATAAATCGATTGGCACCTAGCATGTATAAATGCTAGCGCCAATCGATTCACGCTCAACTTGCACACACAGTCAAAGTAGTGCGCAGCTTCGTTCCGATAAGCGCTGGTGCACGGCAGCTGCCAGCTTTCTATATAAATGTGGTCTAATAAGTAAACGCTCTGGCGTTTCTATACTTTTCTAAATATAATCGTCTCCCGGAGCGTTGCGTTTTACATGTTTCTTGCTATATGACGTTGTTTACTGTCGTCTGGGATAGTTTAATTATAGTTCCCGAAATCTGAGAACGCTTGGAAATTCTACGTTTTTACTTTTTTTTATATTAAGTTCATTCAATGTTTACCTTTGTAAATTTCAGTGGAATATCTACGCATTACCGTTGATTTATAATTAGGTAGGTAGGTATCTTAAATGAATGTAGGTTTCGGAATAGTAACAAAGCTATTCGTTATCATCGGTCCAAATTTTTGTCTCTATTATTGTTTATTTTTAAATAGTTTTTCATTTGTTTAGTAGTTTGAACTATTCGCCTCATTCTGTCTTAAAAAGTTGCTCTTAGTCGTAATTATGAGAGATTTATAAGTAGGTAGACATCTTAAATGAATGTAGGTTTCGGAATAGTAACAAAGCTATTCGTTATCATCGGTCCAAATTTTTGTCTCTATTATTATTTATTTTTAAATAGTTTTTCATTTGTTTAGTAGTTTGAACTATTCGCCTCATTGTGTCTTAAAAAGTTGCTCTTAGTCGTAATTATGAAAGATTTATAAGTAGGTGTAACGGTTGTAGGTAGGCTTGACACAGCAGGGAGACTACGTTACATAGGTAGGCATCTTAAATGAATGTAGGTTTCGGAATAGTAACAAAGCTATTCGTTATCATCGGCCCAAATTTTTGTCACTATTATTATTTTAATAGTTTTTTTGTTAATAGATCTTTATTTATTCAGTACTGTGAGTTTTTTTGCATCATTTTGTCTTAGAAAGTTGATCTTAGTCGTAATTATGAAAGATTTATAGGTAGGTAGATATCTTATTTATGAATAAAGGTTTCAAAACAGAAAAAAAGCGATACGTTGTCATTTGTAAAAGAAAATTGCGTATTAGTATTATTATTTCTTTAATCTTCAATTATTTAGTAGTGTGAAATTACTCCTCACACAGCTACATTGTCTAAAAAAAAATTATATAATTCTTAGCCATGACTTTTCCAAGTTGTTGACGCCTCGGTCAATCACTACAACATTTTTTTTAGTCATAGATCAAGTGATATTTGTCAGTTAACCGACTCATTGTTTTGTGCGAAAAATTATAAGACACTGATCCGTAGGCAGAACAAGTTTACTTACTAAATACTTTTCAATTTTGCGAAACATTTTTTTCTATTTTCTCATTTTTTGTTTCTAACAAACGTTATTACATTATTATTAATACTTTATCATGTATTTGACACCGATCTAATATTAGCTTCCATCAATACGAAACTGGGTGGGGTGTGTTGGTATTAAAATAACGTGCCGGTTAGCATCAAGTGGGCCATCTGCCTACCACTTACTATTGCCAGTTTTAAAACGTGTTGCCGTGTGTTGGTTTTGTACGGGGTTTTGCTAGAGATTTATTTATTTATTTAAAACCACAAATAAAAAAAGAGATACCAAAATTATTGTTTTGAACTAACTTTTAGGATTTGTAGGTTTTGAACATAAACATAATGTGCGCACATCTGAAATAAGTTAATCATATCGAGCAAGTGACGAAACCGACAATATACTTAAATGGGTTGAACAGAATGCTGCCGTGGTCTAGCCTAAGAATAGGCCCCTCCGTCTCCTCCCGGGGATATCATAACAGCCACAACTAAGAGATTACACTAAGAGGATAGGCAGCAGTATCCACTAACACCAATCATCATCATTAGCCTGTAAAAGTCCACTGCTGGACATAGGCCTCCTCTTTAGAATGCCACGACGAACGGTCTTGAGCTGCCTCCATCCACTGACTTCCCACGACGTTTATAATGTCTTTCGTCCATCTTTCGTTCTTTGGTGTTGGTTACCAATACTGATATCAATCCGCCTGCCAAGCGTGGTTTATGGCAAATCCCATCACTGTATTCTATTGTCCGAGGCCATAGGAGGGATATGTAAGGGAAATTTGTTTTTTTGTAAAAGCACATCCAACCTATTTTAAAAAACGTAGTGAAGTGATTACTAGGCAAAAAAGGATTCGATTTGAGAATTTGCTCTACAAACCCTAATCCCATAAGGATATATATAAGAGAAATGTTTATAACATGTGCATCGCCATTTATAATAAATTACCAGGAGACATAAATGAGTTGAATGGAGATATCTTTAGGAAAAAGTTAAGTAGTTGGTTTCTGGAGAAATGTTTTTATAATGTGAAGGAATATTTGAAAGTTTAAATTGTTAAGTAAATAATTTTAATAGTACCTAAGTATAATAATATGTCTCACAAACAATTTTGCACGCCTGCGTGCAGGCTGAATACAGTGACTAAATTAGTTATAAGACCTGACATTTTAAAATAAGTATTCTTGCAAATAAATGATTGATTTGATTTGATTTGAGGCATCCTCTATCAGTGGACGTCTACCTGCTGATGATGATGATAAACAGGATGTTAGATGCGTAAGAAAATACACCAGGTACTCTGCCAATTCAAATACTGGTGATTCACTATAGTATTGTGCACAAACTCTTTCGTAGTCTTGTCTTTTGGGGCGTCCTACGTGCGCTCGACTCCCGTACTTTTATAGTATTGTTGTGAGTGCCAAGTGCCGTCACTGATAAGAGAATCATGGTCTATTCTTGGATTGCACTTCTAGCTAAAGATAGAAAAATGGTGATTGTATGAAAAAAAAACACCACATACAACATCATGATCCCACACTAGGATTTCCTGTGTAGTGGGTATCAGGTACTACGAGTACCATGGTACCATAACACCGCAGACCCGGAACAAATATTTGCAGATTATGCAACCATTTATCCCGTAGCGGGAATCGAACCCGCAACCTCTCGCATCCGAGCCGGCTACTCGCCCGCCGCACCATTTAAGTTGTCAATATCGTATGTCGTATGAGTGGTTCTACTGGCTATTAGGTACTCCGTGTCATGGTTGTTTCTTGGTCACCCTAGTTCCCAAGCCAAGGTTCAAGATCCAAAGAGACCAGCTTAAGGTATAGTGGCCCTGGAAAGAACCAATGTTAAAAGAACCGGTGTGGTGAAAGGATCCAATGTTTTTTTTTTACTATACGAATACTGCAATCACCAATCCGCCTGCCAAGCGTGGTGATTATGGAAATTCTCCCCTATTGTATTGGGTGGGGGAGGCCTCGTCTTGATGATTGATGTTAAATATTTATCGTATAGTATGTAGGTCAGTCAAATTGATCTAATCGATCAATACGCCCCAATGGCGTAGCAGGTGCGCAGGCACCTGATACGCAAGAGTTCGATTCTCGGCGGGTTCGATTCCCGGCGGGTTCGAAATTATTTCATCAGTATCACCAGCCTGTTTACGTTTTTTTTTGTTTAGGTGATAACTACAATGGATGCTGGCAGCCCATCCTCTGGCGTTATCCCTTGGCCACCTTTTACATCATCCATGAGAGGATTTGGAAGAGTCCTATTAGAGCATCAATAATTGAATTTTTCACTGTATTATTTAGCTAACTCACCTGGCCTATTCAGAAAAAGTGTAATAGACACACTTGTGTCGATTTCACTGGATGAGCTTTGACCTCAATTATTATAAGTAAGTACCTACATACTCATGTATCCTCGTCATCTTACATTTTTATACATAGATTTGTGTAGCATTTCAACTTTGACTGACTGGCTGGCGCCTTGGCTGGGTGCTGTCCTCTCTCCCTTTCTAGTAGTTGTGGTTGGAATGCGTGAGGGGGACACTACATTGTCAAGGGGTCAATCAGCTGTGGCAGTTGAAATGCTATTCATACTATTGTTACTATTGTCCACACTAAACTTAAATCATGTGTTCTTTCTTTTTGCCCTATAGTTTAAGCATACCTAACTTATGAACAACGGGGCTGGTTACTCTCCTAGAATCACTGTGTTATTTTAGTCCTATATTTAGTACTATGCGAGTGTAATTGTTTGTTGTCCTAAATAAATAAAAATAAAATAAAATAAAATTATTAATTGCAGTATGTGATTGGCTACATAATTTAATTCACAACTATTTAAATTTCAAATTGATTTGGCAACTAACTGAACTGAACAATACAACAATAAATCTTGTTAACAGTGTGTTGACTCATTAGTTTTAACTGAGATTTATTAGTTGTAGTGTCAATACTGTTAATGCCAGGTGCATTATACAGCTCTTAGAAAAGCAACGAAGAAATCAATATGTGAAGTAAATAAAACTGGTCGACTACTGACTTACCCTCTTATTCATAACCAATTTTTAAGATAGCGTATTACACTCTTGATGACTATATTAATGATAATGCCGCGTGGCCTGATGTCGCTCTGCCCCTCGACTGTTAAAATGGAAATTTGCAACATCTGTACTTACCTATTTATATGTTTGTATTAGATTATTATTTATAAGTATAACAGGCGTAGCATGTGCTGTCTTGCATATTTTTGCTGATGTTTATTTACTTTTGACTACCTTCCTAAGGTTTTTAAGTTCTCATTTACTATGTATCAGCAACTCCTTGCTCCGAGGCACCACACAGGCGCTTCTCACCTAGTGGTAAGACGGACCATTTATGTAAGCCAAGCCGAGTTTGTTGCCTGATTCTTCTAGGCTTGGTCGCGTTGGAACAGGAGTAATTTAATTTTATATAAGACGATTCAAAATGATCATTGTGATTTCAATGAAAAAAAAAAAAAACCGTTTATAGCTAAAATAGCTTTTGTCTTTTTTTGACGTACGACATTTTACATAAGAGTGAACAAAACAAAAGCTATTTTAACTAAATTATTTTAACTTAGGTTTAAAAAACGATGAATAAGGGGGTTAGTCTGGTTTAATTAATTTCATATTTTCAGACCCATCTCGAAACAACAACATTAGCATTAGCCTGTAGAAGTTCACTGCTGGACATAGGCCTCATAGAATCCCACGACGATCATGAGCCGCCTCCATCCACCGATTTCCAGCTACGTTAATAATGTTTTTAAGTCCATCGAGTGGAGGGCCTTCCTCTACCGCGTCGGCCGGTTTGTGGTCGCCACTCAAGAACCTTTATTCCCCAACGGTTGTCAATTCTGCGAGCTATTATATGGCTTGTCCATGGCCACTTAACCTTTGTATTTTTCTGGATACACTTTAAATAAATAAATAATAAATAAATAAATACTGGACATTTCACACAACATCATCTAGCCCCAAGCTAAGCAGAGCTTGTGTTATGGGTACTAGATAACTGATATACTTAATACAATACATTACATAGATAGATATTTTTTATTATACATAGAAAAATACCCAGAACACCCTGAACAAATATCTGCAGATTGTACAAATATTTGTTCCGAGGCGGGAATCGAACCCGCAACCTCCTGCGTCGCAGGCGAACCTTCGCCCGCCGCGCCACAGAGGTCGTCAGACGTTATTTACAGGTGTTGGGCATTTTTTAACTTACAGGAATCACCATGAAAGATCATGAATCATTATTATCATCATCACTAGCAGCTTTTAGACGTCCACTGGTGGTAGTTGGTAGAGCCCCCCACCTCCCTACCCATAGAATGCAATGGATGGATTTTCTATAGCCAATACAATTGGCAGGCAGATCAGTAATCGCAGTATTGGTGTTGAATACTCAGGTGGATGCTGCTGTCCATTCCCTGCTGCAAATTGCTTAGTCGCAATAACACCATACACGGGAGGAGATAAAGGGGTCTATTCCAAGGCCGAATACGCCACAACTTACCCATAATAGGTAGGTTACTTAAATATTGACAGAAATTCTAATTCTGGAAACCGATAACATCTCATTCATAGTATTCTGTTGTCTAACTTCATTCTAATTGGATACAAGTAATTCGCAGAGAGTGACAACGAATAGGTTGTAATGAAATAGCTTTGGAAGATGTTTAATATTCAACGCTACCGCCAGAGCTTAGAGCAGGAGCTAGCAGGTAAAATTTTACGATAAAACGTTAGTGCTACGCCAACAGTTCTCGTTTACCGAGTGTTAACTACGTGTTGTACCTATTAAGTATTGTGAGACCTAAGTTTATACGAACAAATAATTCAAACAAAAGATAGATAGAAAATTATTTATGGTCCAATTTAAAAGTATTGTACATAAGCGAACTTATTGCTAGATAGCATTCTCTTCCAGCTATTTTTGTGCATGTGGAAACAATTTTGAGGTACAAAAAAAAGCAAAAGTATTTTCAATAGTCATAAAAATAATTTCAATAATCATAAAAATAAATAAATAAATTCTGGACATTTCACACAACATTATCTAGCCCCAAGCTAAGCAGAGCTTGTGTTATGGGTACTAGATAACTGATATACTTAATACAATACATTACATAGATAGATATTTTTTATTATACATAGAAAATACCCAGAACACCCTGAACAAATATCTGCAGATCGATACAAGGTACAATATATTTATACATTTTCAATATTATTTTGATAATATGAAAAAACACAGGATATTATAATCTTTAAAAATACATGATTAGTATTAAAGGTCCTTTTTAAAAAAAAACTTACAAGACCTTTTATTAGGAAACCTGGCATAACCAATTTCACCATAGCGTTCTAAGTGTGGGATATACGTATGTGACTGGGGTGTCAGAAAACCTGCAATTAAACTTTGCTCTAACTACAAATCTAATGAAGTTCAAATTTTGCATCTAGCTCCTGCTCTACTCACAACCTCGACTATTTGCTCACTACGATATTAGATAAGTTGTCTTCATTTATACATAACGAACTAAACTATATTAATAAATTGATATTAACCGGGGTGTGTCCGGGGGGGATACACCCTTTCCACCCCCCTATAGAAATGTACCGGCATCCGTCAAAGTGAGGAATATTAATTGTCAATAAGAGATAGAATCGCTTGTCGAAAGTGATGCTCTTTCGAAGTCGGTGAACCAAAATCAGAGTAACGATTTTTATTAATTTCGTGATGGACACGTGCGAATAGAAATGAATAGGTGTCAATAATAGCCAAGCAGTAGTGCTCACATTGCTGTTTCGGTTTGAAGGGTACGGTTGCGGGTGAAATTACAGGCACATGAGACTTTTCATCTTTATGTCTGAGCGTCGGCAGCGCGCATATGATGCCTCTGGTGTTGCAGGCATCCATAGGCTACGGTAACTGCTTTCCATCAGGTGGGCTGTATGCTTGTCTGCTTGTCAAGTGTAGTGTTGGGGAATCAAGCAGGGGATGATAGAATTATGAAGGTGATAGCATCCAGCCGAGGACTTCTTTTCGTTTCTTATGTACCTACTCATATATTTACAATTCATAATTTTTTTCATGTGATTTGTTCTTTGGGAGAAAATAAACTTATAATTTTTTTTCTTGCATCTCTGTCATCCACTATCTATTTTCCAATCTTGCTTACTATTACAATTGAAATTATCGTGAAATTGTATCATTTTAGAAAAATTATCATGTAGGGGAAGGTAAGTAGTTTCAAAAGGATGGGTAAAAATCTAAGTTGCTCTTTCAAAACATGTCTCTTTCATATGCACCTTACCCTACTTTTCTATTCTCCGCTGACGTTTCGTTGACCATAAAGAGATACATCCTTATGAGCACTGATCACGACCATGCTCAAAGGTCTTGACATGGAAGCTGACTGATTGGACTGAGGAAACGTCAGCAGGAGAATAGTAGGTAAACAAATGTGGTGTATAATCGTAATGGTTCAAATGTTCGCGATCGTTCGTGTTCGCTTTCTATCCCATCCTTACCAACTAACAGATATTTGATTTGAATGTATTGTTGTGTTTTGAATAGGCTGCTAGCTGAAAGGTGATAAAGCCTTTTTCAGAGCCATTGATTCGGAATTGGCAGAGTCTTTGTGCTCTAACGCGTTTGAGAGGTGAATGTTAATGAAATTTTAATCTTTGTAATTTATACATTTGAACTGAAGAAGAGTCGGGTATTGTTAACGATCTCATTTTGACTGTTTAATTGTTTTTAATAATATAAGTAAATAATAATGTTTTAAATAATTTAAGTGCGTCTGGTCGAAGTGACAGTTCAGAGCTGGATCTTATCTGGCTCAACGCATTAGCATTGCCGTTAACCGTGCGGCAATTCAGCCAGCGTCTTTAGAGTCGCTTTCGTTTCGTAGTGATTTAGATCAGATGAGCTATCTTTAGATCGTTTATCTTTTGATAGGTGTATTATTGTTCACCAGATAAATTTTCAACTGACTTCACAAAAAGGAGGAGGTTCTCAAACAACAAAACACAACATAAACAACATAAACAACAACATAACAAACAACAACATAACATTCTTAACAAACAACATTTTATTCTTCTTTTCTTATTTTCTTTTTTTATTCTTTTCTTTTTTCTTATTTGGTTAACATTCTTATAATTATTTATAAAATTATGACAAGCTACGATAAATGCAATTCTATGATCATCAACATCATCATAATTAGCATCTAGAAGTCCACTGCTGGCCATAAGCTTCCCCATAGAATGCCATAACAAACGGTCTTAAGCAGCCTCCATCCACCAACTTCCTGCAACCATTAAAATAACGTCAGTGCATCGAGAGAGACTTTCTACACTGCGTCGTGTTAATGGTCGCTACTCGAGAACATTATACCTAATTATGTAGTAAGAACTAGTGTGTTGAAAGGTAAGTGCACCTCGCACAGCCATTAAAAGTCACAACAAAAATGAAAACACAAGCATTCCCCGCACATTGTTCCCACATAGCTACTAGGTACCTATCTCGTTCGATTTGAAACCTTGCCAAAGTTTACTATGAGAGCCGGCTTTGCGGTCGTCATACATAACTGCGCTCTATTTAAAAATTTTATGCTTTTAAATAATTATAAGACAGAATTTTGACATGGATCTGTCAGTTGAGACGCTAATTTGCAGAGTTGGAGTCAGAAAATACAATTCTGTCATGCATGCACTTCACTTGTTGTATATTCGCAAATTTTTACGTTATGTTGCCAAGGAAAACAACATTATGTACCGATAGACTCATAGTTGATTTTACCTTGGGAAAATAACGCAAATATGAAATGTTGCGTGCCACTTATTTGTTGTTTGCCACTTCACTTGGTGTATATTAAGTATTATTAAGTGGCAGCAAAGGTAAAAATATTCGCCAAACAATTTTGCGGCTGTGAGTACCTATTGTTAGTAGTAAGATATTTATAAGAGAAATGTTTGTAATATCTATAAAAATATATAATAAGTTACTTGAAGAACTAGTATTAGATAGAAATATATTTAAGAAGACACTAACTCATTGGCTATTAGATAACTGTTCTGTTTGTTTAAAGTCTGAGGGATTTTTTTTAATGTAAATTCTCAATTAATTTGATATTAACATATTTGGACGCCTGTATGCAGGCTGAATGCATTGACTAACATAGATTTAAGACCTTAGCGTGTAAAATTATGTGAATACTTACAAATAAACTATTGAATCTTGAATCTAGTAGAACTTCTTGTGAAACAGTTCATCCGGGGTAGTACTAAGTGGACTTAGTGAAGTATTCCATTAAAACAGCCTGCTTTGGATCGAGTCTAACTGATTTATTTGTATACAATAATGTACAATATTTTTTTTTATCAAATTCTTGGGCGACGTGTCTGATTGCACTTTTAGTACCTATCTTTAAATAATTATTTGTATTCTTGTTTTTTAGTGTAATTGTTTGTTGTTCCTAACATAAATAAAAAAAAAAAAAAAAAAAGTACCCACAAGTACCTAATAGACTTCAACAAGCTGGTGATGATGATGATGATGATCTTTACAAAGTAACCAAACTCCAAATAAAATATACCAAAAGGACAAATTTAATAACCCAAAGATTATCTCCTCGAAACCTAAGCGTCAAAATATTAAGTTTGTATGAATGAGAAGCTAAGTTAAGCAAACACATAATGTAATTTGAACACGATGGGAGCCCCCTCCCAGGGGGTAGAATTTAATATTGGCTGCGCGCGGGTTAAGGCGACGTGCAAATAAAACTGTATGAAACCGCTCCCCGAGCTGTTAAGGGGTGGTGCGAATTTCATAAAGTTTTTGTAGAGGGTAAATTCAATTTCAAACTTTCTGATGAGTTACCCATGATTTTGTTAAGAGCAAAGATTTGAAAGGGTTAACACTCATCCTCATCATCAGCCAGTAGAAGTACACTGCTGGAAATAGGCCTCCATAGACTGCATCGACAAATTCGACCGATTCCATCCAACGATTTCCAGCAACCTTTAAAATATCGCCGCTCATCGGTGAGATGCCTTTCTACACTGCGTCGTTCGGTTCGTGCCACTCACACAACGCCACTCGAGCACGTAAGCGCAGTAAATACGCTGTTTGCAAAGGCTCTTATTCACCAGCGATTGTCGGTTCTTCGAGCTATATGGACAGCCCATTGCCACTTGCTAATTCTGATAGCTTTATCGGTGTAACGTTACAGCCCATATTTTTACACTGCTATGATTTAGGACCTTTTGAAGAAAATTAAGAGGCTTTATAACCCAACATGCAGCTCAATGTGGCGTGTTGGATATAGAATAGAAATATAATAAAATAAAAAATAAAATTCTTTATTGTACACCTTAAGATAATAAAAAATTAAACAGTAATCAACATGATAATTAAAAGGACAATGTATTTTATTTTATTTTATTCATTTTTGGAAAAACTTACAACTAAGGTAAACAAACAAACAAGTAAATGTAATACAGAAAGCCAATTACAAGTTCCCAAATATAGTAGTGGGGGTCTTATCGTTTAGAAGCGTTTTCTTTTGGACCTTTGAATGGGCCTTTGGTTTTGATGTACTTGTCTTTGAACATTTGGTTTTGGGCCATGCAAGATTCCTCACGATATTTTTCATCAAAACCTTTGAGCATTTGGTGACATGTTCGATGGCTGTTGCAGTTGAGTAAGAGATACGCAAACTTCTGATACTTTAGGTCATGAGTTCAAATCCCGGTCATAAACCAATGCATTTTTCAATCCTAAAACTGTATCTTCTTCTTCTCAACAGCCTTTAAACGTCCACTGCTGGACAAAGCCTCCCCCTTATAATGCAATGGGGGCATATGCCATAATCACCATGCTTGGCAGACGGATTGGTGATCGCAGTTTCGTGTTAAGTACTCAGGTGGATGCTGCTGCTAATCCCCTGGTGTAATCCTTTAGTAAGGCTATCACGGGAGGAGGAGGAGTCTATTCTTAGGCCAGTCACACTACGGCTGTGTCAAGTGAGGCAGGTCTACAAACGTAGGTTCTTCTACGCATTTTCGTAGACGCCACTTGTATTCTACGCCGTAGTTTCGGCTACGCGTTCGTAGAGGTCAACGTAACGTGATATAAACCAAGTATCTTTTTGAAGGTTGTGTAGCATTAAGGTGTTCCATTGAAGTTAGGTGAGGATTGCGAAAACTCTTTGGTATAGAGTTTAATATAGACTATGACCCTGTGGTTTTTACAAATTACTAGTAATATAGACAAAATAGGAAGCGGTCTTGAGATTCCTCAAGCCACCGATATCCTGCAACCTTTATAATGTCCTTAATCCATTAAGAGGGGGCCTTCCTTTTCGAAATCGACCGGTTTGTGTTTGCCACTCTACTCTTACTCACATTACTTATATAAGAACAAGTCCTAATCTCACTTAGTTTGATCTAACTTCATTTAAATTTGCTGCGCGTTCGTCGATTTTCAAATGGTAATATCCCGCGTTCAAATTACGCTACTTGAGTCATATTTTCTGTGAGGCCTTGATTAAATCCTTTCGCCACACTGGTATTTTCATCATCAAAACATCATTCAGATACTTAGCCGAATACAATGGTGGAAAATAGTTTTTTGAGTGAAAAGTTATGTAGTTAAATTCAATGTGAATTTCCGCATAGCTTCCCCTTAACAGTTTGTCTGCGGATATTTTTACAAACGTTATTACTGCGGGCTGCCGCTTCAGCTTTCTTTATTAAATTGTCGTTAGAGGGTCGCTGGATTACCCAGCACTGGACTGTATTAAATATAGTACCTACTTATGAAGCATTTATGTAAAGTAGGCAGGCATTTCCTCAAAACTCTTAGTTAAATTAGTGGCAATAAATATTAAAAACACACGCTCCCACTCACAAACTCACTCCCACATACACATTCACATTTACCTTCACACACTCCCACTTTCACACGTGGGCTACTCCTGTGATACCCAGACTCTTAAGAGACTGATGGTAGCAAGAGAGCCCACACACATCCACTCATCGACGCATTCACACATTCACACACCCACATTAACCCACAAATTCACAGTATTCGTTTTTTTTTTTTTTTTGTTATTTACCATTTTAGTTTATAAGTTTCTTTTATTTTCTGTTTTGGAACCTGGCCCACATGTGTTCAGGAGGAGGGCGCTGGCACTGTTTCTCAGTTATTTTTATAACTTTTGCAGTCGTCAACGTTTTTAATTGTTACTGTTCCTAATAATTTTTTTTTTTATTTTTTTATTTATTAGATTCAAAATTCAATCGCTTATTTGTAGAATACACACATAAACTTACACGTTTAGTTTTTAAATCTATGTTAGTAATTATGCATTCAGACTGCAAGCAGTCGTACAAATATATAAATGGCAAATTAATTAAAAATTTAGGTTTCAATAAATTCTCTTAGACTATAAAAACGTAAAATAAGTTAGCCTCTTCTTAAATATATTTCCATTTAATGCTTTCAGTTCTTCAGGTTACTTATTATATAGTTTATTAGATATATTAAAAACATTTATCTTATAAATATCTTTATGGCATGTAGGTTGATGTAGCATATTCATAAACGTGGCTCTTTTTTGTCGAGTTATAACATCACTATGTTTTTTGAAATAAATAGGATTGGTTTTAATAAAAACACAAACCTCCCTTATACATACATACCTTATATTTACATACAAGGAAGCGGCAGAATATTACATTTTTAAAGAGTGGTTTGCAACTATCCACAGACCATATTAATCACTCGGATACCTTTTTTGAACTTTAAACACAATGATCTAGTTCTTATAATAATAATAATAAAATCATTTATTTCGGACTAATTACACATAAATTACACAAAAAACATACAATAGTCCATAGTTTGATTAAAATATACTACACTAACTTAATACTAACAAATCTTACTAAAGATACACTGGACTAAGAAAGCATGACATGCTCCCTTGTCCAGTGCTCCATGAAGGCACAGTCCGTGTCCATCCTCCCCGCAATGAGTTTCAGGTAGCTGTTGGAGCTGCCGCGCACGCGACACATCAGGGACGCCGATCTTTTACGCATAATCGCTGCGAAGCCATCCACTCTTATAATGTCGCAATAGGCTGGCTATATAACTTGTAGAAACTACACCACTCTAGTGAGAGTTCGTCCGGGGAAGAACTACCACCGTATATTTCTGCCGCCAAGCAGTAGTGCTCGCATTGCTGTTTCGGTTTGAAGGTTACGGATGCCAGTGAAATTATATACCTACTAATTAATCATTAAGGTTTAATTTGTGTTTTGTTGACGGAATAATAATGGTTGTTATTGTTTTAAATCTATTTTTGAGGGCGAATTACAATGTTATTGAAGATGGTTGAGCTTTAAGTCATGCTGATTGGGGATAAATAACATTAGGATATGTAAATTGAGGTATCTAGTGTCGGTACCTATTCTTATGACCTAACTGGGATCTATGATCGTCTTTAGTTTGATTCACTTCCCTCTACATTTTAATCCAATTACGTATTTTGCTAGGAACTTATTTATAAACAATATTATGAATACGGTAATCTAACAAAATATCTGAATAGACTTTACTACTTTACGCGTAGAATTCTTTATAAGTACTTAGGTATGAAGTGTACCTCCCTAACGAGACATACATAGGTAAGTATGTTATGTAAATCACGTATTGAATAAAGATCTGTAATCTAGTAATAGGTACTGAAATCGAACCCGCGACCTTAGTCTTGATACTAGTCTAATTTATTATTAAATTTATACTTACTTAGATTGTAGTGTCCGTTTGTATAAGATATGCCGTTGTATATCTCTAAAACCAGGTACCCTAGCTTATTACAAAAGATTGTAAAAGTACCTAGTTATGGTTACCCCTCACCCCTCTGCCTTAGATTAAGTCTAGAATATACTTTTAGTAACTAAGCATTTATGTTTTAGGGCTGACTCAGCGGCGAGACAGCCCTCGGCGCTCTGACGCACATGTATTCTTTTTATTTCAATATTAAAGCATCTCCATATCGATGCAGACGTAGTTTTAATTTAATTTTAATTTTAGTTTTAAATTTTAATTTTTTAAAAACCCGTTTCTAAGCTCCCAAATCAAGAGTGGCGCAGCCCGGGGCGGATTTTCATAATTTTCACGGGTTTTTCCGCGTTTTCCCGACGTCCAAATTCGTCAGGAAAATTACCACGAAAAATTCCACGAAAAGTTAATCCGACGAACCAAATAAATATTCTCTTAAACGGGTAAAGAAAAGTGAGCAATGGGTGTAGCAGTCGGTTGGTGAGTACAACTTTTCGCCAATCCTTTGTTTCCCAAATCCTCCTCTTTGAAAATGGTTTTTAAACAATAATTTGTTATTATTGCGATCAAACTTCTCGCATTTTAACGTGTCTGGTTAACTTTGTATACAACTCTACAGAGTTAACCTTAGTACTAGTTAGTTAAGAAAATATAGAGAGTGCATATCTTCAAACTCAGATTTGTACTGTAAGTATTTAATTAGTGTTACATAAACTTAAATGATCTAAAATCGATCATATTAGAATTATAATTTAGAATAAAAACTCAACTTAGGAACTATTGGTTGACTTTGTATACAACTCTATCGAGTTAACCTTTGTTCTCTACCATTGAGCTACGAAAATATAGAGAGTGCATATCTTAAAATTCAGATTTGTACTGTAAGTAATTAATTAGTGTTACGTAAATTTAAGTGATCTAAAATCGATCGTATTTGAATTATAATTAAGGATAAAACTCAATTTAGGATTAAAATTCATCAAGTTTTCCCCAATTATTGTTGTGCTATTTTGTGTGTGTATTTTTATTAAATTGTGTCTAGCGAGTGAAAGTTGCCTTCTCTGAATAGTTTATTACTCCTTGTCACTATGGCAAAGGTAGAGCCAATACCTAAGGAAATCATTGACTTGATTCCACAGTACAAAGGCGATAAAAGGCAGTTAAATTTATATTTGCGCAAATGCCAATATGTAATTGACCGGTTTAGTAAAAAAGATTTTGAGGAACAGAATTTATACGTCTTCAACGTTTTAACAAGCAAACTTGCAGAGAATGCAGCTGCGCTCTTATCTGAGCGAGAGGATGTTGTGTCTTGGTCCGCGTTGAAAGAATTGCTCATCCAGCATTTTGGTGACCCGCGTAGTGAAGCTTGCATCAATATTGAATTAGAATCTTTGAAAATAAAATCAGGTGAAAGTTATCTGGATTTTTGTAATAGAATCCAAAGTGTTCGATCTTTATTGATGTCGAAAGTGAACGTGATTGAGGACAGTGATTTAAAACGCGCAAAATTGATCATATATAATAATACAGCCTTGAATGTATTTTTATATAATCTTCCCGAAAATATGGTACGGGTAGTGAGACTTAAGGCACCAACAACATTAGAGGCCGCCTTAAGTGTTGTTCTTGAGGAAGTTAATTTTTTGGACCAATACAACATGAGAAATCGTATACACGGTAGCAGTCAAATTATAAGTTCAGGTTCAAGGCCATTGATAAGCAACAATGCTCCGCCTAAGATGCCCCAAATTCAAGGGCAAGGTCAACCACAGAGTTTTGGAACGGTCCGTCCACAAACTTTTGGGTACCGACCTCAGTTTGGCCTTCAGCCACAACAACCAGTAGGCCTTCAGCAATTTGGCTATAAGCCACCACAGCAATTTGGCTACAAGCCACCACAGCAATTTGGTTACAAACCACCTCAATCATTTGGTTACAAACCACCTCAACCATTTGGTTATAAACCACTCGAACAATCGAATAATCGGCCAACTCAATTTGGATATCGACCACAATCTGGTATCCAGCCAACTCAAGTAGTCTACAGTCCCCCTCAGGTACAAAAGCCTCAAATGCAAATCAGTGACGTGTCTATATGAGGACAGCTCCTCCTATACCACAAGTACCACAACAAGGTTTTAAGTTAAACGAACTCATTATAAATGACTATGAATACGAACCTTATTACAATGAAAATTACGACTATAATCATAATAGTTATCATGACGTGAACGAAGTGAACTATTATGGTAACAAAAATTATATATGTAGGTACCGACGTAACGTACCATATGAAGACTGACGTATATCAGGCAGGCAAATTTTCTCAAAACTGCCTTGACTAAATCTTAGAACTAAATTGCGATCCTAATTCAAAACTTTCGTACATTATTTAAAAGAAATAGATGCAAAAAATTATTATTGATACCGGAAGTATGAGGTCATTCTTTTGTCCTCAAAACGCCTATCAATATTTTTGTAAATTTATTCGAAAAGGAACCATTTCAAGTGATTAGCACCCACGCGTCCAGCAGGCACGATTAAGTGATGGAAATCCCTCTCTTGCCTACTCTACTTTTGTTACAATAGTAATGATTGGCATAAATTTTATTTGTATGACGTTGACGCACGTTACGACGCTTATTCGAAATGATCTTTTACAACAATTAGGCGCGATTATTGATTTGATTATTATTTTTATTTAGCTTTTGAAAACGAATACTACTTGTATTCCAATAATCAATAATAATTTAAATTATATTATTGATATACCACCGCGATCAGAACAACGGGTCAAGTTATGCCAAAGCGAAAGCCATTCTTGACTTCTATGAATTTATGAACGGCTTACGAATGCCTAGTGCAATAGTGAACTGCATAAACGGTTATGCTTCTACGGTCATTCAGAATGCCTTAGATCAATCAAAACGGTTGACTATTACAACACCTTTTGCTGTAATAAATTATGAAAAACATGTAACAAAGATTAGAAAATTAACAGCTAAAAAGAAAACAAAACACAATGACTAAACGACAAAAACAATATCAGACTCAAGTAGGACAGCGATAGCTGGTAGCCCTATAGCGATTTCTGATACATTATCAAGACATAGTATGGAAGTAGGTGAATACCCTATAAGACCAGAATCTAGTAAATCACAAACAATTAATTCCGCTGAAAATTTGGAATCAACTAGAATACCAATTTTACGAGAGGCAATTTACAACAAGCCAAATCAAATTCTAGTTTATCCATGGTTTAAAAATGAAATGCAAGTAAAGAATCTTTCACGTGAAAAACAAAAGGTTTTGGAAGTTTTTCTACCTACAGATAATTCAGAATTGGTTAAAGATTTTTTGAAACAATACATAAAGCCAAAAGTAAAATATTTTATCTATTTTGAGGAAGAAAAGCATCGAAGATTATTCGGAAATTTAATAATTCAGCTTTTTAAGAAAGGCATGGTTAATTTTTACGAATGCACAGAAAGAGTAATTTTTATTGAAGATGAAAGAGAGCAACGAGCAGTAATAGTTAAATATCATGAAGGGAAGACATGCCACCGTGGTATTAAAGAGACATTAGTCAGGATTCGTAGAAATTACTATTGGGATAAAATGCAAGAAACAGTTACGGCAGTTATCAATGCTTGTGAAGCATGCCAAAAAATGAAATATGATAGGAAACCGATTAAACCTATCTTGCAGTTAACTCAAACACAAGATGCCCCCTTTCAGGAGATTTTCATAGATCTTTTCAGCATTGAAGGAAAAACATATCTGACCCTTATTGATTCCTTCAGTAAGTTAGGACAGGCCATTGAAATTCAAAGCAAATCAACTCCTGAGGTAATCCGAGCTTTGATGAAGTATTTTTCATATTACGGAATCCCTAAAAAGATAAGTTCAGATCCCGGTACTGAATTCAATAACGAGTTAATGAAAGAATTTCTAATTTTACATAAAGTTGAACTCCACATTGGTACGCCCAATAACCCTAACTCAATGGGGCTTATTGAACGTTTCCATTCCACGATAATCGAAATTTATAGATTGGCTAAATATGAAAAGCGATGTACTGATGCAGCATCAACAATGACGTATTCCGTTATGGCATACAATCACACCATTCATTCCGTTACTGAACTTACTCCATTTGAAGTTGTCTTCGGACACACTGACACAAGCAGCCCATATAGCATAGAATTAGAAAAGCGTTATTTTCAGAAATTAGTTAAGGATCATGCAAAACGAACAAAAGTCTTATATGAACATTTGGCAGATAAGATGGTAGCAATTAAACAAAAGACTAGGGAAAAGAAAGGTGGTGAAATCGAAATTGAATTTCCTGCAGGAAAAACTATTTTTGCTAAAGATGTTAACAAGCGGAAAAGCAAAGATAAACCTCGTTTTGTAAAAGCAAAAGTTATAGGCAACCCCGAAAGAAACGTTTTACCTATACAAATAGGAGAAAGAAAAACTAAAGTTCCTATTAAAAATGTCAAACGCCCTCCGCAAGTGGTGCAGCATACTGCTGATAATGACACTAACCTTGGTCTCTAAAATGTTCGATAGCTTTATCAATGTAACTAAAACAATGAATCATAATACTGTTAATTTAGAAATAATGTTAAGAGATTTAAAGATTTTTGTTAAGTGAAATTGAAACAGCTCTAGCATTAAGTAGATTATCTGTACTACATCAATCTATCGTGAACTCGAAGGAACTCATGTATCATTTGAAATTGATTGCAAACGCAGAAAGCTTAGTGTATTTGCCTATCGATGAAAACTTACTAAAATTAGAGGAAACTATTTGTGTAAAATCATTTATTAAGAAAAACCAGATCACGTTTATTATGGAAATTTCTATTGCTGATAACTGTACTCATAACTATTTTAAAATGTACTCCTTACCAACTTTCCAACGATCCGAAAATAAGACCTCAACTATTTTCCCCAAATATCCTTACCTTTTGGCGAAAGGAATGGAATACTTACCGATTGTGAAACCATGCCGCCCGTTATCAACTGGCGACCATTTTCTGTGTAATGCAGACAACCGAGCAATGTACCATGAGCCCACCTGTATGGAACAGCTCATGAAATTTGACCTAATGACTGTACGCAGCATCATCTACGTGCGAACGCAAGTCTATCCGGTGCACGCGCACTAAACATGAAAGGACTTCACTTGAAGTTAAATACATGGCTTATTCTTTGAAGCACAGTGCAGTGATCGAAAGTGTTTTAAATGAACAAAAGACTTTAACTTCAGTGACCAATTAGGATACGTTACTTTATGTTTAGTTATTTTAAGTTTTTTTCATGTTTTTACTTTACGTGTTTCTTTTCGTGTTTTTATTATTAAAAATATTACCGTGTAAGAAAAATTATCGGAATACATCTAAAATCGATTCAACCGATAATTTTCCTCTTAGGGATGGAGGAGTTATGGTTACCCCTCACCCCTCTGCCTTAGATTAAGTCTAGAATATACTTTTAGTAACTAAGCATTTATGTTTTAGGGCTGACTCAGCGGCGAGACAGCCCTCGGCGCTCTGACGCACATGTATTCTTTTTATTTCAATATTAAAGCATCTCCATATCGATGCAGACGTAGTTTTAATTTAATTTTAATTTTAGTTTTAAATTTTAATTTTTTAAAAACCCGTTTCTAAGCTCCCAAATCAAGAGTACCTTTATGTAACAAAAACAAACAGAAGTTTAGAAAACAAAAGTTGTTTCTCAAATAAAATAAACTCGTGCTGCCATCTGTAGTAATCTCTGCAAAGTAGTTGGTTTAGCTACTAAACGCTAGATGGCGTTTTCCATTCGCTGGTGCAACGTTTTTCTAATAGATGGCGAGATAATAATGTATCCCAAAAAACAAATTTAGTACATAACAATTACAATAGTAACAATATATTTTTATAATTATTTAGTTTATTGATACTTTAAGCAGGTAAACTAAACATAATAAACATATACATACGTACCTACTTTAAATTTAACATTAGGTACCAAGTATGTTTAATAACTGAAACTAAATAAGAAAAAAAAAGTTACCTACTTATTAATTTTATGGGAACTCAAGAGTTATTGCAGGTTTATCAGAGAATCAATAGTAAAGTAGGTAGAATATTATTATATTCCACCTACTTTACTATTGCTTCTCTAATAAACTAAAAATAAAAAATAATAGAAAATACTGAATTGAACGTACACCTTAAGATAATAAAAAATACACTAAAAAACAAAACTTAACATTATGATTAAAAGTAAAATGGGCGGTCTTATCGCGTAGTTACTTACTCTACTTAATTTTACAGGACTCATTTCACGTTTTCTTAAATCCTGTGAAAGAGCTTTTTTTGCTTTATAGAAATATAAGATATCTGTTTCTTGATTTACATAAGTACTTACTAATAAAAATAACTCAAAAAAATACACTAAGTGTAGCTACCTACCTACTTGTAGTAGGTATGTCTGATGTATGTTTTAAGTTCAAATTAGTAAGCACCTACCTGAGTAGGTAAGTATCATATTGGCAAGTCAAAAAATGATGTATCATGATTGATTCAACTTCGATGATGTTATTAAATTATCTCAATAAGAACCTTATTACCACTTAGGTACATCAGTTAGGTATTTAACTCTACTCAACGATTTCTTATGTAACCGGTTAGAATATAAGGTACCTAAAAACTGCCAAAAATAAATCACTCCTTAAAAATCTAACTAAATTGAACCTCATCCAATCTGTCCCACCATCGCGTACAAAGACTTAATGAGGTGGTTACATCAAATTCGCTTTATAAAGAGTCCAATAAGCGATCCAATAAAGCTAGGGGGCGTTTCACCCGCTTAGGGGTGAAGGGGGCTTCAATAAACTCTCATATCTCCAGCAATTACGACAAAACAAATGAGAGCTAACGAAATTCACCTCCAGAGATCACGGCGGTGAAACAGGGTTGTGAAGAGTCGACTTTGGTTCTAAACTTTTTGATAATAAGTCTTCATCAGTAGGTAGGCAGTATTCACTGCTGGATGATGCCTCCTCCATAGCATGCAAAGCGTGTAATGGGGTTATTTGCCATAATAACCACGCTTGGCAGGCGGATTGGTGATCGCAGTTTGGTTTAAAGTACTCCAAGTGGATGCTACTGCCAATTCCTTAGTTACCTTTTAGGACATCTACAGGAGTTGAAGACCTACTTATAGGCCGAGACTGCCACGGATTAATAAATACAATATTTAAATAGGACGGTACATTCCGAATTATGACAAAAAAATGGCGTTAATTCATTGTTCACATTCTGTTTCTAAAATAATGTTCAAGTAAAAAGTGAAAAGTAAAATAATCATAGATTATGATTATTTGTTAATACACAGGCAGATTAGAGCTGATGAGTATAAAAATAAAATATTTAATAAAATATTAATTATATTTAATTAATTTAACGAAAGCTGATCAACGCATTACCATTCAGCGTAGTCTTGGGGACGTTTCCGTCTGGTAGCATCTACTATGTCAGTTGAGCTATCTTTAGATCGTTCGCAACGGTCATTAGATAGCTCAAATGTTGTATTTTTATTATTAAAGTTTGTTAGTTATACCTATTATTATTTTTTTCAATAAAGTTTTGTATAATTAAGCTATCAAGTTAAAACCAATTAAATCGACTGTCAATGATTGAAATAAATCCTTAACTTTATTGTAGACTACCCTAGGTAAGGTAAAGTTTTGTCCAAGCGTGCTATTTAAGTGCACATGTTTTTGACGTGTCAACGTCTTATAAATCGATGGAGCTGGCTGCACGCTCGAAAAAATATGACTAATGCGTCGTTACCTCGTCATGCGTCACCTCGCAAAACGCATGCGCTATATATACGCATGCGCGAAATGCGCGCGAGCGCGGAACGAGCGACAAAGAAGCACAATAACGACGTTGACACGTTGAACTATCGTCAGTAAACCGACTTTACAGACAACCGTTTTTTAATAAAAGTTATGTACCTACCTACCTACAACTGTTCCATTGACACAGTTGATACCAGTTTAGATTTAATAAATCATTCACAAAAATAACCATTCTATTAAAATTAACCTTTACTATATAAACACAAATGTAGCCCAAAATACTTTTCAGGCAAAATCTAACTTTTAAAACTCGCACTGAAATTAATTTAACTTTGTCCATTAACTCCCCTGTTCTGCAACTGCTATTTATTCTGTGGCAGTGCCAAAGGGCTGTGTGTCGGGTGTTTTAGGGTTTTTTCAGCGGCTTTGACTTGCAAATTGCGACAGTCGCGACCGGCACCGCCCGCGGCTTCGCGGCTAATTAAAAATAAGCGCGATGTTAGAGCTGGAGGTGGGTAGTGGAACTAACGATGATAGCCGCGGCTGTGGAGAGTAGAAGAACTAGTGATAGTAGCGCCTAGGTGAGGCGTAGCGGAACTAATTGGGGTGAGCAAAAATCCTAACGGTTTTATTTTGTGATAATAATTCTTTCTTTCATGAAGTAATCATTGAAATTGAATCAAAACAAAGCAATTAATTATTTTATAAATAATAATTATTGTACCTTTTATGTAACCTACTGTAAGATTTTCTTTCACACTAGTACTTTGAAACACACGCCGATTGAGTTTGTAGTTCTACTACTTGACGCTAGATGACACTAGCAGCTGTAAATAAAAGTTTATAAGTTCTGATACGAGGTTAGACAATTTTTAGTCAAGTTTAAATTAGCTATTTTGTTTGATTACCGTATTCATAACGTTGTTAATAAATTAGTTCTTAGCAAAGTACGTAATTGGATTAAAATCTAGAGGGAAGTGAATACAACTAATAACACGATCATAGATCCCAGTTAGGTACGTCATAAGAATAGGTACGTACACTAGGTACCTCAATTATCCTACTACCTACTGTTATTCATCACCAATCCGCATGACTTAAAGCTCAACCATCTTCAATAACATTGTAAATTCGCCCTCAAAATCGTTTTAAAACAATAATATCCATTATTTATTAATTCCGTCAACAAAACACAAATTAAACCTTCATAATGATTAATTAATGGGTTCAAACCACCATAATGACACAGTAAGTATAACACAAGCAGTAGGATTGACTGCAAAAATTAAAATTTCAAGAGCTTATCTCTAATGCGAGTCAATTTAAATAAAGGTTCTTTATTTCATGTAGGTATTAAAGTACAAATTCCAGTGTAGGCATCCTTGAACTATACAACAATATTTTGAAGACTACGTTTTTCAAGGCATATTCAAAACGCATAAAAATAAGGTAAATATTTCATAGCGGTAAAGGTAAGTAAGTACCTAATATTAGATTTTCTGATTTTGATAGGAGCATGCAAGCTTTGCCGTGGTGTGTCCAGGGCTAAGTATATACCTTCCCTTCCTTCTCTTCCAGTGGATGTCATAAAAGCTGCCTAAGGGATTACATCAGGATGTATCAGTGGATGTATCGACCTGAGTTTGTATTAGTAAGAAGGATCAAGCAAGCCGTGTTGGTTGCCCTGATTCTTTTAGGCATAAGGCGATTCAAAATAATCCTTGTGATTTCAATGAATAAAGAACTTTTTACTTTGACTTTGACGTCGGCGCGCCACTAAGTCCGGTCATCGGCTCTCCACATACAGCTACTGCCTTCTATTCCACGCAAGTCGTCGCTCCATCTATAGCCAGCGGAGAATAAAGTGTACCTAATGCTAGTTATGCCAAAAATGACATAAGCTTGGACTATCTCTGGTTTATCTAAAACCAGGCAACCCCCTAGTTTAGCTATGGTCTATAAATTGACTATAGTTGATTGCTTGTTAGAGGTAAGAATTTGGACATCTCAATTGTGATGTGACACATTCCGTCAGTTTGATACTTTGGAAATTTGCGAAGTAGCGCCAGAATTGATTTCGGAATACAAAGCATCTCCTTTCGTATTTAAAGTCACATATGCCTAATGTCGATATTTAATCCTAGACTAGTAGTACGCCTGGACTAAATTCAGATTTAGTCCATGTTCTGTAATAAGGCCGAATAGGTTTTAATTTTTTAGAAGGTATTCTTATTTCTTTTCGATTAGTTACATACGAGTGGACTCTGATGCTTCAATCAAAGTTAAGTGAACCATGATAGCTGAACTACTGATTATTATTGTTGAAGTATCTGAAAACAATAATTAATTAGGTTAAATCTGGCCCATAACGTTCATTTTGTCGTGAATTTGTAATGTTAATTTATTTATTTTGTATTTTACGTTTGTTAAAACAATGTTTTTATTACCAATGGGTTACACATATCTCTATGATAAAGTTGTCTGGAAGATATATGGTACTGTGGTAGGCTGGTAGCTATCCTGTTTTAGATTTGAATCCTAAAGATAGCTGCGTCAAATAAAATGCACCAAGGTAGGCGTTTAGCATGCAATTTGATGAAATCTCTAGGATAGTTTTTCAGCCTCCATCCACCGACTTCCTACCCTATAGTGTATTTGGTCAATCGGGAAGGGGACACCCTAAAAAAACATTTTAATTAATTTAAATCATCATTAAAAAAATTTATGAGAAATAAAGTTCTTCAAACCTTATTGCGTCGTCCGGTTTGTGGTTGCCATTTCAGAATTGATTCCTCAAAGGTTGTCAGTTCTCCGAGTTATATGGCCTATCCATTGCCACTTAAACTTTTTAATTCTGAGAGCTATGTCGTAACACAAGTAATAAAATAAACAAACCACACAATTTTTCAAATAAACGTGTAACATTACTACGATATTTTTTCCACATTAATTTGCATCGTGAAGCGCTTAGTTAAACGAATCACTGCTAATTATTGCGTGCCGTAATAGTAACTATAATTTGATAGTACAAGAGCCAGAGTGTGAGGACGCCGGCTTTCGCAACCTTTTAGAGAGGTGCTGCCACACGGACGTTGCAGCTGCGCTGCGTCGTCGGAACTCAATGATTTCAACGCAGTGAATGCCACACGAGCGCTGCGTCAACGCAGCTATGCTATGCTTCAATATGCTATTAAATACTGCGCTGCCACTCCGTCGTTTCAACGCAACTAACTTCCTCACCTCGTCTCCCCAGCCCTTCTCCGTTGCGCGCGCGTCGTGACGACGCAACGCACCGGCAACGCCCGTGGGGCATGCTGTTCAGATTTGTATGTAGAACTATGGACCGTCACCACTCTGTCGTTGCAGCGCCGACGCAACGCAGCGACAATGCTTGTGTGGCATCGCCCTTAAGGTTTAAAGCAACACACATAACATCGGATCGGTACCGGAAGTTCGGGGAAGTACTACCACCTACACTGAGAAAAATGTAATTTTGGCTTCATTATAAAATATCAATACGTCTTTCAAAAATACGATGAATTGTTCTAAAATAAGGTTGTATCATGTATATATAATAAAATAATCTAGTTTAAATAGTAAGTAATACAATATTATGATGACCGTTCTCCGTAATAAACGGTGACAGAATATAAGAAGATTAAATAGATACTTTACGATGCTTTCCTCTTAAAATAATACTACGTAATATGAAATGGTCTGCTGGATGTCTGGTTGGCAGAAATTCGATGATACCTAAGATATAACAGTTTTCGTCACTTTATTTTTGTAGTTAGCATCAATTTTCTTGAAGCTTCTATGCATAAAATCCTTATAATATACGACTACGGACTATATCTTCCGCCGTTTCGTTACTGCTTCGCTTGTTACTGTCAATCCAAAGGTTGTCTGGAAGAAATCGCTCTCAGCGATAAGGCCGCCCATTGTACTGCTAATTTTAATAAATCCTTTTATGTATTCCTGGTGTACAATAAAGTGTTAATCTATCTATCTATCTATGTGACTACGGGCATACAAAAATTAATTTTAAAAATGAACAAACATCAAATAATGATTACGGAATAATATTTGACACCGCACACCAAAATACCATGACTAGTACACAAAAATACAATTACGTAACAAATTACCATCGAATATGATTACGGAACCATAATATTTGACGCGGCACTCCAAAATACCGTGATCGTCACACAAAAATACGTTTATCGTTTTACTAAAGTATGAATACAGATTCATAATATTGGATGACCGGCATATTAAAATACTGTGAAATCACCAGTCTACTGCGAACGGCACGCGGATAGGTCCTAGCCCGGGCATTTTATTCTATTTAGTTAGCAGGGAAGCACATGCGCTCCGCCTTTTGTTTGTAATTTTATTTTAAATATTACGGATTGTCTATAGTTAGTGTTACAAAATGTGAAGTGAATTGAAGCAACAAAGTGCAACAAAGATCAGCTGGGTTTCATAATACCTAACATTTGTTCGTGTACAAAAATAAGTGTTTTAAGATTAGTGCACCAGTTTATGCAAGCTGTTGATGTAAAAGCTTGTGACAGTACATAACCCAGTTTTGCCGACTGATGCCCAGCTGATGTCCATTTAAAATGATGTGTGGTCTGCCTGCTGACGCCTACCAAACCATGGCTGGTTGGTGAACGCCTGGAGGGCTCAACGTGCCTATCTTATTACGTTGGGTATCCTGGCAAAGCCCGAGTCTCGATCCCGTTCTCTGTCCAGCACGCCTGAAGTCGCGTCGTGTTCTAGGATCAATCACCAGGGATTTGAATAAGGTATTGATTTTAGTCTCGTATTAAGTAAAATATCTAATGTGAAAGCCCATGTTAATTAGAGATACTCTTTATGGTACCATAAAGTAAACATGTCACAAAATACTGTATTTAGGTAAATTTAGCTAATTTCCTTTCGAGTTTTGTAGGCTGACTTCGGCAGAATTTACTACCCCAAATTTAAAGCTACTTTCGACCCCCATATATAAAAATCTATTTGACCTAACCACTTGCAATTTTGTACAGGTGACGCGGATAAGGTGCAGTCAGCTTTGGAACAGTGGTCTCGACCCTCAGCTGGTCCGTGACAGGAGGTCGTGCGCCCTCTGGCAAGAGACGGTGCGAGCCCGCCTCCGTTACCCCAAAACTACTACTCCGTTACTCTAAATTATATATTTTGCGTTATTTAATAATATTTTGTAATTTTTAATTAAAATGTTAATCCGTCATATGTTTTTCCATTATAGCAAATAATTCCCCAAATCCCAAATCCACTGTTCTAGAATAATACCTAATAAAGTAGGTACTTCTGTCTAGAAGTACCTACTTTATTAGGGTTATTTTCTGTATTGCGTAGGTACTTTTTTCTGAATGTGCTTTCCTCTCATTTCCGAGTATTTCCTGTTATTTCATCCTATTATTTATCCATGCTTTCCTACTATTATTGATGTGCTTTCCTATTGTTTATTCTTACTAATTTTCTACGCCTCCTGTTGTAGCATGGCTCGGGTATTTTTCCTTCTTCTTAAATATGTGTGGGCCAATTTATAAAGATAATTGACACTTAGTAATCTACTCTGACCCATAACCGTGCAAAAGTACGGTTACGGGAGTGATGACGATGAACGACTATACATCATCATCATTCTCTTAACCGTACTCTTGCTTATTCTATGTGTCAATTATCTTTATTAATTGGCCCATACATATTTAAGAAAAAGGAACAATACCCGAGCCATACTGCAACAGGAGGCATAGAAAAATAGTAAGAAAAATCAATAGGAAAGCACATCAATAATAGTAGGAAAGCATGGATAAATGGTATAGGATGAAATAACAGGAATCACTCGGAAATAAGAGGAAAGCACATTCAAAATTGTAGTAAAGCATACAATAATAGTAGGAAAGCATGGATAAATAGTAGGATGAAATGACAGGAGTTACTCGGAAATGAGAGGAAAGCACATTAAAAATAGTAGGAAAGCATACAATAATAGTAGGAAAGCATGGATAAATAGTATGATAAAATAATAGGGATTACTCGGAAATTAGAGGAGAGCACATAAAAATAGTAGGAAAGCATACAAAAATATGATGACAGTCATATATAATGTTATGCTCTCTCTCAAAAAGTAATGGTCCATTACGATTACCGTCACCGTAAGTCCGGACATACGGTGATACGACCTACTAATGCATGGTGACAGCTCATCATAATATATGGTTAGCAGCAGCAACAGTAGTTTCATCGTACTTTATGGTTATTTCCGTATGCTCCCTACTTTACGTGAAATCACCATATTTTTTGATGAACTGTTTTCTCAGTGTATTTCTGCCTCCAAGCAGTTAGTGCTCTGCATTGCTGTGTTTCGGTTAGAAGAGTATATGGGTGCCGATGAAGACATATTTGACTTCTTTATGACGCAGGACGTGTCCTAGGTGGAGGAGTCGTAAGAGGTATTACGTTTTTAATGGGCTGGGTTTACCGATTAACGTCAGGTGGGCATAACTTCGTCTCAGAATTACTCACTAAATAACTAGAGTAGTTACAAGGTAAATAGATATTTAAAACACCATGTGTGAATATTTCTTGATTCCTGACTTGATCATAACATAACACCCAACAGTCACATACGTATAGTCATGATACCATACTAGGATTCCCTGTGTCGTGTGTATCAGGCAAATATCATGGTACCGTAACACCCAGATCCAGAACAAATATTTGCAGATCATACAAACATTTGTCCCGCAGCGGGAATCGAACCCGCAACCTCTTGCATCTCAGCCAGCTTCTCGCCCACCGCTCCACAGAGGTCGTCATATTAAATAAATATATAATAAATAAATGCTGAACATTTCACACAACATTATCTAGCCCCACGCTAAGCAGAACTTGTGTTATGGCAACTAGATAACTGATATACTTAATACAATACATTACATAAATAGATATTTTTTATTATACATAGAAAATACCCAGAACACCCTGAACAAATATCTGCAGATCGTACAAATATTTGTTCCGAGGCGGGGATCTTCTTCTAGGCTTGGTCGCGTTGGAACAGGAGTAATTTAATTTTATATAAGACGATTCAAAATGATCCTTGTGATTTCAATGAATAAAGTTTTTTGATTTGATTTGATTTGAACCCGCAACCTCCTGCGTCACAGATGAACCTTCGCTCGCCGCGCCACAGAGGTCGTTAAATATTTATGATGCGGTCCACGTAAACAGGAGCAAGGATGATTGATACGGCTAAATAGGCAATATCACATCTCGAAAGTGTTTTAAATACTAGCTCCTGTACTAAAGGGCGGGTTACCCCAACAGATTAACCGTTGGTAATTAGATGTAAACATTAGTTTTATCACGACAAGTGAGCATTAGCGACCTACGTTAACTGCTGTCAACTCAATGAAATTAACCACGAAAGCATTAAGTACTACAAAGTACACCAAGTTTATGTTAAGTAAAGTTTATGTAAGTATAATTAAGTTGATGGATATAGCTCAGAGAGCCGATTCTAAGTTTTTAGCATATAATTGATACGGACGTATGGTGTAGTGTAACAAGGATTTTGTATGGCGTTAGCGTTGAGCGCCCCTAGCGTACACTTTGTGAATCTCATTTTCCATGCAAAAATTCGTGTTACACTACACCATCCGTCCGTGTCAATCTATATTCTAGAAGCTTGTAAATTTGTCAGGAAATATCCTGACCTTTTTCTAAAAAAAGCGGACCAGCCGCGTCTTTATGAATACAAGCATAAACACCGGCTAGAACTAAAACCTCTAAACAGCGATGCATAGTTCCGGGCCAAACACAATGGCCACTAAAATGTATAACAAAATACCTGACGACTTAAAGAATGAAACTGACATATTATTTATAAAAATTATTAAAAATGTATTGATAATAAAAAGTTTATTATAGCCTTGACGAGTTTCTTAATGACAAGACATTTGTTTAATTTTTAATATTAATTTTAATTGTGTTTTTTTACTGTACTTACTAGATTACATACTTACATTTTTTTTATTTACGTACCTGCTATTTTTAAGTTAAAATTGCGACACCCATACTGGGTACATAATTATACCTACCACCTAAGTAGAATAATATAAGTACATTACTCATGACATTAAACTTATCTAGGTACATAATTATGAAGCAATAAAGAATTGAATTTGAATTTGAATCTGCTCGTCAAAACTCAGAATCAGCTCTCTGGACCGTCTATCATAGAATTCTATGAATGAGGCAGTCCGTTGTGCACTTTTTTAGGCTGATGATTTGGGCTGATACTAGACCCATTGATCAAGCATTAGTTACTTATGCAAGCTGTTCTGATAACCTGCGTACTTCGTTTTGCCAGCATGCGACAGGTGAAGGTTTGATTCCCGCTCCAGCACAAATGTTTGCATGATCTGCAAATATTTTTTTTGGGTCTGTGTTTTTTGCGGTACCATGATACACGTAGTTCTTGATAACCACGACACAGTAGTGTGTTACTATTAGAACTTCTTGTGAAAGAGTTCGTCCGGGGAAGTACTACCACCGTACCTATTTCTGCCGCCAAGCAGTAGTGTTCGCATTGCTGTGTTTCGGTTTGAAGGGTACGGGTGCCGGTGAAATTACAGGCACATGATACTTTTCATCTTTATGTCTCAGTGTCCAGCAGCGCGCGTGTGATGCCTCTGGTGTTACAGGTGCTCATAGGCTACGGTAACTGCTTTCCATCAGGTGGGCCGTATGCTTGTCTGCTTGCCAAGTAGCATAAAAAAAACACAGGGAATCCTAGTGTGGGATCAGGAGTAGGACTAGCATGTGACTGTTGGGTGTTTTGTTATGGCATAAACCCTTATTAATTTTTGTTTAAAATGAAAACATGCCTACTAACATAGACTACGCACTAATTTGACGACCTCTGTGGCGCGGCGGGCGAAAGTTCTCCTGCGACACAGGAGGTTGCGGGTTCGATTCCCGCCTTGGAACAAATATTTGTATGATCTGCAGATAATTGTTCTGGGTATTTTCTGTGTACAATAAAAACGATCTATCTATATAATGTATTGTATTAAGTATATAATTTATCTAGTACCCATAACACAAGCTTTGCTTAGCTTGGGGCTAGATAGTGTTGTGTGAAATGTCCAGCATTTATTTATTTATTTAACATCAGATTACCAAACGAATTTGTACAGAAATATACAATGTAAGTAATAAATAACAGTCCAACAAGTTACGACCAAGGAGATAGCAGTGACTGATGTGCTACCTGCTTTAATTATGGACGTGTTTATGTAATATGGACGAAACAATGTAGCACGGACCTCCACTCTACTTGTACTTGTTCATTCAACCATTCACGGTAAATGGTTTTTTTTCTCTTTTCTTCTTTTCCCTCTTCCAGTTTTTATTATTTAAGTTATTTATTTATTTTTTATTCATAATTTTTCCTATGGTCTTAGTTTTTAGCAACTGTTTTTGTTTTTTTGTTTTAGTTTATGTAGTAGTCATATGTTTTTTGTTATTTTTTTTATTTTATGATTTATATGTAATATTATAAATATAGTTGCTATTATGGTAGGTTTTCTATTGTTTGATATGGCTTAGTCTATGTATTTTATTTATTTATTTTTTACTAAAGTGTTTTTTTTTTAGTTTTAATTAAGTATGTGTTAGCACGCCTAAATTGTTACCACCTTCTTGTTTGGCAGGTACAAAACTACTTTGGTATTATGCCCTCCATTTGTGCATTTACTTTTAGTATTTGTGTGCAATAAAGTATGTATAATAATAATAAGGGCCATATACACTGCGGCGTCTAGTTTATAACACCCAACTGTCTCATACATATTCCTGATCCCAGACTAGGATTCTCTGTGTCGTGGGTATCAGGAACTACGAGTACCATACAATAGCCAAACCCGGAACAAATAATAGCAGATCATGCAAACATCTGTCCCACATAGCGAAACGAACCCGCACCTCATTGTGTCTCAGCTGGCTACTCACCCGCCGTGCCGATGAGGTCATCTTTATCTTCAAATGTTTTTTGCGATCTATATGGCCTGCCCATTGCCACTTCAACTAGTTTATTTAAAAGCTGTATTCTTGACGTTAATGAAAAAATCCGTAATGAGGAAATCCGAAAAACCAAGGTCACCGACACAGCTCTCAGAATTAGCAAGTTGAAGTGGCAATGGGCAGGTCATATAGCTTGAAGAACTGATAACCGTTGGGGGATAAAAGTTCTCGAGTGGCGACCACAAACCGGACGACGCGGTAGAAGAAGGCCCTCCACTCGATGGACTAAAGACATTATAAACATTGCGGGGAGTCGGTGGATGGAGGCGGCTCAAGACCGTTAGCCGTGGCATTCTAAGGGGGAGGCCTATGTCCAGCAGTGGACTTCTACAGGCTGATGATGATGATGATGATGATCGTTGGCCTTGTTATTCTACGAACTTTATCGTTTCGGATGAATTAACTCAACTCTTGGTGTCTTCACTAAAATTTTTAAAAGTTCTTGTTTCACTTCAGCATAACATGCTACTTTAAAAAAAAAAAAAAAAAAACATCCGAATTGAGAACCTCTTCCTTTTTTGGGAAGTCGGTTAAAAAATGATAATAATTGTAGTAAATTCGTTGCCACAACCATTTTTCTTGCTCAATTAGTTGATGGTTGTATATTATCTAAACATCAATTCACATTTTTTTCTCAAACAAAAACCTATCGCTATTTTTCTCACAAATTCAATAACTCCCCTAAGAGAGGGGGAGGGAGCCAATAACATGTTAATGCGCCGTTTGTTCGCTAATGGAGTGCGACGACGCGGACTATTCATTTCGTTATGTTGGGGTTGGGTTACATGGAGAAATCAACAACCTTCTTTTATTTTTGATGTTGTTATGTTTTTATGTGAGACTTTTGCTCACTTTCACTAACCACTTATGGACCAACTGACGCTTACAAAACACTTAACATCGACATCCATCATCTGGTTTTCATAGAAACCGGTCAATTTATTTTAACCGACTTCCCAAAAAAGGAGGAGGTTCCAAATTCGATTGTTTTTTTTGTTTTTTTTTTTTTATGTTTGTTACCTCATATCTCCGACGTTTATGAACCGATTTGGAAAATTATTTTTTTATTTGAATTCATATACTTCCAGATTGGTCTCATTTCCAGAATCCAGTTCTGATGATGGAATCCATGAGGTATTGAGGGAACTCCTCAAAAATTGCAGGAATACATATGGTGATTTTGATATTTTCAGCAACAAACCAAGCATTTGCATTCAAAAAGTATCATAATCCTTTCACCACTATGGTTCTTTTTTTAATCCAAATATTTTGCCGAATACAATGGCGGAAGTCGGTTTTTTAATGAAAAGTTATGTACATATATTTATTGAGAAACGAACAGTGAAACAAAAATATAAACAGAAACTTAGAGATAGGAACATAAGGCTAATAACAGGTTTCTACGTTTGAGTAGATAAGGAAAGAAATGTTGGGAACAAGCAATAGCTGCTTGCTATCTAGTTATACAGGGTGTAAAAGGACAGCTCCCGAATACTGAAGGTACCGGTAAAGCTACCTATATCATAGCTAAATAAAATAGCGCGAGTTAAACAGAGCGCACCAGCTGCGCAAGTTCAACGCTCTCGGCCAGCTGATCGACGCGCTGCGCCAATATTTTTTAGGTGGTTTTCATTGTTTTTTATTTATATACGTGTTTTTACTGATGGAAATTAGGTTCTGTGTTCCTTTTATGATTATATTTAAAAAAACACGAGAAAAGCGGCCCAAAAGTGAGTTTTTTTTTTTCGCTTTTTTCAGCAATATTTTAATATTTTCAGAATCATGGTCTGAGTGCACTGTTTCAGTTTTCGGGAGTAGTCTTTTTATACCCTATATATATATATATTTTATGTTATATACATTAGGTATGTAATCATGTTTATGTTTATATTTATGGTCACAGACACAGAGAACTTTTGTATACAACTAAGGTTAACCGACTTTGTACTTTCGTAGGTATCGGTTTTGGTTGGACAACGTGATTTTGGTTATTAGATGCATACTTGTTTATTACATTAAATTATACACATTTTTTAACATTATTAGTATATGCTTAACTTTTATAAAATGTTTAAATATAATTTAAGCAATAAGAGGTTATCATTTTATCGACTGTGCATTTTTTTATGACGAAATATAACCGCCATGTAAGCCCAGCCTTACTCTATGTAAGCAAATACAGCGACGGCGATGAGATAAAAACAATACATCATTCATCATCATCATCATCATCATCATGGGACTATAGAAGTCCACTGTTGGACATAGGCCTCCCACAGAAAATGCTATGACGACGACTTAATTACCTTATTGAGAGTTCAATTTATCGAGTGCTTTGGTAAACCCTGCGTAGCGATGTAGAGGTCTACGAGCTACGGTGTAGCACTGCTACGAGATCCCTAAAATTGGTTTTAGGGTGTTTATTTTTTGATGGCTTTACATGGCGAAACATAAACATTGGGGGTACAAAGGGTGAATAATAATTTTATTTAACAATATTAATAAAAAAATAATTAAGGACAAAAATTACCGTAATTGGTTCTTATTCAATTTTAATGCCATTAGTCTATTAGGGAAATAAACCCATGCAGTGTTGGATGAAATGCCAAATTGTGGTATACAAAGTATATGGAATAGTGTTCTCTCATGTGAAGGTTTAAAGTGTAAAGGCACCTTTATATTAATAATCACCTGCGGCTGTAGTTATTTAAATTATAAATGTAATTAAGGAATTTAAAAAAATAAAAAACTAAATGATTTAGAAAGAACACATTTATTAATCTCTCATTATATATAAGTACTTGATAATATCTCTTAAGTTTTCTACTTTGCTACTTACAAAGACATTATGTACAGTTATTTCATAGATAGTTATAAATTATTTATGTACATCACAGAACACTGGGAATAGGTGAACAAACTAGCTAAAACATTTTGAGCAAAATAAATCTTCCTTAAAATAAATACAAATAAGAAAATGGAAACTCAATTGCTTATAGAATAGTGCTTCAAAAATATTGTTACAATTGAGTGTCTATTATATAGTGTCTGTAAAGAAAAGACCTCCCTGCGGGGTGAATCTTCAGTCCATTCATCACACTAGTTTTTTCTACCTACGATCACGATCATAGGATTTCAGAGCGTCGTGAACTTCACGAACCTCGTGAACGATGGTCAAGAAAGAACCAGTTAGTGTTCGAGCTTACTCAGAGGTTTGTTAAAAACTTAATGTATTATAGAAAAATATGTCCTAAGTTGATTATGAAATAAAGCTTAAGCGCCACTTAATTGGTTTACGACAGAATACATTCTTAAATTTAATGAGTTACATTAATTTCTTATTAAGATATCAGACCTTACTCTTAACAAAATTCATAAACAGTTACTGCTTCTTTTAAATTCAAATACTAAACGTATATTAAACGTATTTGATGTATTTATTTGTGTCATAATTGAAACGAATACTGATAAATGATTTAGTCAAAAAACATATGTGCAATGTATAAAAACAAGGCAAAATTGACGAAAAGTTTTTATACAAAATTACAGACAGTATAACGCAATAGCATAATTAATGACTCTTATTTTTATATCTCCTAAATAATAGTAAAATCTATTGTCAAATATTTACAAATTACTTATTGCTTTGATACACTTATTAAAGTACACTCATTCAATATTTTTAGAAATAAATAGGTGCTTATATCCTATTCCACTATGACTTAGCTCTATCAACTAATGCTTTTTTGTCAAATTATTATAAAATATATATTTTTTTAGGTGTACAGACATTGATCTAATAAAAATTATTGACTGCTTAAAAACTGTAATAATTACATGTCTTATGGTTATTAACCTGATGGGTCATCATTACTTTTGATTGTAATGATGACCCATCAGGCCAAAGGTCGTTGGCCTTTGTTGGTGTGAAATTGTTGGTGTTTTCCATACATTTACGTTTTGACGCAGCTGGACCGAAAAGAAACCACAGCCAGACCACAGCCAAACAACAGCTAGACCGCTGGACAGAGTTTAGTGCTTAGAATAAAGACTGAAGCAAGTTTAGTGTGTGTGACCACAGACAATAATTTACGATGTTATTATCTATGTCAACCTTTGGTGTTTACTTTTATAACTTAAGACTTCAAAACTTAGTTGATCTAACACCAAGGTACCAAAGTCAATTGGACATGAAATTGAGACATAATTTCACACCATCTGAAGCCCCTTAAGACTTTCCACGTGTTCTTTCGCCTTCATCCTCAGGGCGGCGATGGAGGTAGACCGCGGGTCTGGCGGCGCAGGCGGGGCGGGCGCAGGGGCGGAGGGTGTCAGGTAGCTCGGATAGCCTGATGGAGGGTGACTGAGAAACCCTGAAAGAGAAAGTTGATGTTTGTTATAATTTTAATGTTACTGCTTAGTATTCCGCAAAAAGAACTATCGTTCTGACTTGAAAAAATGTCTTGGAGAGTTATTAAAATGCCTTGAGTAGTGTTGATGTTGTATTGACTAGAAAATCAAATGTATTTTACACTATTCATCTTATTGTGTACCAGTAGAACGCTAGATATTTCCTTCACGTGGTGTTTTTTTTCATACAAACTTATATACCCAACTGCAGCTCCTTAGAGGGTGAATTTCGGAAATAACATAGAAACTTACCCTCTAAATTTCAGGGCTTATAGCCTAAGCTGTACGCTGATAGTCAGTCAGTCACCATATTTATTTCTGTTGCCAAACAGTAGTGCTCGCATTGCTGTGTTCCAGTTTGAAGGGGATAAAAAAAGCCTCGTGAAATTACGGGCACATGAGACTTTTCATCTTTATGTCTCAAGATGACGAGCGCATTGCAATGACAAGTAAGGTGCGTCTTTAGGTAGATGAAACCTTAGAGGTATTGCATTAAATTTGAAATGGGCTGTGGTTACCACTTTACGTCAGGTGGGACACATGACAGTTCTGTCATGTATAAAAAAAAAAAAAAAAATAGTCAATTTCATGGAAATTGAGATTCTCGTGGTTTCCACTAGGGACGCTTTTCAGTGTTTCCATACGAAAATCCATGTAGTGAGTACATCGCACGCTCGTGTAGTTGCTTGTTGCATTTGTAAACTAGGCCCTCTGAGCTCTCATCAGAATCAGAAACCTTTACACGTACACTGCTGGACGATGCCTCCGCCAAAAAATTCAATGGGGGGAATTGCTATAATCACCACGCCTGGCAGGTGGATTGGTGATCACAGTATTCATGCTGAGTACTCAGGTGGATGCTCCTCTGAGCTCTCCTACTGCTAAAATAATAAGTAATGAAGCGTACCAGGTAAAGCAGTGAGCAATGGTGGTGCCAGCCATGGATCTACCGGTAATCCTAGTCCACTGAGTCTTGGTATTACACCACCGCAGCCGTAATCTGACAGGCCCAGTCTGGCAGCTTCCATCTTCTCCTGGCGACGCCATTTTGCTCGACGGTTCTGGAACCACACCTGGAAAAAAAAAATTTAGATATAACTTTTGAACCTATCATTTAAAACATAATTATCACTAAAAACCGGCCAAGTGCGAGTCGGACTCGCGAACGAAAGGTTCCTTACCATTATCTATAAAAACGGCAAAAAATAATACAACTCAATATTCTGTGAATATTTCAAGCGTCTACCTGTTGCCGTTATCAATATCGAGTAAAAATGAGCAAAAAATCACATTTGTTGTATGGGAGCCCCTTAAATATTTATTTTATTCTAGTTTTAAGTATTTATTGTTATAGCGACACCAAAATACATCATCTGTGAAAATTTCAACTGTCTAACTATCACGGTTCATGAGATACAGCCTGGTGACAGACGGACGGACGGACGGACGGACGGACAGCGAGCCTTAGAAATAGGGTCCGTTTTACCCTAAGGGTACGGAACCCTAAAAACGGGATATATACCATGATTTTTTAGTTGTATTATGTCCTGATATTTTAGCACAGTTGCATGCGACATGATCATGGGCAACTGTGACAAAATATCGGAAAATAATTCAACTCAAAAATCATGTAAAACATTTCGTTTTTAGTGACAATTAGTTATTTCGATTGTTGAGGATCCCCCGTCATCACCCGTGGATGTCACAATTTGAATTAACACAAGAACAATGTGTCGTCTTAAATAGAGACTGTAGGTGGGTACAGATTGGTGCAATGCAACATGTAATGTAATATTCTGCCCTACATTGCATGTTCCCTGCTGCCTTGGACGTGTGGCGCGCGCGGTACGCGCATTGACTACGAATCAGAACGAGAACACTGCGCGCCCCTTTGTGTTCGTACTAAAAACCGACAAATCTCGGATCGAGCCGCGCACGAGTTGTAACGCTCGGAGCGTGCGCGACCCAGGCGCAGTTCGTGCGCGCGAGGCGTCCACACTATGGGAATTCTGTTACATTACATGATACATTGCAGCAATGTGGACCTCAAATTCTTGCATTGCATGTTGCATTACATGTTGCATTGCACCAATCTGTACCCACCATAAGAAAAATGCCAATGGACACATTCTTAGTAATATTTATTTCTATAAAAATAGGTCAAAGCAAAATTGCTCATTAGCCTACTTGGCTAGATCGTAATATTATTAGGGTACCGCTCAAATGTGGTACACTAATTTAGTAAAAAAAAAAAACCCGTGGATGTCGTAAAAGCCGATTAAAAAATTACATGACTTGGGCAGCAGCATCCACATACTCAACACCAATACTGCGATCACCAATCCAAGCCCAGCGCAGTGAATATGGCAATCCCCAGTGCATTCTACGGGGGGGCTCGTCAAACAGTGGACGTCTAACGGTCGATAATGAAGAAATTACTATTTAAGCTCCTGGGGCCCGATTCTACTATTTTTAATGGAAAAACCATTCTTAGACCATGCAATTACAATTCAATTACGATTATCATTAGAAATAGAACTTCTATTAGTAGTAGAACTTCTTGTGAAAGAGTTCGTCCGGGGAAGTACTACCACCGTATCTATTTCTGCCGCCAAGCAGTAGTGTTCGCATTGCTGTGTTTCGGTTTGAAGGGTATGGGTGCCGGTGAAATTACAGGCACATGAGACTTTTCATCTTTATGTCTCAGGGTCGGCAGCGCGCGTGTGATGCCTCTGGTGTTACAGGCGTTCATAGGCTACGGTAATTGCTTTCCATCTGGTTGGCCGTAAGCTTGTCTGCTTGCCAAGTAGCATAAAAAAAAATGGTAGTCTGCTAAATTTGTGATTGTACTGAATTGAAACGATTGTTTATGAATGGTCGTAATTATAATCCAATTGAAAAACCATTTAAGTTAGTAGAATGCCAAAAGTGTCATTTTTGAGATAATTTATTAACAATTGAAACACAATTTGTTTAGTAGAATTGGGGCCCAGTTCAAACGTAGTGGGACGCTGGCCAATTTGTATGGGCAAGTGTCTAAAGCTCAAACCGCTGTCTCAAAGTCCGAAAAATGCAATCGAACCCATAGCTGACAACTTTCAATCACACCTAGATCAAAGCAGAAATGAGATTCCATACAATTATAAGTAATTCAATCAACCATATATTATCTAAATTTTAATTTGACAAGCCTATTTCCAATTCGATTTTAATTGTATTTTTTGTAACTTCTGATGGAGTTTGGTATGTAATAAGACTAAGGCACTTTTTAGTATGGTTTATAATATTATTAGTAATTAAGTTTTTATTGCAAGACGTAACAGAGCTAACATAGTCGCAAAGCGACTCAAAGTCCTTATAAAAATTTATAAATAAAAAAAAAGATCTCGGCGTAATTGATGATTTGTTTTGATTGCATTTTGTCTCAATTATGAAGGAAATGTGCCGTCATTTGTTTTATAAAACAAATCTTTCAGTTATTCGTTCAAATGACATTTAAACTAACAAAGTATCTGTCATAGTGCAATCAAAGACACTGATGATATCGAATTGAACATGAGATTTATTTAATAGAGGGAGATGGCGTGCGCGACTTCGATGGCACCGACCGACACCATAGTTCATACCTCGTTGTTAATAGGGCTGCTACTTGGAAAACGAATGATTAGGTACGTTTTCATTGAAGCATAAGATTAAGACCACAATATAATGGAGACCGCAGAAATTGAATGTGAAAATAAGAGTTTGAATTATAGCTCCTTTACTGTGAATGTAAGGGTCATCATTCTAATCGAAATTTCAGTAATATGTGTTGATAAATTGTTTTTATCTAACTTCAAAGTACAATACAACTACAAGGATAAATTTATAATTTTTTTTAATGAAAATACTTTGTGTACAGAACTAATTATAAACTACATAAAAAAATTACGGATGAACTATCTAAAGACCGTTGCAAACGATCTAAAGATAGTTTGACTGATCAAAGTGAGTACCATACGGAAGTGCTGGCTGCATCTGTATATCATTAGAGTTATGAAATAAGTTGAAATCTACAGACATGTCAAACATATTAAAAAATAGTAACGTTAAAATTTAAAAAATAGTATTAATAATATATTAGAAAATATCAATTTTACGTAACCTTATTTTCAATAAGTTTAAATACACAGCTGAATAATTTGTTGGGTGGCGATCAGAGAAAATCACCATGTAAAATAGTTTAAGACGTCGTAAGGTTGTTGACAGCCCTACAAATGCAACTTAGGCAGTAAATAATAGTATTTTCAACGTCTGTCGCGCGACGCGACGCGACCGCCCGCCGGTCGCACGTCGTGGTTTACTATTATTTATACTGTGTCGTCGTGTCGCGGTGTTAATAGTTTTATTGGCTGCCAGTTCAGCTGTCTGCTAGTTTTATTTATATGTTTTGTGCATTTGCAGAAATGTTTGTACGGTTTTTCATTGGCGCTGAAAACTAGTATATATCATTACAAAAGTTGTATGTAACATTTCCATAGATCTTGCTATAAATACAAGCTTTATGTTGCATTTTTAACAGCTCTAAAATTGTTTTTCTCTGATGCTAAATTACAGTATAAGAGAAAAATCCATCCGACTAAGAGGTTGCCCAGATGAGGCGATTTATGCTCGATTTTCACGCGTTTTGCGCTCGCGCGAGCAGCAAAACGCACGACTGCATGTGGATGGAATGTATTATTTATTTACTTTACTTTAACTAGAACGGCAAGGTAACCAATTACACTAATTAAACACAATCAAACAATATTAAACAATAGAAATACAATAAAAATAACATTAGTCAAAACAACAGAAAAAACAGAATAATAAAAATAAAAAATATAAAAACAATGTCTTAAAATAACGTCAAGCATAATGTCAAAAATAATGTCAAACAGCAACTTTCACACATTGTTCTCACAGAACCCCAGGCACTCCGACAGAATCATCTTCCATCCATCCACAAACACATCAAATTCAGAACTCGCATCCAGGAGAGCATTGAGCACAGAGAGGGTACGCGGGATGGGCGACTGGGCACGCGCTACTGTACGGCAAAACGGCTCCGAGAACAATTTGTGACTCCTGCCTCTACTATAGAATAAATGTATGAAGCTCTAGTATTTCACAATCGCGCGACTGGAAACACGCGAGTCGAATCGTGCGTAAATCGCCTCATCTGGACAAGCTCTAAGGGATTACACCGAGGGATGGGCATCCACTAATAAGTGCCATGGTGTGTCTAGCTTTAGAATAGGTCCGTCCATCTTCTTCCGTGGATGTCAAAAATGCTGACTAAGGTATTACGCCAGATGGGCAGCAGTACAGTATAAACCTGTGTACTCAACAATAATACTGCAATCAGCAATCCAACTGCCAAGCGGGTGATTACGACAAATCTCTCTACGGAAATATATTTTTCAAATCAAGCTTTTATTAAATTAGTGATTAGAATCGTGAGCTGATCAAAATGAGCCCAAACACAGCGAGGGTACATCATCAAGAAGTTCCGTTGTGCGTCATTCGTCTCCATCAACAGGTCAGCTCACCGTCACCATAATTATTGTATTGTCATCTGAACTTCATAGGTATGAAACATTTCAGCTCAACTGGTTGGCTTGAACTGGTTCAAAATTCAGCCCACACTGACTAACATACATACTAACAGAGGCCTTACCATGACCTCTTATAGCGATTCAGCTCAAAAATTATTCAGTACAAAATATTGGTTCATCATTGACATCCGTCATCATTGAATAACTTTAATCGCAGAAGTCTATAGACCTTCAGCTACTGTGCCTTTAAATATAGCTGCGGACATAATGGAACCGATATTTTGTACTAAATAGTTTTTGAACTGAATCGCTACAAGAGCTCATGGTAAGGCCTCAGGTCAACTTAAGTAAAAGCTTGTAAAAAATAACCTAACGTCAAAAACTCAATTTTAAAGCAGTAGTTCTACTTCTATAATGATGATGACAGACTACCCACCGTGTGGTAAAGTCTTGTTCCCCTGTTAAGCGTGATATTTCAACGTTAAACAAATTTAATACTTTTGACAGGTAACCCATCAAACGCTTGCATGCCTGTTTGTGGAATCGAACGCGACACGCAAACGTAACCGATATCATTTCACACTACGTTTCGACACTACATATCTTTAAAAATCCATAAATAAATTTATGATTGATATTTTTTTTTATACTACTCCGCAAGCAAACAAGAATACGGCCCAACTGATGGAAAGCAGTTACCGTAGCCATTTTAGTATTATGATATAAGTTATGGGGCAATGAACGATTAATGGTTTTTATGGATAAGAAAAAAATACGTGGGTGACAGATTCAGTCAGAAAATATGAAATGGTCTCAGTCATGTCTGGGCCCTAGGATTTTACGTGGAAAACGTCACAAAAATAAAAATGAATCATAAATTATTTTTGTTAACCCTTATATGCCTTCAAAGAACCTTATTCTATTGGATGCTTTTCGGGTTCGTATTACGTATGAATAAAAACATTTTTTTTGCCAAAGTCATATTTTTTATTATTGTTATTGAAGCCAGTATCAATCAAGGTCTTATTAGGATAACTTAGGGGCTTTCTATGGACACCACGAACGGCGTCCTATATATCTTCACGCGTTCACAAAGTAGACCGCCAGTAAAATGTACATCTTTTATATTTCTGTCTTTTCTGCACACGGCCGCTATACTCTTAGATTAATTTAATTGTTAAAATAACCTTACTACCTAGAATTTCAAACAAATATGCTTTCTGGATTGAATCGGTAATTTGTTATGGGTTCAATATTCACAGAGTTATCGCATCACGAAGATTTGCATGATTTAATGCATGAAAATATTGACCAGGCTCCCAAACCAAATTTATGGACGTTTTTCATACAAATTTAACATAGTTTTCTTATATTTAACAAAACGTATAAATAAGCACACATAATACACGTATAATAGGCACGCTACAAGCTGAGTGCTGTACGTAGGCGACTCACTAAAATGACAAAACTAGTGCATGTTATGGCTCCCGCGGTATACAACGCACTACCAGAAAGTGTTAGAAGCTCAAGTTCGACGCTATCTTTCAAAAACAATTTAAAAACATGACTTGTGGATCAGACAATTTATAAATTTCAGGATTTATTTAAAATTAATATGAATTAATTATTTGACATTGTTATTAGTTAAATACTGATTATTATTTTTTACCTATACCTACTTATGAATATGTTTAATGACCTGTAACCGTTTTCGTTATCAATAAACTACTATGACTAAGGGTATCTATAGAATAACCAAGATACCCGACATAGCTTTCAGAATTAGCAAGTTGCAGTGCCAATGGGGGCCTGCCCATTCCCATTTTAACTTGCTACACCTATATATAACTATAACATAACTACTTATAATTTTATTTATAACTATAGCTCACAGAACCTAAAACCGATAAGGAATAAAGGTTCTCGAGTGGCGACCACAAATCGGACAACGCAGTGTAAGAATCTCGATGGATAGACGTCATTTTTAGGTCGAAAGAAGTCTGTGGAAGGAGGTGGCTCAAGACCGTTTGTCGTGGAATTAATTGTCTTTGGTTTATGTACAGCAGTGCTCTTCTATAGGTGATGATGATAGATCAAGAAAAAACATTCATAAATATACAGATGTATCTATATGATCTATACAATGTATGTTTTTGAAAGGCGTACAAAAACTTTTAGAAAAACCGCAGTTAGATTAAGTTCGTGTCTGGTAACTTACACAAGTTCGGATTTGTTTGTTGAAGTTAGATTTATTTTTATTGGTTCTGTTATTGTGTCTGTCTCTGGGTTATAGCTTTCAAATCATACCTTCGATTCGAGTTCATTGTAACTATTTGTAATCTATCATGTTTTGTGATAGTTACCTATTTATTGTTATATGTATGTGGTGGATTCAGGTTTTAACGTGGCATTCCCCACAGTCAGTGGTCACACATCAGTGGATCCCTTCGTCTCCTACCATGGATGACGTAAAAGCCGACTAAGTGGTTTCACCAGCCCCCTTATCGCTATGACCAAACGTAACATAACGCGGGCTCGTTACGATATCTGCGTGGAATCATCGCTGAATCGTATGGGTAACGACACACGTTATTGACAAGGAATCTATTAGGTCATAGCAAATAACCACCCTGAGCATGGTCAGCATAATTTAACATCCCAACTGTCACATTCATAATCCTTATCCTACACTAGGTTTCCCTGTGTCATCCACCTGAGTACTGTGATAACCAATCTGCTGCCAAAGGGTGGTGATTGTGGGATCCAAATGCAATCAATGGAGGAGGCTTTGTCCAGCAGTGGAAATAACCGGCTGATATTATTTCCTCAGTCAAAAAAGTATCTACTAAAGAAACTTTTGTGATTGAGGAAATAAACGTTATTATTATTATTTTGTGATTGAGGAAATAAATGTCATTATAATTATTATGTTTTAATGATGATGGTACCTTTTGAAGTTTGTGCGGAACCCTAAAAATGGTACCGTAAACAGCGTTATGACTAAACCATGGATCCAGAAAAACATCCCTTCACTACAAAATCGCAGGCAATAAAAATCGAAAAGGTATTGTTCAGCTAATTGGTAGGAACGAAAACTTCACTCAGGATCATAAAATGACTAATTTGTGTTCATTAATAAGTGTTCCGTTCGCACGCAATGGGTTGGATTCAGTGGCAGCACTGTATAGTGATGTGATATGATCTTTGAACAGTTTACGGATAACAGATTCTTCGTGTCCGAAGAACTCCAAATTTTACGGATAAATTGTAAGGACAATTTGGTGTTCCTTTTAATTCAAGCGTGGTACATAAAATGTGATTAGCAGTTAACGGATAAAATGTTCGAAAACCTGAGCATAGGACGTTGACGTGTCGTGTATGAAAGAAAAAAAATAGGGACTTACATAGAGTGTAACCATGAAGATACTTAATAAAGGATTTAAAAAAATTCAGAGATTGCCATTAATAAATGATATATTTCATAGAATCAAACTAAATATTTTGATATGAAAAGTTTGTGTAATTTACACTAAAATTATCTCTTCTGTCAAAAAACTAATTGTTTTAGTTACTGTTTTATAAATTTTATAAAATAATATTTTAATAAGACCAGACATTCAAATTAATGATGAGTACCTACGTGGACGTACATAATCCAATGACGTAGTCAACGAATTGAACAAAACCGGAAAAATAATATCATCATCGTCGTCATCCTATAGAAGTCCACTGCTACACAGTGCCTCCCCATTGAATTCCACATCAACACGGTCTTAAGCTGTGTCCGTTCACAAATTCCCAGCAACTATCGAGAAGGGGACCTTCCTAAACTGCGTCGTCTGCGGTCTGTGGTCGCTAATAGAAAACCTTTATAAAAATACTTATCACTTATTTATTACAATGAGTATAACATTGTATTTACATAATAATATCTGCGGAAACTTTTAATTGACCATCAGCGTACATGTAGCAACATACGTATAGCTGCATGTATTTATAAATCACCCTACTCTATTGTACCCAACATAGCAGTTAGATTTATCCAAAACTTAAAAAAAAAATGGAGCCCTTTGAAAATTCTCTTGCATTTTTCTCCAGACACAGCATTCGCATTATTCTTGTAAGATCCGTTATTTTTAAGTAGTAATAAAGTACGGATAACTCTTTCCCATCACTAAGCTTATGCTCGCCCCAGCAATAAAATTAAATAAACGATCGCCTTCCCTGTTACAGGTTGAAATTGTTTGTTCCACGATACTTTAACTTCTTTCACATTATTGTGTGAATTCAGGAATTGTTTGCGCTGGTTAAGCAGTTTTAATAAATTCATTTGTAGGGGGAGCTTTTGGTGTCAGTGTGTGAAGACTGTGAAGTGATGTTGTAATGTTTTTACCCGACTACGGTAAAACAAAAGGAGAGTTACCCGACTACGGTAAAACAAAAGGAGAGTTACCCGACTACGGCAAAGCAAAAGCAGGGTCATTACCCTGTCTATTACCTACCAACCAACCACGCTGTCCACCTAGTTGGACGGTAGACTACAGCAAAGAAACAGGTTTTGTTAGTAGTAGAACTTCTTGTGAAAGAGTTCGTCCGGGGAAGTACTACCACCGTACCTATTTCTGCCGCCAAGCAATAATGCTCGTATTGCTGTGTTTCGGTTTGAAGGGTACGGGTGTCGGTGAAATTACAAGCACATGAGACTTTTCATCTTTATGTCTCAGGGTCGGCAGCGCGCGTGTGATACCTCTGGTGTTGTAGGCGTCCATAGGGTCCGGTAACTACTTCCATCAGCTGGGCCGTATGCTTGTTTGCTTGCCAAGTAGTATAAAAAACAATGTCAAGCAGAGCGCGTCCTAGATAGACGTGACCTGAGAGGTATTGCATTATATGCCAGTTACATCATTAAATTAAAAAAAAAACAAACCTAAAAAAAATAGGAGTTGGACAATCTATTGTATATATTTTAATTTCTCGAAGAGAAGACAAATCTAAGAAAAATACCTACAACTAAAAACGAGGGTGGTAGAAAATTCGTTCCAATAAACGTCAAGTTTCACCACAGAGATTGAATAAAAACGAAACAAAAAGCTATCCGCCCGCGCCAACTGTCATGTTTCAAAAAACGAACGTCACAACACTAACAATGCCGCTCAAATGTGACATCTGTCAGATTTGGCGTACTCTGATTGGTTGTTTTAAGTTGAATCCCGCTGTTTGTTATATTGGATTGCGTGTAATTGAATTATTGTGAGTTCTTTTAGCGTTAATCGAGAGATAAATTGACTTTTACATGACATGTGTTCTGTTTTTGGTTTGTTTAACTTAATTTGTTTGTCTTATTATTGTTGTTTTAAATGAAGATGAAGGAGCTTTGGATGAAGAATCATGATGATTTGTACGTATACTTTTTAGGGTCCCGCTACAGGTAAAAAACGGGACCCATAGAGGATCAATTTGTTTTCCGACTAACTGTCTGTCTGTTAAGATCCGTTTTCTCAGGAACGGCTCAAGGTATCGACTTGAAATTTGTACCTAGTAAAAGTACCTATCCAGTTGCTAACTCAATTCAATAAAAAGATATGGCAATGAATGTCTGAGGTTTGTATGGATATTGTGAAAGATCTACTAGGGTACTTCCAATAATCTCAAAATTCTGAAATTCGAAATTCTAAGTGTTGTAACACAAATAAAGGAAAAAGTCTTAAATTTAGAAAGAAGGATGGCGACTTTCTTAAATTTAATTTCCCACCTTTTTTGTCAATTTTATGTTACCTTCAGTAGGAGATACTTTTGGTTATTGGTAATATTATGCTAAAAGAATTAAATCCCCCCTAAAATTGTTTGCCAGAATGAGATTGGCACATTTTACTCGGTATAAAGCCAGCGAAGCCACGTACAGTTGTTAAATATATGTATAGTTCAAATAAAAGGTACTTCGCACCCAACTGTCATAAATGACAGTACACAAAACCGCACGAGCCACAGAGTAAACAGCGGTTATATTGGTCTCTTTACTCGCGACTCTTTAAATAATAACTTCTGTGACGTATCGCGTCAAAGCCGCGAGCGGCACGCTCTTTAAAAATAAAACTTTTCATTTTCAATGTATAGTGCTGATAATACCACCTTTATTGTAAAACTATCGGTCGCTCACGGTTTCACCCTCATTTTTCTCTGAAGGGAATTGAACTTTGGGGTAAATTGTATGTTTTAATGTATAATACTAATAACTTAATTTAATTTTATGTTTAGTAAATTTATTACGTCATCATCATCCTCATCAGCCTGTCGAAGTCCACTGCTGGACAGGCCTCCCTCTTAGAATGCCACGACGAATGGTCTTGAGCCGCCTCCATCCACCGACTTCCTGTTGGGAAACGGTATTGAAGGTTTTCTAGTAATTCTGCCATGGTGACTATTTCATCGGTTTATAACTAACTTTAAAATAAACTATCAAAGTTCAAACTAAAAACATCGCAAAACACACCGCAAACCAACTCTACCATACCAAATCCCAAGGCAAGCGTGCGTCGCGGGACCAATTAGGCCAACAATTCTGAACACGAAATGTTTAACCGCCTAACCACCTTAATTTCACCCCAATAACACGTTAATTCACCCCCACCCAAAACACAGAGATAAGCAAATCGTAAAAATGAAATTTGTTCAGCTATTATGCCCAGTTATGCCTGAAAAAGTACCGAAGCTTGTTGGAGAGATTAAGTTTTTCACACTGCGATACTACAACTTTGGTTCTTTCTTTTTAGGGTTCCGTACCCAAAGGGTAAAACGGACTCCATTACTAAGGCTCCGCTGTCCGTCCGTCCGTCCGTCACCAGCCTGTATCTCATGAACCGTGATAGTTAGACAGTTGAAATTTACACAGATGATATATTTCTGTTGCCGATATAACAACAAATACTAAAAAACAGAATAAAATAAATATTAATGGAGGCTCCTATACAAAAAACGGTAAAAAATCACGTACGTTAAATCAAGTCAAAACAACAATTGAGAACGATGACGGGACATGTGCGGACAGGAAGGAATAAAACCATGACAGTTTGGAGAAATTGGATATGTGGGTAGGAAAACAAATACATTTTGACAGAAGACAGTAGAGAAGTGATGGAAAAATTGCAAAAAGATCAATTGTCTACAAACCTAGCTTTTTCTACTGTATACCAGTATAATTCTACATACTCCATAATACTACTTCGTATCACAGATTCTTTCTTGGTCAATCATTAATTTGATGACCTCCGTGGATTGGTTGGCGAGTCCTGGGTTTGTGTGGTGTGGGTACCATGGTACTCACGCGTAGTTCCTGATACCTCACGATACAGGGTATCCTAGTGTGGGATCAGTCCCCTATTCCCTATCTGAAAGTCACTCGGTGACTAACATTTGACAAGTATAATTACCATCAATTATTGCTCAAAATTGTCATTAAGAATTTTCAATTGATGGTAATTTTCTTCATTAATTGTCAAACGTTAGTCATCGAGTCACTTTTGGCATGACAAGCAAATGACATGGACTTCTGGTGTAATTAAGTGTGTATTTTTAAGCGACTTCCCGAAAAAGGAGGAGGTTCTCAATTCGTTAGTATTTTTTTTTTTTTTTTAAATGGTTGTTACCGCATATCTCCGGTGTTTATGAACCGATTTAGAAAATTATTTTTTTATTTGAATAGATATACTTCCATATTGGTCCCATTTTTGTTACGTGGATAGAAGTTAACTAATATAACCAGTTAAACTCGATTTAACTTATTAGATGCTCTGAATTCACCATCTTTCTTAATTAAAGCCGTTATTAGATTTGATTACAATATTTAGTTAGATAAATTGAGCAAGATATCCTCCATAAAAGTGGCTCTTAAAACAGTACAAATCGCCCTAAAATTAAATCGTTTTCTGCAAAGATTTTTCCATGAAAAGTTTTTTTCAAAACCCGTTTCTGATGATGGGATCCATGAGGAATTGAGGGAACTCCTCAAATATTGTAGGCATACATATGGCGATTTTGATATTTTCAGCAACAAACCAAGCATTTGCATTCAAAAAGTATCATAATCTTTTCACCACTATGGTTCTTTCATAATTTTTTTTCATCCAAATATTTAGTCGAATACAACGGTGGAAGTCGGTTTTTTAAATGAAAAGTTATTTAATGAAAAGTTATTGTACCTATGGTGACACACGTAGTATAAAAATTCCTTGGGCGACACCGATGAGTGCCCCTAGCGTACACTCTGTGAACCTTATTTTCCATACAAAAATCCATATTACACTACACCATACATACGTCCGTATCAATTGCTTGTCAAAACTCAGAATCAGCTCTCTGGACTATGTGTATGTATGTGACCATTAGGTGTTATGTTATCTCAACCCAATTTATTAATTTGGCAAATTTCATAGAAATTCGTTCAGGATTAGTCGTTTCAGCGCCTCCGTGTCAGTTGTACTACTAAGAAGTACAACTGGTAGTACAAATGACACACCTTTGTATCTTTAGTACTACCAGTAGTACTAGTGCCCTTATGCGGCATTAGTAGTACAACTGAACATTTATCATAACAATCGATACTCTTTATTGGTAATTCTAACTCTTTGAAGCTTAGAATAAGGACTAAAGCACAGTCCTCATTGTAACATTTGAAGTACCTCTTTGATGATGGATAATGAAATGAGAATATTTTGTAAAGCTTCAATTTTAATTAACATTGAATTGCATAGACATTATTTTTATATTAAAAAAAATGGGAGATTCAGCTTTAGCCAATTCTACACACTAGAGATACAAGTTTGTATCATTTGTACTACCAGTTCAACTTACGTTTTAATTAGAATTCAAAAAGTCGAGTGAAGTCGAGTGAATGTCCTTGAATTTTTTTAGTTGTAGGTACTAGAGATACAAAGGTGTGTCATTTGTACTACCAGTTGTACTTCTTAGTAGTACAACTGACACGGAGGCGTTTCAGCGTGATTGAGTAATAAATAAAAATTTATAAGTTATCGCATTTTATAATTAGTTATGTAACGTATTAATGACATCACTGTTGACTTCTTTTAAAAAGAACTAAGTATTTACTTTGAGGGTTGAAAAAATTCAATTTCAACTATCGACCGTCCCTTGCTTTGTTTGCAAAACAAACGAAATTGACTTTAACTTACCCTCTCACTCTAACGCCCTATACAAACAAGAGCAAAAGTACTTCAGCTTCTTTCTATTACACAAGAAAACAAGGACAGCACGCATCTTTCACGTGAGTAAGACAGAGATAGAACACATCGCCATCTTAGATGCAGCCCATGGACCAGAAGTTAGCCAATAACTCTTTGTAAGACACAAAACGACTTATAACAAAGACGATTGCCGAACCAATTTGTGTTCTATTCTTTATTGGGTTGAGTTTTGATTCTGAGCGGTCGAGGTGAAATTAATAATAACGTTAAGGGATCCTTAAGGGGAGGGTCGGTAATGATGTACTGTTTGTGATAGAAGTATTGTGATGGAGGTCTGGTTTTGAAGTGGGCTTTAATAAGGCCTATTAGTTAACTTTGGATTGTGTAACATGTTTTGGGGTAGCTACTGTTGTAAAGCCATTTTGGTAAAATTACTTTGAGAAAGTTCTACCTATTTCATTTTATTTTTCACTATCAATCCTTCGATAACAAAATATGACTTTATACTTGGTGTCTTAGGCATTTTTGAAAGAGAGACATTTTGTACATTATCATCATCAGTCTATAGAAGTAGTCCACTGCTGGACATAGTCCTCCTCTATAAGGGGGGAGGGAGGATTGCCATAATTGCCACGCTAGGCAGGCAGGTTGGTGATTGCAGTATTTATGTTAAGTTCTCAGGTGGATTCTGGAGTTCTTCCCTTGGTGAAACCATTTTGTCACCTTTTACGACATTCACGGGAGACGAGGGAAGGTTCTAGGCCGGCCAGACCACGCCAAACCTACCTACCTTTACATATAGTAACAGAACAACTTTTGTTCTATGACAATTTAGAATCAAGGATTATGAACAAAAAAAAAAGTAAATATCTGAAGTTTTGGTATAAAAACATTTTTATTTGTTTAAATACTAATCCTGAAGTCAAACTTTGATGATGATGATGATATCCAGGTCAATTTCAGTTACGGCTACATAACTTCTACTTTTTAAATGGAATAGCTTCGATAGATGTTCTACTCTACTCTAGTTAAGCTGTACAAGTGATGATACCTAGCAAAAGTTTAAAAAAGATCTAAGTTTATTTTTTATTTTTTACAATATAGACCCTCGTTCGATCTCACCTGTTGGTAAGTGATGATGCAGCTGACGATGGAGCATGAAGGTTTAGAAGGTACTATTCACTCTTGCCTTGAAAAGACATAAACTATAGTTTTCAGGAAAGACAGACGACGGCAGCGAGTTCCACTCCTTAGCAGTTCGCATAGTAAAGGTGGAACCGAAACGCTTAGTACGAATATAAGGTATACTAATGAGGTAAGGATGGTACTGAGCCGTGCGCCTGCTCGTCCTATGATAAAAAGGAGATGGCGGGATCAGATCATATAGTTCCTGGGCACATTTAGTATGTTTACATAGGTTTTTTTTCTTTATCACTGTACTAAAATATTTGCAGTTGCACATTAGGGTGTTGTTCTTGCATATAGCTGACAATGTTAGAATGCATTCGGTTATTCAGATAACTTCTATTTTTTTGCTAGTGTTTTCCAAAAGAGACTGCTAATTATGAACGCTTTTCATATTGTGTTCTTAGTCCTCACCTCAGCCTAGGTATAACTGCTATTATATTTAAATGTTTCACTGTATCTGTCCCCTTAACATCTCGCACAATACCGCTAAGGACCGCAAAACGCATCACGACCGAATCCCTACAACATCAATCACTCAAACTGAGTTAATCCACAACTAAATTAACCCGCGGCAAACAGCCTCCCCTTAACTCTAAGCCCCGACACGTAAAAAAACAACCTTAACTTCATAGAAATAAAGTCCTATTTCCTGAAGTGTTTCACTGATATTTTATTGGTAAAGAAATAAGAATCAAAATTGAGTGACAGGAAGGGTCCATCCCGATTCTATCTTCACATCATTTAGTTCGACACTACGTATAAAAGATATAATTTTAACTATATGGCAATTTGAACCGTATCACGCTGGTAAAAAGTAGGTATTAGTGTGTAGTTGGTATTTGTTTTTTTTTTATTTCATTCATTAGTGGGATATTTATGGGCTATTACGGTTAAGCGTTGGTATTCGTTGTAAAGGTTTTGTAAAACATGGAAAGAGTTTATGAATGAAAATTATAGGTCTATGTCCGCGCGGCGGTAAATAACGCTTTGCAACTTTTCTGGTTATTTTTAAAAACAAGGGAAAACATACTTAAGAGATGGTTACCGGTAGGGCACACACCCTTTTGTACGCGGACGAAGTTTCCTTCTATTTCGGTTATTATTTCATCAAATTCCGATCATGTACACATGATCAGTACACTAATATCTAGACCCGTGGTACGTAAGTTTCTTATATATGGTTACCAAATCATAAATTAAAATAACTTTCCAAATTCCTTTCTAAGTGCTTCATCCTTAAAGGAACACACACTCCAAATTTCATGTCTCTAGGTCCTATTCTAGACTGGTCCTAGATTCTAGGACCAGCGGTTTAAGTTATGCATTGAAACCTATATAAGTCAGTCAGTCAACGCTTTGAATTTGACGCTATACACAATAACTCATTTGTCAAAATCGGTCAAGTAATTTTGGAGCTTCGAGGGCATAGGTGAAAAAACTTACATAAAGAGATTGTACAGCACATACAAATCTATATGGACCTCTTGGCTCCTAAACTAAGAAAAACTTGTATTTTAGAAGCCAGTGTTCCTTCTCTTGTAACAGTTACCTACAATACAACTTATACAACCTATCATAGATATTTTAGATATTAAAGTTTGCTATTAATATATATTAACAATTGATAAAAAAAACTTGTTAGGTGTGAGTGTGTGAGTGTGTGAGTGTGTGTGGGGGGGTGTGTGTGTGTGAGGGGTGTGCACATGTGAATAGGTGGGTGAAGGTGTTTGTGTATGTAGATGTGTGTGTAGGTGAGTGCGGCTCTCCTGCTACCACCACATACATAAATAATAATAAAAGACTGCTTATTTATATCATAACTCTCCTTTTGCTTTGCCGTAGTCGGGTAAGAACATAAGATACATTAGCTACATAACATAACCCTCAACAGTCACATACGTGATCATGATCCCACACTAAGATTCCCTGTGTCGTGGGTATCAGGAACTACGAGTACCAAGGTACCATAAAACTCAGAACCACCCTCCTCCTTTATAAAAAAGAGTTTATAGGGTTACCGCGCTGTAATTACCTACTAAACCGCTCATTCCACTTAATTTCAAACAGTCTACCATTATTCACAATTCACAAACAAATCCCGCAATTCAGTGCAATAATGAAAAACTTCGGTAAAAGCGGTTCCCGACAAATAAACTGAAAAACCATTAAATAAACTGAAAAACCATTAAATAAACTGAAAAAAACGGTGAAGTAATTAATTTTACTCCACAAAGTTGATTCGATTGCGGCGAATCATTTATTTTTACACAGCTCATAGTGGCCGCAGCTAGGTCACTTTACGTTTTCTTTTCCGTTGCGAGTTTATTCAGGAACAGAATATTATACAAGTACTAACATAGACAATGGGTACACTCCGTCAGTGCAATCCGCGTTCCCCGCCCCCACCCCCGTTGCACAGGAGTCAATGTGGGAGTTCTTTAGACAAGCGGGTTGTTTATTGTTTTGGTAGCAATGGCTCGTGACAATTTTGGCTCCGTTTAACATAAGTTAAGAGAAATTAACAAAATTAATATAAAGTTTAGATTTAGATAATGATACACAGAATGAACACCACTACATACCCATTTATTTGAATATTTAGTTGATGCATAGGTATGGTATAGTTGATGCAATAACACGTACCTAAGTGTTATTTATTAATAACCCGAACCAAACCGAAACCAATCGTCAATGTGATTGATACCGCGAAGATAATATTTTTTACCGGTTATTATTAACAATTATATACGATTTCAGTTCAAATAATACATAATTATTTTCTTAATTATAAAAACCTAAGAACCTACCTAGTGACTCGTAATAGTACGAGCGAATTATTAATAAAACCTGATAAAAAAATTATCACTTCAACCATACTTGTTGGTTTATATTAATAATAACCGGTAAATATTAATAATTCTTAATTCATTACTCCACAATACCATACCTATATAAATTCAGTTTTCTTAAATAACTTTAAGAAAACATAGACTATCATTGGAACGGAACAGTTACACAGTGTTTTGACTGTTGCATTGACAAACAGTTCCAAGGATATTCCGTTTTTATTAGAAGCTGAGATATACATTATCTTACGTGTTGAATTTATATAGGTATGGTATAATGTATATCTGTGCTTCTAATAAAAACGGAGTATCCTTGGAACTGTTTGTCAATGCAACAGTCAAAACACTGTGTAACTGTTCCGTTCCAATGATAGTCCATGTTTTCTTAAAGTTATTTAAGAGAACATCTTGAAACATGTGTGCTAGCTCGTTTAGTGCACTTTGAAAAAGTGCATAAGTTGATGTACTAATGAGTGATCTAGCTATTTTGATGCAGCTGTGATTTATAAACAACAATGTAACTAACGAATCAATTTTGTACGGTCGTGTATGTAAGTAATTCGTTTTGGTTTGAGTTTTATTGAAAACGTTGCGGTTGTCTGTTGTCCACTGTCATTCTGTTTTGTTACAGCTCAATCGAAAACTTTTAGCTTTATTAGAATTATTAATAAATTTGATTGATTAGAATCATATTTACAAACTTTTATTTAATTTGACCTGTTACCAATAGATATGAAACAGCTAAATGGAAATATGTTCAAAAATAAATTAAGGAATTGGCTTGTTAGCAAAGTTCATTACAGTTTGCATGAATATTTTGATAGATAAAGGGTAAGGGACCCCCCTTAACCTTTAGGGAGGGGGGGGGGGGGTAAATGGTAAAGGTAAGGGGGGGATAAGGGGTTTATTTATATCATATAAGTAATAGTATAGTAGTTGACAAAATATTTGGATGAAAAAAAAATTATGAAAGCACCATAGTGGTGAAAGGATTATTATACTTTTTGAATGCAAATGCTTGGTTTGTTGCTGAAAATATCAAAATCGCCATATGTATGCCTACAACATTTGAGGAGTTCCCTCAATTCCTCATGGATTCCATCATCAGAACTGGATTCTGAAAAAAATGGGACCAATCTGGAAGTATATCTATTCAAATAAAAAAAGAATTTTCTAAATCGGTTCATAAACGCCGGAGACAACAACAACAAACATAAAAAAAAAAGAAATACAAACGCATTGAGAACCTCCTCCTTTTTTGGAAAGTCGGTTAAAAATATCGGTTCATCGTTGACATCCGTCATCATTGTATAATTTTAATCGAAGAAGTCTATAGACCTTCTGCTACTGTGCCTTTAAATATAGCTGCGGACATCACGGAACCGATATTTTGTAATTAATAGTTTTTGAACTGAATCGCTATAAGAGCTCATGGTATGGCTTCTGAAAAGATTAACAACATGTTTTATTAACATTCTAAATTATTTAAAAAATTCACGTAATTGTATCACAATCTTTGTATGAACAATTTATCTTCAAACCATTTAAGTCCTATTCCCCAATTCCCCTACAACTAATAGTTCTCATATTATTCGCAATTACCCGCTCTTATCCTTTGTGCAAATAAATAAGTCGTTATTAAGTAGGCTGTGAATAAACAGAGGGCACCACCCTCGTCATAGAATAAACAGTAGGTAGTAGCAGAAGGCCCACTAAGATGTCACTATTAACGTATATGACGATCTCTGTGGCGCGGCCGGTGAGTAGTCGGCTGAGATACAAAAGGTTGCGCGTTCGATTCCCGCTGCGGCCCTAATATTTGCATGATCTGCAAATATTTGTTCCGGGTCTGGGTGTTATGGTACCATGGTACTCGTAGTTCCTGATACCCACGACACAGGGAATCTGAGTGTAGGATCAGGACTGTTGGGTGTTATGTTATGTTATCTGTGGTTATTGAAACTGCCTAAATTACACAGTGCTAGTTAGCGTGCCAGCTGGCATGGTCATTGATCAGTTACTACAACTAATTCGTGACGTTTTATTCTTGATGACCCTGCTTCTCAGGTCAGAGACCAGTTTGAGGTAGCCAGTGACTGCAGTGTAGCTACTCGCACTGTTTGACCGCATTATACTAGTAACTGTCACATGCGAGACAGTCAGAACTTCACATCTTAAGTTATTAAAACATTTTTCGTTGTGGCTTGCCACTCACCTTACCCCACTACGTCACAAGATTTAAATCACACTTGACTACTGTCTCGGACAGTGGATGTATATATTATATTGACTAGCTTCACCTTGCAACTTTACTAGCATGGTACTGAGATAAAAAGTAGCCACAATACAGGCTATAACCTACCTGTAATCGAAACTGCTTTAGCCATTACGCCTTGATTGAGTAACAGACATGCATCCAAAAATATAAACTTTCTCATTTATAATATGAGTAGGATAGAATATGTAGTAATATTATACGCTTACTATTACATTATGCATTTAAAGTGGAAGCCTGTTATTGTCCGTACATTTTACAATCATAGCATTATGATTTTTTTAATTTACGCTGGTGGTTTTGGAATAAATCAATATCAGAAACTGACCGGACGAAGCGAATTGAGCAACTGACATGCAAGTTCCTTATGGCAGTAGCTGTCTAATGCCCAGTCAGCAACTGGCACTGTGTAACCGGGCCTTACGGATTCAGCGTCAAAGATGTTTTTTTTAAACTAGCTGGTAGTCCATGAGTCGCGTAGCTATATTGAATCTTAAACCAGAGCAGTAGAGATAATTTTCTTTTGAACGCAGATGTGTAGTGCGGCCTGCCTTTTGGTATTCGCCCTAATGTTTATAAATAGCGTTATGCAATAACTTCAGTATTTGTACAGAGCTATATTGAATTTGTACGGATGTTGTATTGTTTGCTTGGACTAATTAAACATCATATGAAACATGCTTTTGAGGATCGCACGCGTAAAATAGTACGGCGCATCTGAGGCCCTTAATAAATTGAACTTGACACTGAGAACGATCTTAAGTGTGTTCCAATTTCAAAATTCCTATACAAAATTGTAATTTTTGGCGTTCTCAAGGTTGTTCTCACGGGCCTAAAGCTGCATGCCGCTCCACCGCTTTTACTTTGCAATTGGTACAAGCTTGACGTTCGAAAATGGTCCTTACGGTTACGAATTAAGGAATATTTTATTTTGACGTAATGGGCACTATTCCATAGTTCAGTTGGCGTTCAGTTGTAGATTAGAAGCACCCAACACTTTTTTTTAATACACACAGTTTGGCTGCCCGACAAACGCAGCCAAATCAATAAAATAGACAAGTGCGAGTGAGACTCGTACCTTTAGGGTTCCGATCCGTTAATTAATTTGAAATTGACACATACATCTTTTTTCGAGTTTCAGCCACTGTTTCCTCCAAAGTTCGCAGTCCATTTTAAAAGACGAATTTACTCAGTTTTAGACTCCCTGTATTTGTGTTACAAAGCCTCCTTGGATTCTAAATTTCACAATTGTTATAGATTACTGGAAGTTACCCTAGAGGTTTTTCATTTCCTCTATTTCCATACAAAATTTTTTTTGCATTGAGTTAAAGAAGCTTTATTTTATTAAAGTACTATAAAATCACAGACATTAATAATTGGTATAAGTGTATCTGAAGGACATGCCGTGTCGCGACGACGCAGCGCAGCCGCAGTGCCGCTGTGGCAGTGGTAAGTCGTTTTTGATAGAAAGAGTCTTGACATACAAACAGACAGACAGACAAATGGACAAAAGAGATGATCCTAAGGCTCCCATTTTTCCTATTGAGGTACCCTAAAAAGTAACCCGAATACGGCCACAACAAAACCAACAACTGCTATAGAGCCCAATGGCTCTATTATAAACCCACATAATTATTTCCAAATTAAATTGTAACATTAATAGAAAAACGTGTACAAGCATGGACCCATTAGCCAATACCATGCGAAAACTAACGATTAGTCCAAATGGTCTGACGAAGGTACAATTGACGAACTTCTGATGAAATACAATGGACAAAAGGGGTTTTTATTCACCCTATTAGTTTTGTTAGAAGTGTTGTAAAAAGTTAATAGATTTTTAATGGGTTTTCTGGATGAGATGCTTCACATTTAGGTATTCATAGAGCAACATTGTATCTTCATAAGGAACTAAGCATTTGACTTATAACTTTTCATTTAAAAAACCGACTTCCGCCATATTAATCGACTAAACATTTGGATGAAAAAAAAATGATGAAAGAACCATAGTGGTGAAAGGATTATGATACTTTTTGAATGCAAATGCTTGGTTTGTTGCTGAAAATATCAAAATCGCTATATGTATCCCTACAATATTTGAGGAGTTCCCTCAATTCCTCGTGGATCCCATCATCAGAACTGGATTCTGAAAAAAATGGGACCAATCTGCAAGTATATCTATTCAAATAAAAAAAGAATTTTCCAAATCGGTTCATAAACGCCGGATATATGCGGTAACAAACATTAAAAACAAAAAAAAAAAAAAATACAACCGAATTGAGAACCTCCTCCTTTTTGGGAAGTCGGTTAAAAATGGTTAAATTGATGCTAGACAAGACAACACATAATCATAGCAGTAGAACATCTTATGAAAGAGTTCGTCCGGGTAAGTACTACCTATTTCTGCCGCCAAGCACTAGTCCTCGCATTGCTGTTTCGGTTTGAAGGGTTTCGGTGTAATTACAGGCACATGAGACTTTTCATCTTTATGTCTCAGGGTCTATAGCGCGTGTGTGATGCCTCTGGTGTTGCAGGCGTCCATACGCTGCGGTAACTACATCAGGTGGGCCGTATAAAAATAAAAAAACGTACTTTTGTCTAATGGTTTGACCTTATGAAACTAATCTATGTGCCTGGGAGAAATTGCTTTCAGCGATAAGACCTCCCATTGTACCTACTGAGCAATATGGTGTCTATTAACGCCGTTTGTCCTGCCTAAGAATATAGACCCCTCCTTCTCCCGTGGATGTAGAAAAAGCTTTACTAAGAGATTACATCAGAGGATGTGTAGCAGCATCCGTTTGAGTACTAAACACCAAACTGCTATCACCAATCCACCTGCCAAGGTGAGTATGGCAAATCCCCCCCCCCCCCCTATTGTATTCAATGGGGGAGGCCTCGTCCAGTAGTGGACGTAAACAGGCTGGTGATGATGATGATGACAATAAAGTGTTCATCTATCTATCTATTAAAGTATCTACATAACATGATCTCTCAGTAACTACTCATGTGGTTAACAAAAACTGCCCTTGAAATTCATAAAGATTTCGCGATAACACCGGCTTTGGTCAAAAAGGGGGTCCATGGAGACCCTTAGGCTGATGATTGTAGTTCATCTAGACAGTCTTATACCATGTCTTTGCCACAAATTCGACCCCAAACCATCGCCGCGCACTGAACTCCCAGTATCGCTACGCTGAATGGGTTATTCCCGCTCGTCCTCACGTCTCGTCCCCACTGGGAACGAGCGGGAAGTTTTTTCCCGCTCGTCCCCGAAGGGGCAAACGGGAAGGTTTTAGTAGCGTTCGTCCCCACTAAGATAATAAGAGGGCTATTTTTTTATTAAACCACAATAAATACCTACAATGACATAATCTGCCAACCAAGAAAGAGCACAGCGCCTTTCTTAAAATTAAATTAAAAAAAAACAAAGAAAATATTAGTATATTGATGATATATATTTGCTATCTAACATGTATATACTTATCTATGTTTAAGTATGTTTATTTTAATTAAAATATAATTTTTAATTTGTTTTTGTTTCTCACTTTTCTTTTTATATGTGTACACGAACCTACCTCTATAATCACCACTTTCTAGCCTCAGAGGTTTGCTGGAAGAAAACTCTTTTTAGGGTTAAGCTCGCCTTTGTACATGTCTTTTAATTCTGCCTTGTGTTTGCATTATGTATATGTGTACAATAAAGAATAAAGAATAAAAACTTACTCTAAATAAAATTGTATATTATCATCAATTTAAAGTCAAAAGATCAAAATAATCCCAAGAGTCAATAATCTGATCGGTTCTCTCCTCAGGTCTTAGCAACTTGATACAGTTCCGGAGGGCTGAGTTACGCAAACAGTGAATTGGCCAACTTGTGTGTGACACAGTATACAGTTGCACTGTAATTAGCTGTATGTCACGTGGCATTAGTTCTCAGCCACGTGTCATGCACGCGTGCGCGCCGCAGTAATGAGATCTGATACTGTTTCAAACTTTCAATCTGGAACCAGCGAATTAATTTTGGAGAAAATTTGTGCATTTGGGATCAGTGTTTGCTGAGCGGCGAGATAATGTTTTTTTCACACCACCTGCTCGACAATGTCCAATTACAAATCATGCAACCTCAACGTAAAGTAAAGCATTGTCTCTCTAGGGATATAAAGTTGTATGAAACTCCCTAGGGATTAAAGTGATTTGAATTTGGAACGTCAAATTAATGTGGAGACTCGTGGAAAACTCTAAGTAAAAAAATGCCCATATGGCATTGTAAAGAGGTTTGTTCGAAAATCGAACTGGCCACCATAAGCAGAACTCAAAAAAAAAGAAAAAGGTGCATTTACAAAGAATGTGAAACAAAAACAAAACACGCTATGCGCGTGTTTGGTGCTATGATTTTCAGTAAATTTTATTGCAATATTCATGTTGATAAAAAATTACAAACGATAGTGATTCTACTCCAAAGTTTATCAAAACAGACCCTTTAGAAATTATTGATAATCTACTACCGCAAAAATCTAAATCCCTGGCTTTTTATTGTCTCACAGAAAGTGTGAAAAGTAGAGTATGCTCCTCTGGAATAAAGCCTGTCTTCGTCTTGGGCAGCTTGAACCCCTCGCTTCACTCAGGACTCTATATAATAAATGAGAACTTAAAAACCTTAGGAAGGTAGTCAAAAGTAAATAAACATCAGCAAAAGTATGCAAGACAGCACACGCTACGCTTGTTATACTTATAAATAACAATTTAATAGAAATATTTGCATTGCAAATTTCCATTTTAGCAGTCGAGGGGAGCGACATCAGGCCACGTGGCTCTATCATTAATATAGTCATCAAAAGCGTTATACGCTTTCTTAATTAGATTATTCTTTATGTAGGATTTAAATCTTCGAACAGGAAGTTTAGATGCATGTCCAGCAGTAGACATCTACTGACTGATGATGAGAATTTTCAATATACCTTTTTCTAAAAACAGTGAAGACAGAATAGAGTAGGTATTCCAGATACAATTAAGGTAAATTAACGCAGCAGTACATGAATACCTAGGCATGTTTATATAGCTAAATAAACAGGGATCGAGCGAAGGCGATAATTAATTTATTGTGCTGGCTTTTAGCTCGATAGTGTGGAGAAGACTTCTTATCTTCAGAGTTTTGTCAGTTTGTATATCGTTGTCTGTTCGTTCTTTGTCTTATGTTAATTTGTTTACAAACAAACTGTACGAAATTCTCGTAAAAAACCTATTTTATCCGGTGGTCTATGGTTCCTTGGTAGTGCATGTGCAATCTCGTTTAGGTACAAAGTTCACCGACTTCTTGCGACGTTTATAACGGTTAAACTACGTTTCCATCAAAGATGTGCGATGTAGATGAGCGGTGTGGGGATGCGTAGTGAGGCTGTGGAACGGTGCGTTGATGAGCGGTGCGAGGCTTTTCAGACTGACTGGTACTAGTTTCTCGCTCGCGTCCGTCCTTTGCATACATTTCTCGCAACACATTCCTCACAACACTTTCCTCGCAACACATCCCTCGCACGCACCTCGCTTGTTTTGTACGTATAAAAACCTCGCTCGCTAAGCCGTTTCCACCAGAGATGAGCTAAGCGAGGCTAGGTAAATGCAGTGATTCTATTGGTTCTTAATAAACACATCCCTCGCTACGAAAGCGCAGTCTTAATGGTTGGTCGGTTTATGGTTATTTTTGTCTTCTATATCCCAAAATCTTCATGGGTACGAGAAAATGAGCAAAAGATACCAAATTTTGAAATAACTTTCCATTTGTGAGCAACTTGCAAGTTTTGCAATTTCAAAGCTTGGTCTTTAACAATTTTAAGACTATTTGAAGCTGCTTTACGTTTTAATGCAATAAAAAGCCATTTCCACAATAACCAAACACCTAAACCGAAATCCTTAATTAAATTTCGTACTAACACCAACTCAGACGCCATCTTTGCTTTGCTAAAAGGTTAATTTAGTATTTGCCAGCTCAACTCCTTGAAAAAAGATGTAACTCCTTCTACCATTGGTAGTCAAAATGCATTCTTATAGCAGAGAGTTAGAGATTAAATTAGCGTCAAGACGTTTTTATGTAGAGGTATGTTCAGTTGGGCTGTTAACTCCAAGAGGTTGAGGGTAGTGTTGACCTAAAGTTTTCAGTCAAAGCCGAATCGAAAATTGTTTACCGTTTTTTTATCAAACGGAGTTTTATTTCCTGATTTTATTTATTATTTGACGTTCTTGTAGCCCTCAATGTTGGATCAAGATAAAATTTAAATGCAAAAATTTTGAATGCTGATCTGTTTGATCATTAAAATCTTACATGATCTACTATATGTGTCCCTCCGAACACTGATAAATAAATAAATAAATTGTTTTACACTAAGCTTCTATTTTCTGTGATTAATCGCTGGCTGAATTAAGCAGAATATCACTGAATTGGCAGCTCGCTAGCCAAACTCTACGACAGAATAAGTTCGGTTGCCGAAAGGTGTAATGCCCTCATTGGCATCTCGCGTTTAAGGTAAATCGATCAAAAGGGAAATTTTCTTCGAATGTGCGAAGCTGAAGCCACAATACGTCGGCTTCGACTATTGTCGCAAGTTGACTCTATTGAGATACCTCTTAAAAATTTACTCCTTCGTTTGTGAACTTTACCAAGACCACACTGTATGTATTAAGTTCAGAATAGTACATTGCCTCATATTATTGGTCTCCAAGAACTATTGCTATTCATATCGAATCATGCTAACAAGCCGCATGTACTTCCCAAATGTTCCCGAATCCAAATTTTGCCGAAAATAAAACCAAAGCCGAATCATTGGCCCAACACTAGCTGGTACATAAAGTTAGCAGAATCTTTCGTCGCCTTATATTTATTAGTCTCTATTAAGGCCCTTTGCGATGCGAATTGTTAATTAATTCCCGAGCTTTGCCTTAATTGAAGTAATTATGTAATTAAGGAGGATTTTGCGTTAATTCGCTATTGTAGATGTGGTGTTTTGAGTCTGGGAGATTAGTAAGTAGGATTAATAAATTGTGTAGTGGTTGCGTTGTCGGAAAACATATACATACTTTAATTAGCTTTGCTCAACAGCTCAGATAATTAGGTTAAACTTTATATTCTAATTAACAATTCTTTTTATTTAACTCCTACCAATATATAAAATACTAATCTTTCCCTCCGACTCCTCCCGTGGATGTAGTTAAATCCTTACTAAGGGGTTACACCCAAGGACGGGCAGCAGCATCCACATGAGTAATTAACATTCACTCCTCTACCAGTATAATTGCATAGTAGAATTGCTTAATAGCAATAAGTGTCAAGCAATAAGTGTAAAAACTTGACACTTATTGCTTAATAGCAATAAGTGTCAAGTTTTAGGATTCATGTAGGGGGTGTTTTAAGTTTTTTTTTATTTATTTTTTATGCTACTTGTAAAGCTGACAAGCTTACGGCCCACCAGATGGAAAGCAGTTACCGTAGCCTATGAAAGCCTGTAGCACCAAAGGCATCACACGCGCGCTGCCGACCCTTAGGGTGCGTCTAGTCTGAACTGAAAGCCCCTCCACCGCTTATACTTGGCACTAGGTTCGAAAACGGTCCTTGGTTACAGATTATGGAATACTAGTTGCGCCCCGCGGTTTTACCCGCGTGAATAATGATGAAAATTGATGATGATGATGAAAAGTAGCCTATGTGTTAATCCAGGGCGTAAAGCATCTCCATTCCAAATTTCACTCAAATCCATTCAGAAGTTTTTAAGTGAAAGAGTAACAAACATCCATACTCACAAACTTTCGCGTTTATAATATTAGTAGGATTTTATTTTGACGTAATGGAATAGTGAGGTCTGCCAGCCTAGACAAACGGTAGATATTCGCTTCGAAGCGATTCTATTTCTACCGTCGTAATACAATACAAAAGATCACGTGTTTCGATATCTTACGTCAATCACATACATTTTGGACTTTTCTACTAGCGTCATTGCTATTAGAATGTTAGGTACTTTGTCTAAGGCCTCTGTGGAGGCCCAATCTGCATGAGTAAACTTCTTGGCTGATAATTATGATGATGATTGTGTATGAAGTCAGTGGATGGAGGCGGCTCTCTTATCACCTTATTTCGAGACAACGACACAATGGAAATAACCTATGTCGGATTGGCCGCTCTTTAATATCCAAAAGGCCGAATTCCCTTTCGGTGATTCTTTTGACAACACTTTTAAAAGAGCTGTTGGCCTTTCAACTAATCCTACAAATAACATATTTAAATTAGCTGGTATAATCCCAACTGAATGGGCCCAACATTTGATACTCCGTAAAACCTTTGGTTTCAATGTCAGTTTCGTATAACACCAAGGTTATATAAACTCGGTCTGAATACTATTTTGTGATCCATATGGTTGATTATTGTTTGGCATGAGTGGAAATATAAGTTTGTTTTCGTCGTTTCTTCTACCGACAGACCAATTTATTCTGGAACTTGCTGTGAATCTTATAATATAGTTAATAAGGTCAGTAATTGTACAATAACAAGCGTAAAACTAAATTTGTTTTAATCTGCCGCCACTCGAGACCGAATTGTATAGTTTTCAATTGAAATCGAAGTGAATTGTTTGTGTAATTGAACGTAATCTGTTTGCGCAAGCCGCCATTTCATTGTTGTAAACAAAATGGCGGACTGTATTGGCGCGAAAATGAGACACTTTCAATGGTGGATTTAGAGCTAAATAGTGATTTGTGTAAATGGGTGAATGAATACAGATGTTTTGTTAAATTGTTGAAATTGTCTCATTACCTACTTATCTAGATTTTTTGGAAATTTACGCTTACTTATGTTCCTTGAAGCTGTTTTAGGGTTCCATACTGGAAAACATTGGATCCTTTACAGGATCACTTTGTTGTTCGTCTGTCTGTCTGTCAAGACCCTTTTTACAAGAGTTAATTTTTTTTTATTTTTTTTTTATTTTTAAAGTTTTGGGAAAACTTACAGCTTTACCATTAACCACACTTACATTATTAACCACACTTAATGGGTTCGAGTCCCGCTGGAAAGAATATTTTGAGTCACATTTAAGCTTATTTAAGGTGGATCGTCTCGCATGTGGCGCGAAGTTTAAATTTTATTATGTTTTTTGCTCGTCACAGCTCATCAACACTTCTGGAGAAAGCGACAACAGGTTATCCAAAAACTAGGAGACCCAACAAATAATAGGTATGTTTTAATTGATAGTAGGTATGTTATAATTATCATTAGTTAAGCTACGAATATCTCTAGACCAAAAAACACTGTAAAAATCATTAAAGAGTATTCGTAGCTAATCTAATTATCTTTATGAGATACTATAAACTGAAATATGTGTGTTACATCTCCTAATTTTTGCAAAATTAGTTTTCACTATCACAAGAAGTGTTGATTTATTTATTTAATTAATTAATTAGAACTTAATACTTACTAAAATTAACTTTTTTTTACTTTATTCATATTCATATTCATATTCATTTATTTATTGCTCTTATGCAGTAAGTACATTAATATTAGTAAGTATTGGTCTTGTTATACTAGGTTAGTTAAGTACTTACACATAAACCCCGTTAGGGCGCTGCAATTTTATTAGATAAGATTAAATTATTATATTATTAAATTAAATTGTATGCATGCATGACTATTTATTCTTAATTAAACAAACAAAGCGGGTCAATAAACAAATGTCAAAACAATGGCAATTTTATGTCAATACAATTTACAAATAAAAATGTCAAAAATCAATGTTATTTTAACTTTGATGAGCTGTGACGAACAAAAAACACAATAAAATTTGAATTTCGCGCCGCATGCGAGACGATCCACCTTAAGATATTTACTGTAGGAAAATAAAGTTTAGGTACCATTATTTTAGGTACCTAAATATAAAATAATATGTAAATGTAATTTCATAATTAAAATTATGAACGTAATTTTTTTTCAATGGATTATTATTTCTGCAACAAAAATCTAATTCACAAGCGGAAATATCAAGTTTGGAGTTCCGCCGGCGTTTCTCGTAATCCACACCGACATGATATGTAAGGAACCCACTATTAGCCATTCATTTTACTCCTTTGTACTGCACCAGCATTTCTTGACCCCTGAGCTCTGAACAAAGCCTTCAATACGCTTCGCTTATCAGAGATCAATAAAGACTGGTATAAAAACAAGTAATTGAATTACCTACCCCGGTCCTGTTTCCTGTTTTTTTCTTTTTAAAACAGGATGAAGCTGTCAAATTTTAATCAAATTACTCTTCACAATGGTTATGATTAGGTTTTTTTGAAATGCTTTGTATTGATTGAACCATAATGCTCTTTGTAAGAGGCAGTCGGTTAATAGACTAATTGTAGGTTATTGGGTAAAATTATATAGCAGAGGTTTTTATACATTGCAAGTTAAGTATATTATGCAATTAGTGAATAAAGGACGGATTTAAAGCGAGGGCCAAGATGAATCAAAAGCGTAGCGAGTGATTCAAGTGTTAGAATCCTGAGCGACGCGAGTAATTCATGGGCCTCGGTGTAAATCCGTTTTATTCAAGAGTTGTATACTATATTTAATTTTTATACCATGACTATAAGAAAAATAAAGATTTAAGCGAAAATAGACATTTAATGAAGAAAAAAGGAAGGTTAAATTAGTTAAATGTCGACCAATCAAATCTCGAGGAGTTATTTGCACAAGGAGTTTGTATGTCGAGTATTTCTTTGCACAAGGATGTTGTATTTATAGCATTGAGATGGAGGTCGAATAGGTATACATTTCCATTTACTTTTATTTCTGACACTATGTTAATTAGCAAAAAATAATCCTTATGATGAAGCCTTTCAATCGGTATGATAAAGCTACAGGCTGATTATTTTTCTGGTTGAACGGTTTCGATTCCCGGTTCAACCATGTAATTATTTAAATATCTATGAATGCAGTTTAAATTGGTTTTTAAATTCAAATAATGTCTTCTTTAAGTAAAATGTTCCATCTACAATATTCAAGGTACTTTCCCTCCATGTGGCATATCCGTGGGATGCCCTGTATATATATATTGGTGTGTTCTAAATTCAAACACCAAAATACTGCTTTTTATTCACTGTTTTCAGTGAATAAAATAAGCTTTTTATAGGGGGAATGGTATAAAAGTATTTTTTGAACACACACAGCTTGGTAAAAGAAGGATTATGATTTCAGTAGTATATGTTTGAGAGTGCGTCTAGTCTAAAACTCAACGCTTTTAATTGGCACTTGACATAAACTTTTGAAAACGGTCCATGTGGTTACGGATTATGACGTAATAGTATTATATAATACTATAGCTGTTACCCGCGACTTCGTTCGCATTTTCATTTATATAAAAGCTAGAGCGTTTCGTATAAAGTTAGTGAGTTATCTTTCGAAAAAAATCAACAAGTATTAGAAGATACGAACCTACGTACCTTGTAAACTATAAATCGTTGATTTGCCTTCTTCTAAACCATTTTGATGCATTTGTATAGTCAGGTTTTCAATTTTAAACTTTTTAGGGATTCGTACCTCAAAAGGTATAACTAACAGAAATATTATAGGAACACTCTTATATCTTTTTGTCACTGCATATTTTATCAAAGTTTAATATACAAAAAAAGTTGAATTTTGTTATGCAGAGTTAGATGAACCAATCTCGGACAAAAAAAATGAACAGTAGATAAACGAAGTCTGATTTTGAGGGTTAATATAAAAGGGGGTGAATGTAGAAAATTAAAAAAAAATGCCGATTTCGTCTCGTGATAAACGTTGGTGAAGTGGTTATGCCTATACTTGTACGGAACCTTATCCACGCGAGTTGAACTCGCACTTGACTAGTTATTTTAAATTGTTTAGAAATAATCCACCTATACCCATTCCAAGATGAATTCCGTATCTCCGCAATTTCAAGACGTATTTACCCAAAAATTACATTAGAGTAATATCGAGCGGAACTGAGAACGGGGGTATAAAAAGAAAGCCTGCAAATGATGTGATCAGATAAATACAATTTCCCGGTTGTGTGGCAAATTGCCGACACGCCGCCCGTTCCCACGATTGGCAGGGTATATCTTATGATGTTGTGTTTTATATTCCAATCTTAGGGACCTATACACATATAGAAAAGATGACTGAAAACTCCATTAGGTATCCGTTGTCAGATCATACTCTTATATAGCGATTCAGTTCAAAAACTATTCAGTACAAAATATCAGTTCCGTGATGTCCACAGCTATAATAAAGGTACAGTAACAGAAGTTCAATAGGCTTCTGCAATTAAAGTTATTCAATGATGACGGATGGCAACGACGGTCCGTGATGTCCACAGCTATAATAAAGGCACAGTAGCCGAAGTTATACAGACTTTTGCGATTAAAGTTATTCAATGATGACGGATGGCAACGACGGTCCGTGATGTCCACAGCTATAATAAAGGCACAGTAGCCGAAGTTATACAGACTTTTGCGATTAAAGTTATTCAATGATGACGGATGGCAACGACGGTCCGTGATGTCCACAGCTATAATAAAGGCACAGTAGCCGAAGTTATACAGACTTTTGCGATTAAAGTTATTCAATGATGACGGATGGCAACGACGGTCCGTGATGTTCACAGCTATAATAAAGACACAGTAGCAGAAGGTATATGGGCTTCTGCGATTAGAGTTATTCAATGATGACGGATGGCAACGACAGTTCCGTGATGTCCGCAGTTATAATAAAGGCACAGTAGCAGAAGGTATATGGACATCTGCGATTAAAGTTATTCAATGATGACGGATGGCAACGACGAACCGATATTTTGTACTGAATAGTTTTTGAACTGAATCGCTATGAGAACTCATAAGTTTGTTCGATTGATCTGACCACGGCCACTGTTCAGAGTCCTTGGTTAGCCTGATTAAATTGCAGTGTCTGTAGTTAGACTGGTGGACGTGGTCAGATGGGGTTTATTTAGTACATACTTTAGTACATACCTAATAATATAATACATTTAAATATGTTAGAGAACTATGTGTCAAACTTGGTTTTTTAAATTATATACTGAGACAGTACTTAGTTATATTACATTATAAACATCGCAGGAAGTCGGTGGATGGAGGTGGCCGAAGAACTTTCGTCCTGGCGTTCTAGGGGTAGGTTCTAGGTAGGTAGGATGATGATTGAGAACCTAATGATAACGATTACAAAGATCGTCAACGATTAACAAAATGTCAGTATCATGCCGCAACTATTGAGGCACGACCAGTGAAAAACCCTAATATATTAACTGGACCAATTTTATTTTATTTTAAAACCATTATTTGGAAAATACTGAGATAACTTAGTAAGTCATTCTGGGTAAAATTGGACCAGCGGTACAACATTGGACCACACCCAAAACTCTACCTCAGACTCTCTTACTCTTTTTATCAGTTACCGAACTTGCGTCAGTAATAGGCATGTATCCGAACAGGAAATATAGGATCCATAGACAATAAAAAAACTGAATTTGACAGGCAAACAAAGTGTTTTGGGTGTGTACCGCTGGTCCAATTTTACCCAGAATGACGTATTCAATATATTATATTTGTTTTTGGTCTGGGTGTTATGGTACCATGGTACTCGTAGTTCCTGATACCCACGACACAAGGAATCCTAGCATGGGATCATGACGTAATATGTGACTGTTAGCAATTATCTATGGCACAAAAAATTATGTTTAATAAAAATTGTTCGTTGAATTTTCAACTCGTAATAGCAAAGCAAACGAGTTAACAGCGTATAGCTATTGGGTTAGCGCATCGAGTTAGTGTGCAATTATTAACTATTATAACTTAATCCTGTGCTGGGCGGAATTATTTTGCAGAGCTATAGAGATACTAGAAGCGCGCATTTTTGTTAAAATTAATAGTCGTTTCCGTTAACAAATGCGCGTTAGCCAAATTGCTCATAAATAAATAAATAAATGCTGGACATTTCACACGACATTATCTAGCCCCAAGCTAAGCAGAGCTTGTGTTATGGGTACTGGATAACTGATATACTTAATACAATACATTACATTGATCGTATTTTTTTTATTATCCATAGAAAAATACCCAGAACACCCTGAACAAATATCTGCAGATCTTTGTTTTTGTGAGGTTTTGTCCAGTAGTAGACGTAAACAGGCTGGCGATAGTAATGACGGATAGGCATGCCAATCCTGGGTGGTTATTCGCCATGACCTAAGAGATTCCTTGCCAATAACGTGTGACGTCATAACGTATTCTACACGCAAAAGTGGTTCCTAAATACGTTATTTTGACAATTCGTAACCGCCTCGTCGCGTTTATGAAATCTGACATTGGCATACAGAATACGATTTATCGATGATTCCACGCAGATATTGTAAGGAGCCCGCGTTATGTTACGTTTGGTCCTAGCGAATAAGGGGGCAGATGGAAATAATACTCTTTATGGTCAACTCTTTGGATTGGATTTAGATGATAATTATTATGAAGCTACAACACCAAACTATATCCCTCGATTTTTTTATCATCAGTTTTCTGTATTGCCTCCCACTATGGAAGCAAATTTAATGACGTATTCACGTCAAAAGGAATTGTGCACTTCACCCCAGTGTAAGTGTCAATTAAAGAAAAGCATTTTCTAAAGGCCAAAGCACACCGGATGCATATGCAGCACGTAACGTAGACACGCGCGCCCCTACGTATATACACGCTTGCGTGCACGTCACGCAAGCTATGTGCCATGTCTCATACAGTTGCATACGTTACAACGTCATGGTACGTCGACGTGCACGTTTACGTCGACGCGTACGCAGCCAATGTGCTGTGGCCTTAAAAGAGGTGTGCAGTCGTAATGCGGTCGATTCTATTCGTTCTATTTTTAAATTTGAGTTATATGTTGTCACTTCCAGTGAGTTTTTATCATGTTGGCTGCAAAACGCGTGAGCTCGTGTATAATTCAGTTACATGTCTCAGCTAACACGTTAAACTTGCGCCCTCTAGACTTTACTATACCTACGTGTTGTCTTCAAACTAAATTTATATTCGGTTTTAGGAAGTAAGCGAGGCTAAAGTAAGCCATTTTTAAAACAGGATCAGATAAAATAAGAAGATATTTATTCATAGAAATTGAGGGTAAGATTATTGAATTTGACAAATAAAACAAACATCCGCCCCGGGCTTTCCTTGGCCGGGATGAAAAGTAGTTTGTGTTAATCCGAATCGTTACCTTTCTCTTTTTTTTAACCGACTTCACAAAAAAGGAGGAGTTTCTCAATTCGGTTGTATTTTTTTTTATTTTTTTTTTATGTTTGTTTCCTCATAATCTCCGTCGTTTAAGAACCGATTTGAAAATTTCTTTTTTTATTTGAATAGATATACTTCCAGATTGGTCCCATTCCAATTGCTGGATTGGTTCAGAATCCAGTTCTGATGATGGGATCCATGAGGAATTGAAGGAACTCTTCAAATATTGTAGCTATACATATGGCGATTTTGATATTTTCAGCAACAAACCAAGCATTTGCATTCAGAAAGTATCATAATACTTTCATCATTTTTTTTCATCCAAAATTATTTAGTCGAATACAATGGCGGAAGTCGGTTTTTTAAATGAAAAGTTATTTAGCTTGTAATATATTATTACAAGCTAAAAAAAATAATAATGATGATACAGTAGGATCATGTTGTAATGCCTACACTGTATCTGTGCTACTAATAAACGCGGAATATCCTTGGAATAGTTACACCGTGTTGGAGGGATCCCAACAAGTAACACCCAAACGAGTAACCACAGTTACTCGTTGGGTTTTTTTTTCCATTGAGTAACACCACAGAATAAATATTAGTACAAGTAAAATGATATGTCTCTGTTTGTCTTTTGACTACTGCATTTATTTACAGCACAATATGCATGCGACGTCATATATGCGCGGGAAACTTATTGTGCAAGCGCTCAGGCGTGCGCCCGACAACCGACTGTCACTTGTTCTCTTTGGGAAACGGCTTGGATGTAGGTAAATAACGCGCGACCTTGAGCGAGTGGTGGTGGCCTGGTAACACTATGCCCTGGGTGTTACTCGTGCATGCGCTAACGCCGCATGCGCGCGAGCGCGGAGCGCATGCGCTATATATGCTATATATATATATATATATATATATATGCGCATGCGCTAACGCCGCATGCGCGCGAGCGCGGAACGAGCGACAAAGAAGCACAATAACGACGTTGACACGTTGAACTATCGTCAGTAAACCGACTTTACAGACAACCGTTTTTTTTTTTGATAATTTTAGCTTAAGTAGATGGAGACTCTCTTTATTCATTCCAATTTGTTATAACCATCCTACTCTAATGGTAGTCACCGTGAATTAAAATTAGACTAAATTGTTATTTATGAGGGAGCAGAATATCAACTTATTGACAATTCACAATTCAGTCTCGATTAGGTTTTAACTTTCAGTGTAGTTTTGAAATAATTAAGAGAATTGGGCCTCTGTTTTAGATTAGACGCATTCTAACATGGTATAAGTTTTGGTGAGATATCGCAGCTGCGTACATTAACGCAATAGGGCGACCATAATCCCGTAAAACGTGGAACATTACTCGGTCATGGATCTAACCGATTAGGTACGTTTATGATCGTTTAGGAAACACTTGTATATTCTTGATCGTTTAAGAGACCATTGTGTTATTTAGCAAGGGGGAAAAGTAACATAATAAACCTACAAGTTTTATGGACATTTCAAGAATTTAGACCCCAAGCCACACATGGCTTCACTTGGAGCTACGCTGCGTGCTAGGTGACATTGCCTAGCAAACGCATAATTTTTCTTTATGATCACATTGATGCTTGAAAATTTTTTATTCGAGATTTTTCTATCCAAATTTTTTATTCGAAATTTTTCACTCAGTATTTTTCATTCGAGTATAACTTTTTTCCGCAACAATACGGAGACCAAAGTCTGAGTTTTAACAAGCAATTTATACGGACGTATGGTGTAGTGCTCTGTGAATATCGTAAAAGGTGACTGAGGAATTACGCTAGGAGATATAAAGCAGCATCCACCTGAGTACTTTAAACCAAACTGCAATCGCCAATCCGCCTGCCAAGCGGGGTGATTATGGCAAATCCCCTCATTTCACAATGGGTTCGGTCGCTATGCATGCTATGGGGGAAGCTTCGTCCAACAGTGGATGTCTACTGGCTTATAATGATGGTGTATAGTGTTACGCGGATGTTTTGTATGGAAAATGAGGTTCACAGGGTGTACGCTAGGGGCGTTTATCGGTGTTGTCATACTAAATCCGTGTTACACTACACTACTCCACTATACGTCCGTGTCAATTGTTTGCCAAAAAACTAACCCTCTTATCTAAAATAATTGTTTAAACCTATTTTAGTTAAAATAGCTTTTATTTTGTTCTCTCTGTTGTAAATTGACATACGTCAAAACGAGACAATAGTTATTTGTTATACAAGAGTGCAAAGTTGCTTTTTAACCGCGTGCTCAGTTTTGATGACCGAGCAAGCGAAGGATGCTAAAATTTAATCACGAGCGTAGCGAGTGATTTAATAATTAGAATCCTGAGCGTTAGCGAGGGAATCAAAAGAGCACGAGGTGAAAAATCTTTGCACTCGAGTGCAACATGTAACTTTTCATCCCACCTCAGCGAGGAAATTACTTAATGCAAAAAAATAAACACTTACAATCACATGATACTTTTGCGCATTTTCAACAGTTTCAGCCAATTCTGATGGCTTCAAATAAATTTCTTCGTCGCTAGAATCACTCATTTTAGGGTTTTCAATTGTTTTCAAGTTTCTTGTTTTTAACCTAAGGTTTTACAATATGACGTGAAAGAAAATGGCGCGCGTAAAGCAAATTAAATAAAAAGTAATACACCAAGAAGGTTCCGAGTCTGAGTTTTAACAAATTAAAAAATGTTGTATGATAAATTCGGCAACATGGAGGTAGAAGTAAATAGGTTAAATGATGTTTTGAATTCACAAACTTAGTGCACACGATGTTCTAAATTCAATTTTACTTTATCCTCTAGCGGATAAAAACGGCTTTTGCACTCAGATATCGAATAGCAAAAATACTCTTTCCGAGATGGTGGGATAAAAAGGTATTTTAACTAAAATAGGTTTAAAAAATTATTATGAATAAGGGGGTAAGACTCTACTTCTTTATTCCCAAGCATAAACATCTGCCGTTATTGAGATGCTGGCAAGATGATCATAAATGTCCAATATTATCAAATTACAAAGATTCCAAGCCACCGCAATGTCGTTAGCCAACATTTAACATCGACTATCGTCTCGATACCGTTAGATATTCTTACCCCACAGGTATTGGTTTGGTGCATAGAAACTATCTACCTAATCTATTTCGGGGCCAGAAGGTAATGGGGTCTTATGAACCTATAAAACAACTTGGGGCTTATTACAAAAATGACAACTTTTAACATCAAAATATTTTTTCGCAACACATTATTAAGATCACTTTCTTCAACGTCAGTCCCTTTCAAGATTGTAATCATCCAATCTTAAAATACTCGCTTCTAATTACCGTTCAGTAATACCCTGTAATTTCCCCAACTAATTCTCTCGCCTTGTAATTTCCTCGGTAGCAAGAAAGGGTTAAATTGCAGCTATTAGTGTTTTTGTTCTGTCATGGAATAATGGTCTGGTGTAAAGTAAACTGCCGTGCAATGAAATAGGGGTTACTTAGGAAAACCACAATACCTCCCAAACTATGCAAGATATCGAATTGAAATAAAAACCATATTAAAAATATATTTCATACGGCATTAAATACAATAATTATTATAAAAAATATGTACTTAACATATATATTAAATAATAAATAAATAAACAAAAACCGGTCAAGTGCGAGTCGGACTCGCGCACGAAGTTTACCATTAATGAATAATAAATAAATATTCTGTTTTTTATTATTTGTTGTTAAAGCGGCAACAGAAATACATCATCTGTAAAAATGTCAACTGTCTAACTATCACGGTTCATGAGATACAGCCTGGTGACAGACAGACGGATGGACGGACGGACGGACAGCGGAGCCTTAAAGTAATAAGGTCCGTTTTACCCTTTGGGTACGGAACCCTAAAAATGAGTTTGGGAGATATTGTAGCTTTTCTAAGTTACCCTATTTTATTGCACGACAGTTTATTATATTTGTTTTTTATTTAAAAGGACGCACAGTACACTAAAAAAAACTGTTTTTATGTAAGATTTTATTCTCCTGGCTGTTTTGCTAATTAGTAAAGTGCCTTGTTAAAGAGTTAGTCCGGGGGCGTGAAACTTTTCATCTCTGTCTCTGGATGATGGGTGCAGTGGGATTCAAAGTAGGGAGCGTCCTAGGTGGATTCGTGACCTAAGAGGTATTGCAAATGTTACTGCTAAAAGCTGAAATCACCGCTTCACATCAGGTAGGCCAAATGCTAGTTGCTTCATTAAATAAAAAAAAACCTGTTAACGATTTTCTGTAATCTATTTTTTACCACCGACTTAAAAGAACCATTTTTTTTTCTTTTTTAACCGACTTCCCAAAAAAGGTGGAGGTTCTCAATTCGGTCGTATTTTTTTTTTTATATTTGTTACCTCATATCTCCGGCGTTTATGAACCGATTTGGAAAATTCTTTTTTTATTTGAATAGATATACTTCCAGGTTGGTTCAAAATCCAGTTCTGATGATGGAATCCATGAGGAATTGAGGGAACTCCTTAAATATTGTAGGCATATATATGGCGATTTTGATATTTTCAGCAACAAACCAAGCATTTGCATTCAAAAACTATCATAATCCTTTCACCACTATGGTTCTTTCATCATTTTTTTTTTCATCCAAATATTTAGTCGAACACAATGGCGGAAGTCGGTTTTTTAAATGAAAAGTGATCATATGTATGTTTGTTGCCTTATGGCTACGGAACGGGTGCTTTGATTTCAATGCGTTTTTTTGTAAAAATTATATGTCTTCAGCAATGGTTACGTGTAGACACAAGTTGTTCATAATCTAAACATCATCAGCCAAAAGACATCAACTGACCCCCCTTAGAAAGTAACGACCCCTCGTTACTTTCTAAGGGGGGTCAGTTGAGTGATGGGTTGCCATCACGCTTGGCAGTTGGATTGATGATCGCAGTATTTCTGTTGAGTACTCAGGTGGATGCTGCTGCCCATTCCCTGTAACCCCTTAGTCGGCTTGTGCGAGATCAACAGCAGGAGACGGAGAAGTCTATTCTTAGGCTGGACACAACACGGCATATTATAATGTAGTAATTGTTATAGTTTCCTACAAAACAAAAAAATACAAATGCAAATGTTTTATTTAGTAATAAAAGATATTTTCATCCCATCTATTTGAAAAGGACGACTTGGTTCGCCTTTAAATGCACCCAAAGGTGGTCTTTTCTATAAGAAACTTCTATAAATGCGCCGAAATTATCTTTGCCCCGCACTTTTTGAATTTGGAACATCTCAGTGTTCAGCGCCGCAATTATCTCTGCCGCGCACTTTTTGAATTTGGAACATCTTAGTGTTCAGTGCCAAAGAAATCGAACGCAAATATTGTTTGAATAAATACTGGCTGGGATGACGACCAATAGTCGCGCCGCAGGCTGAATTAAAAAAAACGCGCGAACGCGCGTTCTCGTTGTTCGCGCGTTTTTTTTTATTCACGTCCGCGTTTTCGTCAATTTTCACGGACTGTTAGAAATTCATTGTTTTGTTTTGAAATAAAATATGAGGCGCCTTTTATTTTCTCATAGTGGGTGATGAAAAGTAGATTGTATCACTCGGGTGCAAAATATATTTTTGCTCGGGCGACGTACTTTGAAGAAAATCCCTCGTGCCGCTCGGGATTCTGCTCTAGAATCGCTCACTTCGCTCTGGATTTAAAAAAGCGCCCTCGCCGTAAAAATATTATTTTGCTCCCTTATGATACATTTACTATTAATATTAACTAGTTGTTGAAAACACCTTTTAAGTATTTAGGAAATATATGTGTTAGGCGTTTTCGCTCTACCGCATCTTTAGGTAAATATAAAACAAACCGTCTGTGTTATTAAAACATTATCAAATAGCGACTCGTATTCAAAATCCTGTACGTATTCACTATTCACCCTTAGCAATTACAGTTTTTCAACACCATAACATAACAATATCATGGCGTTAAACAAACACTAAAACTCATTTTCAACCACCTTTTCACACTAAAAAACTTTCCAACCAATGAATAGGAAACTCAACCTTTATTTTGTTTTAGTAAAGTAGAATTTGCAATGTCAAGTGTCGGAAAAAAAGTTTCCATCAACATTCTCGTAAAAGTCAACTGTGTTTCAGTGAGAATAAGGTTCAATCTGGTGTATAGTGATGAGGGGCGATCTAGTCGGTACGTTGGGCACAAAAACGTTTATTAGCACATTTTGGACGCAAGTCGAGCGTGTCAGAGATAAGTGACAACCTATTGAGATGTTTGGGGTGACTATAATGTTGTCGTTTTGCAATAAAAATACAAAATTTTGTTAGTAGTAGAACTTCTTGTGAAAAAGTTCGTCCGGGGAAGTACTACCACCGTACCTAATTCTGCCGCCAAGCAGTAGTGTTCGCATTGCTGTGTTTCGGTTTGAAGGGTACGGGTGCCGGTGAAATTACAGGCACATGAGACTTTTCATCATTATGTCTCAGGGTCGACAGCGCGCGTGTGATGCCTCTTGTGTTACAGGCGTTCATAGGCTACGGTAACTGCTTTCCATCAGGTGGGCCGTAAGCTTGTCTGCTTGCCAAGTAGCATAAAAAAATAAATAAAAACAAATATATAATTTTATTTATATCTCCTTTCTCTCTTGCTATGGCTCTAAAAAGAGCCTTTGAAGCCTTTGTTTGAATGTATTAATTGTAATTGAAATTCTTCATAAAGCATATAACAGTTACGAAAATGCTACGAGTTCGTAGCGATAGCGTAGCACTTCGTAGCACTTCACCAGTGACAAATCTACCAAATAACTGATATCCAGAGAGTCCGTGCGGGAAGAGATAGGCAAGGTCAATCAAGGCGTGGAAATGCTCAATTATTTATTTTGTATTGTAAGCAACACTGTCTCGTTATTATAGTTCAACTACAAAATCTTGATTCTTGTAATAAAAGTTACTAATAAAATGATATTTCTAGATCGCTGGGTTAATACGCAATTTTTTTTTTTTTTAGTAATTGCTTATCTCTGCCTATCATAATGAATAACATCGTAGGCCACGTCCACCTTAAACTCTAACAAATGATAATTTCTTAAAAACACAGTCAAATTTGTAAGGATTGTAGATTTGTAAGGTTTGTCTCATAAATTTCACTTATCATGGTCACCCTGTCTCACTCCCATATTGCGCCCAGCGTACCGAATTCGATTACCATCGCTTATCCATTGTTGTCTATTTGTTTCTAATGCACTCGAAACGCATTTACCGCCAAACAAAACGGTCCTTCCTCCCCTCACTATTACTTCCATACTATATTTCAAGTTATTTTGGATGATAACACCTACCAAGGTATCAAGACCCACAATTCTAAATTAATTTAAACATGGAAGAGCTCAGTTAAAGCTGGACTTTTAAACTTTTAGATAGGTCAATTCACAATAGATCTCTGAATCAAAAGTGATTGTTTATTTGAACAGTTCAATTTAAAATGGTCTATTGTTATAGAAAATAGAAGTGTTTATGTGTGACTGGTTTTACAAGGAATTAATTGTATCGTTAAGAGTTAGATCATAGATAGTTGCGTTTTAATGGATTTTTGCGAGTAATGGGGCGATAAAGATCTTCATAGGATGATGGGAATGTGACAAATTGACAGATGGATCTTGTAAAGGTAGCTCTACTTCAAGGCGATATGTTTAAATTTGGAGTCGCTGCGTTACATACTCACTCAGTAACAGTTTAGGTTACAAACTTGATGTTATACTGATTACTTGAGGATGTAATCTAAATAAACCAAAAACAGAACCACGATTGGTGAAACTTTTCTTGATAGATTTATTTTTTGAAATTTGTGCTCCTAAAACCCAATTTACGCCATCCTACTAATCTAGAAAATACAAGCCGTTAATTTTTATACTATTCTGTAGCTAATCACTGTATAATAAATAGAAAAAAAATATTTTAGTACTTTTTAAGCAAAACGCAGTTATATCATTCGTCGCTTACGCCAGTTACTTCTAAACGGCACAAATCTATACCTTACTGGTTACGCCCCTCGGTTTCACCCGCGTGAATAATGATGAAAATTGATGATGATGATGATGATGATGAAAAGTAGCCTTTGTGTTAATCCAGGGCGTAAAGTATCTCCATTCCAAATTTCACTCAAATCCATTCAGTAGTTTTTACGTGACTCTCAAACTTTCGCGTTTATTATATTAGTAGGATAGGATTCTCTTCTCGGTGTCAAGTGTGTAATCGCGCTATCATTTTCTTGCAGTTCTGCTAGCTCCAGCCACTCGAGATTTTAAATATTTTGATATCGTCACTATTATGTAATAAAAAACATCATTTATGTCCACCTATGGCTGACCTTGCAGACGGTCAGACGAGATGGCAACATACTATTGATAGCCAGCTACAAAACAGCATTGTTGCAAAAGAGTGTAGTCTTTATAGCATTACAAATAAAACACCGAACTCTTCTCTCTCCACTCGGGTCTATTAGCAGCATTGCGAGAACATTCGGTCATGGTAGTTTGTGTGATGGACTTTATAAGGTCTGAACACCGTGTGGGAGGGCGACCCTGTGGCCTCTTACCCTCCATCCTGGATTATAACACACCAAACAATTATAAAATCCGAAAAGAGAATTTATTTTCAACTATATATAATATAGTAGCTAACCCATTCGCGACTTCGTCCGCGTGGAAGAAGATAATGCGGCCGCAGTGAAATTAACAAACCCCTACGAACTCCTACAACCTCCTTTAACCCTGTTTTTCGATTTGGGGGTCACATTTTAACCTTGGGGTCCTGAAAATATTGAAATCTCAACAACCACACCGAGAAACAACCTTTGAAATGACACCACACTTGATTTGTTCAATTTAGGGGTCCGAACTTTCCAAATTCCTTTCTTAGTACACCCCTACGCTCTAAAAGTAATACACCCTCCAAATTTCAAGTAGCTACGACCAACAGTTTAAGCTGTGCGTTGTCACTCGGTCAGTCAGTCAGTATTCTGCCTTTTATTTATTAGATTATATTATAGTCTGAACTACACTTCTGACACTTTCCACAGTATTAAGTTCAAATGAACAGCGTGTATGTGTGATTGAGTCTCCCAACCGTCGCGTCTAGGACGGAAGCCGGTAATTTAGTTAACTGCTGCCGGGATCGCGACACCTCGCTGAACTACGGACTATGATACATTTTGCTATCAGGTATGAGAATTTGTGTTTTAGGAGCAATATTTTACACACGTAGAAGTCTTATAGAGATGGCGTACGTTACTGTATATAGCAGCAATTAATACTGTTTAATAATTGGGCTATTCCCGATAGTAGAACTACCGAAAATTTGCTTCCCAATAGACTTACGAGTAGGACTAGTAGGAATTCACTTCCCAGTAGACTTACTAGTAAGGCTAGTGGAAGTTTGCAGTAGATTGAATGGTAAGATTACTGGGAATTATTTTCCTAGTAGTCTTACTGGATTAAGAAAATTCTCGTTCACCTCCTCCTAGTCTTACAGAATAGTATTAATATTTAGAGCAAAATTTTAGACTAGTAACTAGAAACGTCTCTCTCTCTCTTGTTGTCTAGGTAGATTGTTTTTCCTACATTTTAAAGTCGTAAAGTCTATCTGGAAACATAATTTTCAGCAGTCTTACCAGTAAGTCTACTGCGAAGCAAAGTCCCAGTTATTCTACCAGTATTGTATTTGGTAAGACTACTGGGAATGGATCCAATTGTGGAGCGTGAAACGTAAATCGTATAATCCTCAATAGATATTAAAATAAATCAACTCTCCTTTTTTCCCGATGGACATTTCACGCCTTATTAACCGACTTCACAAAAAGGAGGACGTTCCCAATTTGGATGTTTTTTTTTTTTTGTTTGTTACCTCATATCTCCGTCGTTTACGAACCGATTTAGAAAATTATTTGAATAGATTATAGTTCCAGATTGGTCCCATTTTTTTCAGAATCCAGTTCTGATGATGGAATCCATGAGGAATTGAGGGAACTCCTCAAATATTGTAGGTATACATATGGCGATTTTGATATTTTCAGCAACAAACCAAGCATTTGCATTCAGGAAGTATCATAATCCTTTCACCACTATGGTTCTTTCATCATTTTTTTTAATCTAAATATTTAGTCGAATACAATGGCGGAAGTCAAGTTGAAATGAAAAGTTATTTTTATAATCATTGTAACTAATACAGTTTACATAATTCCTACTTGTCTCTATTGAGACATAGAAACAAATATGTCTGGTACATTTATGTACCTTTGCATTGATTACAATGTTCATGAAGGTGCAAAAATGTTGCAAACACCTGCTTTTTTGGCGTCTATTACTAACCGATCAACCACGCTGTCCACCTAGTTGGACGGTTAGTATATATATTTGATTTATACGTCAAAGTAATAACATTAATTTCATTTCACTTCAAATTCATTTAATTTTTCATATTACCCAGACTCATTGATTTCATAATGGATTTCATATGGTTTACGGAAATCCAAATGTCTAATTTCCAAACACTTTATATTTTTAAATCCATAAATACCAAAACCACGTAATCAAATTAGCTACCCTCATCCCTATTCCAATTTAAATAGAAACTATATTTCCAAACCCACAATCGTTTTGAAGCCATAAGAAAGCAATTATGAAACAACCAGTTAACACAGCCCTTTCAAATCTCAATTTTTAGTTCAGCTTGATCTGGGATAGGGATTCTTTTAAGCTGGTCGTTCTGAACAGCTGACATATGCCCGAGGCAAAGGGATTGAGTGGCATAAGCCCCTTGGTTCATTATTGGCCCTTTACCCTTTTCTAAAGGACCCTTCAATGTTTGCAAAGTGTTCACTTTGTATTAAAGTTTAGTTGATTCTATGAACTTTAATATAGGGTAAGATGGGCAAATTTTGGATCTTTTTGGGTTACTTAGGCCAAAGATGATGTTCATTATTTATGAAATAATAGATTAACCCTTTCATCACATTGGATGTTTTTCCGAACGGTCAAAGGTCATTTTCGGAGCAGAGTGAAGAAAATTACTCACTTTAAATTATGGCAATTAGGGATAGATTGTAGATGAAAATAAATTGTTATCATCATCATCATCACCAGTCTTGTTATGTCCACTGCTAGACGAGGCCTCCCCCATTGAATACAATGGGTTTGCTATAATCACCACGCTTGGCAGCCGGATTGGTGATTGCAGTTTGGTGTTGAGTACTCAGCCGGACGCTGCTGCCCATCCCCTGGTGTAATCCCTTAGTAAGGTTTTTGATACATCCACGGGAGGAGGAGGGGTATATTCTTAGGCAGGACACCACGGTGCGGCCAATCTTAATTTGTAACCTAAATCACTATAAGCATAGAATGTAGCCTTCTTGATATTGTTATTGAATCAAACTCTAACGTTTGTGAATCGGTGAGTCTGTGGTATTATGTGGTTGAGTATTTTCGTGGAGGTGTTTTTCGTGGTGTCGAGGGTTACGTCACGGTTACGTTACCATCTCGTTTCAACTGCTTGTTATTTTATCGGATATCATCAACAAAGAACGATCTTCGATACAGACCCTTAGAGTTTGTGACTGACAAAGCCGTTTGTTGATTGTTAAAACAAATCTTTCCTGAACTCTAACTTCCGGTAAATTCACTTTCAATGCCAACTCCTCTGTCGAATACATCTAATACGTGAAATTAGTTACATTTTCCAAACGCTTTCCCTAGCTTATGCGCTGTACTGATTTTGTTGATTTATAATATATTGGAATTTATGCTAGATGTGCCCTTAGTAATCCGTATGCTCTCTTGTTTCTTCACGTAATCCTAAAATAATTTAGATTATTCTTCAAACCTGAACTTTTACTTCCGATAAGTTTACTGTCATTGCCAAAACCTCTCTAGACACCACGTCAGGATAGTGATTTTTCAAGTTTCTTCACGTTACCCCAATATAGGTAATTCTTCTTACCTGAACTCTTAATTCCGGTAAATTATCTTTCATTTCCAACTGCTCCTGATATTAAATAATATCAGGATAATGTTCCTTTTAAAAAGATTTTTCTAGCTAGTGTACTTTACTGATTTTATTGATTTGTGATTTACAGGAAAAAGGATCTTTAGTAATCATTACGCTCGCTGATCCTAAAAGTATCAGAAAAGTCGTTCACGTAAGCCCAAAATAATTTAAGAAACCTTCTTACCTGAACTCTAACTTCCGGTAAATTCACTTTCATTGCCAATTCTTCCCTCGAATACACATCAGGATAGTGACTCTTTTCAAATGCTCTCTCAAGCTCATGTAGCTGATACGTAGTAAAGGTAGTCCTGTTTCTTCTATGTTTCTTCTTGTTATCAGCCGCGGAGCCAGGCCGGGGGGTGTCTTCGTCGCTACCGGGGGGTGATTTGTCATCGGGGGGTGTTCGCTGGCTGTAGCCGTCATTGCTGTTACAGGATCCTTCGCCTGCAAAATAAAAGAATATGTTATTTTATTCATTCTGAATGATAATGTTTTCTATGGAGGGTTCCCAACGAGTAACGCTGTTACTCGTTGGGAATTTTTCTGTGTCATGACCATGAGTGTAGCAGCTTCTTTTTCGTTCGCTATTGTATTGAGAAATACTCAATACTTACTTAAATACTTAGGACCTTATTCATAATCATTTTTTAAACCTATTAGTATTAGTTAAAATAGGTTTTGTCTTCTTCTCTCTGATGTAAAATGTCATACGTTAAAGCAAGACAAAACATATTTTAACTAATACTAATAGGTTTAAAAATGATTATGAATAAGAGGGTTAATAGATTACAAGTTTAGTTCTATGGCCAATTTTTCGTAGTCTGCAAGCTACAAATTACAAGCTTTAAATTTTTAAATTAAACGTGAATACGTCATTAAATATGTCTTAATAGTGGAAGGCAATCCAGAAAACTGATGATAAAAAAATCAGGGGATAAAGTTTGGTTTGGATGATAGATATGTGCTAGCTGCAGCTAGGTACATATCTATCATCTACATCCAAAGTTCAATTACACCACTCGATAGCTAAAAGACCAAATAATTCGTTACGATGAGTGAGGACTGTGACGCTTCGCGCGTGGCTATGTGCGGGAAGCGCCGCTATTTTGAGGTCGTTTAACATAATTTCGTATTCACGTAAAATACAGCCGTGTCCACGATACAGTTTCATCTCGATATTTTTATGTAAAAGCCAGGCATACCGACCCGCCTGCAGGTATGGTTACTGTCGACTAGTGACATCTGCAACACAAAGTGGAATTGCCTGATGCGTTTGTATAGAGAAATCATTTAAACTCGTGGCTTGTAAATTGGTATCGTTCGTGAAAAATGGCCCTAGGGTTCTCGGGTTCAAAAGTATATTTCAGGGTTCCATATAGGTATATAGCTAATTGTTAAAATCAAGACACATTTCACCATCTGTTCGACTGTCCGTGTATTTTAGGTTGACAATTATTCATATTAAATGCAAAATGTGTATGAAATTGTAAAACTAATTTTGAGGAGCTTATTTTTAAGCTTTTTCTAGTAAATTCTTTCTTTTTTTTATGCTACTTGGTGAGCAGACAAGCTTACGGCCCACCAGATGGAAAGCAGTTACCGTAGCCTATGAACGCCTGTAACACCAGAGGGATCACACACGCGCGCTGCCGACCCTGAGACATAAAGATGAAAAGTCTCATGTGCCTGTAATTTCTTTTTTTTTTTTATAATATAATGCGCCACACAACGGGCTATAAAGTGAGCTATGCTTGAAGTTTTACTACGTGATACAATCGAAAGCGAGGAGATCCTTAGAAGAACTAAGATTACTGACATAGCTTGCAGAAATAGCAAGTTGAATAAAGTCGGTGCGTGGAGGTGGCTCAAGACCATTTGTCATGGTATCTCCAGCAGTGGACTTCTACTGGATGCTGATGATATAATGCACAGAGAAACAAGCTACTGAAAAAAAGAACACAATTTATCTGTAAATTTTTATGTAAATCCAGTTGAAAAGATAGCTAAAAATAATTTAAACTCACTACAAAGGCTTCGCTGTTCAGAAAATACAATTTATCATTGCAATTTTCCTGTCACATTATTTAAACAAACATTTGTAAGTCCGATGCGATCGTGTAATAACAGCGTATAATTTGTATCATTAATCATTTTGTATCGTAAACCGTGTATAAATCGTATCAAGATTGCAAACCATACCATCCACTTCCTGGGGTGCGATTTTTGAATATCACTGAGAGACTTAATATCATCAGAAAGGCCGCAAATCACCGTTTTTCAGGAGCTGTACTGGAGGAAGCACTTGTATTGATATCATAGGTAAGTATAAGAATTTTAGTCATCAATAAGGTTCAGATATAAGTATCGGTATTTGGAAATGGTGGAAGAAACCCCTCTGGCCACGTGGTCCTACTGCCTTTGTCCTACCGATCGGACCACATGAACTTTTTTTCCTCCGAACTAATAGGAAAAAAAAGTTCATGTGGTCCGATCGGTAGGACGAAGCGGAATTACAAATCCTTATAATCCGATTGATTGAACTAATAGGAAAAAATGTTCATGTGGTCCGATCGGTAGGACAAAGGCAGTAGGACCGCGTGGCCAGAGGGGAAAAAACGGCAATTTTACTGACTTTTAGTCACTCGAGGAAATTTAAAAATCGCACCCTGGGGCCTATTTCTCGAAAGATACAAGTTGCTAAATACGAGTGAGAAGCTACGGTTGGTGTTTTACCTCCACAAAAAAACTGAGCAACAACGTTACCATAGCAACACATTCGTAATCTGTAGCTTGCGTTTCAAATCGGCGTACCTAATACGTAGAGGGCCTAAGTCGCGTTATGACTATACCCTGATTTTTTATTTCAGACAATTTTTGTAAACAAACAAATGTCAAGATATGCCACAGTGAGTATAAGGGCTTCTTTCACAATCTTCAAGTAAAGCCTCGAGTAGGCTAGTTGTCGGTTAAGGCCCCATGTAACTGTGCATACGAGTTTCACAAAGGCCGAGTAGCACTAACCAGGAAGTAAAGTAGCCTGTAACTTACTTTTTGCTTCATCTGCCGATTAGCCGGTCTAATTGACGAGTAAAGTCAAGTTTCGTCTGATTTTGTGTTGATAGTATCAAACTGAATATGATTTTTTTATATCTAAAAATGCAGTGAACAAAGTGCATAGTCTTATATAATAATATAGTCTTTTGGCTTTATCCATTATAGTTATCAATTTTACACGAATTGTATTGTGTACCACGAAACTTGCAAAAAATTATTATTCTAAGAAATTATTAAAATCTGACAACCGTGCCGTGTGACTGCTGAGATTTGTGGTTAATGACAGCGTCTATTGAACGGTTAGATTGAAAGATTTTTTAAATCATTCAGCTAACCACCGAGTTGCTAATCGGAACTCAATTTTCTTTTGTGAAAATGATAAAAATTAATCGACACTTTTACTTGCTGGTTAACGCAACTTAGGAAGTAACTAATCAACAGTTTACTTGAAGATCGTGAACGAGGCCCTAAGTGTCATGATTGTGTAGCATACGTGTAAATTCTCATACGACACACATACATGACACTTATACACACAGTGGCATATCTTGACATTTGTTTGTTTACAAAAATTGTCTGATATTCCAAATCAGGGTATAGTCATAGTGTGAATTAGACATTATAAATAAATCAATAAATAAGTCCTGGACAAATTCACACAACATTATCTAGCCCCAAGCTAAGCAGAACTTGTGTTTTGGGTACTAGATAACTGATATACTTAATACAATATAACATTACATACATAGATATTTTCTATTATACATAGAAAAATACCCAGAACAACCTGAACAAATACCTGCAGAATGTACAAATACTTGTTCCGAGGCGGGAATCGAACCCGCAACCAATTATATTAAATTATAGTAAGTTAGTTAGATCTATTGCGATATTGGTTAGAAGAGAGAAAGGTAAAGAGATTCATAGACATACTGAATTACAGTTCAACAGCTAAATAATAATAGGAACCCGATAAAACCGTTTCAAATCGAATTACCTAAAAAATGCATTTTATGACTTTTAAGCAAATTACTATTACTAACATAACATATCGATCATCACCTCACCCAACACAACGTAGTCATGATCCCATACAAGGATTGACAATTATTTCTTCAAACTCCATTAAACTTTGTACACATGATCAGTACACTGATAGCTAGAAACTTGGCGCGTAAGATTCTTAAAAAATAAAAAATAAAAAAATAAAAACTGACGATCCACGGGTCAAGATATTAGTGTGTGTACAAAATGTCATGGAGTTTAATGAAATAATTTAAACGCAAAGTTCGTTCGCGTACTTATAGGCGAAAGGACCCTAGCTTCTCTTTAAAAAACTATTTGACTATGTACTCTACTTTTCTAACAACGAAAGTACGTAACTACAAGTGCTGAGGCTAAAATATAATAAAACAGCGCCCTCTACGAGAAAGGGTAATTGTTTGCGGAAGCTCTACGTTTATCAACGCCATTATTTTGTCCGCACGGAGTGATTGATGGAGCCATTGGGCGTTAAGTATTGTACAGTATACTAATAGCTACTACTAAAGTCTAACAGATTAGCTATTAGTACATTTAAGTGGGAAAGGAGATGACGATGCATTTTCTCTGTTTTGAAGAACTTTAAATGAGATAAAGACGTCAGAATTGAACATTGAAAATTGCATTTAGCTATTATGTGAAATGAAAACTGTTTTGCAATAAAATGTTACACAACAACTCAACAACAGACAACAACAACAGATAACAACAACAATAACAGAAAACAATTGTTTGACACATTGTTTGTTAACAATAACAGATTATAAGTGTTTTTTTTGTGTTTTATGCCTTGATCTGGTCATTTACCTTTTACATAGTATTTAGTCATAATTATATAACAATAAAAAATGTTTTTTTTTGTTTTATTGTTTGCTTAAAATAAAACCTTTTCCTTGAAGCCGTAATTTAAATTATTTTTTGATCAATGATTTAATCCTTACTAATGTGTGTTTCTAAAAATGTTATACAATATATCGATTCACAAGGAATCAGGCCATTACCTGTCACTTGTCCCGATTAAGATATCACAATCCATACAAAACTGACAAAATATTACAACCATGACACACAAGATTGAGCGATCAGAAAATCAGAAGTCAAAACAAACATCCATCTCTTTCACTCCTATTCATCCAACGATACACAGAAAGAGACAGGTATGTCGCATTAAGATCTAAAGATTACACGACACAAAACAAATAAAAATGTTATGGATGCATTAAGACGTGATACGATCAGTTTTTTTAATAATTATTATTGATAATCTGGTAACACTCGCTCTATAATGGTTTGCTCGTTGTTTTTTCTATGTGGCAACCCTAATCATGTGTCAGATTTGGTATTAAGGCTCTTCAGCTTAATGAGTACAAAATGGTTTCTTTATTGAATTATTTTGGCGTTTGGAGTTCCATAGTCAATGAGAAAGCGATATTTTGATCTCTTTCATCACAATAATTATTTCCTAAAATCGACCCACTGTATAAAAATACGAATTCAGACATTAATCATTATATTATGAACTAGTTGCGCCCCGCGGTTTCACCCGCGTGAATAATGATGAAAATTGATGATGATGATGAAAAGTAGCCTATGTGTTAATCCAGGGCGTAAAGTATCTCCATTCCAAATTTCACTCAAATCCATTCAGAAGTTTTTACGTGAAAGAGTAACAAACATCCATACTCACAAACTTTCGCGTTTATAATATTAGTAGGATTCGTTTAAATTTCGTTTATTCTTGTAATCATTTATCTGAACAAAAACGAATGAAAAAAATGGAACAAGGTATTTTTCACTTCCCATACGAAAAAAACTTTTTCTTAGAACTACCAAATAATATTTAAATTCTTCACCTTTAACCACAAGTAGAAAATTGTTTTTTATGCTCTTATAAAAACAGTGCAGTAATATTGTGAGAAAATCAATTACACCCCGGTTTTTTAAAAAAAGAGTGCAGTAGTATTGTATGAAAATCCGTGACGTTACTCTTACTATTTTTATTTTTCGCATGATTTTGTTATCCATTTAAACTTCTTTATATTGTCAAAAAGTTTTCATTCATAGTTTCGTAAGTAAAAAAAGCGAATTCATTCGTTAAAAAAATAGGTCCCATTGGGCGTTATTACAAAACATGGTCTTAATCTGAGTATAAACCAGGATTATAGGCTTAAATTTCGACCTTTGGTATATACGACTGTAATACAAAAGCAGATCGTTTGTTTTCCGAAATCAATTCTCGCGTTACTACACAAATTTCTTAGGTATCAAACTTAGGCCAATTAGGTCCCATTTTGAAGTGAAAATTCATACTACATCTCACTTACCTATCAAAAACAGCCGTGTTATTAAAAATGAGCGCGGAACCCTTTTATGCTCCATCACGCACTGTCTTAACCCTGTTCGTTAATACTTTTTCTTATTAATTGATAGTGATTACTTCGAGTTTTTGCGTTGCTTATTGACAGGTTAATAACTTCAATATGTTAATCATAATTTTATATAGCTGCGTTGTGAATTAATTACTGAGGTCTTACCATGGGCTCTAATAGCGATTCAGTTCAAAAACTGTTCAGTACAAAATATCGGTTCCGTGATGTCCGCAGCATATATTTAAAGGCACAGTAGCAGAAATTTTGTTAGTAGTAGAACTTCTTGTGAAAGAGTTCGTCCGGGGAAGTACTACCACCGTACTTATTTCTGCCGCCAAGCAGTAGTGTTCGTATTGCTGTGTTTCGGTTTGAAGGGTACGGGTGCCGGTTAAATTACAGGCACATGAGACTTTTCATCTTTGTGTCTCAGGGTCGGCAGCGCGCGTGTGATGCCTTTGGTGTTGCAGGCGTTCATAGGCTACGGTAACTGCTTTCCATCAGGTGGGCCGTAAGCTTGTTTGCTTGCCAAGTAGCATAAAAAAAAAAGAAGGTGTATAGTTGTATAGACTTTCTGTGACTAAAGGTTATTCAATGATGACGGATGTCAACTACGAACCAATATTTTGTACTGAATAGTTTTTGAACTGAATCGCTATAAGAGCTCATGGTAAGGTCTCTTTGCTGTGGAGTGAGATGTAGGTAAGTTTATTTTGAGCACTTTTACCTGCATGGAAAATCATAACCTCTATGGCGCGGCGGGTGAGAAGCCGGCTGAGATGCAAAAGGTTGCTGGTTCGATTCCCGCTACGGGACAAATATTTGTATGATCTGCAAATTTTATCCGGGTCTGGGTGTTGTGGTACCATACTCGTAGTTCCTGGGCCTCAATTCTACGAAACAAATTGTGTTTGAATTGTTAATAAAATATCACAAAATTGTAATTTTTGACACTTTTGGTATAGCAAAAGTGTCAAAAGTGACCATTTTGAGATAATTCATTAATAATTGAAACACAATTTGTTTAGTAGAGTTGGGGCCCTGATACCTACGACACAAGGAATCCTAGGTGGGATCAAGACTACATAATGTGACTGTTGGGTGTTATGTATATAGGTAGGTATCTATGTATGTATGTTATAATAAATAATAATGGCTTTAAAAATAAACATGGCATACCTACCTATATCTTCTATACATGGACAAGCACGAGAGATACTCGGTGCACCGAGGGTTTAAATCTGTTAACTATTTCGAAATCATCAGAGCCTTCACCATCTCATTTTATGGGCTAAACAAGTTGAAATGCCTTTAGACTTGCTTTTATTTGTGCCACATAGCCGCTCGTCCATCAATCATCAGCCTGTACAAGTCCACTGCTGGACATAGACCTTCTCCATAGAATGCCATGACGAACGGTCTTGATCTGCATCCATCCACCGACTTCCTGCGACCTTTATAATTGTCTTTGGTCTATTGAGAGGGGGGCTTTCCTTTACTGCATCGTCTGGTTTCACCGGTGATTAGTCTTCAGATGGTTCTTTCGATGCTGTTTAGGGAATGATCTCGAGGAGTGAGAAAATGTTATCTAAATGTTTTTTGACGTCATAAGTAGGTAACGAAAGTAGGTTTCCTAAATGTCGTGTATTTGCGAGGTCTCAGTTCGGGGCAAACCACTCTACCACTACCCTGATTTTTAATTTTAGACAATTTTTGTAAACAAAAAATGTCACTCTGTGTATAAGTGTCATGTATGTGTATCATATGTGTTTATAATATACACATATTATGATACACATATTTGACACTTATACACACAGTAGCATATCTTGACATTTCTTTGTTTACAAAAATTGTCTAAAATTAAAAATCAGGGTATAGGTATATAACCACATTATGACTAAGTATAAGTACATAGAAAAGCTATTCGGTGTTTTGTGTCAATCGATCAAATTTGAAACGACTATAAATGAAAATACAAAACACCGATAATTGATTCGTCAATAACCCAGCAGCGTCCAATGATCGCTGCGGCCGCGACGGACATAATCGAATCGTCAGTAATAGCGATTGCAAATCGATTCATCACAATCCGCAATCGAGTTGCGGCCGTCCCACAACGTGATTGGACGAGTAATTTGTTTGAACAACTATTTTATGAGATAAAATGCATGTTACTAGTAGAACTTCTTCTGAATGAGTTCGTCCGGGGAAGAACTACCACCGTACTTATTTCTGTCGCCAAGCAGTAGTGTTCGCATTGCTGTGTTTCGGTTTGAAGGGTACGGATGCCGGTGAAATTACAGGCACATGAGGCTTTTCATCTTTACATATTGTGTCAGCGTCGGCAGCGCGCGTGTGATGCCTTTGGTGTTGCAGGCGTCCATAGGCTATGCTAACTGCTTTCCATCAGGTGGGCCGTGCACTTGTTTGCTAGCCAAGTAGTATAAAAAAAAAAATGTTATCATCATAGTAGCCGTAAGACGTCCACTACTGAACGAGGACATACAATGCGAATTATATAATCACCACGCTTGGCAGGTAGATTGATGATCGCAGTATTCGTGTTGAGTACTTAAACGGATGCTGCTGCCCATCCCCTGGTGTAATCCCTTAGTTTACGGCTTTTACAACATCCACAGGAGAATATGGAGGGATGGGGATGGGAGAGCACCCCCAGGGATATCTTCCAGGGTGCCTTGGGTCCGGAATGAATCTAGGGTACTACTGAAAATTAATCTTCAAGTTTGAATTTAAAAATAGAAACATTTTAGATACAATAATAACTTTATCTACTCTCATACTGAAATAGAAAGATAAATTATGCACATTATGCATATACATGCCATCGAAATAAATTTAAAAAATTACATTAAAATACAGCTCTTCTATGGACAACTGTTTTATAATATAACTTTTATTCCATTACGATACAACTTCACTTGGACCAAGGAGGTTGCAATGCAATTTTTCTATACATAATCTGTGGACGAGGCGCTACACGCTCACGCGTATGGATTTTGGCACTAAACATTTAGAAATAAATGCAAATATAAGCTGTAATTTTACGCAAATTTCATTGTCAAATTAGTTTTTGTTTTAAAAAATGTCAGAAACCGACAGTAGCGATACTAAAGAAAATTTTACACCACCGGACGGACATTCTCGAAGCTGCAACGAACAAAATAACCTCATACCGGCGAAATCTAGAAGGTATTACAATAATTCTTACCAAGACTTTAAAATATAACCTATTTCATGAGATTAGATAAAGTAGTGTATGAAACTGCACATAATTTGGTCATAAAACACTCGTGTGATGCTATAAAAAAATGTTAATATTTATTATTACCTTATTATTACCCTTATTACCTATGCCACAGTTTCATAATAGTAGATTATGCACTAAGGGAATAAAGCAGTGTCTTATGTCGCGGGCGGCATATTGAACCCTGAGCGTAACGAGGGACTCTAAAGATAACTCCCGAGTGTAACGAGGGAGTTATATAGAGTCCTGAGTGAAGCGAGGGGTTCAAGCTGCCAAAGACGAAGACAGGCTTTATTCCAGAGGAGCATACTCTACTTTTCACACCTACTGCGAGGCAATAAAAGGCCAGGGCTCCATTAAATAATTATCGTCTGTTTTGATAAACTTTGGAGTAGAATCATTATCTCTCGACATTTTTTGTTAACACTAATATTGTCACTGACATAATATTATATTACAAAAATATTGCAAATAAAATCACTGAAAATCACAGCACTAAACATCTCTTTTGTTTCACATTCTTTAAAATCACGCTATTTCTTTTTTTTCGAGTTTTGCTATAGTGGCCAGAAGGCTTACTATGAGTTTTGCCATGCAATCTGACCGACTCCCGACTCCCGAATCCCGACCATCCGGTACCGAAAAAGTCACGTGACGCGCTGCCTTAGAATAAGAGTCATTTTTGTAGGGTCGCTGCGACCGTTTCGTGAGGGTGACTCGCATTCAATCGGTTTTTTTGTACTATGCGATCACGAGTACCTAATCTGACAGGACTATGAACGGAATCGCTCGGAAGTCGGGATACGATATTCGTATATTTGGTGTTTCACTCTCACCTGAGTTTCTAGAGGTGACTGACATGTTTTCGATCACTTTTCGCCGAGTAACATATTATAATAAGTTTTCTTTGCTCGAAATCAGTGTTTTGGCATAGGTTTTGGAGTGTTATCATTATTCTTTTTGAAGAAGCACATTTGAGAGGCGCAAAAATCGGTGGCGTTGCCTGTGCAAAGACAGATTATCTGCAATATAAACCAGCAAAGTGTGTACAAATCATCGTTGTTTGTTGTGTACTTTACAACATAGCCCTCAATTTTGGAGTTCCAGACGCTGAAGATGACCTAGGTATCTATATTGAACTAACATAAACTCCCAGACATTGCTTGCATGGCACCTCAATCTATGGTTAGATTGGACAATCCTATCATCAAACATCTTTACGCTAGTAATACTTTTACAAGTCAATGCGACTTGTAAAAGTATTACTAGCGTAAAGATGTTTATACTTTCACATGATTTCACACATCTAAAATCAACCTGTGAATAATATAATAATGTCAACTTATCATCATACCTACTTTGAATGCTATGATATTCATCATCCATTATTATTAGGTATATTATATTATTATCCAGTCTATTTACTGATGTGATGAGCCATGTTGTAGGTTCCTATGTGTTTATCAAGCTGTAATTTGTATTAATCTGTCTGCTTTAGGATGGAATACTAGAGATGCCGGTGGATCCAAGAGCAGAAGTCATGGACCTTTTTAGAGAAAGGGTGATCGAAGACCATCAAGGATGTTACTGACTAGATTCTAGTCGGAAGAATTAATGCAGAACAAGTGTAATTCCTGAATTTAAGGTACCTACCTACCTACTTATTTCATTGTGCGGTGGTGTGGCCATCCTTAGAATAGAAAGGAGATGGAAGGGTCCATCTCCTTCCGTGAATGTTGTAATAGCTGACTCAGGGATTACATCACGGGATAGCATCCACCTGAGTAACTCAACACCAAGCAATCAACAATCGGTCTGCCAAGAGTGGTGATTACGGCAAATTCTCCCATTGCAATCTATAAGTGAGGTCTCGTCCACCAGTGTACTTTCTTCATCATGGCCGCAGCCGCACTATACTCACACTAGCAGCAAGAAAAATAGGCCCTACAGGGCATAAATATTGAATTTTCAGAGAATATGTTTGTGTTTAGTTTTATTGCAGTGATTGCGCATGTATTGAAATCTTTCCTTTTTTGTTTCAGAATAGTTGTTGTTTCCTGAGTCAGAAGCAGATGGAAATAAACTGCATAATATACATAGATTTAAGCATATTACGATAAAACATGTTAGCTGTGAGTAAATAAATACAAAAATGGAAAAAAGCTCTTTTCAAAACATTATTTATTACATACTTGTATCAAACTTGTAGAACTTGAAAACCGTAAGTATCTAGTTATGGTTACCCCTCACCCCTCTGCCTTAGATTAAGTCTAGAATATACTTTTAGTAACTAAGCATTTATGTTTTAAGGCTGATTCAGCGGCGAGACAGCCCTCGGCGCTCTGACGCACATGTATTCTTTTATTTCAATATTAAAGCATCTCCATATCGATGCACACGTATTTTTAATTTAATTTTAATTTTAGTTTTAAATTTTAATTTTTTAAAAACCCGTTTCTAAGCTCCCAAATCAAGAGTGGCGCAGCCCGGAGCGGATTTTCATAATTTTCACGGGTTTTTCCGCGTTTTCCCGACGTCCAAATTCGTCAGGAAAATTACCACGAAAAATTCCACGAAAAGTTAATCCGACGAACCAAATAAATATTCTCTTAAACGGGTAAAGAAAAGTGAGCAATGGGTGTAGCAGTCGGTTGGTGAGTACAACTTTTCGCCAATCCTTTGTTTCCCAAATCCTCCTCTTTGAAAATGGTTTTTAAACAATAATTTGTTATTATTGCGATCAAACTTCTCGCATTTTAACGTGTCTGGTTAACTTTGTATACAACTCTACAGAGTTAACCTTAGTACTAGTTAGTTAAGAAAATATAGAGAGTGCATATCTTCAAACTCAGATTTGTACTGTAAGTATTTAATTAGTGTTACATAAACTTAAATGATCTAAAATCGATCATATTAGAATTATAATTTAGAATAAAAACTCAACTTAGGAACTATTGGTTGACTTTGTATACAACTCTATCGAGTTAACCTTTGTTCTCTACCATTGAGCTACGAAAATATAGAGAGTGCATATCTTAAAATTCAGATTTGTACTGTAAGTAATTAATTAGTGTTACGTAAATTTAAGTGATCTAAAATCGATCGTATTTGAATTATAATTAAGGATAAAACTCAATTTAGGATTAAAATTCATCAAGTTTTCCCCAATTATTTTTGTGCTATTTTTAAGTGTGTAATTTTATACAATCGCGTAAAGTAAAGTGAAAATTTTTCATCAAGTTTTTGTATAATTTTACATAATCGCGTAAACTCAAGTGAAAAATTTTCATAAAAATTTTACACATTTTCCTAACTTTTGTTGTGTTTTCTATTGTATTTCTGTTGTGCTATTTTGTGTGTGTATTTTTATTAAATTGTGTCTAGCGAGTGAAAGTTGCCTTCTCTGAATAGTTTATTACTCCTTGTCACTATGGCAAAGGTAGAGCCAATACCTAAGGAAATCATTGACTTGATTCCACAGTACAAAGGCGATAAAAGGCAGTTAAATTTATATTTGCGCAAATGCCAATATGTAATTGACCGGTTTAGTAAAAAAGATTTTGAGGAACAGAATTTATACGTCTTCAACGTTTTAACAAGCAAACTTGCAGAGAATGCAGCTGCGCTCTTATCTGAGCGAGAGGATGTTGTGTCTTGGTCCGCGTTGAAAGAATTGCTCATCCAGCATTTTGGTGACCCGCGTAGTGAAGCTTGCATCAATATTGAATTAGAATCTTTGAAAATAAAATCAGGTGAAAGTTATCTGGATTTTTGTAATAGAATCCAAAGTGTTCGATCTTTATTGATGTCGAAAGTGAACGTGATTGAGGACAGTGATTTAAAACGCGCAAAATTGATCATATATAATAATACAGCCTTGAATGTATTTTTATATAATCTTCCCGAAAATATGGTACGGGTAGTGAGACTTAAGGCACCAACAACATTAGAGGCCGCCTTAAGTGTTGTTCTTGAGGAAGTTAATTTTTTGGACCAATACAACATGAGAAATCGTATACACGGTAGCAGTCAAATTATAAGTTCAGGTTCAAGGCCATTGATAAGCAACAATGCTCCGCCTAAGATGCCCCAAATTCAAGGGCAAGGTCAACCACAGAGTTTTGGAACGGTCCGTCCACAAACTTTTGGGTACCGACCTCAGTTTGGCCTTCAGCCACAACAACCAGTAGGCCTTCAGCAATTTGGCTATAAGCCACCACAGCAATTTGGCTACAAGCCACCACAGCAATTTGGTTACAAACCACCTCAATCATTTGGTTACAAACCACCTCAACCATTTGGTTATAAACCACTCGAACAATCGAATAATCGGCCAACTCAATTTGGATATCGACCACAGTTTGGTATTCAGCCAACCCAAGTAGGCTACAGCCCCCCTCAGGTGCAAAAGCCCCAAATGCAAATTAGTGATGTGTCTATGAGGACAGCGCCTCCTAGACCACAAGTGTCACAACAAGGTTTTAAATTGAATGAATTGACGATGAATAACTACGAATACGATGACAGTTATGACTATGACTATAATGACTATCATGATGAGAACGGATTAAACTATTACGGTGATGACATTTACATGGAATGTACCGATATACAACATGACGTACAGACTGACGCACCTCAGGCAGTGGATTTTCGGGAAACTGCCTCGATAGACAAGCAGTCCTAGAATTAAATTGTGATCCTAACTTAAAACTTCCGTATGTTTATTTAGAAGAAATAGACGCGAAAATGATGATTGATACCGGAAGTATGAGGTCATTCATTAGTCCTCAAAAAGCCTATCAATATTTTGGTCAATTTATTCGAAAAGAACCATTTCAAGTGATTAGCACCCACGCGTCCAGTAGACACGATGAAGTGATGGAAATCCCTCTCTTGCCTACTTTTGTTAGTAATGATTGGCATAAATTTTATTTGTATGATGTTGACGCACGTTATGACGGACTTATTGGAAATGATCTTTTACAACAATTAGGCGTGGTTATTGATTTGAAAGAACAGCTTTTGAAAACGAATACTACTTGTATTCCAATAATCAATAATAATTTAAATTACATTATTGATATACCACCACGATCAGAACAACGAGTCAAGTTACCGATTGATCAACATTCAGGCGAAGCTATTCTTGACTTCCATGAATTTAAGAACGGCTTACGAATGCCTAGTGCTATAGTGAACTGCATAAACGGTTATGCTTCTACGGTTATTCAGAATGCCTTAGATCAACCAAAACGGTTGACTATTACAACACCTTTTGCAGTAACAAAATATGAAAGCACTGAATGTGACTTAAATGCTATAAATAATACTACTGACATTGAGACTGATAATATGCTTGAAGAAAATTTGACTAAACTCAGACTTGACCATACTAATGATGAAGAACGTGAAAAAATTTACAGACTTTGTATGGATTACAAGGACATATTCTACTGTGACCAAATCCCCTTGACGTTTACCAATCAAGTCAAACACAATATACGAACTAAGAACGAGGACCCTATATATATAAAGCCTTACAGACAAGCCCCGTTTCTACAGGAAGAAATTAATAGACAGGTAGAAAAATTATTAAAAGACAATGTTATCCAAGAGTCTCATTCTCCTTGGAGCGCACCTGTACATCTGGTGCCTAAAAAGATGGATGCATCTGGTGAAATCAAATATAGGATGGTAGTTGACTATAGGCGATTGAACGACATAACCATTGACGACAAGTACCCCTTACCAAACATAACAGATCTTTTTGACAAATTAGGAAAAAGCTCATACTTTAGCACGCTTGACTTAGCAAGTGGTTACCATCAGATAGAAGTTGAGAAAAAAGATAGACAAAAGACGGCCTTCAGCACACAAAATGGACATTTTGAATTCTTTAGAATGCCATTTGGCCTAAAAACCGCTCCCGCGACGTTTCAAAGAACAATGGATAACGTTTTACGTGGTCTACAAGGTTTACATTGCATGGTTTACTTAGACGACATCATTATTTTCTCAAACAGCTTAGACGAACATATTAAGAAATTACAGACAATATTTGACAGAATTAGGGCGACTAACTTGAAAATACAACTAGACAAATCTGAGTTCTTACGAAAAGAAGTACTTTATCTTGGACACACCATAACGAAAGATGGTTTAAGACCTAATAACGACAAAATTGACGCTGTACTGAAATACCCTTTACCAAAAACGACGACTGAAATTAAAAGTTTTTTAGGACTTGTAGGATACTATCGAAAATTCATTAAGGACTTCGCAAAAATTACTCAACCATTGACAGCTTGCTTGAAAAAGCGAAACAGAATAGTGATCGACCAGAAGTACATTGACGCATTTAATAAATGCAAAGAACTATTGACTCACGCCCCACTATTACAGTACCCTGACTATGACAAACCTTTCGTACTTACGACTGACGCGTCAAATGTAGCGGTAGGCGCAGTACTATCTCAGGGACAGATTGGAAGTGACAGACCTGTAGCATATGCTAGTCGCACACTCAGTGATACTGAATCACGTTATAGTACAATTGAACGTGAATTGCTTGCCATTATTTGGGCAGTGAAACATTTTAGACCCTACTTGTACGGTCGAAAGTTTTTCATATACACGGACCATCGACCATTAATATGGCTTCGATCTCTAAAAGACCCGAGTAGTAAACTTACTCGTTGGAGGTTGCGGTTACAAGATTATAATTATGAAATGATACACAAGAACGGCAAACAAAACACCAACGCAGACGCCTTGTCTAGAATAAAAATTAATGCTCTAGATTCAGATGACGATAATCAATCAATGGCAGTTAACGTTGATGAAAATGATGAGAAACTCAGGAAACATCTAGACAGTGTAGTTGATGAGATAGGAAAAATAACAGCTATAAAGAAAACAACACGCAATGCCTCATCGACTGAAACAATATCAGACTCAAGTAGGACAGCGACAGCTGATAGTCCTATAGCGATTTCTGACACATTATCAAGACATAGTATGGAAGTAGATGAATTTCCCATAAGATCCGAATCCAGTAAATCACAAACAATTCATTCCGCTGAAGATTTGGAATCAACTGGAATACCAATTTTACGAGAGGCAATTGACAACAAGCCAAATCAAATTCTAGTTTATTCATGGTTTAAAAATGAAATGCAAGTAAAGAATCTTTCGCGTGAAAAACAAAAGGTTTTGGAAGTTTTTCTACCTACAGATAATTCAGAATTGGTTAAAGATTTTTTGAAACAATACATAAAGCCAAAAGTAAAATATTTTATCTATTTTGAGGAAGAAAAGCATCGAAGATTATTCGGAAATTTAATAATTCAGCTTTTTAAGAAAGGCATGGTTAATTTTTACGAATGCACAGAAAGAGTAATTTTTATTGAAGATGAAAGAGAGCAACGAGCAGTAATAGTTAAATATCATGAAGGGAAGACATGCCACCGTGGTATTAAAGAGACATTAGTCAGGATTCGTAGAAATTACTATTGGGATAAAATGCAAGAAACAGTTACGGCAGTTATCAATGCTTGTGAAGCATGCCAAAAAATGAAATATGATAGGAAACCGATTAAACCTATCTTGCAGTTAACTCAAACACAAGATGCCCCCTTTCAGGAGATTTTCATAGATCTTTTCAGCATTGAAGGAAAAACATATCTGACCCTTATTGATTCCTTCAGTAAGTTAGGACAGGCCATTGAAATTCAAAGCAAATCAACTCCTGAGGTAATCCGAGCTTTGATGAAGTATTTTTCATATTACGGAATCCCTAAAAAGATAAGTTCAGATCCCGGTACTGAATTCAATAACGAGTTAATGAAAGAATTTCTAATTTTACATAAAGTTGAACTCCACATTGGTACGCCCAATAACCCTAACTCAATGGGGCTTATTGAACGTTTCCATTCCACGATAATCGAAATTTATAGATTGGCTAAATATGAAAAGCGATGTACTGATGCAGCATCAACAATGACGTATTCCGTTATGGCATACAATCACACCATTCATTCCGTTACTGAACTTACTCCATTTGAAGTTGTCTTCGGACACACTGACACAAGCAGCCCATATAGCATAGAATTAGAAAAGCGTTATTTTCAGAAATTAGTTAAGGATCATGCAAAACGAACAAAAGTCTTATATGAACATTTGGCAGATAAGATGGTAGCAATTAAACAAAAGACTAGGGATAAGAAAGGTGGTGAAATCGAAATTGAATTTCCTGCAGGAAAAACTATTTTTGCTAAAGATGTTAACAAGCGGAAAAGCAAAGATAAACCTCGTTTTGTAAAAGCAAAAGTTATAGGCAACCCCGAAAGAAACGTTTTACCTATACAAATAGGAGAAAGAAAAACTAAAGTTCCTATTAAAAATGTCAAACGCCCTCCGCAAGTGGTGCAGCATACTGCTGATAATGACACTAACCTTGGTCTCTAAAATGTTCGATAGCTTTATCAATGTAACTAAAACAATGAATCATAATACTGTTAATTTAGAAATAATGTTAAGAGATTTAAAGATTTTTGTTAAGTGAAATTGAAACAGCTCTAGCATTAAGTAGATTATCTGTACTACATCAATCTATCGTGAACTCGACGGAACTCATGTATCATTTGAAATTGATTGCAAACTCAGAAAGCTTAGTGTATTTACCTATCGATGAAAATTTGTTAAAATTAGAAGAAACTATTTGTGTAAAATCATTTATTAAGAAAAACCAGATCACGTTTATTATGGAAATTCCTATTACTGATAATTGTACTTATAACTATTTTAAAATGTACTCCTTACCAATTTTCCACCAATCCGAAAATAAAACCTTGTCTATTTTCCCCAAATATCCTTACCTTTTGGCGAAAGGAATGAAATACTTACCGATTGTGAAACCATGCCGCCCGTTATCAACTGGTGACCATTTTCTGTGTAATGCAGACAACCGAGCAATGTACCATGAGCCCACCTGTATGGAACAGCTCATGAAATTTGAAGACAACCCTGATGATTGTACGCAGCATCAGGTTCGAATTGAAAATGTCAAGGTCCAGCAAGTCAGTTCTGACAGTTGGATTATTTTCAGCAGACTTAAGACTACGCTAACGAAACATTGCGATAACGAAGTCAGTAAGCAGCCATTATTTGGAACTTATCTCGTGACCATCGACGAGCCTTGTGATTTGGAAATTCATGGAATTCGTATTCGACACCGTATCTACATAGAATCGGATGTTGTAGAGCCAATTCCAGTTATCATCTTGCCGCAGCTACGTGCGAACACCAGTCTATCCGGTGCACGCGCACTCAACATGAAAGGAGTTCACTTAGATGAAGTTAAATACATGGCTTACTCTTTAAAGCAAAGTGCAGTGATCGAAAGTGTTTTAAATGAACAAAAAGACTTTAACTTCAGTGAACAATTAGGATACGTTACTTTATGTTTAGTAATTTTAAGTTTTTTGATGTTTTTGCTTTACGTTTTTCGTTTAAAATTGTTAAAAATATTACCGCTTAAGAAAAATTATCGGAATACATCTAAAATCGATCGAACCGATAATTTTCCTCTTAGGGATGGAGGAGTTATGGTTACCCCTCACCCCTCTGCCTTAGATTAAGTCTAGAATATACTTTTAGTAACTAAGCATTTATGTTTTAAGGCTGATTCAGCGGCGAGACAGCCCTCGGCGCTCTGACGCACATGTATTCTTTTATTTCAATATTAAAGCATCTCCATATCGATGCACACGTATTTTTAATTTAATTTTAATTTTAGTTTTAAATTTTAATTTTTTAAAAACCCGTTTCTAAGCTCCCAAATCAAGAGTATCTAGTTAGAGATTGATAGTTATTCAGTAAACACATACTAAGATTACTAAGTACCTATAGAGTAATAAAACAGCTACTATTGTAACAATATATTCTAAATTAAATACAAAAAAGTAAAATAGTAGATAAAGTCTGGACTTCACGGACCCCCGTGACTATTTGCATAGGATATAATGCAAAGGATATTACTGCTAATCAGTTGATTTTCTAACATTACAGTGATACATTCTTTCATGGTAGGTGAGGTATGGATGTTTGGGAAATAATACCACAATTTTAATCTCCGATCACAAGGTTTATGTTTATTTACAATGGAAGGAAAATGTACATGTGAAACTGCTAGACGACTTAAAGAATACGGTACAAGTATTCGTCAAGGATTAGTTGGCGGCCGGCGCCGATTTGGATTGGACTGCCTACGAGGTAAGGCCACGACCACGGGCGGCGCTCCTCTGTGGCAACAGTACCAACTGCTGGCAAGCAGAATATCCTGGCGAATAAGCTGGAGGCGAGCGGCGAAGTCTGAGCGCGGCGCCCCTTTGTGGCGGCAATGCTAGTTGCTGGCGAGCTTATGATCCCGGTGAATGTACTGAAAAATATTGAATGACTTTTATTTAACTTGAAAGTCACTACATATCTACAGACTTTACACTGTTTTTAACTCCCGACTAAACTTGGGGTGTCATAAGTGTGTATAGTGTGTCCGTCTGTCTGTATTGTATCTTAGAGCACGCTGTAAGTTGCCACGTATAGCTGCGGAACAACAAATCGTATTTGAGAGATGGTTCTTAAGCTATCATCATCAACAACAGCCGGTATACATCCACTGCTGGATGTGGCCTTAAATGTCCATATTAATAGGGGGATTCATAATCCCATTATCACCATGCCAATTTGGACTTGCCATAATCACCACGCTTGACAGGCAGATTGGTGATTGCAGTATTTGTGTTGAGCACTCAGGTGGATGCTGCTGATCACCTGGTGTAATCCTTTAATAAAACTTTTACTACATCCATGGGAGGAGACAGAGGGGTCTATTTTTAGACCAAACACACCACGGCATTGAATTGCATTGGAAGGAATAGACTGTATAAAATTTACTTTGGACATTGATGTTATGTTACATCAAAAAAATATCTAGGTCAAAAATATGTAGGTATCTACATAAAATGAGGAAATATATACTTTTGTGTGGAAAAACCGACTCTATCACATAGTGAAACTCCAAGCCTATCTCTCCCCATAGCTTAGCATGCAATCATTCAATCAAAATGTCTAGAACAAGGAAGAAATACTAACCTGTGGCAATCCAGCATAAATCACATTGATGTTTGTTGTAGCTTGTACACTAATAAATTGTAGCACCCGTTGCTCTGTTGGGGTGCTATTGCACCACCAGTGCCATTTTGCTTTTCTTTTTATAGACACAATCACTCCACACCTGAAACAGAAATACACATTTTCACAACCCGTGCAACGCAAACTAAGTATGTTCAAATAAATTCACTGCTATGATTAAAATGATCACCATAACGCTGACAGCAAGACACTATAAATAATAATGTCGTGGTAGGTACTCTGGCATTCATTAATTTTTGGACCAATTTATAAGTAAAATTCTAATCAATTTTATAAAACAATTTGTTTCTTGCCGGGATTGGGCTGTAGGTAAATTACCATTTATGGTGTTATAAAATTATTAGGATATGGAAATCAGTCGTCTAGTTGTGGACATAGACAGGCTGGTGAACATGAGAAGATATACACTAGCTTTTCAATGTTTGTATGAACAAAATATTTACTTACTTACAACTCCATATACTCAATCATGGTTTGAAATTGCGGTAGACTTGTCTCATTTTGTGATAGCTCTCTCGCTTTACGCAAAGATCTTTGGCTATACGTAGATTGTCTTTATTTTGTCGTTCTCGGACTGACGTGAACTCTTTATTTCTCTTGTTTTGATGGCCACATCACTGAACAAGATAGGGAGATATACCTACAAAGTAATATTATGGCTATGGCTTCTGAGAAAAGTAAATTCTCCAAGGAATTCAATAAGTTTATCGGTGTCACAACTATGTTTTTGGAGGAAAAATCCACAAACATTCCTTATTTTGATAAAAATTATATCTTTTGCTTTCTAAAAATTAGATCAATCAACATCAAGTTATCCTGCTTCATGGACAATGACAATGACAAGTTCATAAAACAAATTCCATAGATTTGTCTCAGAATAAAGACTGAAGCGTCCTTATTCTAAGAGATTTCACGGATTTGTATATGCCATCTCTTTTTTAGAAAGAGATGGCATATACAAATCTCCAACAATTTACGAGTAACTATGCAACTTAAAGGTGACTGCTCGTTCGTCTGTTTTACGAGTACGCCGAGCACTTGTATTTGAGTGAGAAATAAAACGATTGGATTTTTGGTTTTCGGTCAATAATTAGTTCTCCCTTGTCCGCTAGGGGCGCTCTTCGGTGGCTCCATACAAATTACTCACGTTCCGCTTTCCGTTTTTCCGAATGGTGTCAAATGGGTAAACCTATAATCAACACACAGTTCGATTTTCGAACAAACCTCTTTACAATGCCATATGGGCATTTTTTTACTCAGAGTTTTCCAAGAGTTTCCAACACGAATTTGACGTTCTAAATTCAAATTAGGAGGAATAATTAATTCCCTAGGGAGTTTCATACAACTTTATATCCCTAGAGAGACAATGCTGTACTTTACGTTGAGGTTACATGATTTGTAATTGGACATTGTCGAGCAGGTGGTGTGAAAACTACTATTATTTGCCTCCGTGTCAGTTGTACTACTAAGAAGTACAACTGGTAGTACAGATGATACACCTTTGTGTCTCTAGTACTACCAGTAGTACTAGTGACCTTATGCGGCTTGTCTTCTATGATACGAGTTTGATATAAAAACTGACAAAGGTCGGAAATATGAAATCAGTAGGTTGGTCAGCCAAATAAGAATAAGAAACCAAACTTAAATTTCCTTCAGTAAAACACAAGGAAAGCAATAAATACTTGCCTAATGAAATGAAAGAAAATGCTTCGGATTTTTATAAATAAATTTTCATTAGTAAGGAACTCCAAGGAGTTCTAAAGGCCTGGCCACATGACGCCATCTACATTCAAATTAACTTCAAATTAAAAAAAGCTTTTACAAATGTGACCCGTAAACAAAATTATAGTTATGATGATGAATACATCAAAAGAAATAGGCACATATTATATGTCTCGTAGAGCATGATTGTAAACTTATGCAATTTACGGCCGCACGAATAATCTTAACTTAATTATGTGTAATTAATTAATAATTGCTCGCTTAAAATTAGCCAATCGCACTTAAGCAAATAAAAAGATTTGACACTTTTGAATCCTTCAAAAAAGTCTTGCTGTTGTAACTTCCCCCCCCTATTCAATTAAACCCCCTGCTTTATACTTTTTTAACCTACCTCGGAACCTACTTAAACTCTTAACTAGAACTCCTATATTTAACTCAACACCAATTTTACTGTTTACTCCTAACTATTGCGTATTTACTTAACTGCTTCGTATTTATATTATCATAGTAGAAAATGAATGAATCTTTGAAGTGCATCTTACTAGATATGGGTTTGCTAATAATAAGTTTGGCCAAGGTGATCGTCTAGGTTTAGTGGTAGGACCGTACGTTGTGTGATCGCAGTAATCCGAGTTCTTTTAAGTTATTAAGTCAAGTCCTACACTACCTATTTTAGTTTTAACTAAATTTCCCTATTTCATAAATGGTACTAAATTGGAGGGTTATTAACAAAAATGAAAAAGTAATAATAAGATAAAAGGGTTATACCTAATAAAGTTATAAACTAATATATTACTGTTCAATGTTCTTAAAGAATAATATAAATTAGACAAAGAATATTAAAGAATAAACTTTAAGAGCGAAAACTTCCTAAGACTAGAATTTTAAAATCCTTAATTTATATTAAGAACGATAGTAAAATCTAGTATGTTTATAAATGTTTATCCTATAATTTCCTATTACATCCACTAGTATTCTTTATGTAGAAACTTTTATTTCCTATAACCTAAATGAATATATTTAGTTAGTTGTTCACTAAATGATATATTTAGTTGAATTTCATAAGGTAAAAATATCATTTTAATAATTAAACTTTATAAGAGTTTACTAAATTATATAAAATACTATATCAAGGGATTGAAAAATCAATTTAAAGAAACCAATTTGAAAAGCAAAAGACTATGCTTTTCAAATCGATGTCTGTTTAGTTCTTTATAGGGACAAACAAAGGGCCGCATAATTACATTTATGCAGAATGTTTAAATCCGCATAAATAAATTTATGCGGGACAGTACAGCCTCCTCCCCACTACTGTCTTTCCAAACCAACGCCAAATATAAATATATTTAATAGCGGAAAAGGAACAAAAATTTAATAGATTAGGAAAACTTCAAAGACAATATACCTTTAAAATTAAGGGATGATATTTTCAATTCCCTTTATCTAGGTAAAATATTTATATTTCAATATATTCATAAATTGAATATTATCTATATTTTCAAACTTGCAATAATAATGATTACTTTATGAATTCCAACCAAAATTAAACTATATTGGTTTATAATACGAATAAGCTTATTTATCTATAAGCTATAAGTTTTATTGTATAAATATTTCTGGGAATTCTATTGATTCCTAATAGGTATAACTATTTACTTTAAAATGAATGTTCAAACTAGAAACTCTATCTAAGAACATTATAGGGATGTAAATAAAATATATGTATTTAAATATACTTATTAATTGAATAAAATCTTATCTTGTAATTTTCAAATTAAGTTTTAACTCTATTGGTTCATAATTCGAATAAGATCATTTTTCTATAAACTATAAGTTTCAACTTTGTTTTTAAAGTTTTTAGGAATTCTATTGATTCTGAATAGATATAACTATTTACTCATTAGATGAATGTTCTTCCCAAGAATTTCATCCAAGAACACTAAGAGTTCACGATTAAATAGGTATGTCTTGATTAAATAGGTATGTCTATTTATAAGACAGAAGTTTCCGTTGAATTTCATCCAAGAACACTAAGAGTTCAACAATTAAATAGGTATGTCTAGATTAAATAGGTATGTCTATTTATAAGACAGAAGTTTCCGTTTATAACTTGAAGGTAATGTATTCATTTAAAAATAATGTTGCACCTATGAAATTCATCTTAGAACATTATAGATGTGTAATTATATAGGCTTGTCTATTTTTATGACAGTAATCTCAATTGGTTGCTTGAAATTAACTTAGAACTTAAATAGCTAAGAATAGGTACGATTATAACTACCCGCCTCTTAAGAGTTTATAAACTCAAATTGAACTGCAGGCTCTTAATGAATTTTTGATATGAATAGGACTATGCTCTTTTAGACTCTACAACCTATTTTTAGAACCAGTAGCACCATGATTTGATGATGGTAAATATTTATTTACATAAATATGGCCATGGTTTGATTTCGTTCAGTGAGCTTAATTGTTTTGACTTGAAGAACTATCAATGGTAAGTACTAAAATAATTGACTTTGAATATAAAGTAGCAGAGAAGAGGACCGACAGTATTTTAATAGATCTGACCAGGTACACCAAAATCGTCCTTCTATTTTAGATAGGATTCTCTTAACTAGATATCAAAACTGAGTATCTATCTTTGCTACAAATTTTGACACTAAATTATATTCAATTTTGAATATTGATTTATTTGACTTTAAGGTAACAATCCAAAATCACAACTTTGAACAAGTAAACATTAATTAAATCTAACTTGTTAATTTAAAAATGGGATAATTAGATCAAAGTAACTTCTGAATTAAATTCAAAATTCAAAACATCTTCTTAAAAAAACTTAAGATAGTAGGTATCAGTGTTTGATAAACTCGTTTAGGGACATCAAGGTCCTCCCTCTATTCTAGTCAGGATTCTCTTTGCACGGCTTTTTGCTTGGCATGTGTATAAACGAGGATATCAAAATTGAGTTCTCTTTCTCCTCAATCGATACCACTATGTAAATAATTGTGACTAATTTCTTTCGAATTCAACACAGAAGTTTTTGCAAAAAGGTTGGATTTTAGATTTATTCAAAGAATAAGATTCATAATAAGTATTAGGCTGCAATTCGAAGATGCCTATCGGAAATAAACCCTAGCTAAAGGTTATTTCCAAATGTGAGTCAAACATTGGGAAATCTTTCGTGGAACTTGTCAGCATAATTGTACGAGGACGAAATAGTCTTTATGACTTAATTGAAAGCCTTTCAAGCTTAAGAAAATCATTTTATCAATCTCTTTCCAATTTAAGATCAAGAATAACCTAACCATTTAGTAGATAAGTGTATAATAAAGTACTCAAGATTAATAATAGCATCACTATCAAGAACAAGTTCAGATGAAAAAAATGTAGGTTGTGTTCAATAATTTCAGTAGATACCTGCAAAGTCACTTAGAAATTGGCAGTAGAAAACACATGAAATTTAATAAATCAAAGTTATGTTCATACGTAAAAGATAAATAATACACAGGAATGATCAGTAGTACCTGTAAATTCACATAATAATCGGAGGATATACAGAAATGGAGTATTCATATAAAACTTGCCACACAGAATAAATTAAATCAAACAAAACAGCAGGTATCAACGACAATAGTTTCCTAAGAAAATATGAAATGAAACACAGGAACTTTAAAATTGTTTAATATTTAATAACCTATCCAGGTGACCAGCGACCTAGGGTACCAAAACCAAGTCTTCTGCAATGGATAATGAATATTAACTCCACATGTCAATATTATAGATTGATATTCTACTAATGCATGCTTATCTTAAATTTTGCAGCCCACGGAATGGGCGAGGGCAGGTTAAATATGATTTATCACCATATCATGCACTACTAACTACGAATTGCTACAGGTGGGAAAAGGGTAGGTTAGTTTCTCAGGAGACACAACGATAACAAGACCGCACTTAACCTGAGAATTAGGAAGGGAATACTATGACTTATCACTATATCATGCACTACTAACTACGATTTGCTACAGGTGGGAAAAGGGTAGGTTAGTTTCTCAGGAGACACAACGATAACAAGACCGCACTTAACCTGAGAATTAGGAAGGGAATACTATGACTTATCACTATATCATGCAATACTAACTACGATTTGCTACAGGTGGGAAAAGGGTAGGTTAGTTTCTCAGGAGACACAACGATAACAAGACCGCACTTAACCTGAGAATTAGGAAGGGAATACTATGACTTATCACTATATCATGCAATACTAACTACGATTTGCTACAGGTGGGAAAAGGGTAGGTTAGTTTCTCAGGAGACACAACGATAACAAGACCGCACTTAACCTGAGATTTAGGAAGGGAATACTATGACTTATCACTATATCATGCAATACTAACTACGATTTGCTACAGGTGGGAAAAGGGTAGGTTAGTTTCTCAGGAGACACAACGATAACAAGACCGCACTTAACCTGAGAATTAGGAAGGGAATACTATGACTTATCACTATATCATGCAATACTAACTACGATTTGCTACAGGTGGGAAAAGGGTAGGTTAGTTTCTCAGGAGACACAACGATAACAAGACCGCACTTAACCTGAGATTTAGGAAGGGAATACTATGACTTATCACTATATCATGCAATACTAACTACGATTTGCTACAGGTGGGAAAAGGGTAGGTTAGTTTCTCAGGAGACACAACGATAACAAGACCGCACTTAACCTGAGATTTAGGAAGGGAATACTTTGACTTATCACTATATCATGCACTACTAACTACGATTTGCTACAGGTAGGATAAGGGTAGGTTATATTAATTAGGTGCATAACGATTCGATTTCAAACTCAAATCCACATTAAAAGAAATAATTCAAGATAAAATTAGTAGCACAAATGTTGATAAGTTCAAATAATGAACAATAGTAAAACGTAGTCACGTAAAAACCTTTCGTAAAGTTTCCATAAAATTAAATATTCAAAATTAGCCGCTCAAATGTGTATAAGATGAAATAAACGCTTAAATGTAGTATGTAAGCAGCAAGGTCAAAATAAATCTATATAGGCATAAAATAAAACATAGGGAACACAAAAAAAGAAATAAACAAAATAAAATGAGTTGCACAAATGAAATAAGATCATACGCAATAAGGTAGATTGTACGTAAAATAATCAGTCGTTTCTGTAAAGTAAAGACAAAACACATAGGGTATACAAAAATGGTATACCTACTAATCCAAAATAAAATTTGCCGCACAGATAATATAAGAGATAATCAAATAGTTACAGCATGTAACAAGATCAACAGAATTCTGTATAATAAAGAAATAAAACACAAAATAGTATAATATTTAATATAATACAAGTTGTATTAACTTAGGTATGATTGAATTAGGGAAGGCATCAAGGTCAAGAAGAATATTTCAAGGCTAACGGCTTCCTCACTGAAAGGGTAGGTAGCGCCTTAACGGGTATCCCTTCATTGTGTACCTATTGCGTAATGGTAGGAATGCATAGGTGCGACTAATGGCTAGCTAATCGCTTCATCATCCAACTCTTCCAATGCTTACTGACAAAACCACACACCTAAAATTCATAATTAGCTGCTTTAGTGAAGGTAGGCTCAAACAACACTTACCTTAAGGTTGTACCTTAAAAAGCAACAAGGATAAAATAAATCTACATACAATTTTTAATTATCGAACAAAAACAACGACACATTCGTTCCTCTGCAACAAAACTCTGGAAGAATTCAACACGTGTATCACCTCTCAACAAAGCAACCTCGGGAAATATATGACTCACTGCTCACTAGAATAATAAAACCCAACAACGCAATAACTACGCAGCTACCTATGCCGAACGCCGAACACAAAGACCATTATCAGAAATCTACAAAGACACGAATTAAAAATAGGGTACTTCTGAACACAAAGTCAATTATCTGAAATCTAGACACAAAATAATTAACATACAAAACACATAACACCCATCAGTCACATACACAGCCCCAGTCCTACACTAGGACTCCCGCGTCGTGAGTATCAGGTACCACAAGCACCATGGCATCAATTCACCCAGACCGGGATCAAATATTTGTAGATCAAGTAAACAGTTGTCCCGCAGCGAGAATCGAATTCTCATCATTGAGGTCATAATTGTAGGGTACTCAAACATTTTATATTCAGAATAGTATTAATCGAAGAATATGCAATAAAATTAGTAAGGACCTACACTAAATTCACATACACAATTCCGTTTCATCACCAGATTCCATCCACAACCTTGATGGTTCCACGGATTTCAGACAATATCAAGCAAATACCTACTCGTTCCACAACAGGAATCGAACCCGCATTTCCCGCATCTCAGTCGGTCACACGCCCAGTGCCCCATTTCACAAACACACACATAAGTAGGTAGTTGGGAAATTATCAATTCAAAACTCACTTGTTTTCTCGTTCAAGGCTTGTAATCAAAAGGCTTCACAACAGGAATCGAACCTGTTTTTCTGAACCTCAGTTGCGCAAATCTACCCCCAAAATTCCATGGAGTCACTCCCCATTCCACAAAGGCACACATAAGTAGGTAATTAGGAAATTAGTAGTGGTTCAAAAACTCACCTGTGATCTCGTCCGCAATCCGAGATCGAAAGAAGTCACACGACAGGAATCGAACCTGTATTTCTGAACCACAGTAGCTCAGGTCTACACTGGGATTCCATGGAATCAACTCCCCATTCCACAAAGGCACACACAAGTAGGTAATCAGGAAATTAGTAGTGGTTCAAAAACTCACCTGTTTTCTCGTCTAAAGTCGGCAGTCGAAAGGTCTCGAAAATGATCCGCTCCGCCTTTTATCACCACTTGTTTCATCTATATCTGTATCTGTGTGTGTCCGTCCGTCCGCAAACACTTCACTCTGTTCTGAATTTTATTTCCCTTACTACTAGTGCCGTCGTGGCAACAAACGTAAACTAATACTACATTCTGTTGGCAAACGAATGCTCAAAATCTGCTAATCTAACTTTAATGGAACTTACTTCATTCATAAATACATAATTAAATCCTGTAAAATTTTTGATAGTCTTGACCACAATAATCTCTCTCAATATGAGTGTCAAGAGGGAATAATGCACGCAATCGAAATCATTCAATGTGGTACTTTGTTTCTCCGCTACTAGGTGGCGCAGTACTAGGTGGCACTGGCGCCACTTGTTATAATATTTCTGCAGTAACTGATGGAAATAAATGATATATCACATTAAAACCCCCCATAATATCATGATAACCAATCTGAGTCACTTATCAAACTGATTTATTTAGTTATGATAAAGGAAGGTGCTGTAATGATAATATTTATAATTTTTTTTGTTTAAGATAAGTTATTTTCAAAACTATGAGCCCTCCCTTTAACAAGCGTACACAGAATACCTTCAGTTTAATCCTAATAAAGTATCCATACAGGTTCTGACTCCTATCTCCAAGTAATTTTGTTTAAAAATTTGTGTTGAAAATTGTTAACAAGCTCCTGCTCAAAACCCATGAGCAAACCCCTCTCACCCTTTCTTTAGGCATGACAAAAATCAAGTTATTTTCAAAACTACCATTCCTCCTTTAATAAAAGCACACAGAATGTTTTCCGTTTAATTTTAAGGAAGTTTTAATACATATTTTTGCTTCTCTTTTAATCTCTATTTGTTAGGAAAGCAAAGTGGAAATCCACTATCATAACACCTACTTAAATTCTATGAGCAACCTCCTCTGATCTTGCTTGTAAATACTTGAAGGTAGAATGTATCTTCCTTGATCAAAGTATCTTAAAAGTACCTATTTAAGACAGTATGTTACATTAACAATTTTCAATTTTAGATTCATTTATGCAGTAAAAGGTGAAAGTTTACTGGTCCCTAATGAGATCTTAAACTTAAATAAATTTATAAAGTAAACGAATCTTTGTCAGTACTATGATTAGTTACAGCTCGACCCCCTGCAAATTTTCGCAGATAATTTTCCCAAAATTGTCGAAAGGAAATTTGTCATAACCAAATTTGTTCACAAAATAAAGATGAAATTTTACACTAATAATCATTTTGACTGTTTTTTTTTTTTTTTTTTTTAATAATTAATTGATAATGCTTTAATTCAAATATATATTTAATCTCGAGTGTGTACGGGTGGGTGTGTATAATGTGTAAAGCGTTTTTAAACCTAATCTGAAAACAGTCCATTAGAAATTCGAGCTTCAAACGATTGTTTTTTTTTTTTTTAATTAAGATGCCCTCCCATACCGACCATCTGTTTAATCTAGATTCAGCAAAGGAAGCGGGTTGTGAGTTCCGCTCAACCCTAGTAGTAGAAAGCAATACTTTCCTATCAAAGCTCCTGTTTTGAAGTGAAATTCTACTTCCCCCCTACTTACTCACGACTAACCAATAATGATAAGCTTGACAGGGCACAATAATTAAGTTATTCCCCTGAAGCTAAAACCCACAATGAACTATTTTCAATTCGGCGCATGCGAAGTGTGCTTAGTCCGATCCTAACCACGTGTAGTAGGACTTACAATGAAAGCAACTCGTGACGGAGATATTTTGTCTGCTGACTTTCCTAACACCAAATCCCCTCTTTCATTAACCATCCTTTGTGTAGTCAATGTCATATCTGAAATAAAGCACCAGCAACCGTTTCAAACCTTTGACACAGTGGAATTAACTAAGCCCTTCCTACATTTTTCTGTAATCAAAAAAAAAATCCGAAATCACACATCAAACAGAACTCCTTGCTCACTTTGTTCACAGTGTTTCACGCTACTTAACTAACCCAACAAGTCAATTTAGGTAAGAAACTTATATAAATTAATAAATGAATCTGAAGTTTAAGTTGTAAAATAATTTTGTGAACGTATGTTTGCAAAACTAGATTATGGGCATTCATACTATTATTTATCATGTCATTATTATTATTATTATTATTTGAGAAGGCTAGCCATGATTATGACATGTTGAGCGTTGCACTATAATGCTTCAATAAAGTAAAATCGTTAAATCCTGGATGATATAAAATGTAAAAATTTATTTACAGAATAATAACTGAATTTAAATAAGGTATAGAAAATGGGAAGACAATTTATAAAATATTAGTAATATAACGCGAAAAACACCTACTAAGTACTGATTCTACTTCTCCGTTCCGCGTCTTAAAATCAAGAAGTACGAACGGTTATAAATCTGAACAATTAATTTCTTTATTATTATTTTTTTATTTGTGTTATTTTTGTACTATTTTAAGGAATAAATAAGTAACAATAGCGAAACCGCTAATTAAGTTTTGTTATCTCCTACACTTTCTCCATTTCAATAAATTTACAAAAAAAAACAAATGCTGTTGAAACACTAGAGCCCTCCATAAATCTCAAAATCTAACCCTACATTTTTTTTTTTTTGTGATCGCAAAAATTTTACTTAAGTAATAGTTTTATATTTATTAAAACTACTCCATTCAACATTCACGGCTCCTTTTAACATGTTTCATTGCTATTCATACAACTCTAGCTTTCCAACAGCATTACTCAAGTCTGAATTCATGATTTTATTTTAAAGAACTAATTTTTACCTATAACTTTATATGAATCTCACTCATTCAATTTAAGTTTATCCTATCGCAAAATTCGTTAAAGGTTTTCATGAAAATAAAAACCTTTTGAAACAAATATCCTTTCTCGCTTTAAGTCAAAACAATCAAACTCCTTATGTAATAGCTGTATTATTAAACTTTGCTGTAGATTAAAAGCTTAGTTGAGTACATAATTTCAAATATGCAAGAATAATACTGAAACTGGTCAGTTGTTGTAAAACTTCTTCACGAAATCAAACCATAACCAATGGCAAATAAAGACTTAGGTAACACAGATTATCAAAATTTAACTAGGAACATAACGAATTTATTTATTTAGTTCACATAACAAAATTCGCTTTTCAGAACTTAAAATATTTTATGACCTACAACCACTACTTTGAATTTACTTTAGAAATAAGTAGCTACGAAGTTAATTTGCAATGATGTCAAAACCTATTACGGTACTTTAACTTAAAAGGTTCTACTACCTTATTTATATCATGCTATACCTACATTGAAGTTTTTTTTTTTTTTTTTTTTTTTTTTAAATATAATTCCTAATTCATATTGAGTCTAGTATAAATCCTACTCTATTTTATGAATGAGGAAAGTTACCTACTATCTTCAAAATTCATGGTTAGCAAATTTTCTTACATACATGGGCAGTAAATACTATTAACTTTTATTTTACTAAATTGCTTTTTCAAAATCAAAGCTTAACTTAATGTTTTCGAAATGAAATTAATGTAGTGTTCACAGCAATGCCTTAACTCAAACCTCTGAGCAAATCAACATAATATTATATTTTGTATTTGTTATCAAAATATAATATAAATCTTAACTTTAATTTTTGACTTTACATTATTATAAATTCAAAATTATTTGATCAAAGTTACTTACTGAAAATGTTTTACTATGATTCCATAAAACATTAATAACTACAAAAAAAATAACTATTTGGATAATTTCCAACTATAATTCTATAAAAACATAATTGACTACTTATCTTAATTTAAAATAATTCAGAGATGATTAAGAAAATTCTAAACATTCAATTAAATTAGTAAATTAAAATTAAATTCTTAATAATAATTAAACGCCATTCATTTAAATCTTTTGATAAAGGGAATGAATTCAACAGTTAAATTAAAGTCCCTCCTTTTTCATTTTTAGTTTACCTTCCTATCTTTAAATTTATAATAATTAATATAAAATACAAAAATCTTGTAATAAATATTAATTAACACCAACTTATTTTGAAAACCTCATAAACTCTAACGTTTCGCGCATCAATAATGACAAATGGATAAAAGAAAAATAGCAACATGGACAGGACCATTATATTATAATGAAAGGATCGGGGAACCAAAAAAAAGAGGTTAAATGAAATAAACAAAATTGCTGACACGGCCTGAATTAATAAGGGGAAAAAAGAGATTATCTAGAATATAATGATAACTATTAAATAAATTACATAAACTTAATCGAGATTAACTTAATTAATTTAAAGACAAATAAAACCATTATTGTTACCTAAGAAACTAATTAGGATATTATAATATTAGTAATCTATCTAATTTTTGAATTTATTTTTATATTCAACTCTAAAGAATAATTGAAGCTATTACTCTAAAAATTTTTAAGCATTATGACTGACCTTCCTATTTCTAAGTTATTCATAAAATTGAATTATGGTACTCCTACTGAAAATATATTGATTTAAAAGTTTCAAAATCAACTTCATCTCCAAAATAAACTATAATATAGGGGCCCTTATATTCAGAAATTATAAACCAAAATTTTATAAAGTAAGAATCATCAATCATACAAATATACAATTCATTTTACGATTTCCCAATTCAAGAATTATATACCTACTTTCAAAATTTTTTTTTTTTTTTTTTAATAAAAATATTTTCGCTTACAACAGTAATTTGTTTGACGACCCCCAATTTCAAGAATTATAAACTTCTTTTATAAAAGATGAACTATTATAAAGATATACAAAACAATTCGTTTCATGTCCTCCCCAACTAAAAATTTTGTATCTACTTTACAAAAGAAGAATTTTAATAAAAATATCATAGTTTAATAATAAAACAATTTGTATTACGACCCCCCAATTAAAAATTATGTATCTACTTTTACAAAAGAAGAATTTTAATAAAATATCATTGTTTAATAATAAAACTATTTGTATCATTTAAAGAATTATGTATCTAAATTTATTATAAAAGAAGAATTTCTATAAAAATGTCTCGGCTAACAAACAAATAATTCGTTTAACGACCCCCAAATTATAGACTCATGGGATACCTACTTTTATGAAGGAACAATTTCTATTAAAATATCATAGCTAAACAATTAAATTTTGTTTGACGACCCCCCATTAAAAGAATCATACTATACCTACTTTAATAAGAGAAGAATTTTAAATTTAACGTCATCGCTACCAAAACTATTCGTTTTACGACCCCCCATTGAAATAATTATATATCTACTTTTATAAAAGAAGAATTTATATAGAAATATCATAGCTTACATCAAGCAATTTGTTTTACAATCTACCTAACTAAAGAATTATACTATAGGTACCTACTTTTATCAAGGAGAATTTTTATCAAAATCTCATAGTTAGCAACAAAAGAATTCGTTTTACGACCCCCCCATTTAAATAATTATGTATCTACTTTTATTAAATATGAATGTTAGAATATCAAAGCTAACATGAAAACAATTAATTTTACGACCCCCGTTTAAGAAATTAACGTATACCTACTTTATCAGAAATAATTTAAGATTTATTATCATAGCTAACAACAATAGAATTCGTTTTACAGCCCACTATTTAAAGAATTATGTATCTACTTTTATTAAAGAAGGATTTCTATTACTATAGCATAGCTAACAAGAAAACAATTGTAACCACTTTTATAAAAGGATTTTAATAAAAATTTCATAGCTAACAACAGAATAATTTGTTTGAAAACCCCCCCAATCAAAGGATTGTATTATACCTACTTTTAGAGAACAATTTATATTAGAATATCATAGCTTACATCAAGACAATTCATAAACGACCCCCCATCAAAAGAATCATATACCTTTTATAAAAATTTCTATATAAATATCATAACTATCAATAAAATAATTAAATTGAAACCCCCGCAATTAAAGGATTATATAAAACCTACTTTTATAAAGAAGAATTTTATTTTATCATCGTAGCTAACAATAAAATGAGTTAAATCACAGCCCCCTTTTTAAAGAAGCATGTGCCTACTGCTAAAAAAAATACAGCTTTATCATAATTAATCAAAGCTTACAATAGATTAAATTGTTTTACGACCCCCCCATTTATAGAATTATATATCTAATTTTACAAAAATATACACCCTCTCATAACAAAGTTTATTTAGAAACTTACTTAACAACCCCCAGTTTATGAAACTTAATACCTAATAAAACGAAAAATACAACTGCTGAGTGGTTAAATCTTATCACTACTATAACTGAATGATAAGCATTTAAAATCTGAAGTATCGAATAAATATTTAGTTCAAATTAATTCGGTAACATTATATCTCGCTATTAATATAAATGTGTTTTGCCTATAATTTAGTTGCTTCGTATTTATAATATTTTGTTCGTTCTTCCTACAATAAATGTCCTAAAATATTGTACCTAGAGTTGAAATATTAAATAATCAAAGCAGACTAATCTGATAGCTACATATTTCCCCACATATAAATCAAGTTTATCTACCTATTAATTGTAACACTACTTGTTGAACCATATAAAATATTGTTTAGAATTGATGTACGTTAACATAAAAAAGATACTACCTACCTTCCAACTAACCTAAGAACATAACTTCCTAATGATGAAAAACTACACGATAAATTCACTAAAATAATACCTATTTATTATGACTTGACTTAAAACTTTCCTTTATATACGGCAACAAATTGTGCGGGAAACCCGCAACATAATAATAAATAGAGTAATAAAACAGCAACCCATAAATTAGCAAAGCACAAAACAAAAATATCAAAATAAAATTTTAGACAAAAACAAAATAAAATAGATGGATAAGATTACTAACGCTTTGTAAATTTTAAACAAAATTAATAAATGAGGACACTAATAACATATCCTGGTCACGGCTATACCATATTGTAACTTCCCCCCCCTCATCAATCGAACCCCCTCTCTTCTATACTTTTTTAACCTACCTCGGAACCTACTTAAACTCTTAACTAGAACTCCTATATTTAACTCAACACCAATTTTACTGTTTACTCCTAACTATTGCGTATTTACTTAACTGCTTCGTATTTATATTATCATAGTAGAAAATGAATGAATCTTTGAAGTGCATCTTACTAGATATGGGTTTGCTAATAATAAGTTTGGCCAAGGTGATCGTCTAGTTTTAGTGGTAGGACCGTACGTTGTGTGATCGCAGTAATCCGAGTTCTTTTAAGTTATTAAGTCAAGTCCTACACTACCTATTTTAGTTTTAACTAAATTTCCCTATTTCATAAATGGTACTAAATTGGAGGGTTATTAACAAAAATGAAAAAGTAATAATAAGATAAAAGGGTTATACCTAATAAAGTTATAAACTAATATATTACTGTTCAATGTTCTTAAAGAATAATATAAATTAGACAAAGAATATTAAAGAATAAACTTTAAGAGCGAAAACTTCCTAAGACTAGAATTTTAAAATCCTTAATTTATATTAAGAACGATAGTAAAATCTAGTATGTTTATAAATGTTTATCCTATAATTTCCTATTACATCCACTAGTATTCTTTATGTAGAAACTTTTATTTCCTATAACCTAAATGAATATATTTAGTTAGTTGTTCACTAAATGATATATTTAGTTGAATTTCATAAGGTAAAAATATCATTTTAATAATTAAACTTTATAAGAGTTTACTAAATTATATAAAATACTATATCAAGGGATTGAAAAATCAATTTAAAGAAACCAATTTGAAAAGCAAAAGACTATGCTTTTCAAATCGATGTCTGTTTAGTTCTTTATAGGGACAAACAAAGGGCCGCATAATTACATTTATGCAGAATGTTTAAATCCGCATAAATAAATTTATGCGGGACAGTACAGCCTCCTCCCCACTACTGTCTTTCCAAACCAACGCCAAATATAAATATATTTAATAGCGGAAAAGGAACAAAAATTTAATAGATTAGGAAAACTTCAAAGACAATATACCTTTAAAATTAAGGGATGATATTTTCAATTCCCTTTATCTAGGTAAAATATTTATATTTCAATATATTCATAAATTGAATATTATCTATATTTTCAAACTTGCAATAATAATGATTACTTTATGAATTCCAACCAAAATTAAACTATATTGGTTTATAATACGAATAAGCTTATTTATCTATAAGCTATAAGTTTTATTGTATAAATATTTCTGGGAATTCTATTGATTCCTAATAGGTATAACTATTTACTTTAAAATGAATGTTCAAACTAGAAACTCTATCTAAGAACATTATAGGGATGTAAATAAAATATATGTATTTAAATATACTTATTAATTGAATAAAATCTTATCTTGTAATTTTCAAATTAAGTTTTAACTCTATTGGTTCATAATTCGAATAAGATCATTTTTCTATAAACTATAAGTTTCAACTTTGTTTTTAAAGTTTTTAGGAATTCTATTGATTCTGAATAGATATAACTATTTACTCATTAGATGAATGTTCTTCCCAAGAATTTCATCCAAGAACACTAAGAGTTCACGATTAAATAGGTATGTCTTGATTAAATAGGTATGTCTATTTATAAGACAGAAGTTTCCGTTGAATTTCATCCAAGAACACTAAGAGTTCAACAATTAAATAGGTATGTCTAGATTAAATAGGTATGTCTATTTATAAGACAGAAGTTTCCGTTTATAACTTGAAGGTAATGTATTCATTTAAAAATAATGTTGCACCTATGAAATTCATCTTAGAACATTATAGATGTGTAATTATATAGGCTTGTCTATTTTTATGACAGTAATCTCAATTGGTTGCTTGAAATTAACTTAGAACTTAAATAGCTAAGAATAGGTACGATTATAACTACCCGCCTCTTAAGAGTTTATAAACTCAAATTGAACTGCAGGCTCTTAATGAATTTTTGATATGAATAGGACTATGCTCTTTTAGACTCTACAACCTATTTTTAGAACCAGTAGCACCATGATTTGATGATGGTAAATATTTATTTACATAAATATGGCCATGGTTTGATTTCGTTCAGTGAGCTTAATTGTTTTGACTTGAAGAACTATCAATGGTAAGTACTAAAATAATTGACTTTGAATATAAAGTAGCAGAGAAGAGGACCGACAGTATTTTAATAGATCTGACCAGGTACACCAAAATCGTCCTTCTATTTTAGATAGGATTCTCTTAACTAGATATCAAAACTGAGTATCTATCTTTGCTACAAATTTTGACACTAAATTATATTCAATTTTGAATATTGATTTATTTGACTTTAAGGTAACAATCCAAAATCACAACTTTGAACAAGTAAACATTAATTAAATCTAACTTGTTAATTTAAAAATGGGATAATTAGATCAAAGTAACTTCTGAATTAAATTCAAAATTCAAAACATCTTCTTAAAAAAACTTAAGATAGTAGGTATCAGTGTTTGATAAACTCGTTTAGGGACATCAAGGTCCTCCCTCTATTCTAGTCAGGATTCTCTTTGCACGGCTTTTTGCTTGGCATGTGTATAAACGAGGATATCAAAATTGAGTTCTCTTTCTCCTCAATCGATACCACTATGTAAATAATTGTGACTAATTTCTTTCGAATTCAACACAGAAGTTTTTGCAAAAAGGTTGGATTTTAGATTTATTCAAAGAATAAGATTCATAATAAGTATTAGGCTGCAATTCGAAGATGCCTATCGGAAATAAACCCTAGCTAAAGGTTATTTCCAAATGTGAGTCAAACATTGGGAAATCTTTCGTGGAACTTGTCAGCATAATTGTACGAGGACGAAATAGTCTTTATGACTTAATTGAAAGCCTTTCAAGCTTAAGAAAATCATTTTATCAATCTCTTTCCAATTTAAGATCAAGAATAACCTAACCATTTAGTAGATAAGTGTATAATAAAGTACTCAAGATTAATAATAGCATCACTATCAAGAACAAGTTCAGATGAAAAAAATGTAGGTTGTGTTCAATAATTTCAGTAGATACCTGCAAAGTCACTTAGAAATTGGCAGTAGAAAACACATGAAATTTAATAAATCAAAGTTATGTTCATACGTAAAAGATAAATAATACACAGGAATGATCAGTAGTACCTGTAAATTCACATAATAATCGGAGGATATACAGAAATGGAGTATTCATATAAAACTTGCCACACAGAATAAATTAAATCAAACAAAACAGCAGGTATCAACGACAATAGTTTCCTAAGAAAATATGAAATGAAACACAGGAACTTTAAAATTGTTTAATATTTAATAACCTATCCAGGTGACCAGCGACCTAGGGTACCAAAACCAAGTCTTCTGCAATGGATAATGAATATTAACTCCACATGTCAATATTATAGATTGATATTCTACTAATGCATGCTTATCTTAAATTTTGCAGCCCACGGAATGGGCGAGGGCAGGTTAAATATGATTTATCACCATATCATGCACTACTAACTACGAATTGCTACAGGTGGGAAAAGGGTAGGTTAGTTTCTCAGGAGACACAACGATAACAAGACCGCACTTAACCTGAGAATTAGGAAGGGAATACTATGACTTATCACTATATCATGCACTACTAACTACGATTTGCTACAGGTGGGAAAAGGGTAGGTTAGTTTCTCAGGAGACACAACGATAACAAGACCGCACTTAACCTGAGAATTAGGAAGGGAATACTATGACTTATCACTATATCATGCAATACTAACTACGATTTGCTACAGGTGGGAAAAGGGTAGGTTAGTTTCTCAGGAGACACAACGATAACAAGACCGCACTTAACCTGAGAATTAGGAAGGGAATACTATGACTTATCACTATATCATGCAATACTAACTACGATTTGCTACAGGTGGGAAAAGGGTAGGTTAGTTTCTCAGGAGACACAACGATAACAAGACCGCACTTAACCTGAGATTTAGGAAGGGAATACTATGACTTATCACTATATCATGCAATACTAACTACGATTTGCTACAGGTGGGAAAAGGGTAGGTTAGTTTCTCAGGAGACACAACGATAACAAGACCGCACTTAACCTGAGAATTAGGAAGGGAATACTATGACTTATCACTATATCATGCAATACTAACTACGATTTGCTACAGGTGGGAAAAGGGTAGGTTAGTTTCTCAGGAGACACAACGATAACAAGACCGCACTTAACCTGAGATTTAGGAAGGGAATACTATGACTTATCACTATATCATGCAATACTAACTACGATTTGCTACAGGTGGGAAAAGGGTAGGTTAGTTTCTCAGGAGACACAACGATAACAAGACCGCACTTAACCTGAGATTTAGGAAGGGAATACTTTGACTTATCACTATATCATGCACTACTAACTACGATTTGCTACAGGTAGGATAAGGGTAGGTTATATTAATTAGGTGCATAACGATTCGATTTCAAACTCAAATCCACATTAAAAGAAATAATTCAAGATAAAATTAGTAGCACAAATGTTGATAAGTTCAAATAATGAACAATAGTAAAACGTAGTCACGTAAAAACCTTTCGTAAAGTTTCCATAAAATTAAATATTCAAAATTAGCCGCTCAAATGTGTATAAGATGAAATAAACGCTTAAATGTAGTATGTAAGCAGCAAGGTCAAAATAAATCTATATAGGCATAAAATAAAACATAGGGAACACAAAAAAAGAAATAAACAAAATAAAATGAGTTGCACAAATGAAATAAGATCATACGCAATAAGGTAGATTGTACGTAAAATAATCAGTCGTTTCTGTAAAGTAAAGACAAAACACATAGGGTATACAAAAATGGTATACCTACTAATCCAAAATAAAATTTGCCGCACAGATAATATAAGAGATAATCAAATAGTTACAGCATGTAACAAGATCAACAGAATTCTGTATAATAAAGAAATAAAACACAAAATAGTATAATATTTAATATAATACAAGTTGTATTAACTTAGGTATGATTGAATTAGGGAAGGCATCAAGGTCAAGAAGAATATTTCAAGGCTAACGGCTTCCTCACTGAAAGGGTAGGTAGCGCCTTAACGGGTATCCCTTCATTGTGTACCTATTGCGTAATGGTAGGAATGCATAGGTGCGACTAATGGCTAGCTAATCGCTTCATCATCCAACTCTTCCAATGCTTACTGACAAAACCACACACCTAAAATTCATAATTAGCTGCTTTAGTGAAGGTAGGCTCAAACAACACTTACCTTAAGGTTGTACCTTAAAAAGCAACAAGGATAAAATAAATCTACATACAATTTTTAATTATCGAACAAAAACAACGACACATTCGTTCCTCTGCAACAAAACTCTGGAAGAATTCAACACGTGTATCACCTCTCAACAAAGCAACCTCGGGAAATATATGACTCACTGCTCACTAGAATAATAAAACCCAACAACGCAATAACTACGCAGCTACCTATGCCGAACGCCGAACACAAAGACCATTATCAGAAATCTACAAAGACACGAATTAAAAATAGGGTACTTCTGAACACAAAGTCAATTATCTGAAATCTAGACACAAAATAATTAACATACAAAACACATAACACCCATCAGTCACATACACAGCCCCAGTCCTACACTAGGACTCCCGCGTCGTGAGTATCAGGTACCACAAGCACCATGGCATCAATTCACCCAGACCGGGATCAAATATTTGTAGATCAAGTAAACAGTTGTCCCGCAGCGAGAATCGAATTCTCATCATTGAGGTCATAATTGTAGGGTACTCAAACATTTTATATTCAGAATAGTATTAATCGAAGAATATGCAATAAAATTAGTAAGGACCTACACTAAATTCACATACACAATTCCGTTTCATCACCAGATTCCATCCACAACCTTGATGGTTCCACGGATTTCAGACAATATCAAGCAAATACCTACTCGTTCCACAACAGGAATCGAACCCGCATTTCCCGCATCTCAGTCGGTCACACGCCCAGTGCCCCATTTCACAAACACACACATAAGTAGGTAGTTGGGAAATTATCAATTCAAAACTCACTTGTTTTCTCGTTCAAGGCTTGTAATCAAAAGGCTTCACAACAGGAATCGAACCTGTTTTTCTGAACCTCAGTTGCGCAAATCTACCCCCAAAATTCCATGGAGTCACTCCCCATTCCACAAAGGCACACATAAGTAGGTAATTAGGAAATTAGTAGTGGTTCAAAAACTCACCTGTGATCTCGTCCGCAATCCGAGATCGAAAGAAGTCACACGACAGGAATCGAACCTGTATTTCTGAACCACAGTAGCTCAGGTCTACACTGGGATTCCATGGAATCAACTCCCCATTCCACAAAGGCACACACAAGTAGGTAATCAGGAAATTAGTAGTGGTTCAAAAACTCACCTGTTTTCTCGTCTAAAGTCGGCAGTCGAAAGGTCTCGAAAATGATCCGCTCCGCCTTTTATCACCACTTGTTTCATCTATATCTGTATCTGTGTGTGTCCGTCCGTCCGCAAACACTTCACTCTGTTCTGAATTTTATTTCCCTTACTACTAGTGCCGTCGTGGCAACAAACGTAAACTAATACTACATTCTGTTGGCAAACGAATGCTCAAAATCTGCTAATCTAACTTTAATGGAACTTACTTCATTCATAAATACATAATTAAATCCTGTAAAATTTTTGATAGTCTTGACCACAATAATCTCTCTCAATATGAGTGTCAAGAGGGAATAATGCACGCAATCGAAATCATTCAATGTGGTACTTTGTTTCTCCGCTACTAGGTGGCGCAGTACTAGGTGGCACTGGCGCCACTTGTTATAATATTTCTGCAGTAACTGATGAAAATAAATGATATATCACATTAAAACCCCCCATAATATCATGATAACCAATCTGAGTCACTTATCAAACTGATTTATTTAGTTATGATAAAGGAAGGTGCTGTAATGATAATATTTATAATTTTTTTTGTTTAAGATAAGTTATTTTCAAAACTATGAGCCCTCCCTTTAACAAGCGTACACAGAATACCTTCAGTTTAATCCTAATAAAGTATCCATACAGGTTCTGACTCCTATCTCCAAGTAATTTTGTTTAAAAATTTGTGTTGAAAATTGTTAACAAGCTCCTGCTCAAAACCCATGAGCAAACCCCTCTCACCCTTTCTTTAGGCATGACAAAAATCAAGTTATTTTCAAAACTACCATTCCTCCTTTAATAAAAGCACACAGAATGTTTTCCGTTTAATTTTAAGGAAGTTTTAATACATATTTTTGCTTCTCTTTTAATCTCTATTTGTTAGGAAAGCAAAGTGGAAATCCACTATCATAACACCTACTTAAATTCTATGAGCAACCTCCTCTGATCTTGCTTGTAAATACTTGAAGGTAGAATGTATCTTCCTTGATCAAAGTATCTTAAAAGTACCTATTTAAGACAGTATGTTACATTAACAATTTTCAATTTTAGATTCATTTATGCAGTAAAAGGTGAAAGTTTACTGGTCCCTAATGAGATCTTAAACTTAAATAAATTTATAAAGTAAACGAATCTTTGTCAGTACTATGATTAGTTACACTGTCAGGTCAAAAAAGATCTCAGCTGTTGAAAATATTTTTTATCGCTCTGAACCTACGTTAACGGAAAATCAAATTTGTTCATTAGCTTTAAGTAAAAAGGTCATTGACACATTTAGTGATTATCGTCAATTAGACACATTAAGGAAGCATTAACCAGCTATGAGAGGCGATATACTTAAATCTATACAAAGGATCGATTTCACGAGTTGTTTTTGTCTAATTTTAATATGCATTTAATTAAGTATTCATTACGCTTAATTTAAGTAAGGTTTATTAGTGCGGCTGGTAAGTTTTGTAGTTGATTGACAAACATGAGCTTCCAGTTTTGGGTACATAACGAAAAACTTAAGTGCTACGAGCCTATATATATATATATAGGCTCGTAGATTATCATAACCACAGAAATGATTCTTCCTTTGTTAAGTTTTATTAAGGGTTTTTAAATAAGCATAGATATTTGCCTGAGATATAGGTCTCACAAGAATCTTTTGGTATCCAAACAATACCAACGTGACACGTTTAAAGTGATAAATTCAGTTTATGGGCGTACGTGAATCTTGCGATTTCTCTATTTTTAAACAAACCCCAATAAAAATGGCGACATGATCTAAACACGAACATACCACACATGCCACAGAGTACCTAGCGCTAGTAATTCTAACTAAAGTCTCCATAGAGTAATTTTCATCATTCAAATCAAATTTCGAATAATCGATTTTACCGATTCCATTTTCAAATTAAAGTCTGACCTTCGCAAAAAGTTTCCTACCTCATACCTCCTCACAGAATTCGTGTAAGATTATTTACGACTTAGAACTAAAGCGTCTTTAGAATTAAGTATTTTAGAATCATGAAGGTGCATTTCTGGAGGGATGCACGTTATCTTGGCATATTACTACGATGTTACCTACGCACCTTTTTACTATTTTTAACCGACTTCACAAAAAGGAGGAGGTTCTCAATGCGGTTGTATTTTTTTTTTAGGTATGTTTCCTACCTCATATCTCCGTCGTTTATAAACCAATTTGTTTCTTTTTTTATTTGAATAGACATACTTCCAGATTGGTCCCATTTTTTTCAAAAACAAAGGAATTGAGGGAACTCCTCAAATGTTACATATAGCAATTTTGGTATTTTCAGCAACAAGTTATTGTTTTGTATGCCTTTAGCAAATAAAAACATGAAGATGGCCAAATTCAGTGGTGGAAGTTGTTTTTATAATGAAAAGTTATTATTCTTCGATTACTACGACATTCATATTTTTTTATAACCGTAGCGTGGGTAAAGCCTTACCCTAACCAGCACGCCAAGAAATGGTGATCTTACGATAAGAATTACCCGATTAACTAATTAATAATTTCACACAAATTATAACGACCTCCAAACATGACCTAATTTTATTTTCTTTCTATTCTAAGAACTCAAAGAATCTTAATAGGCCTTTGAATTTTAGTTTAGTAATTTAATTTATTACTGTATTTGTAAGTATTTGGTTCAATAAATTTAATATAATTAGTTCGGATTGTAGGCGAGGTATTTGTTGAATTTATATACATTATATAAATGAGTTGAATTATTGGGTAGCTACTATAAAAAGGTATTCTAAGATTCGTTTACATACAATTAATCTAATCTAGGCTGAGACTGAAGTGCGGGTTTGATTCCCCTACGGGATAAGTTTTGTAATCTGCAAATATTTGTTTTATGACTATTAATTTATGTGCGGCGGTTGAATAGCCGTCTAAAATGTGAAAGGTTGCGGGTTCGATTCACACTGCCGGACAAATGTTTGTATGATCTGCAAATATTTGTTCCGGGTCTTAGTGTTATGGTACTAAGGTACTCGTAGTTCTTGATACCCATGAAACAGGGAATCTTAGTATGGAATCAAGACTACGTATGTGACTGTTGGGTGTCATGTATCTAAGAACCATCTTCGTTCTGACAAATGCCACAGAGTGCTCAAACAGAGTTTTTCTACATATAAGGCACTGCACCTCTGTTAAGCAAGGTACACTTGACTACAGTTTAAATTAAAATACTTAATGGATGTTGTATCACGTCAACGCCAGTAGCGATTGGGAAATAAAATGTTTTACAAACTTCAAAACGATTGGCAATCAACGCATTAGCTCGATCGAGCGATTGATAAAATGAATCGTGCATCCGGTTATGAAATATTAAATTATCGATGTTTATCTTATGTGCATTGCTACGTATAGCGATGAGATTTTAAAGTTGTGAGCTATTTATCAAAGACAATAGTTGACTGAGTGAGCGAAGCGATCTACGCCCTTGCAACAATGCAGGCAAAATATGTTTTTATCTGTCCGGATGTAGGTATGTTGGTACTCGCGTACAGGTCATATTTTTCAATGAATCTTGGTCAATCTACACACATCTGTATACAGGTGCTACAAAGGTTATGATCCCTTGTACTAATTGATCCATTATGCTTATAATTATGTTACTGATAGAACCTGTGACGAAGGAATCTGTTTAAAATGTATTTTTTTTGTCGTTGGGTGATTTTTGGTTGGCATATTATTTCCAACCAAAAATTTAGGATTAATCTACTTAAGTTAAACCAGTTAAAATCTATCTAATTATTAATAAGTATCTTAATATCTATATATTATTTCCACCAATATATCACGGAAGTTTGCGTCGGTGCCATTTACCGTTAAGTGGTGTGTCATAAGAAAGGGATACTATTCCTATGTTTGTACAATCCAAAACTATTTTTATTTTTATTTTTATGCTGGAACAAAATATTGTTTTTGTGATAAAAAAAAAACCCAATACATCGTGAGCTCTCATTTGTTAGAGTTTCAACGACTTTGAGGTTCAGGTAAGATTAGGTGATAGCTAGATCACGCCATGGTTGCGATTTTCAAAGTTTAACTCAATCGTGCCTCAAACTCAACGATCATCAAAGCCTGATCACAACTGTTGTAAAAAAGTTTGTGCTCGAGAGGTCTACTTTTCGCAGAACTACTGGTATTTTATTATCGAAACCACAAGAATCATTCTAAATCGTCTTACAAACTATAATACCAAGATCTATTTACATCGGAAAAAGCACCCAACGGTTGCTCGCGAACAGATATGAATGACCCATAGGTATTAAAAGCCTTTTGTTTTTGTATTTTAGTTGTTTCAAAAATAATATTATGTTTCTATGAGTTGAGACCTCAAAAGTACTATATTATTTACCATTTTGCTTTTTTATGTGGCGATGGTTTTCCTAAAATAAATAAATACTTAAACAAACAGCCTAGATGAAACAAACAGATTATTTATTTATTTGATAGTTATTCATACTGATAAACCAAAAATTAAGTAAAAAAGGCCTAGCTAGTTCCACATGGGTTACAAACAGCAAACGCTTTCGCGTTTTCAAGAGGCCACATTTTTTATAGACATGGACTCTTGCGCCATGGGTATATCTTGTGTTTATGTGACCCGCCATTAATGACAAAAGTAAAATCCAAGTCGATAATGTTGCGTTTTAGTACATGTGACCAAAACGAATCAACAACATTTAAGTGCATCACACACGTAGCAGATGCGGTAATATTTTTTATGCGTATAAAAACTTATCGCATCTGTAGGTATCAGACACGTAGCAGATACGATAATATACGAAAATGATACATTCACGCGGAAACCTTCAAACTGTATTGTATTTCAATTTGTATACACAGATATCATCTGTCCATCTTTTGATATTTGTCGGTGCCTATACAGATGCTTGACTGTAAAATATAAGTGATCTGCTCGTGTGTGTTGCTCCTTGAGTTTAGTATAGAGAGCGATATGGACAGATACCGCTCAGATACAGATATCTTACCGTATCTGCTACGTGTGTGACACACTTTAAAGAGAAAGGTTTTATTTAAAAAACAAAAATTTTGCATACGATTGTTTAACTAGGTCCCGCACGGGGACACAAACGGCCACATAAAAAAAACTACTCAATAAGCATTAGAGTTTAATACTTCTATTCGTTGCTTAGTGTTGCGTTCACGTTGCTAAATGTGTACCTAAGGCCTAATAAACATTTTTTTTTACTGATCTGTTAGTTTTTGGGCCGTGCCGAAGAATAGCCCCTCCGTCTCCTCTCATGGATGTAGTAAAATTTAACTAAGGAATTACGCCACGGAATGGGCAGAGCATCCACCTGAGCACTCAAGCAGATTACTGCGATTACCAATCCGCTTGCCAAGCGTAGTAATAATGGCAAATCTCTCCCCCCATAGACTTATATTTTTTATTTATGTATGATACCTACCTAATTATATATATTAGTATATTTATGATATGTATTTGCTATTTAATATATATATATATATTTATCTATGTTTAAGTATGTTTATTTTAATTAATATATAATTTTTAATTTGTTTTGTTTCTCACTTTTCTTTTTACATGTGTGCACGAACCTACCTCTATAATCACCACTCTCTAGCCTCAGAGGTTTGCTGGAAGAAAACTCTTTTTAGGGTTAAGCTCGCCTTTGTACATGTCCTCTAGTTCTGTCTTGTGTTCTTATTAATATGTGTGTACAATAAAGAATAAAGAATAAAGAAAGAAAGACTTTATGAATCAACTTTAATATGCTAACCATATACCTATCTATGTACCTAACTGTTATGTTGTGAGTAGCAAAAAGCGATAGATGTATTACTTATCCTAACATTGCATTACGTGCGCTTAATTAGTGAGATCTTAATCAAACGATATTTTAAGTGGTAACATTAACTAATTGCCTTAGCGATGATGTGTAACAAATATTTTAGGCTTTGGATAATATTTTTATACATAATTAATAAATAGAAAATAAACATAAACCGACTTTTTTCAAAAAGCGCTAAATCAATTTCGATAAAATTTTGTATGGGATCACCTCTGAAGTATGACCTACCAAATAAAAAAGAATCATCAAAAACAATGCATAATTGACGGAGTAATTGCCTAACACACACACAAAAAAATAAAAAAAACCTGACAAGTGCGAGTCGGACTCGCGCACGAAGGGTTCCGTACCATTATCTACAAAAACGGCAAAAAAACACTTTTTTTTGTATGGAAGCCCCCTTAAATATTTATTGTTTTCTATTTTTTAGTGTTTGTTGTTATAGCAACAACAGAAATACATCATCTGTGAAAATTTCAACTATCTAACTATCACGGTTCATGAGATACAGCCTGTTGACAGACGGACAGACGTATGGACGGACGGACAGCCGAGCCTCAGTAATAGGGTCCGTTTTACCCTATGGGTACGGAATCCTTAAAAACATTCAGAATTGAATTGAAACGAGAACCTCCTCCTTTTTTGAAGTCTGTTAAATTTTAATAAGCTTAACAATTTTACTATATAGTTTTCGAAATCAAATAAAGACTTGATTTACAATCAAGAATGCTGGGTGGTCAATTAATAGTTGATTAGTATTTAGTACAAGCTTAGTCCTAACTTCCGTCGGAAGTGTATCTGACATAATAATATGAAGTCTTAACGACATCCGTCGGCACAGAGCGACGGCGCTGGGCGGGCGGACGCGCCGGTGTAGTAGGGCGGGCGAATTTATGCAACGCCTTTTCGCACTTGTAAATATATTAATTGTTATTTCATATTATTAATTTGTATGTATTTTAGTTGAATATTGGTTGAATTTAATAAAAAATGGTTTGTTAATGAAGTTTATAACCTAGTTTTCTATATGACTTTAGTTTATACCAAAATGAACTGTACAATTTGAGGTTACTCTTGCTGAGGTGTTTTTATTTATTACGAATTTAAAGTAAAATGATATGCTACACAACTTTCTGATAATGACCAAAATTGAATTATGGTAAAAAGACAGACGCTACCACATAATATGAAATCAAAACTTATTTGTTGATGATGTTCAACGATTTAATAACTAAATTCTAATATTTTATAGTTAATGTGAACTATTCAACATTTAATACCACGACTACTAAGAGATTACGAAGTACATGGAACTACGAGTACCATACCAAGGACGACACAGGGAATCCTAGTGTCGGATCAAGACTACGCCACATACTGTTGGTTGATTATGTTATTATGTTATAAAAAAAATATTTAGTATGTCTACTTAAGTTATTTAACTAAATCTCATTTTATTTTAAAACCAGTTAAATTATGATACAAATAAATTGTGACATAGCAAAGCGCTGCTCATAAATTTGTCAAAGTTGGAACTGTCAAACTTACCAGCACTTTCCACGGCTCCAGGCGACACAGGCACTGTTTCACACTCCCCCTCCCTCCTCTGTTCAAACTCACTCACTCTGTTTACTTGTCTCTGGCCATTCAGTCCTAAGATCGCGTCTATGGTATGCCTCGGACCTGGATTCCCAGGTACTTGTGTAAGACCTAACCTAGACTTCACCGCGTCGAAACTCTGGTTCAAATGCATTTGTTGAGCGTGGAAAAACATCCCCATTCTATTCAATGTTTCTAAGTTATGTTGATGTTGTGATAGAGACATAGATTGATCAGTTACATTTATAGATGAATTAGAATTTGGGCTGCTCATCTGCGATCGCGGGCTGTTCGTATCGGAACGGTCCGGCGTGGAATTACCGAAGAATCGGTCTTCGGGCGCGTCCATCTCTTACGATCAACCGTTCGACACTGAAGCTCGTAAAGTAAGGTTAGGGAAAAGAGGGCGGGGCTTAACAGGAGGGGGGGAGATGGGTGAGCGAAATTGCCCATTGAAAGTGCGAAATTTGGGGTCGCGAAGTGATTTTGTTCGGTAAGAAGCAAGGTATTAGCATTTCCCCGCGGAGTTCCTTTGTCACGGGTGAATAGTTTTCTTTCTGTGTGATTGGGCCGATTGTGCTAGGTGTTGGTCTCTCAAGTTAGATTTCTTTGAGGGTTGGCAGTCTTTGTTTGTTTTGTGTAACAAGTTTTAGAGTTAGGTAATCTTCTTTCAACTTTAAGGGGTGTTATTTTTCGTAGAATCCTACTATGTAGCATGCGGTTCATAATTTTATAACACGATTTAAATATTTAACTTTATTGACCGTGGCTATCTCTACCTAAAAACAGAACTCCAAATCCTCCCATGGATGGCGTATAAGGCAACTACGGGGTTACGCAAGAGGATCGGTAGCTGCACCCATCTGACGCCAAGCTTCGTGATTATGGCAAATCTCCCTATTCTGTGGGGAGACCACGTCCAGTTATTCATTTTAACTATAATTTTATTAGGATCTACTTAAACTACTAATCAAAACTAAATACTTGACTGCTTATGCAATTATAGCAGGTCTAGTTTTTATTAACAATCTACAGTATAATTACTCAAAGTATATTCCATACCGTAATTTAATTCTGACTACTTAATTAAACCAGTTAAGTACTTATAATGCTAATAAACTACTTAATCAATAAACCAATCAGACGTGCCCGCAAGACAGAGACAGAGCAACCGGACATTCTGCCTATTAACACAAATTTAACCAAATCGGTTAACCCGTAACCAAACAATAACAGCTTTTCCAACTGACCATCACCAAAACTTAACAAAAACACAAATCCAACTACTATCAATTCAAATAAGACCTTATATTACATTGTGTTAAGATCAATGTACTGTGATAGAAGACTGACAGATGCAACGTTTTGAATTTAGAATGCCCAACGTCAATGTGATTCTATCTTGTTCACACTTACAATGATCTCGCTTGCTCTCATCTCAGGTGTAGCGACGGTTGCTAGGGGGCGGGGTTTGTTGACGTCACACGTCGATCGACCAATCGTGATGGTTTATTTTTTTTCTTCCCGCTTCTTATATTGTCGATTCGTTTCTTTTGTCCGGCGCCAGAGATTGTTTGTGAAATTGTGAGCGGCAGTTAGAGGGTTAACTTTAGGATAACAAGCTACTCCTAAAGTGGATAAACTGATTATGATGGGACTTTTAGTTTGTTTTATAGTTTTAGAAAGATGATAGTAAGTATAGATACTTACAATCTAGTTACGGATTGCATAATGATTGAATACAATGATTTCACATTCGAAACAGAGAGGTTTAGAAAGATTAAATAAAAATAAATGCTAGACATTTCACACAACATTATCTAGCCCCAAGCTAAGCAGAGCTTGTGTTATGGGTACTAGATAACTGATATACTTACATTAACATTACAAAGATAGATATTTTTTTATTATACATAGAAAATACCCAGAACACCCTGAACAAATACCTGCAGATCGTACAAATATTTTTTCCAAGGCGGGAATCGAACCCGCAATCTCCTGCGTCGCAGGCTAACTTTCGCCCGCCGCGCCACAGAGGTCGTCAACCAATCAATCAAGATTATTTAAAACCAGTTAATATATAAATTCATTCGTATTACGTGAATGAATCTCGAGGGGCCGATAATATTTAGAAGGTCACAGGAAATCGGTGGATGGAGGTGGCTCAAGACCGTTTATCATGGCATTTTATGGGGCCTGTGACAAGCAGTGGACTTCTACCGGCTGATAATGATGATGATGACGAGGGTCAATTGAATTAAATCTTGGAATAAGTAAATAATTTTACTTGTAAGGTTTTTCTGAAGTTAAAAACCCCATGGATGGGGTATTTTCAGAACTGGGGTATATCATAGAATTTTTTTAAATAGCTGGTTCAGTTACTCTGGCGGGCTTGCTAGTAAATAAATAAATTTAACATTCATCAAATAAGTTTACGGCTGTGATATTAGCTGCAGGCAAAACTAAACCGCTAACCACCACACCAACCGCCAATCACTTTCACTTAAATACCCCCGGTTTTAATGTGGGGTATTTTTATTTTACCCTCATAAAATGGACACTTCGAGACAGATTAAAAAGTCTATGATTCACCATAGAGATGTTAACAGTCGTAATCAGCTATTAGCAGCTTAATCTAGGTCGTAGTGCATTCAACAAAATTGGTTCTGTAGTTAACAGCGTGATTTAATGAACAAACATCCATACTTTCGCATTTCCAATATAATATGTAAGATTATGTGAATTAGAAGTATTCTTCACTAGTTGCGCCCCGCGGTTTCACCCGCGTGTATAATGATGAAAATTGATGATGATGATGAAAAGTAGCCTATGTGTTAATCCAGAGCGTAAAGTATCTCCATTCCAAATTTCACTCAAATCCATTCAGTAGTTTTTACGTGAAAGAGTAACAAACATCCATACTCATAAACTTTCGCGTTTATAATATTAGTAGGATAGGATAGTAGGATAGTGAAATTGGGTTCCCTAAAGCTTCCACGCGTCCTAACCAACAGCCAGTAGAAAAGTACAATCCTGGCTGCTTGGAAGTACGGAAGTGCTGGAAAGTGCACCTATGGAATCAAATTCCATAGTGTAATAGTACATTATGGTACAAGTGTGTAAAGTTAGTGATTACGTCAGAGGCGTCATTGAGACCCGAGCCGTGAGGCGAGAGTCTTAAGAGAGCCGAGGACGGTAATCATTAATACACACGTGCATCATACGACATTTTTCAACACACTTGTGAAGAAAATAACTATATTTTAACAGTGAAAACGAGTTGTGAAAATTTTTTCACTTTGGCGGGAAAAATTAATCAGTTTTCCTATGTGCGCGCATCTAACAATGGCGATCGGCCATAGACTAAAGGAATGAGGTTTCTTTTTTTTGGCTTTCCGCGGCTAGCGTTTTAGCCACGTACAAAATGGAGAATTTAAAGTTTTCTTTATTACAGAGAAAACAAAAGTTATATTTGAGTGAAAGTTTTATTTATTAAACACGTAAAAGTTTAAATTATCTATTAAAATACGAAGTTGCATGAAATGAGCAAGCAATAGGTACATTAATTTATTTGTTCTATTGATCACTTTGATTTGAAACTTTTTTAAGAACAAACGGCACAACTGGGATCAGAGGAAAGCAACTTATCCAATAAATAAAAAAAACTCTATAATTCACTTGTGAGTTATAGCAATGAAAAAGTCACAGTTTGATTATAGGTGTCATTATGTGCCTAATTGCGGTGAAATTAGAGCCACTTTATGAGCAAGTGTGTTGAAAATTATATTTATAGCTTAACTTGAAGATATATCTAATTAAAATCCAAATAAAACATCTCTTGACGGATCTTTGTAAACACGATCGCAAAGCTAAGCGCGTGGTGTACCATAAGCACAGTTCTTGATGTATCGTAAACATACAAACGCAAAGTTTAGCACATGGTACACCATAATGCACTTCTAGTTCTATATGTATCATAAACACACAGACGCAAAGGTTAGCGCGTGGTGTACAATCATTTCCAGTTCTGGACGGATCTTGTAAACACACAAATTCAAAGCTTAGCGCGTGGTGTACCATGATCACTAGCTACCAGTAAAAATTAATTATCTTAAGTGATTACAGCAAAACCTGAATATTAATGAGAAACGACAATGAATACCGAAAACCCTTCGCTTGATTGAATGCACGCCACATCAAATTGAATTGCATTGCTTTTAAAAATGTAAAATGCAATTCAATTTTGCAATTATGAAAAAGTGGTCATTATGTCATAAAGATAATCTATGTTGGTGCAATTCTGTGTCGCTTTATTGACCTATCTTGATTTCAATCTCTTTAGTTCACAATCACTTGGTAAGCAAAAAGTTAATGATTGTTATTTCTTGGGCACACAGCGATAAGTCAGTCACCAGATAAAGGCTGATGGTCTTGGAAAGGGTCTTATGAAAGAACCAGTGTGTTGAAATGATTCAGAGAGCCTTGGAAAGAGAGGAAAGAATGGGTTAATTATTTTTTAAGATATTGATTTCTTGTGATTTGATTTGTGTTACCTTAGAAATGGTACTCTTAGTTCCTGATATACCCACTATACAGGGAATCCTGTGTGAGAGATAAGCGCCCGTATTCTTGAATAAATCTCGTCTACGAGATGGCATCACTTCTTGTATGACGCAACTACCCTTACTGACGATTTAATTTTAGAGGGTAGCCAAAGGTTAGTCCTGTTAATGTACTTTATAAAGTACAGTTTAATAAGTACTTTTAACTATCTTTTCCACATATTTTTTTTTATTTTGGTAATTACTTGTACCTACATAAAAAGCGTTTCTGTAAGATACCTATGTAATTTTTGCGATAAAATAAAAAAATATCGATATACCTTTTTTCCATCCCTAGCTCAAAAGCGACAACAATAACGAGATCCAATATAATAACGAGTGGGTAATTGCAAATCGATGGTTAAATTAAGCGAGTTTGCGTTCCAGATTGATTGGGATAAGTGGAGGGAGGCACTAATCTAGTACGGCCATATAACAATTTTGGGGTAGGGATGGGACAGCGAATTGTCGATATCGATATTTCGTTTCAAGCAATTAGGTAACAGATTCATTATGAGCAGCCAGTTAACGTCGATTGCTAGAAGAGCCATCCCCCATAAAATACAATGGAAGAATTGCCATAATCACCACGTTAGGCTGACGGATCGGTGATCGCAGTATCCACGGGAGGAGATGAAGGGGTCTATTTTATGTTGACTATTGTCAAGCAGAGAATCGGAGGTAACTATCAACATTTTTAGTGTTTTCCTGATATGGTCCCATTGTATCGATTAAATTAACATGTTATGTCATAATTTTCTGGTCTTAAAAAGGTTATATGACCTACCTCTCATCAACCTAGTCAGGTATGCAGTTGTACTCGTTCTCAAGATTACTGACAAAGCGCGTCATTACTAAAAATAAGGGTTAAAATTAAGCAATTGCTACTACTGTTTTGGTGTAATTAGAAACCTAAAGTACACTTAAACTTGACACCAAAATTATCGCGCGCCCTTTCTAATAGACTGAAATAAAAGGGACCACGATAACTTTTTTTCTTTTTTTTTTTTTTTTTTTTTTTCTCAAAATTTTAACTTTAGCAGTTAAAATTTTGAGAATGATACACAGATTCGCCACCAATGGCTATGAAATTATGTGATAATTTGTGATTATCACTGTCTGAAGAACTTGAATACACATTTTCCCGTAAACTCCGGTAATCTGACTCTTCATAGCCGCAATGGCACCGGAATGAACCAATAATAGCAATAAGGATTTGTGAAATTCAGAAATACCATCACCCTCCATATCCGACCTAACCATTATAATAGCAATGATAATATTTTATATAGTCTGTTTTGACGTTACTTTTTGGCTAAAGAGTGCAGAAAACCATGAAGAAGTGTTTTGTTTCATTTTTTTAATTTTAGTAGCTGTTGTTTAATACTAATTCTTTTTTAGGGTTCCATACCCAGAGGGTAAAACGGACCCTATTACTAAGGCTCCGCTCCGTCCGTCCGTCTGTCTGTCGCCAGGCTGTATCTCATGAACCGTCATAGTTAGACAGTTGAAATTTTCACCGATGATGTAGGTATTTCTATTGCCCTATAAAAACAAATACACAGAATAAAATAAATATTTAAGGGGTCTCCCCCCCCCCGGGGGGAGACCCCCCCGGGGGGCTCGGGGGGGGGGGGGGTACATACGTAGTTTTTTTGCCGTTTTTATAGACAATGGTACGGAACACTTCATGCGCGAGCCCGACTCGCACTTGGCCGGTTTTTTTATTGAAATGAGAAAGCTCCTAAAGTAAAAACTTAACATAGTACCTAACGTATGTTAGGTTTATAGGCAAGCGTCCATCTTAGACCGCATCGACACTTACAATCAGAGGCCGTGAGTTTAAACAGACAATTGAGATAGACGTATGGTGTAGTGTAACACCGATTTTTTTATAGAAATTGAGGTTCGCAAAGTGTACGCCAGGGGCGCTCGTCAGTGACCTCCGTGGCGCAGGGAGCGTATAGCTGGCTGAGACACAAGAGGTGCTGGCTGGATTCCCACTGTGGGATAAAATGTTTGAACGATCTGCAAATATTTGTTTCGGGTCCGGGTGTTGTGGTACCATGGTACTCATAGTTCCTGATACGATACAGGGAATCCTAGGGATCAGGACTTGTATGATGATATGTTATGCAGTGTCTCCATTCGAAACCCATGTTGTACTTCACAATACGTCCATGTCATTTGTTGGCTAAAAACTAATTATCTTATTCATGATCTATTTTTAAACCTTTGATAGCTGAAAATAGCTTTTGTCTTATTTTGACGTATGCCATTATACACTAGAGAGAATAAACCAAATGCTATTTTAACTAAAATAGGTTTAAAAATGATTATGAATAAGGGAGTTAGACTCAGAGCTTTGGTTTGATGGCGGTCAAACGCTTTATTATAATTATATAATAATTATGTATAATTTAGTTAATAAATAGATATTCTGTTGTAGTTAGTTTAGCTGAAGTTTATTGTATTGTGTGTGTTGATGGTTGAATTAAATAAATAAATATAATATAATCAGTAAGAAAAATCCAGAATTTTTTCATCGACTATTTATATAATGTTATCGATTTTTATATATTTCCCCCATCTCTACCCACCTGGCAGTTGACAGCGGACTCCATAATTGTTGAATGAGGCAGCATTAAAGCGCCAATTAACTGACATTGATTGGTTTTACCCCCTCACCCTCCCCTACCGTCGGAGGGTAAAGGGCTAACGGGTTCACGTAAACAGAATGATTATGAGTATGGAGATGTAAATCTCCATTTACGATCGATAAAGAAGTTTATTTCTATCTTTAGCCAACGCCATCAGCCAATAGCAGTGCGACTGAGTTCGATAGACCCCCGAGCTACCAGACCCATAGATAGAGTACCTAATTTACATTTTTAACTCAACACCCAGTACTGCGATCTAATATGCTTTATTCTGAGAATCTAATACATCTGCCAAGCGTGGTTTTTTTTAATACTACTTAGCATGAACAAGCATACGGCCCATCTGATGGAAAGTAGTTACCGTAGCCTATATGAACGCCTGCAATACCAGAGGCATCACACGCGCACTGCCGACCCTGAGACATAAAGATGAAAAGTTTCCTGTAATTTCACCGGCAGCCGTATCCTTCAAACCGAAACAGCACTACTGCTTGGTGGCAGAAATACGGTGGTAGTACTTCCCTGGACGAACTCTTTCACAAGAAGTTCTACTATACTGAACTTATTCATGAAGGTAATTCCCCCTATAGCACTCTATTTGGCTCGTCCAGTAACATAACATAACACACCCAACAATCACATACATAGTCCTGATCCAACACTAGAATTCCCTGTGTGTGTATCAGGAAATACGAGTACCATGGTACCATAACAACCAGACCTGGAACAAATATTTGTAAATCATACAAACATTTGTCCAGGAGCGGGAATCGAACCCGCATCCTCTCGCACCTCAGCTGGCTACTCGCCCACAGAGGTGATGATGATGATGATGATGCTCAAGTTAAGTCAGAGTTAATTACGCTCACTCTGGTTTGCTCACTTGAGCAAAATTACTTTATCATCCCTAATTAGTTTCAACCTTTGATCGGCTAAACGTTAATTACTAATCGTTGATTAAAGCAACAATCAGGCCAGTAACAAAATGAATTTGTTCAGTATAGATAAAGGATAATCGAGATCAAAGCGTGACAACTACAGGTGTGGTAGGGTGACAATGCTTGAGTTATTTAAAAGGATATACAACAAGTAAATAGTAGGCTTAGGTGTTGGCAATCAGACTTTCTCAGTTACGAACAATTTATTAATCCGTAGATATCTATAGGTACTCTATTGTGATGTGTGATTGAATTTGAATCAATTATTTGTTAATATTAATTTTTATGAATTTAATAATCTATTATTATTATTAACGTATCTTTATTAAAATTGACACAGTTATTTATCGCGTGCTACCTTATTATTTATTATTCCCGATGTTTCGAATGCGTTACAGCAATCGTGGTCAGCAGATGTATTCTGATCGCGAAAGTTTATAAAATACTATTTTTAACCTGTTTCAACCTGTAGAAGTCCAATGAATTTTGACAACCTCTGGGGCGCGGGGGGCGAAGGTTCGCCTGCGACGCAGGAGGTTGTGGGTTCGATTCCCGCCTCGGAACAAATATTTGTACGATCTGCAGATATTTGTTCAGGGTGTTCTGGGTATTTTTCTATGTATAATAAAAAGATCTTTGTAATGTATTGTAGTTATCTAGTACCCATAACACAAGCTCTGCTAAGCTTGGAGCTGGATAATGTTGTGTGAAATGTCTAGCATTACTTATTTAAAAAAAAAAAATACCGGACTTAGTGCTCTCCTTTAGAATACCACGACGAACGGTCTTGAGCCGCCTCCATCCACCGACTTCCTGCGACGTTTATAACCGGACTTAGTTAACCAAATAACATTGAATAGAAGAAAACATGCAAGACAATAACAAATTATCTAACAAAAAACAAATGTCAATAGTTAGGTAATGCTTAAAGTATTGCCATCCCTTACTGTTGCTTATTATCAATCAGTGACAGGACTAATTTTAAGGAATGACTAAATTTAAATAACTTTAGTAAGAAAGGGGGTATAAGTATAAATGGGGGGGGCTACAGATGATGATGATCCATGAAATCATGGTCACCCCGCAAAAACCCCCCGCTGGGTCCACGTTAATGGATCACCGTGCTCTCTATTAATTAACTAAAGGGTACGTCGTCGGTCTATCCTCTGACTGGATTTGTGGTCACTTCGGTATAGCCCACATCAGAAGTCACTTTACAACTCGAGTGATCATATATAGCTATACATGTTATAATTAACGTGCACCTTTATTTTTCAAACGTCTTTGTTCAGGCTAATGCTAATAGTTTTGACGTTTGTATGTAAAGGTGCTTTTGACACTTCAAGCAAGTTATTTATAAATGTGTTTATAATCATTTTGAGTGAACTTTTACATTGAAAAAAACGTTCTATGATAAAATGCTGTTATTGGCAGAGGTTACCGCCGAACCATCACATAGGTACTCAAATAAAAAAAAAGTATGTCTCTGCGGTTTATACCACATTGACTGGATTTCTGGTCACATTGGTGTTGTCCAATCAGAATCAACTTAACAGCTCAAATGAACTGTAGATTAACACTCAGTATAACTATCATCAAAACCCATGAATACCAAGGCGTCAAAAGCACATACTAACTTCTCAAAACGTACTTAACAAAAATATAGTTATAAACATGTAACGTTATAGAGGGTTAGGTATTTATATAAGGTTATATCAGCAATCATCAATTTATATAATATCGTTGCGTGACTGACTGAATGACTGACTATCAACGTACAGCCGTTACTAAGCCATTACGTAAATCCTAGTTTATTTTTTTTAAATTTCTAAATTATTTATTTATAAATTCCAATGTGGTGGTTACATTTTTTGAAGTTATAAAAACCTGTATTAGAAGATACTTGAAATTTGAAGGGTACATTAGCGGTATAGGGGGTTGGGGGTGGGATGTTGAATTTTGTACGGAAAAAACTCTACGCGGACTAGGTCGCGAGCGTTCAACTAGCCACCTGTAAATTGAGAGCCTGTTCCGTATGGGATGATCTCCGGAAGGCTAATTCGACTTTAGAAAAGGCAAAGATACGAATCCAAGTCCGGCTAAATCAGAATTTTTGGATCTTATATAAATTGAATGTAAAGGTGCTTTTGACGCTTCGACCACATTATTTGTAAAGGTGATAATGACCATTTTAAGTGTATGTACTGGTATTGGCGACTCTTTGAGGTACCTATAGTGACTAGGGGTAGGGGAGGGTTAAATACCAATTATGCTTTTTAATTGTTTTTGCCCGCAACGGAACGGAGATTGGTAGGTATATGGATGTAGGGTAAGAGGTTGTTTGTTTATTTGTTAAATGTTTGTTGATTACTGATTTATCACCAAATCAGCTTATCAATACTGTCTTAAAATATCTCCGTTACCCGAATTTCGATCCAATGGTCGTGGGTTCAAATCCAAAGTTAAGTAATGTTTTTTTATAAAAAAACGTTACGTGTGCGTTAACCAAGTGCTCAAAATGGTGATAAAAAACAAATAATAAGTAATATTATATTTTCGGATTATATTACTATAGGTTTTCGCACTTCCCCATCCATAGGGAAGGCCCCCCTCACACCTCCCCCATCCCCTCCCACTCTCAAGCCTTATACTAAATGTCGCTAAAGGAAAGTCCTTCCGGAGTTTCACTACGTTATAGAATCCGAAATTGGAGTTGTTGGAGAATAAAGGTTCACGAGTGGCAACCACAAATCGGACGACGCGGTAGAGGAAGGCCCTCCACTCGATGGACTAAGTCATTATAAACATTGCAGGAATTCGGAGGATGGAGGCGGCTCAAGACCGTTTGTCGTGGCTGTCTAAGGGGGAGGCCTATGTCCAGCAGTGCACTTCTACAAGGTGATGATGATGATGATTGTATAGATTTCAGGAAGTCTATGAATAGAGGCGGTTCAAGACCGTCCGCCATTGCATATTACATCACTCTACATTACACAAAGGTTAGCTGGAAGAAAATGCTCGCCTATGTACTTGTTTTTTTGTCTTGTGCAATAAAGTATTTTCTATCTATCTATCTATCTATCTATCATATTAGGTGAGGCCTATGTCCAGCAGTGGACGTCTTTCTGATGATGATGATGATCTCAAACATGTTTCAACTGGGCTAACTGCTTATCTATTTATAATGAAGTCCCAAGAGCAAATAACCTAGAACAGAAACTCAGTTAGCTCAGTGTGAACGCGTATTGAAGCGGTCAGTTAGTTACTTGTTCACGTCTTGTCATTACCGTAGAGTAGAGCAGTGAAGAACAGATACTTCAGTACATATTATATTTATTTATTTAGACAACTGATTCTAATTTGTTAGTAACAACTTTATACTTGGTTAGTATTCTAGATTAGTTAGGGTATAACTAGGTTCCCACTTAAACTTGATCGAAATAAAATTAATAAAATGAATAAAGTAAAATAAATAAACGGATTGTATGTTATTCTAGGTATTTATAACATAATTACATTACACATACATACATTTTTTTTTTAATAAAATGAATAAAATGAATAAAATGAATAAAATGAATAAAATGAATAAAATGAATAAAATGAATAAAATGAATAAAATGAATAAAATGAATAAAATGAATAAAATGAATAAAATGAATAAAATGAATAAAATGTTTAAAATGAATAAAATGAATAAAGTAAAATAAATAACCGGATTGTATGTTATTCTAGGTATTTATTGTGGTTTAATTAAAAAATAGCCCTCTAAATATCGTAGTGGGGACGATCGCTACTAAAACCTTCCCTATTGCCCCTTCGGGGACGAGACGTGGGGACGAGCGGGAATAACCCAAACTTTTTGGCTCAATTAAGCTTAATTATTTTTTAATTTCATATTTCGAAAATCTAGAACCGTCTTACCTTTCAACGTCTTGAAAAGTCTAATACGAAGATCATGATGAAGAGAGATAAAAAAGAAAGGACTTGTGTTGTTTATTACTCATTGAGAAACTACGTTTTGTCGTTCTGTCTGGCTCTAGTATTATTTTTAACTTAAAAACTAATAAAATCTTCATATGCCTTAAGACGAAAGTCTATATAATCAGTGCGTATTGCCATCAGTGATGACTTACAACACTGAGACGAGGTGGCTAACTATTGGTCTTATAGATAAGCTCAAAGTCTCGCAGCGGGCTATGGAGGGGGTTTTCACTACGCGATTGAATCTGAAATGAGAAATCCATAGAAGAACAAAGATCACCGACATAGTTCTCAGAATTAGCAGGTCAGCTAATTCTGAGAGCTATGTCGCGCAGGTCATATCTAGCACAACTGACAACCGTTTGGGGAATTAGTTCTCTATTATAGTAGCGACCACAAACCAGACGACGCAGTAGAGGAAGGTCCACCTCTTGATGGACTAAAGTCTAAACCCCTTATTCATAATCATTTTTTTAACCTATTTTAGCTAAACAAGAGATACGCTATTTTAACTAAAATAGACAAGACAAAAGCTATTTTAACTAAAATAGGTTTAAAAAATGATTATGAATAAGGCCCTTAAACGTTGCGGGACCTCAAATCAAGCCAAGCCGTTGTTGTTGCCTTGAATATACTTTGACTTTGATTAATTTTGGCTTGGTTACGTTAGAACAGTGACTTTAATTTAAAAGACGATTAAAAATGATACTTGTTATTTTAATGAATAAAATTAATAAAATCATATTTTCTGACGTTATCAACGACGGATAGGTATTTATATACGTCCAATATACGTACTCCAAAAATTACGTGAGCAGAATCCGGAATAATTGTCACTTTGAATAGGTTGGTGATGATGATGATGTGAGTGAATAAATTGCCTTTTGTTTTTAATTATGTCCTAGCTATTAGTATTTCAACACAACTTTATTTTGAATTGCATTTATATTTTTGTACTCTTAAGTAACTACATATTTACACATTTCAAAAGGCCATTTTACAGCCGCAAATTATTTCATTTATTGGGTAAATTTGTATTGTAAGTAGAATTAATTAAACTATGACATGGCAACATTATTTTTGACCAATACCAGTAGCTTGGTAAAATTGTTTACAAAATTGATTGTTCATTTATTATTTTCTCATAAATGTTAACCTAGTAAAATCTAGTACCTACCTGTTTAAACATTTGTATTCTTTTTTTGACGTAACTAATGCCGAGATAAATAGACGCTACTTGGCTCAAGCCTCAAGCTTAACGCGTACTAATGCTTAGACCTGTCCCTGTCACTGTCACACAAAATATGTCAGAACACGCGTATTAGAGAGAGACAGGGACGATTTCAAAGTAAGACTTAAACTTAGTCACCGTGAAGTTCGTTCTATTTATGTGGACCTATGTGTTCCTTGTGATCCCTATGGTGGAAATAAATGAAATTAAATGAAAGGACATGTTCCAAAATGGCCTATATCGATGTACACCAGACAGAGAATGGCGGAAAAATCAGTGATTATCGTAAAAATACTCATACTCTAGTTTAAAGCATAATTTACTGCACAGAAATGTTTAAAATTCGTTTTTTTTACAATGGTAACATATTTTTCCTGAGCAGCCATGACAGGGAATGTCACGTTTATTGCTCTGTAGTTCTTTGCTTTATTCGTTCGTTGGGAGTAGTGTGTCTACATAGAATGCGTTGCCTATGCTAGCTTTATTACGATCGTCAACAGCTGTCGAAACATTTTATCACAGAGTAAATTGTATCCGCCCCGCCATATTGTTTTGTGTTGCTCTCTGTGAGAAAGATATTTAAGGAACCTGCATTAAATTAAGCGAAATAATCAAAAAATGACAATGGGAAAAAGTTTTACATATATACAGCCACGTTTACACAAGTGTACACCGACAAGGGCTAGGCTCCATACATCTTGGAACAACACCTTTAGGTGTTTGTTACCATGTAAGATATATGAATTCTCTGAACAAGTCTACTCTACATGTTGTTCAAGAGGCTAGCTGCGTAGTGACCGGTTTGTAACTCGATTTCAGGCGAGATAGCCGCTTGATTGGGCGTTTGTGCCGGTCACATGACGATCAGACCGCGTTATGATGCAATTATTCAGAATGGACAGAACAGTCCGCAACCGGTATATGAAATGTAATGATCAAAAATTATGATCATTATCATCATCATCATCACCTTGTAGAAGTCCACTGCTGGATATAGGCCTCTTCCTTAGAATGCCATGACAAACGGTCTTGAGCCGCCTTCATGCACCGACTCCCTGCAACGTTTATAATGTCTTTAGTCCATCGAGTGGAGGGCCTTCCTCTACCGCGTCGTCCGGTTTGTGGTCGCCACTCGAGAACCTATTCCCCAACGGTTATCAGTTCTGCAAGTTACCTTGGTTCTTCTACGGATTTCCTCATTTTGGATTCTATCACGTAGTGAAACTCCTGACATAGCTCTATCCATAGCCCGTTGCGCGACTTTGATCTTTTCTATACGGCCAATAGTTAGAGACCAGAGGCTCAAGCACGAACATCTAACGTTATCGAGACGCTAGCGTTACGATAGTAAACGTCAAATATGAACCAATCAACTTACTAAGGTTTTAAGTTACCCTGATGTCATTGGCCAATATTTGACATTTGCGATCGTCTCGCTAGCGTCTTGCTAATGTAAATTATTCGTGCTGAACCCACACGTCTCAGTGCCGCAAGGCAGTAAATTATGACCAGGGTGGTTATTCGCTATGACCTAAGAGATTCCTTGTCAATAACGTGTGACGTCACCCATGCTATTTAGCGATGATTCCACGCAGATATCGTAACGAGCCCGCGTTATGTCACGTTTGGTCATAGCGAATAAGGGGGCAGGTACGGCAATATGTGGATCATTTTATTGCCATGTTTAATTGTGTACGTTGTGACGCCCTATAATTAGGGTAACACTATGGAATTAATAGATTGAACATAACTCTGCAGAACAATCTTGAGAACACCAAAAATTCGTCTACACGCAGAACGTTTAAAACGCAATATGTATACACTTTCGCAAAACGTTCAACACGCAAGTACTAGGTAGTACTTCTGCGGACGGACTCTTTCACAAGAAGTTCTACTACTTACAAAGTCTTCTGGTGCTTGGTTTCCCTGCGTGATAGAATCTGAAATGAGGACATCCGTAGAAGAACCAGCAAGATCGCTGACAAAGCTCTCAGAATTAGCAAGGTGAAGTGGCAATGGGCGTCATATAGGTCGCAGAACAACCGTTGGGGAATAAAGGTTCTCGAGTGGCGACCACAAACCGGACGATGCAGTACCTATAAGAGGGCCTTCCGCTTGATGGACTAATGTCATTATAAATATCGCTGGAAGTCAGTGGATGGAGGCGACTTAAGACCGTTCATATGGCATTTGATTGGGGAAGAAATGTCCAGTTTTGGACTTCTACAGGCTGATGATGATGATGATTGTCTTCTGGCACGATTAGTAGCAATAACTTTTCATTAAAAACCGACTTCCGCCATTGAATTCGGTTATCTGCATGTTTTTATTTGCTAAATACAAAACAATAACATGTTGCTGAAAATACCAAAATTGCTACCTATATGTATGCCTATAACATTTCAGGATTTCCCTCAATTCCTCATGGATTCCATCATCAGAACTTGGTTTTGAAAAAAATGGGACCAATCCGGAAGTATATCAAATAAAACAAGAATTTTCCAAATCGGTTTATAAACGACGGAAATATGATATTTGTTACATCATATTTCCGTCGTTTATAAACCGATTTGGAAAACATTTAAACAAAATACAGGAACAGGAACATTCAAAAAAAATACAACCGAATTGAGAACCTCCTTTTTGTGAAGTCGGTTAAAAACACTACATAATCCAGAAAATAATGATTCGTAATTGTTACCGAAAACTATGACGCAGCGAAAGATTATAAAAAGTGAAGGCTCGTGCCGCCACTTGAGAGTTTTTGCAAAAACATTTTGTAGCACTTTATTAGTCACTAATTATAAAGATAACTATCGACTAATAACTACTTTGACGACCTCTGTGGCGCGGCGGGCGAAGGTTCGCCTGCGACGCAGGAGGTTGCGAGTTCGATTCCCGCCTCGGAACAAATATTTGTACGATCTGCAGATGTTTGTTCAGGGTGTTCTGGGTATTTTTCTATGTATAATAAAAAATATCTATCTATGTAGTGTATTGTATTAAATATATCAGTTATCTGTACCCATAACATAAGCTCTGCTTAGCTTGGGGCTAGATAATGTTGTATGAAATGTCCAGCATTTATTTATTTACTTGCAATTTCAGCTTCACCTAGATTGCAATTTTTTGTAAAAGGAGCTGATTTACATATTAATAATATTTATTATAATATTTACGTGTGTCCAGCCTAAAAATAGACCCCTCCGTTTCCTCCCAAAGATATCGTAAAAGCCGACAAAAGGATTTCAACAGGAGATGAGCAGCAGCATCCACCTGAGTACTCAACACTACCGCGATCACCAATCCGCCTGCTAAGCGTGGTGATTATGGCAAATCCCCCCATTGTATTCTATGGGGCAGACCTCGTCCAACAAGAGGTTATTCTCAGGCCAGATATACGACGACATAATATGAATAAAGGAGCAAAAAACTTAATTGTGACTTTTTTCAGTAAAAGCTTTTTTTACCATGTATGTATCTATCGACTTTGGAAATCAAATGCGTCTTTTATCATCTACTTAACATAATCAGAGTCAAAAGTATTTTACTAATGAGGGGTTTTCACGGCCGTTTCATATCATGCTTTCAGCGTTGAAAATAGATGGCGCTGCTCTGTAACGTAGCAGTCAAGTGTCAAATAAAGTGAAATGTCAACATCGAACACGTAGAAATAATTTTCGTTTTGTGGTATTTATTTTTTCCTACTTCTAAAAACACCACGAAATCACTAGCGCACAATCAAGAATCAATCACAAACAGAATATCATGACTAATAGCCACAGACTACTTAGAATAATAGTTTTGTACGCGTGCACCACAGACAATCTTGATTGATACAGTTGAGTCAGCGCCATCTATCGAACCAATTTGAACTACTTTTTTCTTTTTAATTGAAGATGAAAAGCCCTCATTGAAATCACAAGAATCATTATGAATCTTACAAACAAAAAATGAGTCCTGTCCTACCTAGCCTTGAAGTATCGTGGCAACAAACACTGCTTGGTTAGATAATGATGATCCTTCTTACTACTAGCTAATAGTTTCAACTATTAATTTACTTCAAAAGAGATTTAAAAAAGCAAAATCATAGAATTACTGATAATGGAATCATAATGGACCAAACATTTGATCCAATCCAAAAATGTTGCCAACTCATTCAATCCATCAAAACGGATCATAATAACACTCTTTCAAATTAATACCTGCCCACTCAAAAATGTATTTAACAAAATTGATATCCAGTTATCAAAGACCTCTCAATCTTCCTACACTTTGAAGTAAGGCTTAGTCAGTCCTGGGGCTTGTTACACTGGTGGCTAAAATGACCGCCTTATTATTGATGCTAATTTTAAGGTTATGAAAAAGCTCAAAGAGGCATTTAGAGTGCTTTTCGGATTGCTACTGATATATTTACGTAAACTTTTGGCTTTTTGTTAAAATTAGAGTTATTTGGTTGCATAATTTGACATATTAATTAGTAGGGATGGGATGGAAAAAAACAGAATTGGTTTGTATTTATTCCTATAGATTCAAATAAGTAGATAGAAAAATATTTGTTGCGAAAGACAAAAGTAAGTAGGAGAGACAGAGTAGAGAACAAATTTTAGTTCAGAGCTCATTATCTCTAAAACGGATGAGCGTATAAAAATGGTTATATGCCCAGGATAAAGGAAAATTACCATACCCAACATTTACCATATAACTTTTCATTTAAAAAACCGACTTCCGCCATAGTATTCGACTAAATATTTGGATGAAAAAAAAATGATGAAAGAACCATAGTGGTGAAAGGATTATGATACTTTTTGAATGCAAATGCTTGGTTTGTTGCTGAAAATATCAAAATCGCCATATGTTTGCCTACAATATTTGAGGAGTTCCCTCAATTCCTCATGGATTCCATCATCAGAACTGGATTCTGAAAAAAATGGGACCAATCTGGAAGTATATCTATTCAAATAAAAAAAGAATTTTCCAAATCGCTTCATAAACGCCGGAGATATGCGGTAACAAACATTAAAAAAAAAAAAAAAACAACCGAATTGAGAACCTCCCCCTTTTTTGGGAAGTCGGTTAAAAACCGACTTCCGCCATTGTATTCGACTAAATATTTGAATGAAAAAAAAATGATGAAAGAACCATAGTGGTGAAAGGATTATGATACTTTTTGAATGCAAATGCTTGGTTTGTTGCTGAAAACATCAAAATCGCCATATGTTTGCCTACAATATTTGAGGAGTTCCCTCAATTCCTCATGGATTCCATCATCAGAACTGGATTCTGAAAAAAATGGGACCAATCTGGAAGTATATCTATTCAAATAAAAAAAGAATTTTCCAAATCGCTTCATAAATGCCGGAGATATGCGGTAACAAACATTAAAAAAAAAAAAAAAAAATAATACAACCGAATTGAGAACCTCCTTTTTTGGGAAGTCGGTTAAAAACAGACGGAAGCGTCTCCAAGACGCTGTCTGCATTGCCACGCTGAATGGCAACACTAATGCATATAGCCACATAAGAGCCAGCTTTTAGGCCACAGGTCACCAGTAGCCATGAAAGAATTTTGAATTTTTAACCGACTCTTCCCAAAAAAGGAGTAGGTTCTCAATTCGGTTGTTTTTTTTTTTTTTTTTTTTTTTTTAATGTTTGTTACCGCATATCTGCGGTGTTTATGAACCGATTTGGAAAATTCTTTTTTTATTTGAATAGATATACTTCCAGATTGGTCCCATTTTTTCAGAATCCAGTTCTGATGATGGAATCCATGAGGAATTAAGGGAACTCCTCAAATATTGTAGGCATACATTATGGTGATTTTGATATTTTCAGCAACAACCAAGCATTTGCATTCAAAAAGTATTATAATCCTTTCACCACTATGGTTCTTTCATCATTTTTTTTTTCCAAATATTTTGTCGAATACAATGGCGGAAGTCGGTTTTTTAAATGAAAAGTTATTTAATTTAGAATTTAAAATGAATGACGAAGATAATATTAAAATTATATCAAAACAGGAGCACTCAGTAGCCTCAATCAATTGGCTCTTGTCTATGATTAAAGGTACCTACTCGAGCTCAATTGTAACGTTGAAATATGACTATTGATTGGTTAGTTAGAGTATGTTATGGCTTGTGAGATACGTGCGATGAAGAGTTCTGATACAAGTCTTTCTAATGATCATCATCATCATCAACAGCCTGTAGAAGTCTACTGATGGACATAGGCCTCTCCTATGGTATTCTATGGTGCCGTTGGTGAGTGGCTTAAAAATAAACCTCTCCATCTACTCCCGTGGATGTCCTAAAAGCCAATTAAGGAATTACACCTGGGGGTGGGCAATAGCATCCTTTTAAGTACTCAACATAGAAAGAAAGAAACAAAGAAAGAAAATACGTTTATTTGTCCCAACATAAAAAGAAACAAAAATAAAAACAACAGTAGGTAGGTAACTACCTAAGTTGTAGGTAACTTTACAAAAAACTAAACTAAACTAAAAAAACACCAAATGGCGTAAGGCATGTTGTGATTCTCTCGCTAACGCTCAGGATTCTAACAAATAAATCACTCGCTACGCTCGTGATTAAATTTTAGAATCCTTCGTTTGCTCGGTCAACAATATTGAGCACGCGGTTAAACAGCAACTTTGCACTCTTGTATAACAAATAACTATTTCATCCCACCATCTCGGAAAGAGTAGTTTTGCTATTCGATATCTGAGTCATAGTACTATACTTATAAATCTGTGATCTGAGTGCAAAAGCCGTTTTTATCCGCTAGAGGATAAAGTAAAATTGAATTTAGAACATCGTGTGCACTAAGTTTGTGAATTCAAAACATCATTAAACCTATTTACTTCTACCTCCATGTTGCCGAATTTATCATACAACATTTTTTAATATGTTAAAAACTCAGACTCGGAACCTTCTTGGTGTATTACTTTTTATTTAATTGGCTTTACGCGCGCCATTTTCTTTTCACGTCATGTTGTTAAAACCTTAAGTTAAAAACAAGAAACTTGAAAACAAGTGAAAAACCTAAAATGCTAACGCTAATGAATTCAGCGTCGAGGAAGTTTATTTGACAAACAGAATTGAATGAAACTGTAAAAAATGCGCAAAAGAATCTTTTGATTGTACTAAATGTTTTTTTTCCTCGCTGAGGTGGGATGAAAAGTTACGTGTTGCACTCGAGTGCAAAGATTTTTCACCTCGTGCTCTTTTGATTCCCTTGCTGACGCTCAGGATTAATTTTTTTTTAAATTTTAGGATCCTTCGCTTGCTCGGTCATCAAAATTGAGCACGTGGTTAAAAAACAACTTTGCACTGTTGTATAACAAATAACTATTACTTGTCTCTGGTACTAAGTAACTTTGTCCTCTAACCATCCTCAAACAATTCAAATGATCTTGACGAATGATTTATTTCAAAGCACCCTGTACAAAACAAACTGTGATTATCATAATGATGACAGTCACGGTGCCATCTCGACAAATGTAGCGATAATTTGATAACAACCACTCTCGAGATAGGATCTTGTTGTAGCCACTTTATCCACTACACTTAACAATGAACTGGTATGCCTGTTGTTATGCCTGTCTTGATTCTTTAACTTCCCTATCAATATGGAGAATAAATCAAGACTGGCAATAAATCCAAACAAAATAGTTACCTTACCTTACCTTAAAATTTTACTTACCTTATTTTGTCTTTACTGTTTTCGTTTTTTTTTTCAATATGTTGCAAATGCAACGTTCAATGTTGTAAGCAAGTTCTGTCTGATAATCTCATTTTCTGACGACCTCCATGGTGCTGAGGGCGAGTAGCCAGCTGAGACGCAAGAGGTTGCGGGTTCGATTCCCGCTGCGGGACCCATGTGTGCATTTTCTGCAAATATTTGTTCTGGGTGTTGTGGTACCATAGTACTCGTAGTTCATGATACCCACGACACAGTGAATCCTAGTGTGGAATCAGAGGCCGTAGACAAAGTAACATTCTAATAGCGATGACGCTAGTAGAAAAGTCCAAAATGTATGAGATTGACGTAAGCTATCGATATGTCACGTAGTATTTTTGTATTGTATTACGACTGTAGAAATGGAATCGCTTCGAAGCGAATGCCATTTGGCTAGGCCCTCAGGACTATACAGGGCGTCCCACGGCTATGCCACATGGAGGAAAAGTACCTTGCATATTGTAGATGGAACATTTTACTGAAAGAAGACATTATTTGAATTTAAAAAACAATTTAAACTGCAATCATAGATATTTAAATAATTACATGGTTGAACCGGGAATCGAACCCGTAACACGAGAAAAATAGCCTGTAGCTTTATCATACCGATCGAAAGGCTTCATAATAAGGATTATTTTTTGCTAAATAACATAGTGACAGAAATAAAAGGAAGACCAAGAATTTTAACATTTGATGTGAAATTTTGACCAGAAAAATGAAAAGCTGACATTGCCGTAAGGACATACAACTGACATTATCATAAGTACCTATTGCTAGTAAATGTACCCACTTGAGAAGTACGCATCATTTCCCTATTAATAATTTAAATGCATGATAAAATGATAAAAATTTAGTTTACAAGAACCAGTATGAAAGTGTCTACGAGCTACAAGCAGAAGTTAGACGTATTATTCTAAATATACACCACAACAAGATCAAAAAATCGACAGGGAGCGAAATAATCAAAAGAGTGCGACTTTGTATTCAACAGAAAGGGACTCATTTTGAGCATTTGATAAATTGATTAATTTTGTATTAAAAATATTAAAATTCATGGTCTTCCTTTTATTTATGACACTATGTTATTTAGCAAAAAATAATCCTTATGATGAAGCCTTTCGATCGGTATGATAAAGCTACAGGCTGATTATTTTTCTCGTGTAACGGGTTCGATTCCCGGTTCAACCATGTAATTATTGAAATATCTATGAATGCAGTTTAAATTGTTTTTTAAATTCAAATAATGTCTTCTGTCAGTAAAATGTTCCATCTACAATATTCAAGGTACTTTCCCTCCATGTGGCATAGCCGTGGGACGCCCTGTATATATGTGACTGTTGGGTATTATGTTACGTTATGTTTATTTTGCTTGACAGACATTAGTCACTGAGTGACTTTCAGTTAGGGAATAGGGGGGCTGAACTGTATATGACTGTTAAATGTTATATTATGTATGTAATATTGGCCCTTATCTTCTGATTTTATTCAATTTAGTATTAATAATTATGGTTTCATTTTCGCCCTGATCAATATAATTATGTCACAGTTTGAATATCTTCATTTTAGTGAGTTTGTGTTTGAACAGTTTGCTGCCCCGCGGCATGTGATCTCAGTAACGTATTAAATAGGACGGGACCGAACACCCGCTGGCGTCCTGTAATAGTGTATTGGGCAAGGGTGGGCTGAGAAATATTGCGTGGGTCCCGTAGGTTATAAAATTATTTCTTCAATTGTAATGATTTGAAAAAGAGAAAGAAAAACAGTTGATTTATGACTAAACATAAAAAAAACACCCACAAAACAACAAACAGAAATGAAGAACTAACAAAAAAAAACTGTATAAATAATATACAGTTTTAACCAGAAAATAAGTTCGATCCACTGTTTTCGTTTGCGCAGACTGATACCCGACAGTAGCCGAACGTATAGTATAGCTCTGTCCCGCTGACATGATTCGTACACTGTCATACAGAGTCGACTGATGAACAAGATGGAGCACGACCGGCCGCAATTTTACAGCGAAATCGATCAACCTATAACAGCGCAAGATTTTTTAGCGCGCGATTGCTATTGGTAGAAAAAAGGTTCCCGCGCTTTTGAAATTGGTCTACGGCGCAATTACATCGGGGTGACTTATATTTTGGGTAAAACTGTATCTACCTATGAAAAATTGCTAATTATGTAATACTAGTTGCGCCCCGCGGTTTCACCCGCGTGAATAATGATGAAAATTGATGATGATGATGATGATGAAAAGTCGCCTATGTGTTAATCCAGGGTATAAGGTATCTCCACTTCAAATTTCACTCAAATTCGTTCAGCAGTTTGGGCGTGAAAAAGTAACAAACATAATAAGTAACAAACTTTCGCGTTTATAATATTATACACATTTTGGCTGTAATGGCTTACACATAAGATATAGATATATACTGTGGCGGGCTTTTTTGTAGGACTATTTAAGATAAACATTTCTATCAAACATCACATATGTGTAACTCTAGCGGTTTTGGCAGCGCACGCCAGAATAGCTCGCAGATGGTAGATTTTTTCCTAATTACTTGACACTTATCGTCATATTATGGACAATTCACACAATATCTTTATAAATTGTAGCCTATGTGTTATTCTGATGTATAAGCTATATTATTGTAAAGTTTCATTAAAATCCATTCAGTAGTTTTTACGTGAAAGAGTAACTAACATCCATCCATACTCACAAACTTTCGCGTTTATAATATTAGTAGGATATAGTAGATCATAAATGCTAATTAAATGCGTTTAATTAATATAATTAGTTTTCTCAACAGTATGTTGGCTTGTTCCTACATCATCATCATTAGTAGCCTAGGCGTCCAATACTGGACGAGGCCTCCCCCACCCAATACAATAGGGGAGAATTTCCATAATCACCACGCTTGGCAGGCGGATTGGTGATTGCAGTATTTAGGTAGTTGACGACCTCTGTGGGCGCGGTGGGCGAAGGTTCGCCTGCAACGCAGGAGGTTGCGGGTTCGATTCCCGCTTCGGAATAAATATTTGTACGATCTGCAGATATTTGTTCAGGGTGTTCTGGGTATTTTTCTATGTGTAATACAAAATATCTATCTATGTTATGTATTGTATTAAATATATCAGTAAGTACCCATAACACAAGCTCTACTTAGCTTATTGGGGCTGGATAATGTTGTGTGAAATGTCCAGCATTTATTTATTTATTTATGTGTGTTGGGTACTCAAATGGGTGCCCATTGCCCCTTATATTAAATATGAAACATTCTTAGGTGTACGTAATCTTTCAGTCAGCTTTACATTTTCTTACATGGGAGGAGATGGAGGGGTCTATTCTTAAGCCAGACATAGCACGACAATTCCAGTTCCATACTAATTAAATAGAATGAGAACTAGTAATGTATTGGGCAAGGGTGATTTAAAAAAAAATTATAGGATCCGGGAGAAATCCATTTTTTCAGAATTTATCATCGACTTCTTTCTGGTTTCTGTTGAAATACGATGAAGATCAGTGATCAAATTGTTTGGAAATTAAAGCTTTTATACTAGGTAAACCAATTTTTTATATTTTATGAAAATACTTGTATTTACTTATTTTATTCTAAATAACAGGAGTTGTATATGTTAACCCCAGTAGCAGGTCCTTATGCCCCCCTATTCCCTAATTCAAAGTCAGATTCAGCCTAATTGAAGTTTGACAAGTAAAATTATCATCAATTGATAATTTTGAGTAATTGATGGTAATTTCACTTGTCAAACGTTATTCACCAAGTGACTTTCAGTTACGGAATAGGAGGGTAGATCTTTCAAAATCTGAAACTGAAAATAAAATGTTTATGGGTTTAGTTTTTCCAATCGGCTCGCGGAACTCCAACCCGCCCCACACAAAAGATCCACGAGATTGTCGCATGGCTTCCCGCAGCGCTAATAGCCCGTTGAACCCTAATTACAAGTTTGCTACACAAGTAACGTGTTCCGCACATATCGACCGAAATGATACGGTAATTGTATTTTTTGTATGTATTATTTTGTATTTCATTTTGTAAAGCGGGTTTGGTTACAATTATTATTAAAGAGATTTTGTTGACTGTTTTCTATTATTTACAGCTCAATGGCGTATTTTTTACGGTATTTTATACCGATACTTTTTTGGTTTAATGTTGTTTCCGGATCTTGGCTTTTTTTTTTGAGTTTAGCTGCTTATAATAAAGATACTTTCGCTGTTTCGAAATTACTTCAGAGTTTTCTCATCTGTGGTAGGCCGGAGTAGTTCCCTGATGCATAACTAGATGGCACCGTAGTTTATGGATATGGGTATATCTCATGGTATATGCATAATTATCCATAATATTTTTGACAGATAATTTATTTCCGGTAGAGAGAGCCATTAAAAAAAAGCTTTAATCTACAGATTTAAGAACTATAAATTTTTCTTGCCACATACTAAATATAAAACCTATGTCATTCTGCTTTAGAACATTTTTTAAGGCGTAGGAATAAAACCTAAAGGTACATTTTTTTAAATATATTAATAATTTCAAATCATTTCATATGCCATTTGTGATGTTTGACCAGCAAGATTCATTACAATTGTTTATTACTTATATACATACAAAAACTCGCGCTTTTTTCTCGGAGGGGTAAGCAAAGACCACCGATTTCTAATTGCTATGATCCTTGATATGCTTCATTAATTCTAATCTATTAATTGATATACAATCATAATTACTTATCAATCAAATGCAAACAATTCATAAAATGTATCAATACAATAAGATTAATTATTTCAACGCTGAAGAATTGGCATCAAAATAAAATTAAACCGAAGAATAAGATAGACAAACAAACAACCCAATTTATTAACAAAATCGCTCATAAAAATAACCTCTTTTATTTTCCAATTTACCAACAACTTTCTATAGGCGTAACTAAGTGGAGTAAAACGGAAAAAATTGCTGGAAATCACTGGCGTTTTTAATAATTGTTTTATGCTCTTACAAATGAGTTTCAAATTGAATTGGGCTCGAAGCGCTTACAAAAATGGATGCTTAATGCAATTAGAGGGAGCGAGAGGGAAGAGAGAGATAGCGATAGTTGAGTTTTTGTGCTCTTTGATGAAATTTTGTTATTATTCAGTTAGATGTTAGTTTATATTTGATTTGCCGCTCAATTTAGCTCGCTTTGTGAATAACGCTGTAATGTCTAGACTGATTGAGAGGGGATTGGGTAATTTTCAAAGTTTGTTTTATTCTGTTGATAAATAAGCCATTATGAACTTATACATTTATTTATAACAATAGGAATAATTAAAAATCTGTTGAGATATCTTAAGATCGTTTGCATTGATCTTTAGACCAATTTTTTTATATTGTTTTGCTCTACTGTTTTGTTTATATATTTTTTAAATTGAATTTATATAATATGTAGGAACTTGTAACCGTTAAGGAATATAAGTTTCTCGAATATTACCACAAACGTACGGCTAGCACAGGTCGACTAACGTTTCCAAGATGGACGAATGCAAATGTTAATATTGGCCAATTGTATCGGGGTAGCTTGAAATCTTTGTAATTTGATTGGTTAAAAATTTACATTTACTATAAAAAAAAGTATAGAAAAAAGTAGTTGATAGTGAACGTCAAAAATTAACCAATCAAACAACAAAGATTTCAAGCTACCCCGATATCATTGGCCACTATTAATATTTGCGGTCTCGCTAGCGTTTTGGTTATTCGCTATGACCAAACTTAACATAACGCGGGCTCGTTACGATATCTGCGTGGAATCATCGCTGAATCGTATGGGTGACGTCACACGTTATTGATAAGGAATCTCTTAGGTTATAGCGAATAACCACCCTATGCTAGCCGTACCTAGGACGACTCAGTAGACGAAGGTCCTCTCGATGGACTAAAACACAACATAACATACACTATAAACAATATATAATATATAACAATATAACATTATAAAGGTCGTAGGAAGTCAATGAATGGAGGCGGCTCAAGACCGTTCATCGTGGCATTCTAAGAGAGAGGCCTATTTCCAGTATTGGACTTCTACAGGCTGTTGATGATGATAACTTGTATTATTCTTTGCAATGGTGTTAGAGTGTAGAAAATCATTGTGAGTAAGCCGGCATGTCACCAGAAATTCGAAGAGATGTGTCATGTGTATGGAGCCTCTGCTAGGCACACTGAATCCTTTCACCACACCGGTTCTTTTACCATATTTCAGTAGACCCTCTTTAGAGCCACCATACCTCAACGTACGTAACGTAGAGTGACCAAAAAATACCAGTTACATGACGAACGAACGATTATTCTACAGAATTTCTTAGTAATAAAACGGGAAGCACATAATCGGATTGCCGCCTCGTCTCAAGGCGCGAGTAATTACCGCCGGACTGTGGGGGGCGAGGAGGAGAGGGAAGGAGAGAGTAGGAGAGGGGAGGAGATTATTGTTCAACTTAATAGGCTTTTCATTGTTTTATACTGTCCGTCCCAAAAGGCTGTGTCCTAAGTAGCAATTAATTTGTTCGTGCGATATTTTACGTTAGTTTAGAGTATATACGCGACCAAAAAAATCTTCGGCCTACGAATAGACCCCTCCGTCTCCTCCCGTGGATGTATAAAAGCATACTTAAGCATTACACCAGGCCATGGACAACATCTATCTGAGTACTTTATATGAATGAATTCTCTTAATTCTTATTATTATGAACTCTCCGATTATTCAATAAATTATTATTATTTAAGCCATATTTCCTAGCCGGTAGAAAGCCTGTCCCATAGAATGACATAACGAACCTGAGCCGCCTACATCCACTGACTGCCTTACCTTTATAAGTTCATCGGTCCTATGAGTCAGGGGGGAATTCTAGACTTTTTCTTTAGATTCCACTTTTCCCCCCTACGGGGGATTTTTAGAGGGGAAAAGTGGAATAAGCCCCTCTGAGTGGGAGTATCCATCTGTCACTGCGTCTCCGATTCGTGGTCGACACTAAAAAGTGAAGTGATCTTTATAAAATTTTACAATGAATCTTTATATGATGATCTTTATATGAAAAGACAATGTCGAATGGAGCATTGTCGAGTATGGACAGACCCATAGCCTCTTTAAATCTACAAATTAGTCTGCTTTTATAAGATTACAATGAGATGTTCTTGTTAGGTCGAAACAAGATTATTTCGCTTTTAAACGTTCTCTTCGCCAAGTTGTTGTTTTTTTGTTCTCATTGATTTCGATTTTTTGTTATTGTTTAGTTGTATTTTTACTCATAATGCAATGAAGTCGGTATATGCGTTCAGGGTAAAAGGTTGTGTGTTTGTCTATATATCTGCAAATCAGCTTGGGCGATTATAATAAGGTTTTTTAAACTACGCCAAAACAGCTGGGCCAATTATTATTCATATTTTTATTTAAATAAGTATTGGAACTGGCATGTGGTGGTGTGTGTGTGTGTTGTTAATATCAGCCCATTTTGATGTAATGCCTCTTGAGTGCATCACACACAGATGCGGTAATATTTTATATGCGTATAAAATCTCTCGCATCTGAAGGTATCACACACGTAGCAGATACGATAATATACGAAAATGATACATTCACGCGGAAACCTTCAAACTGTATTGTATTTCAATTTGTATACACAGATATCATCTGTCCTTCTTTTGATATATGTCGGTGCCTACAGATGCTTGACGGTAAAATATAAGTGATCTGCTACGTGTTTGTTGCTCCTTGAGTTTAGTATAGAGAGCGATATGGACAGATTGGCGCTCAGATACAGATATGTTACCGCATCTGCTATGTGTGTGACACACTTTACTGGCATGTGGCCCACCTAGGTGTTATTATCAGCCCATTTAAATGTAATGCCACTTACTGGCATGTGGCCCACCTAGGTGCTAATATCAGCCCATTTTAGTGTAATGCCTCTTACTGGCATGTGGCCCACCTAGGTGTTATTATCAGCCTATTTTAATGTAATGCCACTTACTGGCATGTGGCCCACCTAGGTTCTATTATCAGCCCATTTTAATGTAATACCTCTTTGGACTTGGACGCGCGCTACATTGACATTACACTGCGCCCATCACCTTGAGACATAAAAATTTAAATTCTCCTCATTTTTATGACATTTAGTACACTGATAGATCAAAACTTGGATTAATAGAACAACTTTTATTAAAAAATCAGTACTCAGGATATTGACCAGGGTAAAACAAATATAAAATGTAAACCATCTTTTGCAATTTCAAACCCAAATCTCTGTCAATCAAAATCTAAATTCTGATTAAAGTTGGACTGCTTCCTATTAACTTGCACAGTCCTTTTATAAGGTATATTCCCAGTTGTCACGACAAGCTCCGTCCACACTGGTGAGAATCGAGAAAAAAATCCCAGTCATTTTGGCACCCTTCGTCCATTTCCCCGTTCGTCCACTCGGTGCCCGTTCGTCCATTGCCCAGTTTGTCATTTTCCCCGTTCGTCCATTTCCCCATTCATCTATTTTCCTGTCAGTCCATTTTCTCATTCGTCTATTTCCCCGTTCGTCCATTTCCTCATTCGTCCATGTGGCAAGTAATATTTTTCTAAATGGCACTGACTTCAGTAGGTTTTTAAAGCCAGTTGTCACTAGTGATAACTTTGAAACGACATTTTATTTAAATTCTATCAATACAATTTTTAAAAGCATGACAGCTTATTTAAGCATTATTAATATCAAATTGTCGAGCAAATTTAAATTTAAAACAATCGCTTATCCAACATGAGGGTAAAAATACCCATTTACTTACCCTATGAAAGCCACAGTGTGTGTTTGTGGCAGTGTGTTAATTGTCTTTTTTCGTCGCAGCTTTGATCTGTTAACATAGTCTTTTAACTACACGAACCTAATTTCGTTGTCATTGTGAGGAATAACCCGGACGGTATTCCACTTGCTACGATTCTGACATACCTCTTTAGCTTCATTCACTCTCATAACACTCTTCATACATTTGCGTCGGTTATAGGGTACTTTGACTTTTGACCTGACCTTTCTTAAAAACGTCTTTGATTAGGTCAGAATAAGTACGCTGCGGTCTTTTCCTTTCAACTGGCACATTCAATCTCGTATTGTGCGCCTGTTTCGTCAATCTTCTTTCATACATCCTCTCTACATGCCCAAACTATCTTAGCATACCTTTTTCAATCCTTTCATTCCATCCAAACCTACTTTTAACAATCCTTCCTTTATTTTTATTTATCTTATCACATCACAACTCTCTTTTATAACACTGTTTCTCACTCTATCATTCAAAGTTGAATCACAATGACTAAATTGAATTGAATTGAATGAATGAATGAATTGTTCTGAATAAACAAATTTTTACTTTTACTTTTACATGCTTCTCAGAACTCTCATCTTCTCATTCATTCTACTCTAACTACTGATACTTCTTCTGCCATACCCAACTTTCAATACCATACATTAATGTCGGCACTAATACTCCTCTATGTACAGCCAATCATGCCATTTTGGACACTTTGTTTTTTTTTTAAATTACTTGGCAAGCTCCTAGATATATGAGCTCCACTGCTCTAAATGCAGTGGCGATCCACTGCATTTATTCTACTCTGATGCTTCTTCTGCCATACCCAACTTTCACACCATCTATAAATGTCGGCGCTAATACTCCTCTATGTACATCAAATAATTGTGGCCAATCGTGCCTTTTTGGTCACGTTTCGACTATAAAGTCTACAATTTTCAACATATCTTACTGCTTTTCTCTACACTTTGCTAGTTTATTGCATTAACACACAAAGCGCCCCAGAGATGTTATCTCACGATTAACGTTGCAAATCGGTATTCAAGACAAATTACATGGAATATCTCACAATCTACACTATTATTCGGTCTATTATGTGCCCACTGCTGAGACTCAAGCCTATTCTCGAGTATTGAGAGTGTAATATGCACATTGTTATATTTTTAACCGACTTCCCAAAAAGGAGGAGGTTCTCAATTCGGTTGTATTTTTTTTTGTGTTTGTTACCTCATATCTCCTGCGTTTATAAAACGATTTGGAAAATTCTTTTTTTATTTGAATAGATATACTTCCAGATTGGTCCCATTTTTCAGAATCTGGTTCTGATGATGGAATCCATGAGAAATTGAGGGAACTCCTCAAATATTGTAGGCATACATATGGCGATTTTGATATTTTCAGCAACAAACCAAGCATTTGCATTCAGAAAGTATCATAACCCTTTCACCACTATGGTTCTTTCATCATTTTTTTTAATCTAAATATTTAGTTGAATACAATGGCGGAAGTCGGTTTTTTAAATGAAAAGTTATTAAAGCAAAGTATTCCAATTAATAATGTTTTATTTTCAACTAAAAACTGACCTGGTGTTTCTGGCCTAAGAATAGACCTCTCCGTCTCTTCCCGTGGATGCCGTAAAAGCCGACTTAGGGATTACACCAGGGGATGGGCAGCAGCATCAACTTGAGTACTTAACACCAATGCTGCAATCAATCCACCTGCCAAGCGTGGTGATATTGGTAATAGTTGACGACCACTGTGGCGCGGCGGGCGAAGGTTCGCCTGCGACGCAGGAGGTTGCGGGTTCGATCCCCGCTTCGGAACAATTATTTGTGCGATTTGTAGATAATTGTTCCGGGTGTTCTGGGTATTTTCTATGTATAATAAAAAATATCTATCAATGTAATGTATTGTATTAAGTATATCAGTTATCTTGTACCCATAACACAAGCTCTGCTTAGCTTGGGGCTAGATAATGTTGTGTGAAATGTCCAGCATTATTTATTTATTTATTTAATCCCCCCATCCCATAGCATTACTTATATGGAGGCTTGAAAGGTTGATGATGATGATGTTTTAAATATAAGTAAATAGACTGTATTATTTAAATATTTGTACGATCTGCAGATATTTGTTCAGGGTGTTCTGGGTATTTTTCTATGTGTAATAAAAAATATCTATCTATGTAATTTATTGTATTAAGTATATCAGTTATCTAGTACCCATAACACAAGTTCTGCTTAGCTTGGGGCTAGATAATGTTGTGTGTTGTGTGTTTATTTATTTAAATGTTATTTAAGTTAACTTTGGGAAAATAGTAACAAGTGTAAATACGTATTCAAATACACACAAGAAAAATAGCTATGTATGTAAAAAAATTTTGAAACTTTCAAATTTCATTTCCCAAAGAGACAACTAGAACACAGTGGTCCGCGTGCAAAAAAAGTAGACAAAAACTTTGACAATCACCATCGGTCGAAAACCACAATGCAACAAAACAAATCGTATTACGTATCCCCATCTCTGTCTAAATCTGCTGTCTCGCTCCCACTGGCTCCCCGCAGACTCGTTAGCGAACTAAACTCTGTAACACAATAAAACAGAAATACTCGTAAGTGCAAAAAATGGACATTGACATTTTTGCAAACGTACAAATGCGTTTTTACCAAGCTTATTCCAGTTATATAGAACCTATTCTTGAATGGCAAAATCTGAAATATGTTTGTAGATTTTGTGAAGAGTAACATTTGTTAAAGGCGTTCACCCAATATGGTGTTAGCAAAGAATCAAATTGTATTTTTCTATTTTTAATTGCGACAAATTGTTGTTTGAGGGGTGCGTACAAAACAAATTATTTTAAAGAGATTTTTGGCTGTTATTTAAAATAGTCCTCGTATAGTGATTTTCATTTTGAATGCATTAGATTCTTTGCATATATTTTTCAAATTTTTATATTTTTTTTAAATTGTCACACAGTGAACAAAATTGATTTAAAATCGACGTCTAAGGTTTATCATGGGTATTTTTTGTAAGATCTTGCCACTCCCAACTGTTAGCGGATTACTTTGTAAAAGAATATTCCAATCCAAAGATCTCAAGCAAAGAAAATCTCTTAATCAATAGCTGCAAACATCTGACAAAGACCACACTATAATCTAATGGTCATTTCATGACAATTTTTTTTCAAAAACTGTCACATTGTGCTATTTGAGACGCTTGAAATACAACACAAGCCGAATTTAACCAAAATTGTATTCAAACTCGTCATTGTAACACACAGTGGTCAGCTACTCGATAACGCGTAGACAAAAAGTTCTAAGAAATTGTTCGGCTTATTAGTGGTATTTATTTTTTGTTGGTTTTATAAAAGGATTTGAAGTACTTATTAGATCGGTGAGCACAAAGAGGTTTGTTTGGAGGCGTTCGTGGTAAAATTTTGTGGATTGGATTTTTTGTGGTTCTTGAGGGTTTTATTGAACATTTGCTTTTGCTTAGTATTTTTTGTAACAACGGCAAAGCAAAATTAAGAAAGAAAGGTATATGTCTACCTTCAAGTACCAGGGATAGCAAAGGTAATTTAATTTTGACGTACCTACAAATTTTTACTACTAATTTAAAATAATTATACTAATGAATATTATGGCCGTGGATCCTTTATCCAGTTGCAAATTTTATAGAATTGGTTTCTGTGAAACGAAAAAAACGTAATGCTATTATTTTTTATTAAAAATGTAACTACTTATGTTTTATGTAACAAAATTACTACAAAAACATCCGCTGATAGTAACTCACACAAAGATACAGTAACTTGAAACATCTAATAACTAATCCTTGATTCCAAACAGAGATTATTGCACAATGATTTCGGTTTCTTTGTCAAATATCTCTCTCTCTCTTTGAATCTACCGATGCCGTTCAATGCTAAGTAACATTATACTTTTTAGAAAAATAATTATGTCCTCAGAATTGCACAAGAAGTCCTCTGTGCAGCTTTGCGGCGTATACAATATCAGTGTTTCAATTGTTTTAGGCACTAATTAGAATTTTGGAAACGTTAACCCGGTAGCAATCTAAGAGCGTTTATTGCCCGTGTTACTAACAGTATTACTACCAGTAGTAACACGGGTAAAAAAAAATCCCGTAGAACTACCAAGCGATCCAGTAGTAACACGGGAAGTTTTTTTTACCCGTGTTACTACTGGTAGTAATACTGTTAGTAACACGGGCAATAAACGTCTTAGAGCATTTAACGAAAAGCGCTCTGAGGTAGCAATCATGAGAAAAAACACCGAAACGTTGTCATTATGTGACGAACTTCTAAGTGAAGTTCGTTTTTTTAGGAATTCCATAAAATTACTAGCTTCTAATGCAACCAAATAGGTAAACATCAAAACAGAACCTCCGTAGAATAAAGCAATTTCGAGCTTACAATATGTACATACACGGGAGGTAAGGTGTTCAAAGAGGGGGGACACCCCCCAGTGTTGTGGGGGGGGGCTGAATTCGATTCCAAGCTATTGAAAAGTTTCAAGAGGCGAAAAGCTTCGACAAACGAAGCTAAGTGAATTTCGTGCCCTCGGATAAAGCAGAGGCGGAGTAAGAAACGAAAAAACCGGGGACAAATGCGAGCGAGGCTAGTGCCCTGAGGGTTCCGATCGATTAATTATTTCGAAATTGTCAGGGATTTTTTCGAGTTTCAGCCACTTTTTTCTACAAAATTCACCATCCCATATATTATATAGATAGATATATAGATTAACTCTTTGTTGGCCTTACATAAAGAAATACATAAACTTACCGAATTAACCATAAACACAAAAAATGCGCAATGGCCGGTCTTATCGCTCAAAGCGATTTCTCTCAGACAACCTTAGGATAGAGAAGGCTAATGTTGAACGGGCTTGATCCCCCTTTATTCACCGACTTCTCGCTTATAGCTTAACAATGTTGTCGGTCAATCGATGGGCTATTCTCATTCTATGGTTATGGGGAACGCAACAATGGGGGTAATTTTGCCAGCCTCAGCGCTAAATAATAATAAGGTCAATAAAATAGGAGGAATATTTAGGTCAAGAAGATTCCCCTATTTAAGTTTCATAAGATTTAAGTAGCGTTAAGGTTACCAAAATAATCCCCATTGTTGCGTTCCCCATTTCCATTTGCTACTGTAATTGGGCGTTGTTCGTGGTATATTTTAGGAAAATTATTTTTCCCAGCCTACTTACACCCCTGTCCGGGCGGCTTGGTTCCAATTTTTATCAATCCCATTTCATTTCCCCTCACGAAAGTTTTCTTCCAATTTCGCGTTTTCACCCCCGCCCATCTAGTGTTGGGAAATAAATATCGATAATTTTGCTTTACGATGTTTTTGGCGATGCGACATTGTAAATCGTGTTTTGGCAGTGTTTTCGTATTTTCGGAAAGATAAAGAAAAATGTAACTCGGTAAAGTTAAACTACTATAAGCTGTAAGGTAAGGACACAAAATAAAATCTACAAAATAAACATCAAAATTGTACTAAACTGCAAAATTATTTTTGTCGTTCTGAGGCATTTTTTCACTAAAATTTGCTTGAATTTTGCAAAAATTAGTTAAAATTCAGTTTCAGTTTATACTAAAGCAAAAAGGTTCTGGAATATGAAAGCCTTAAATTTTTTTAATTTTAACGATTAAAAAGTTAAAAGTCAAAGGTATATTTTATTTATTTAAATTACTACAATCATTTTGAATCATCTTATAAACTAAAATTACTCCTGTTCTAACGCCGTTTTGACACATTAAAATATCGATAACCTTCCACAAGACGCCACACATCCTTATCACTTTAAACATTAAAGTATTTCTCGGGAGGAGCGGCAGTAAGAGATCATTTCACCGTTATTACGCGGCCAAATTCAATCGGTCGATCTTTTACATTGACACTTCCGTATTAACTGACCCACTTTGTTTTGGTGGATTATTGGTGATTGACTGAATTCCTTATAACGATACCGTATTTGGTTTATTATTTTTTACTCTTCGTAGCGGCGTAGCATCGCCATCGTAGACGTACTACGATGGTGCTACGAAAATCTTAGATGCATTGTTGTGCTTAGGTATATCATTGCATCAATTTTTTTTTATCTTGAGTATATAAGTAGAAAAACCCGCCCAAGTGCGAGTTGGACTCGCGCACGAAGGGTTCCGTACCATTATCAATCAAAAAAATCACGTTTTTTGAAAGGGAGCCCGCTTAAATATTTATATAATTCTTTTTTTGATTATTTTTTGTTATAGCGGCAACATAAATACATCAACTGTGAAAATTTCAACTGTCTAACTATCACGTTTCATGAGATACAGCCTGGTGACAGACGGACGGACAGCAGAGCCTTAGTAATAGGGTCCGTTTTACCCTTTGGGTACGGAACCCTAAAAACGACAAGTACATATTTTGTTTTTTCGCCTACCTATACAGTACAGATTAATTAATCTCACATTTTGAACTACCAATCAATGATTTGAAGTTTGTATTTTTATACATTCAGGTTCTCGAAGCGCGTCTACTACAACCATTATAATGAATATATATTATTTAGTACCCTGCATAGTAAGATTAGTTCAAATAGAATATTCCAAAGCCCAAATATCTCACAAAAAGGTGTTAATGTGAGCTAATCCTTATGTTAACGTCCCTTCACGCTGGCGACACGCCAATTACACGCTGTGACACGCTGATATTGTGTTTGGTGAGTTATGAATACAGGTTGATTCTTATATTTTATAAAGTTTTATTACGGTCACATGAAGTAATGTTGGCGTGACAACAACGAAATTATCCTTCTATAGATACTTAGAAGATACATTGAAAATACTATAATTATTATTACGGATATTTATCGCGTGTATTATCACATTATTTATTTTTATCACATATATTCGAAATGGACGATTTTTCGCCTTTAAAAGTACCCAAAGGTTTCTTTAAGAAACTTTAAGCGGGCAGAAATGAGTTTTTAATCCTCTTTATAAGTGCGCCGCAATTATCTTTGCCACGCACTTTTTGAATTTGGAACATCTTAGTGTTCAGCCCCAAAAAAATATTGCAATACGCAAATATTGTTTGAATAAATACTGGCTGGTAAGACGGTCCATATTCGTGCCGCTGGCTGAATAAAAAAAAACAAATTAAAAACGTGCAAACTGCAGCCCGCTTTTTTAGTACAGGCAAATTAGCAAAAAGTGTGGACCTAAGTCGTTTAGTCGTGGATTCTTATGGAAACGTTAGATGACACGAAAATAAGCTTATCCTAGGTTTGCACCGTTTCTGGCGCTTACGGAACCCTTTTAAATATTAGGTACAAACTTAAAAAGGCCGTAAATTTTAAAATAGAAAGAAATTAATTGATGCAAGTTAAATTACGTATAGAGAGACTGTCTTAGTGCATTATGATTTTAATAAAAACCACGTGCATGTAGGGAACACAGTGTTAAACAAATGCATGTTCTGTAAAAAAACCAGTATAAAACTTCCGGCGGATGAAGTACTAATTAAACCAGAACTACATTGATTTTCCCCGAAGTAGAGCGACAATAAAATATGGAAAAGTGCCTTCCGTGAGACGCACCAAGGTGCAAACCTGGTAATGTATTTCGAACATTTTTCTGATAAGTCTATCAATTTGCACCGACTACCTTAATTTTCCCGGAGCCGTAATAACCACAAAAAGTTTTTTTTGTTATTGTTTTTTTTTTGTATGTTCCGTATGTCGGATTTAAAAAATACTTGGTGCAAATGTAGATCATAACGGTTCAAAGTCTATGCCAAATTGCACCGACTACTTCTATTTCCCCCATTAAGTTACGGATATTTTAAGGTTTTTCACCGTATTTCACCCTGTTCCGGAGGGTGAAATTACTGATGCTTATTATTAGAGGTGATTTTTAAGCCATGCAAAACAATTAGAAAAGTTTTCATGACTACATCTAATTAGTTCCACACTTTTGCAAAAAATCACCTTATTTGACTGTACTATTTCGTCAATTTTCTTGGATTGTTAGAAATTCATGGTTTTGCTTTGAAATAAAATATGAGGCGCCTTTTATTTTCTCATAGTGGGTGATGAAAAGTAGAGTGTATCACTCGAGCGCAAAATATATTTTTGGCTCGGGTGACGTACTTACTTTGAATCCCTCGCTACGTTCAGGATTCTACTAAAGAAACCCTCACTACGCTCGGGGTTCTACTTTAGAACCTCTCACTTTGCTCTGGGTTCAAAAAAGCGCCCTCGCCGTAAAATATTATTTTGCTCCCTAATGATACAATCTACTATTATTTTGCTGACGTTTCGAATGTGTTACAACAATCGTGTTTGCGGGCTAATTACGTACGGCTGCAAGGGAGGATACAAAACGACCGAATTGTAAGCAAAATTTAATAAGATAAAAATTACATACATAAGATATAATTATCCATCAAACCGAAACACAGCAATGCGAGCATTACTGGCTTGGCATCAGAAAAAGGTATGGTAGTACTTCCCCGAACGAACTTTTCCACAAGGTAAGTTCGACTAACTAACAAAGTGGTCCAACGTAGAACAAATAAGTTGTATCAAGCTAGTTGGACCAAGGGGCGGTGTTTTTAATTTAACAACATCCTGTATACAAACATTAACGCCATATTCTTGAAGCTCATCGCACCGTGAAGCTCATAAACGTCCATAATCGCATAATACTCATAACACACAATACGTTATTATTTGGGGGGATATTATTTATAACCTTCGCTACTGTTATAAATGTTTTAATCCATCTTTTGTCACTTTAGCTTTTTAAATAAAACCTTGTATGAATTGGAAAAGTGGATGAGTAGTTTGAACATTAACTTTAGATTATATTAGCTAATCTAAAGATATATAATTTTGATCTATATTCTCAGTTTTTATCATAGATATTTTCTGTATACAAACAAATGTCACTGTCAAAGTGATAATAACTGCGATAACGTCGCAGGAAATCGGTGTATGGAGGCGGCTCAAGACCGTGTGTCGTGGCATTCTAAGGCAATTCCAGAAGTGGACTTCTAACAGGTTGATGATGATGATTAACCACTAGCTGTGCCCCGCGGTTTTACCCACGTGAACAATAATGAAAATTGATGATGATGCTGATGATAAGTATAAGCTATGTGTGAATCCAGGGTATAAGGTATCGCCATTCTAAATTTCGCTCAAAAAGCGTGAAGAAGTAACAAACATACAAACTTTCGCATTTATAATATTAGTGTGATATTATATGATATGATGTGTACATAATAGTGTGATGTGTCTCACGCATAATGGACCTTAGAGTTCGAATGCGGAAAAAGGAGTTCTTTGACATTAGTGTGATGTGTCTCAGCCATGTAGCTATAAGAACCTTTTCATCCCACCATCTCGGAAAGAGTATTTTTGCTATTCGATATCTGAGTGTAAAAGCCGTTTTTATCCGCTAGAGGATAAAGTCAAATTGAATTTAGAACATCGTGTGCACTAAGTTTGTGAATTCAAAACATCATTAAACCTATTTACTTCTACCTCCATGGCACCCAATTTATCATACAACCTTTTTTAATTTGTTAAAAACTCAGACTCGGAACCTTCTTGGTGTATTACATTTTTTTTTATTTGCTTTACCTTTTTCTTTTCATGTCATATTGTTAAAACCTTAGGTTAAAAACAAGAAACTTGAAAATAAGTGAAAAACCTAAAATGAGTGATTCTAGTGACGAGGAAGTTTATTTGACAAACAGAATTGACTGAAACTGTTAAAAATGCGCAAAAGTATCTTGTGTTTGTAAATGTTTTTTTTTTGCATTAAGTCATTTCCTCGCTGAGGTGGAATGAAAAGTTACGTGTTACACTCGAGTGCAAAGATTTTTCACCTTGTGCTCTTTTGATTCCCTCGTTACCGCTCAGGATTCTAACTTTAGAATCACTAGCTACGCTCGTGATTCAATTTTAGAATCCTTCGCTTGCTCGGTCATCAAAATTGAGCACGCTGTTAAACAGCAACTTTGCACTCTTGTATAACAAATAACTATTAATATTTTATACTCATTTATAAACCGGATTGAAAACCAATTTCAGTATAATAAATAGGCGCTGCACAGACGTCACTGAATTTCATAATAAGTGAGGAAGAGTACCAATTTCCAGGAAGATAGTTAAGAAAATGCATTCGTTCCTATGCAATTATGTGTGGTACAAGTCTTAAGAGTTAAGAAGGAAATTATTTCATATACTACATTTTTTTTTTGTGTTGTTCTGGTTTATTATGATGCATTACATGTTTTAGATCGAACTACCCTCATTTTAGTTTTTACCTTATATTATTTACTAAATGTTTGCTCATATAAATAAATAAATAAATGCTGGATATTTTACACGGCATTATCTAGCCCCAATCTAAGCAGAGCTTGTGTTATGGGTACTAGATAACTGATATACTTAATAAAATACATAACACAGATAGATAATTTTTCACATGGCAGTGAATTTAAATATAAGTGTATTACGTGTCTTTTCAAATAGGTGTAAATTGTCCACAAACATTCTAGTAAAACTACCACCGTTTTAACATAAACACATAAACATGACATGGCTGAGACTTTAACTTGACACTGACAAAATTATTAAAAAAAAAATTATGGTTAAGGTTACAAAGTTTAATGAAAATGTATATGGTCCTTTTACCACAGCCTTTTTTTCAACTTATTCTTCGAACTATTTTGGGTGATGACTGTTCATTGTATTCTCGGCATTGCTATGCATACATTAGTAACATAGCTTTCGCTTACAACTTACACAGCAATGCACACAGTACAATGAATGAGTATCGTTAATCGCATTATATTTTCCATTTCCAGAGCCGACAGTTTCCTCTCGTCGCAATTACTTATGCTGCTTCATATTGCAGACTGCAATTAGAATTACTGATTATGAATCACAGACTGCTTGGAAAATATCAAAATACTGACTCGTATGTATATGAATAGATCCCTCTATCTCCTCCCGTGGATGACGTAAAAGATGTAATTACACAAGGTAACACCAGCATCCAATGGGCTCAACATGAATACTGCGATTACCAATCCGCCTGTTAAGCGTGGTGATTACCTATAGCAATGTCCAATGTATTTACGTAACAGTAACTAATATTATGTGAGTACCTACCGGAGCCATTATCAATACTTGTATTTGTTTAAGGTATGTAATGTAATGTATACCTTATATTTAATGAATTAATAAATCTATTATTATTAATTATTATTATTATTATTATTTATAGGCATCATCCAGCAGTGGACGTCGAAAGGCTGGTGATTATGATAATAATGAAGTACTCGATAGATAGTAGTGATATAGTAGTAGATATCCTGTGAGTGTAGGTATAAGTAGAATATAGTCATATTTCCTTTGCTTTTCTTTTATCAGGGCGTATTATACTATTTAACGTTTATAGTATTTCACTTATTACTATTTATTAGTCTATTTTATAAAAGTAGGTATATTATGTATTCAAGTTTAATGTAAAAGTTGTATTTTATCTTTCTTTGATTATTGTTATTATTATTTTTTTACTCTGTGCACCGCCGTTTGGTTACTGCTTGGCTCGTTACTGTCCATCCAAAGGTTGCCTGGAAGAAATCGCTCTCAGTGATAAGGCCGCCCATTTAACTGTTAAATTTTAATAAATCCTTTTATATATTTCTGGTGTACAATAAAGTGTTAATCGATATCTACTTGTTACAAGGAATTCTTACTCTGACTGGTTGGGTCGGTTTCGATGGTACTCGTCGCACTGGGGTTGTCGTTGATGATGATGATGGTAATGATGATGGTGATGAATGCTCCTAGGATGTTTTTTTTTTAACAAAATTCGGTAGATCCTTTTTATTTATTTTATAAAAGATTTTGACATCTTTTGTTACTGCGGTGTGCTTGAGACCTTTGTGTAATATATCCGTTTTAAATCTGTTTTACACCTTCTAAGAATGTTTCTAATCCAGAGGTGTGTTGTGCAACACGTATGGGCAAACATTAGATACACATCATGCCAACTTTTTGCTATCTTTATTTCAAGGGAATAGGACTCCAAATTGCATGTTTTAATAAATAAATGATAAAAATATTTGTGTTTAGTAATACAAAAACTCTGTGAACAAAGTTATATTTGCGTTTCTGCAACTCTAGTTTGAATACAAAATGTTCACAAAAGATGTAGATTTAATTGTAAAATAAGTTGGTTTTTCTACATCTGTAATTTTAGGTGTTAGTGAAAAAAAAATTGTTTTGTGCTTTCGAGTGTTTTGCACAAAAGTGATTAAGTTTTTGATATTTTCGGAACGCGCTTCGGATTAACTTTTTATACAGTAAGAATAATGAAGAGGACTCTTAAAAAAGGTTCTTATAACCTTCTTAAAAATCGCTCAAGCATAAATCCTATATTTTAAGGTGATTCCTCTCGCATGTGGCGCGAAATTCAAATTTTATTGCGTTTTTGCTCATTACAGCTCATCATCACTTCTTGAGATAGTAAAAACTGATTTTGCGAAAACTAGGAGACCTAACACACATGTTTTAGTTTATAGTTTCACATATAGATCGTTACTTCAGCTACGAATACTCTTCAATGATTTTTACAGTGTTTTTTTGGTTTAAAGATATGCGTAGCTTAACTAATGACATTTATGAGATACTATCAATTAAAACATGTGGGCTAAGTCTCCCAGTTTTCGCAAAATCTGTTTTCTCTATCTCAAGAAGTGTTGATTAGCTGTGATTTACAAAAAACACAATAAAATTTGAATTTCGCGCCACATGCGAGAGGAATCACCTTAACCATCTTATTCATAATAGTTTTTTTTTTACCTATTTCAGCTATTATCGTGTTTTGACGTGTGTCATTTTACATAAGCTATTTTAACTAAAATAGGTTTAAAAAATGATTATTAATGAGTGGGTTGTTAGCAAAAGAATATTAATGATTTGTCAGGAACTTATTAAAAATTATTAAAGACACGTTAACTGTCAGCCATGACTTATTTTAATACAACAAATATATAATAATACAATAAATATATAATATATTGTTATTACTTTTAAGTATTATTTTTTACTCTGTGCACCGCCGTCCGTTACTGCTTCGCTCATTACTGTACATCCAAAGGTTACCTGGCTTCAGCGTTAAGGCCACCCATTGCATTGCTTATTTCAATGAAATTTATTAAGTATTCCTGGTAAATATTAATGTGTTAATCTATATATCTATAAATCTAATGATAGCAAATCATGACAGTTGTCTTTCCGCTTCGGGAATCGAACCAAGACTTCTCGCATCTCAACCGACTACTCACCCGTCGCAACACGGAGGTCATTTATATTAAATAAATAATAATAAACTAGTGGTTCGCCCCGAACTGAGACCTCGCGATAACACCTTTATCAGCCGACTACTTAACTAAGTCATTTCCATATTTTTAACCGACTTTACAATTTGTTTTTTTTTTGTATGTTTTTTACCTCATATCTCCGTCGTTAATGAACCGATTTTAAAAAATCTTTTTTTATTTAAATAGATATACTACCACATTGGTCCCATTTTTTCAGAATCCAGTTCTGATGATGGAATCCATGAGGAATTGAGGGAACTCCTCAAATATTGTAGGCATACATATGGCGATTTTGATATTTTCAGCAACAAACCAAGCATTTGCATTCAAAAAGTATAATAATCCTTTCACCACTATGGTTCTTTCATCATTTTTTTTCATCCAATATTATTTAGTCGAATACAATGGCGGAAGTCGGTTTTTTAACCGACTTCCCAAAAAAGGAGGAGGTTCTCAATTCAGTTGTATTATTTTTTTTTTAATGTTTGTTACCGCGTATCTCCGGCGTTTATGAACCGATTTGAAAAATTCTTTTTTATTTCAATAGATATACTTCCAGATTGGTCCCATTTTTTCAGAATCCAGTTCTGATGATGGAATCCATGAGGAATTGAGGGAACTCCTCAAATATTGTAGGCATACATATGGCGATTTTGATATTTTCAGCAACAAACCAAGCATTTGCATTCAAAAAGTATCATAATCGTTTCACCACTATGGTTCTTTCATCATTTTTTTTTCATCCAAATATTTAGTCGTATACAATGGCGGAAGTCGGTTTTTTAACCGACTTCCCAAAAAAGGAGGAGGTTCTCAATTCGGTTGTATTTTTTTTTGTTTTTTGTTTTTTTTTTAATGTTTGTTACCGCATATCTCCGGCGTTTATGAACCGATTTGGAAATTTCTTTTTATATTTGAATAAATATACTTCCAGATTGGTCCCATTTTTTCAGAATCCAGTTCTGATGATGGAATCCATGAGGAATTGAGGGAACTCCTCAAATATTGTAGGCATACATATGGCGATTTTGATATTTTCAGCAACAAACCAAGCATTTGCATTCAAAAAGTATAATAATCCTTTCACCACTATGGTTCTTTCATCATTTTTTTTCATCCAATATTATTTAGTCGAATACAATGGCGGAAGTCGGTTTTTTAACCGACTTCCCAAAAAAGGAGGAGGTTCTCAATTCAGTTGTATTTTTTTTTTTAATGTTTGTTACCGCGTATCTCCGGCGTTTATGAACCGATTTGAAAAATTCTTTTTTATTTGAATAGATATACTTCCAGATTGGTCCCATTTTTTCAGAATCCAGTTCTGATGATGGAATCCGTGAGGAATTGAGGGAACTCCTCAAATATTGTAGGCATACATATGGCAATTTTGATATTTTCAGCAACAAACTAAGCATTTGCATTCAAAAAGTATCATAATCCTTTCACCACTATGGTTCTTTCATCATTTTTTTTTCATCCAAATTTTTAGTCGAATACAATGGCGGAATTCGGTTTTTTAAATGAAAAGTTATTAAATGAATACCTACCTATGTCTACCAGTACAGTACAGGATCTATCAGTAACTACTCTAATTTCCTACACATCATCGAAATAACCTTTGAATAGGGCTAAGCAACGGGGCGTAATACTACATTCCTGTTAGTACCTATATCAAGTACCTGACGAATTAATTGATAACGTCCTTTTGGTGAAAACCATAGAACTCCAACGTCATTCAAATTCTTAGAAATAGGAGGTCAACAATGGATGTTATATTGGTTTTTGTTTTATGGAGTACATGTTTCTAAATTCTTCAATTTCAGACTTTTCCCTATAGTTGTGACACAAAAGCCACAAGCATACCAAATTTCAGCATTGTGGCATTGCTGGAAGTACCCTAGAATTTTTGGGTTTTACGTTTTTTATTTTCCCTGATATCTCGAAAACTACTAAGGCTAAATAATTATTAAAAACAGTTTTGAAATGTCCAACCAAAGCGCTTTCATTAGACACCCCACTTGGTCTGACTGTCTCACTTTTATTTTTTTTACCCCCTTTTGGACCCCAATATCTCAACAACCCCCTGATCGATATAGCTCATAACCTTACCTACAAATTGTACCAATACTATCTACCCCCATACCAAATTTCATGAAGATCGGATTAACGGTTTGGAAGTTTTCATCGGACAAACATACATACATACATACACACATACATACAAACGCCGATTCTTCCAACTTGACTCAGAGAACTCGCTTCGCTCGTTCAATAAATAAATGCTGGACATTTCACAAAACATTATCTAGCCCCAAGCTAAGCAGAGCTTGTGTCATGGGTACTAGATAACTGATATACTTCAAACAAATACATTACACAGATATATTTTTGTTATAGATAGAAAAATACCCAGAACACCCTGAACAATTATCTGCAGATCGTGCAAATATTTGTTCAGAGGCGGGAATCGAACCCGCAACCTCCTGCGTCGCAGGCGAACCTTCGCCCGCCGCGCCACAGAGGTCGTCAAATATGATTATTTTTTTAGTTTGTTTTGTTCCTAATGATTCTTATTTCGAGAATTCTATTCACCTTTTTAAACTTCATTTCAAAACGATCCAGCCAATCGCAAGAATTAATTTCTAGTCTAAACGAAAACAGAACGATTGAAAACTACCAATTAAAACTGCTTATTTCCATAATTCAGAGCAGTTGAGTCTCTCATTTACCCACAATTAAAACTCCATCTTATTTCAAAAGACCTACGAACCATAATCGTGTATCAAAGTAGCTTGATGAAAAGCCTTAAGTAGAGCAAGGGATTTTGAATTTTAATGTAGTGGTTCAAGGTGTATTTTAGTGTTTAGATAGATGATGAAACGAGATAAATAGGAAATTGTGAGCTAACTGACTGTCGTAGCAATAAAACAACTCTTTGCGCTAATAATGAGGAAGAATGAGTAGAGTAGCCTAAAACTAGAGACAAGATCAGGGTTCGCTATGACCTAAGAGATTCCTTGTCAATAACGTGTGACGTCACCCATACGATTTAGCGTTGATTAGACGCAGATATCGTAACAAGCCCAGAGGCCCAATTCTCTAATTTAAAAACATTCAATTCGCAGTATAATCTCGTCTCAGTCGCACTGTCAGCTGTCACCTATATAGTAACTATTACTTAATCTTCGCATGCATACGCGAAGATTAAGTAGTAGTTACTATACGATACAGTGCGACTGACACGAGATTATATTGTGACTGGAATGTTTTAAAATTAGAGAATTGGGCCAGTGCAGAATCGAAACTCTTATTAAAGATCATAATTATTGTCATCATCATCAGCATCAGCCTGTAGAAGTCCATTGCTAAACATAGGCCACACACACACACATACATTTATTGTAGTAGAACTTCTGTGAAAGAGTTCGTCCGGGGAAGTACTACCACCGTGCCTATTTGTGTTGCCAAGCAGTAGTGCTCGCATTGCTGTGTTTTGGTTTGAATGGTGCGGGTGCCGGTGAAATTACAGGCACATGAGACTTTTCATCTTTATGTCTCAGGGTCAGCTTTAGGCGTGTAAATGCCTCTAGTGTTGCAGGCGTCCATTGGTTACAGTAACTACTTTCCATCAGGTGGGCCGTATGCTTGTTTGCTTGCCAAGTAGTATCTAAAAAAAAGAAAGACCTCCCCCATATAGTCACGATGAACGGTTTTGAGCCGCCGCCATCCATCGACACTCAAGAATCTTTTCCCTTAAAGGTTGTCAGTTTTGCGAGCTAGATGGTCCGCCCATTGCACATTGCCAGATGATCTTGTGGTTGTAAACCAACAACCATCACATAGTAACTACGATAGATAAATAGATAAAATTTATTGCACACCAAATAAAAATACAAAAATGAAAGAAACATTTAAAAATAAAGTAACGTACAATGGGCGGTCTTATTGCTAAAAGCGAATCTCTTCCAGACAACCTACGAGTACCTACCAAATCCCAATGTCTTTATAATGTCTTTTTATCTATTTTTTTATGCTCCTTGGCAAGCAAACAAGCACACGGCCCACCAGATGGAAAGTAGTTACCGCAGCTTATGAACGCCTGCAACACCAGAGGCATCACACGCGCGCTGCCGACCCAGTGACATAAAGATGAAAAGTCTCATGTGCCTGTAATTTCACCGGCACCCTTACCCTTCAAACCGAAACACAGAAATGCGAGCACTACAGCTTGGTGGCTGAAATCCCTAAATAAGTACGATGGTAGTACTTCCCCGGAAGAACTCTTTTACAAGAAGTTCTACTACTAACAAAATCTACTAGTCTTGGATCCATCTTTGATAATATAGACCGATTACATTGTATGGATTATAAGTCGGTGGATGGAGGCAGTACAAATTGTAACTTAATTAATATGTCCAGCAGTGGACGGATCTTGCCCGTGGACGGCAAGTTTTTTTTTCTGCAACCAACATCCAATACTAGAATTAACTCCACCTCAAAAAATTTGTAGGTTCAACTATGTGTATATCTCTAAAATAGATGCTATAATAAATAAGTTTGTACGTAAAAAAAATCATTCTGCTTGTACAGTGACATCTAGCGTCGAGTAGGAACTGAAATGTCCAGAGTAGAGAGGCATAAAATAGCGCGCAGCCGCTTCATACTTTGTTATAGAGACGTAAAAATATCATCATTATCAACAGCATGTAGACCACTGCTGGACATAGGCCTCCCCCACAGAATTCCACGACAAACTGTCCTAAACCGCCTCCATCCACCGACTTCTTCTGACCTTAATAATATTCTTGGTCCATCGAGAGGGAGCTCATTGTGATCACCAATCGAGAACCTTTATTTCACAAATGTTGTTAACTTTTGCTAATTCTAAAGGCTTTCGGTAATCGTGGTTTCAGATTATATTATAACGTAGTGAAACTAACATAGCTCACTCCATAGGCCACTGTGTGACCTTGAGGTAAAAGTATCGGGTTATCCAATAAGAACTTGACAACTTTCAAATCAAAAGTGATCAAAAGTTTCAAGTTGCTATTGAAAACTTAAATAGCTTTAATCAGCTTAATATTCAAATTTAATTGATAGGTACTTAAGTAGGTACTTATGATTATGTAAAAATTTAATACACAAAAGCTACAGTACACCATGAATTCACACACCATGAATGACACTTCTTAATACTTATTTTTATACATTCGAACCAAAACGACTTATCAAAAGTTACAAAAATCTTCGGCACTGCTAATTTAAAATAATTAGTTATTTTAAGTCCATAGTTGTGTACAGTGCCACCTAGTGATCAGTAGCCAACCTCAGTGGCTGCTTCTTGAGCGCCCTTTTCTGCTCTTCTCGGATGATATCCGCTAGATGGCGCACCGCAGTGTTCATATCGCCGTAAGCTATCTTACTGAATGTCAGCCGAATGTGCCGGCAGGGGGCGCTGGCGTAAATAAACGCTTGGCCCGGGATTAACATGAGGCCTTTCTTGAAAGCTGTGTTGAAAACCTGAAATAAAGGCAAGATCACGCTGGCTAAAAACGAATTCGGAAGACTTCTCAGTATGGTAAATAAATACACTGCCCTATTTTATCATGCTAGCAAACTGAACTTAGATAAATCTAAGTTTTTTTATTTGGTGTCTCTCTTTACATTTGGTTTACCAAATGTAACCACCAAATAAAAAAACTGGCCAAGTGCGAGTCGGACTTGCGCACGAAGGGTTCCGTATCTATAAAACAGCAAAAAAACACGTTTGTCGTATGGGAGCCCTTAATTATTTATTTAATTCTGTTTTTTAGTATTTTTTGTTATAACGGCAAAAAAAACATCATCTGTAAAAACTTCAACTGTCTAACTATCACGGTTCATGAGATACAAGCCTTGTGACACACGGACGGACGGACAGCGGAGCCTTAGTAATAGGGCCAGTTTTACCCTTTGGGTACGGATCCCTAAAAAGGAGAGCGTAGCGGAACGAAACTCACCATATTATACACGTCTTCCACGCCACGCACTTGCATCCAGAAGAACAGTCCAGCGCTGGGCAGTGGGCAGTCAGTCAGCTCCCTCACTTCGCTCAGTGCCGCATATAATGCATCTCTACGGTGTCGGTAGAGCTCTCTAGCTGAATGTAAGTGGCTATGTAGAGACTTGCGGTTTGATATTAAGTGTAGGATTAGGGTCTGAAATATGAAAAAAAGGTAAATTTGGATACTGCTACGTCACGCATATGCTGCTATGTCATGCCTAGACTGCTACGACACGCCTACGCTGCTGCATCATGCTTACGATAGTAAGGCAAACCCTACGCTGCTACCTCATGCCTATGATGCTACGTCGAATCTACGCTGCTACGCCATGCCTACGATAGTATGTTTTTTTTTGTCAGGCCTATGCTGGCACCTCGTGCCTACACTGCTACCCCATACCTACACTGCTACTCCATGCCTTCGCTGCCACTCCATGCCTACACTGCTACCCTATACCTACGCTGGCACCTCATGCCTACACTGCTAGCCCATACCTACACTGCTACCCCTTGCTTTTGCTGCCATCCCATGCCTCTGTTACCCCATACCTACGCAGCCACCTCATGCCTACACTGCTACCCGATGACTTCACTGCCACCTCATGCCTACACTGCTACCCCATACCTACACTGCTACCCCATACCTACACTGCTACCCCATGCTTTCGCTACCATCTCATGCCTACACTGCTACCCCATACCTACACTGCTACCCGATAACTTCACTGCTACCCCATACCTACACTGCTACCCCATGCTTTCGCTGCCACGCCTGATATCCCTATACCTATAATTTACTTTTATTTATAAGAACTAGTTAAATATCATGCTATTCATTGTAAAGTTACCTGTGCCAGAGTACAGCTGTGTAACAATTCAGCCTGTGAATGCAATTCCAATCTTTCTAGCAAAACTTTAGGTGCCGTGACCCAGCCACCTCTCAACCCTGAGCTGATGACCTTGGAAATTGAGTCCAGACGAATGACTCTTCCACACACATCCAGAGAGAGAAAGGACGGTACCTGTTTCTGGAATTGAGAACAGAAAGAATAAATAGATCGAAAGTTCGAAACTTAAAAAATATATTATGTTGTCTGAGAGAAGTTGATACCATTGGTAGAAAATGTTACATTAAATGTACCATTGTGCACGTGGACTCACTCATACATAAAGTAACCCTTGTAGCTACGAATACCACTACATCACAAAAATACGACGGTTTTAGACGAAAGCTTGGTACATCGTCGCGTCATGTCATAGAAATGCACGTTATATCGTCATCGTCACGGAAATTTAAAAGCGTCTTCATATTTCCATACAATTTACTTCCCAGTGTTATCGTCGTCCACGATAATATCGTCGCTTTAAAAAATATAAAAGCGCTTGTTGGCAGCTGTTCGGTATTTGATGATAGGGAGCTAGCCGAGCAAGGCGTGCGAGTGAAAGACCAGCTAGTAGCACACTGTCATATATTTCTATGAACGAGCGCGGGTACAACCGCGCTTACTTATATCTAATTATGCTAATACATAACAGCAGCTTAAGTAGTACAAGATCTAAGAGAGTAAACTGCAATCATCAGGATTTTATCATCATCACATTCGCGCCATTACTTCTCGTCACAGATACCGCAGAACCTCAAAACGAAAGTATAATAATCAGTGAGTCGCCAGTGATGTCTTAAAGCAATGAGACGTGATCGCTAACTATTGGCCTCATACATAAGCTCAAAGTCACGCAACTAGCCATGGAGAGAGTCATGCCTGAAGTTTTAGTACGTGATAGGGATTAAAACATACCCCACTGTAATTCAAAAACATGTACGGATCGTCTTCCAATATCAGAAAATCATATCTGCAAGCCATCTCATATATCTGTCTCCGTCTCTCTTCAGGTATAACTGTTCCAGTCGGGTTATTCCCTGTGGGTATTATGTAGAGAACTTTGGGCATTTTGAGACCTCTTTTCAGGCGTTCTCCTAGGAGAGAATCTAGGGTGTCTGGTATGAGGCCGTCTTCATCTTCTGGTAGCTCTAGGATTTCTGGGCTGTAAGGTTTTAGCTGAAAAAGATAATACTTCAATAACAACAAGTACCACTCTGACAAGAAACTAAGCTGCAAAGTAAGTAGTTGAGTGTGTGTGTGTGTGTGTGTGTGTGTGTGTGTGTGTGTGTGTGTGTGTGTGTGTGTGTGGGTGGGTGTTTGGATGGGTGTGTATGTTTGGGTGTATGGGGTGTGTGTGGGTGTGTTTGTGTGTACAGTTGGGCTGTAAGTTCTGCGAACAGTAGTCCTCGTGAGAACAATCTTTTTTGCAACAATTTTGATCAGGTCTGTGCTTCATGTATACTTAATTCCATCTCAAGGCGGTGACTGCTTGGGGATAGTGATAATAATGTCTAAATGTTTAATTAATTTAATTATGTAAAGAAAAAGCTCTTTCTTATGACACCCCGCTTGACGGCAAATGGCACCGCAGCAAATTTCTCCACTTTTTGAAGGAAATACTCATTTAACCAAAAATCGCCAAAGAGTAAATAAATCTAAGATTTTGTAGAACCTGTACATCAAGTTTCGTCAAGATTCATTGAAAAATTCGACCCGAACGGAAGTACCAACCGGACAGATGAAAGCAAATTTTGACAGTTATGGCAAGGACTCGGCTCGCTCGGGCAAAAATATACCTGTTTATGCCGCCTAGCATGCCGAGGTACCACGGCACGGGTGAGGGGAGTTGGATACCTTTTCCTAGCAAATCGGACAGGTAGGCAATCTGCTTGTTCCGATACCTCTTATTGACAACCTCTGTGGCGTGGCGGGCGAGTATCCGGGTGAGATACGAGAGGTTGCGGGTTTGATTTCCGCTGCGGGACAAAATGTTTGTATGATCTGCAAATATTTGTTCCGGATCTGGATGCTATGGTACCATGGTAACTCATAGTTCCTGATACCCACGACTCAGGGAATCCAAGTGGTGAAATCAAGACTACGGATGTGACTGTTGGGTATTATGTTATGTTATATGCCTGTAATTTCACCGGCACCCATAATCTTTAAGCCTGAAGTAATACGAGCATTACTACTTGGCGGCAGACATAGGTATGGTAGTACTTCCCCACGAACTCTTCCACGAGAACCACTACTATGTAGTACAGGCAAATTAGCAAAAAGTGTGGAACTAAATCGTGTAGTCGTGGATTCTTATGGAAACGTTAGATGACACGAAAAGAAGCTTATCCTAAGTTTGCACCGTTTCTGGCGCTTACGGAACCCTTTTAAATATTAGGTACAAACTTAAAAAGGCCGTAAATTTTAAAATAGAAAGAAATTACTTGATGCAAGTTAAATTACGTATAGAGAGACTGTCTTAGTGCATTATGATTTTAATAAAAACCACGTGCATGTAGGGAACACAGTGTTGAACAAATGCATCTTCCGTAAAAAAAACCAGTATAAAACTTGCGGCAGATGTAGTACTAATTAAATGAATAAGTTTAAGTCGATTTCCAGAACTACATTAATTTTCCCCGAAATAGAGCGACAATAAAATATGGAAAAGTGCCTTCCGTGAGACGCACCATGGTGCAAACCTGGTAATGTATTTTGAACATTTTTCTGATATGCCTATCAATTTTCACCGACTACCTTAATTTTCCCGGAGCCGTAATAACCACAAAAAGTTTTTTTTGTAAATGATTTTTTTTGTATGTTCCGTATGTCGGATTAAAAAAATACTTGGTGCAAATGTAGATCATAACGGTTCAAAGTCTATGCCAAATTGCACCGACTACTTCTATTTCCCCCATTAAGTTACGGATATTTTAAGGTTTTCACCCTATTTCACCCTGTTCCGGAGGGTGAAATTACTGATGCTTATTATTAGAGATGATTTTTAAGCCATACAAAACAATTAGAAAAGTTTTCATGACTACATCTAATTAGTTCCACACTTGTGCAAAAATCACCTAATTTGACTGTACTATACTACTACTTAGGAGTTACCGTGCTATGTAGTCCAGTATAAGCATACTGCGTGGTCAAAATAGGGTCTCCCGGCTCCACCAATAGGTCTATGCACTGGTAGATTCCATGTTGTCCCCCATTTGTGACTAGTACATCTCGTGGAAGAGATGGTGGCTTATGTAGGTCCTGCTGAAAGGATCGTAGCTCGGTGAGGAGAGAGGGTAGGCTGAAAATGCGACGATGCAAGATTATACAAATTATTTCATTTTATTTTACAAATTTTGGGAAAACTTACAGCTAGTACACATACGGATAATAAACTAAAATACATGTAAGAGTTACATGTATTCTGACGGCCAATTACAAGTTTCCACATATCAAACGAGTAAACATAAAAACAGTAATCGCAGACGACGAAGAGAGAGAGAGAAAAAAAGAAGATACAAAAAACACAATTAAATTAAATGATTAATCCGAAGTTACCTAATAATCTAAGACAAATTTGTCACTGAGTAAGCGCTTAAGCCTACTAGTTGGGGTATTGAACAAATAATAATAATAATAATAAATAATCTAATAATAACAATAACAATAACAACAATAATTACAATAAGTAACATCGTCAAAGTCTAAAGTTTTTTATTTATTGAAATCACAAGGATCCTTGTACATCGTATTATAAACTAAAAAAAAAATACAACCGAATTGAGAACCTTTTTTGGGAAGTCGGTTAAAAAGAGATTGGCCTTTCAAGCTCTTTACGACACTGCATCATCTACATCAGCCTGTAGAAGTATATTGCTTGACAAGGCACGTCTTATATAGGCATATGACCTACCCATTGCCACCTCAACTTGCATTCTCATCCGAATAACCAACTATTGAATCTTATTTTCATGAAATCTCATTAAAAATTCGGCATTTATTGTCATGTTTAAGTCATCATTTGTAATACACTCGATAGCAATGAATCCGGGTCACTAAAGAATGTTAAAAATCTCGGAAACTAAAAATGATAGATTAATGCAATAAATTGTATTTAATAGACAATGTAATACTCCTTAAATGAAGGTAAAAAAAATATGAGTCACCATACATTTTATTAACACAAAATTACATAAAGAAAAAAACTGCTGATCTCTCCTTAAAACAAAAATAGGAAACATGAAATTTTTGAACTTTATTACGATTTTCTTGAATTTTAATACTTCGTATTGCCTCCTCGTGCTTCCATTACTGCGTTTACGCAGAAAAAAAACAACAAAAAAACAGAAATCAAACAATGATAAATGACAGATTACAAACAAAAGCAAAACCAAATGCTGTAATTTCGTAGTTCCATCTTCGAAAGTGGCCCTTTTTCAAATTTGATTTTTTTATGATATAACTTTACAATAACTAAGAAGTTTTAATACCTTCATTTAAAGAGTATTACATTGTCTATTAAATACAATTTATTGCATTAATCTATCATTTTTAGTTTCCGAGATTTTTAACATTCTTTAGTGACCCGGATTCATTGCTCTCGAGTGTATATAGGATTCCGCACCACAATACAAAAAATGTATCTTTTTCTCAGGAACGGCTAAATGGTGTAAAAGACAGAGCGTAGGCACCATGCGTTAAAAATCAAGCTAGGTTTGAAAATGTGGTTGAAACTCGAAAAGGGATCTGACGATTTCGAAACTGTTTCGAAATCATTTGCATTTGTCAGTTTTTTTATTCAGTCAGTCGTCAGTTATAATCGTCAGTCCCCACAGTATTCATTCCTTAGCCGTCAGTAGTCTGTCCTTCCGCAGACCTCAGTCCTCAAGTCCTCAGTTTTATGATAAGACTCACCCCTGCGAAGGCACATACTGCAACGCCTTTCCTAGTTCTTGGCCCTCCAAAACTAGTGTCCCTCCATCTCTCATCTCCATTGTCATCTTAGTGTAAGGAAACGTATCTTCATTGGGCATGCCTTCCGCAAGGGAAAGCATCTGCCGACCCACTGTGTAGGAAAGTGTGGCTAGAAAAGAGCAAAATAAAAATAAAAAAAAAGATAACAGGTTTAACAGCACATCTGAAGATTAGTCAATATACACAATTTGTTTTTCACTGAGGTGAACAATGAAAAAAAACAAATTGTGTGTGTAATTGTGTTGTGTGTGTTGTGTGTATTGTGTATGTGAACTGTATGAAAGTGACCGATTCCCACCTACCTACGGTTAGTTTACCTACGAGTAAAATAACAGATTTTTTATTCTGGCAGCGTCATCAAATTTTCTCTATCACTATACTCTGATTTTGAATCTTAGACAATTTTTGTAAACAAACAAATGTCACTGTGTATAAGTGTCATGATTGTGTATATCATACGTGTATAATACACATATGATGCACATACATGACACTTATACACACAGTGACATTTGTTTGTTTACAAAAATTGTCTAAGATTAAAAATCAGAGTAGGTATATAGGTACTACACGGGCATTTGAAAATTCTGTAAATAAAACGAAAGAAAGCGCGGCGTGCGATTTTAACTTGTTAGTTCTTTTTTTAAATTCATGTTCAGAAAATGTAAGGGGCCAGTATCATTTTGCGGAATAGGTGATAAAGACTTTTTGCATTTGGGCATATAGTACAGGCAAATTAGCAAAAAGTGTGAACCTAAGTCGTGTAGTCGTGGATTCTTATGAAAACGTTAGATGACACGAAAAGAAGCTTATCCTAGGTTTGCACCGTTTCTGGCGCTTACGGAACCCTTTTAAATATTAGGTACAAACTTAAAAAGGCCGTAAATTTTAAAATAGAAAGAAATTACTTGATGCAAGTTAAATTACGTATAGAGAGACTGTCTTAGTGCATTATGATTTTAATAAAAACCACGTGCATGTAGGGAACACAGTGTTGAACAAATGCATCTTCCGTAAAAAAAACCAGTATTAAACTTCCGGCGGATGTAGTACTAATTAAATGAATAAGTTTAAGTCAATTTCCAGAACTACATTAATTTTCCCCGAAGTAGAGCGACAATAAAATATGGAAAAGTGCCTTCCGTGAGACGCACCATGGTGCAAACCTGGTAATGTATTTCGTACATTTTTCTGATAAGTCTATCAATTTGCACCGACTACCTTAATTTCCCCGGAGCCGTAATAACCACAAAAAGTTTTTTTTGTAAATGATTTTTTTTGTATGTTCCGTATGTCGGATTTAAAAAATACTTGGAGCAAATGTAGATCATAACGGAACAAAGTCTATGCCAAATTGCACCGACTTCTTCTATTTCCCCCATTAAGTTACGGATATTTTTATGGTTTTCACCCTATTTCAAATTGAATTGGTGAAATTACTGATGCTTATTATTAGAGGTGATTTTTAAGCCATACAAAACAATTAGAAAAGTTTTCATGACTACATCTAATTAGTTACACACTTGTGCAAAAAATCACCTAATTTGACTGTACTAATAACCGAAAATTATAATAAAACAGCACGTTATCAATGGATTTATATTTTCTTCCCGCTCAGCACGGTATCAATCAAATGGATTTTCATACACGTTTACCGCACATTTGTACAACAGTAATGACTAACTATGTATTATTCTGCCTAGTTCTTATGGTACTATCTGATCAGCATAGCATATAACTTTTCATTTAAAAAACCGACTTCCGCCATTTTATTCGACTAAATATTTGGATGAACAAAAAATAATGAAAGAACCATGGTGGTGAAAGGATTATGATACTTTCTGAATGCAAATGCTTGGTTTGTTGCTGAAAATATCAAAATCGCTATTTGTATGCCAACAATATTTCAGGAGTTCCCTCAATTCCTCGTGGATTCCATCATCAGAACTGGATTCTGAAAAAATGGGACCAATCTGGAAGTATATCTATTCAATTAAAAAAAGAATTTTCCAAATCGGTTCATAAACGCCGGAGACTTGAGGTAACAAACATTTAAAAAAAAAAAAAAAAAAAAACCGAATTGTGAACCTCTTTCTCTCTCCTTTTTGTGAAGTCTGTTAAAAAAATATCGTCATCAGCCGGCCCCATAGAAAGCAATGGGGAGATTTGCCACCATATGTTTAGCAGACGGATTGGTGATGATAGCATTTTGGTGTAAAGTACCTACCTACTCAGGTGGATCCTACTGTTTATCCCCTGATCTAATTACTTAGCATGCTTCTATGATATCAACTGGAGGAGACAGAGGGATATATTCGAAACGTCTTCGAAGTATTCGAAGTCTTGCTGCAATACAATATTTTGTAATTTGCAACGGACTCATAGGTTGATTCATATCAGTTAAAAAAAAAAAATAAAAAAAAATATCTTTATTTGCATAAATGTGGTACGTACAAGGTTCTTATGTTTAGTATAAGGCTCACATTTCCCATGTCTGGGATACAAATATTAACGAACAAGCAAGTTATTACGTCAAAAACTACCATTAAATTACAAAAAGTTACATAAAATACCAAAATAAATCACAAATGTCAACACTTAAAATATTTAAAAAGAAAGTTAAATTAACAATGTCAAAACAAACATTAAAAAAATTAACTCTAAAGATAATACTCTAACCTAGGAAGTCCTTCAAATGGTAAAACCTGTTACCAAGTAGCCAGAGTCTTAATTGTGTCTTAAATTTATTTAGCGGAAGGCTTTTAATGTCAGAGGGTAAGGCGTTATAAATTTTGCCGCACATAGCATAACAGCTATTTAAATAAAGCTTTGTCCTTGGAACTCTAGGAAGAACAATTCTGTCCGAGTCCCGGGTGCAACGTCCGTACATTTAGCTTGCTTTTAAAAACAAATTACTATTTTTCCGAACAAATAATGCCGACTCAAAGATATACATACAGGGTAGTGTAAGCAATTTCAGTTCCTCGAACAGCGGCTTGCATGAATCCCATGGCGGTATACCAACAATTGCCCTAATGCATTTTTTTGTGCAATAAATGCTCTCTGTATATCGGTCCCATTCCCCCAAAGTACTAGTCCGTAGCATAACACCGACGCAACATAGCCGTGGTATGCTTGTAATAGTGTTTTCCGGTCTGACTTTTTTCTTAATCTATGCAGTGCAAAAACGAATCTATTTAATTTATTGCAAACTTTGTCAATATGAGCTTTCCAGCAACAATGATTGTCTAAAATTATTCCTAACTAGTGGTTCGCCCCGAACTGAGACCTCGCGATGACACCTTTATCAGCCCGACTAATTTAAGAGAGGAAGAAAGGGTTTTGTATTTAACGGCTATGTGAGTATGTTTATGGATGATCCATCAGAAATTTAAAACTATCGAGTCAATTTCTCTAACATGAAAGAGATTTTGTGAAGCAAAAAAAAAGTTTTTTTTAATTAAGCAGTACCATCTAGTTGTAGTTTTGCTACCTAATTTTTAAAGATTTAAGTTTTATGCTCTAAAATTGGATATTACAAAGAAAAAATCCTCAATTTTCGACTTATCCCCGTAGAACAATTTCAGCATTACCAGAGAACTTGAAGTATCTTCGAGATATTTTTTTGCATATTTTACATAGACATACACTATTTAAATCTATGATATTTTACTTTCTTTACCCTTCTAACCGATTTCTAAAAACATTTACTGAGAAGAAATTTAACCTCTATAGGTAATTTTTCTACACATCATCGAAATAGCCTTTGAATAGGACTAAGCAACAGGGTGTAAATACTACATACTTGTAAGTATTTAAAGTACTTGACGAATTAATTGATAACGTCCTTTTGACGAAAATATAGAACTCCAATGTCAATCAAATTTCTAGGAATGGGGGGTCAACAATGGATGTTATATTGGTTATTGTTTTTTATTGTTCAGGTTTCTAATTTCGTCAATTTCAGACTTTTCCCTGTAGTTGTGACACAAAATCCACAAGCATACCAAATTTCAGCATTGTGGGACTGCTGGAAGTACCCTAGAATTTTTGATTTTTGCGTTTTTTATAAATATGTTTTTTTAATATCTCGGTAACTATTAAGTTTAAATACTTATTAAAAACAGTTATAAAATGTCCAACTAAAGCGCTTTCATTAGACACCCCACTTGATCTAACTGTCTCACTTTTATTTTTTTTACCCCCTCTTGGACCCCAATATCTCAGCAACCCCCTGACCGATATAGCTCATAACCTTACCTACAAATTGTACCAATACTATCTACCCCCATACCAAATTTCATGAAGATCGGATTAACGGTTTGGAAGTTTTCATCGGACAAACATACATACATACATACATACATACAAACGCCGATTCTTCCAACTTGACTCAGAGAACTCGCTTCGCTCGTTCAAAAATGTTGTACTTATTACTTCCAGAATATCAATATTTCTGTTAGAGATACACAATTTTTTTGCTTTATTGGCCCATGTACCGAATTGAATATAGTTTGTTTTGCTTAAATTAACTTGTAAATTGTTGTCATCTAGCCATTTAATTACAGATTCAATTGTATTATTAATGTCAAAAATATAATCGTTAATGTCAATATTACGTTTGGTCGTTATAAGCAAAGAGATGTCATCAGCAAATAAAATACAAGGGTTATTAGTGATGTCTGGAAGGTCATTAATATATAAAAGAAATAGAAGAGGTCCTAGTACAACCATTTGGGTTCCCTGTGGCACCCCAAATGGTTTTTCTTGATAGGGAGATCGAAATGCCGTCAACTCCTTCTGATTGTTCAGGTTTGTGACTTTAACGCATTGCAGTCGATTTTCTAGATAAGTTTTAAACCAATTTAGAGCGGGTCCCCGAATACCATATTTTTCCAACTTATCGATTAAAATATTATGAGATACGAAATCGAAAGCTTTCGACATATCAAAAAATATCACTGTAGTCAATTTATTATTGTCAATATTATCAATTATTTTCTCTATAAGATTAAAGCAGGCTAAAGTGGTCGATTTCCCCTTCTGAAATCCAAATTGTTCCTGCCTTAAAATATTTTTTTTTCCATATAATTTAGAAGGCGCTTTTGCATGGCAATTTCAAATATTTTTGAGATTATGGGTATAAGCGTTATGGGTCTATAATTATCTAATTTAGATTTTTCGCCTTTTTTATAAAGTGGCTTGACTATGGATTTCTTTAACATAACCGGGAATGAGCCCTCTACAAAAGATATGTTTATTAAGTATGTCAAAACCGGTGTGATTTCCACAGAACAGGCTTTAATATTTTTTGTTGCTATTTCATCATACCCTACAGCGTTAGTGTTTTTAAGAGATAGAATAATTTTTTGAATATCGTCAAAGTCATAAGGCCTTAAAAACATGCTACTGCACAACATCTGTCTACATGTGTTTCGAGTTTTTGAATGTGTATTACTTGTTAAATTTATCCAAAAATTATTGAAAGTTTCCGCTATTTTATTCGGGCAATTTATTGTCTCCATATTTTGTTTTATGCTATTTATGAAATTCACTTGTCTAACATTTTCAGTTTCAGTTTTTATAATATTCCACAATGCCTGACACACATTTTTTGATTTTTGAATGACTTTATGGTTTTGCGATTTGATAGATTGGTCTACACATTTGCGAAGTAGAGCCGAATACGTCCTATATTTAATTTTATTGGCATCTGATTTTTTAGAATACCATTTGTAGCGCAAAGATCTTTTGGTTTTACAACTTATTTTCAAGCCTTTAGTAATCCATCTTATATTTGGGGTTCTGTTTGATATTCTGTACCTGATTTGTGGAAAACAGAGATTATAGAATAAAGTAAATAACTCATGAAATTTCTCAAATGCGCTGTCAAGATTCCCTTCAAGAACTTCAGAGAAGGATAGGCTGGAGAGACATTGTCTAAATTTATTTGTGTTTTCCACGCTGTAGTCTCTTTTGTGCCTGTAGTAGGCTAAAAGGGGAATTTCCTTGATCTTTGTTGGAATGACCAGTAATTGAGCAGTGTTGTGATCGGATAAACAAAGAGGCAAAAGCTCACCTCTAGCAGAGCTTATGTTACTTAAAATGTGATCAATACAAGATTCCTGTCTTGTAGGTAAATTTATGTGTAGAGTTAGATTATAGTTTTTTGCAAAATCCATTAGACAAGTGGAGTTCTTAGAAGCCTGGAGCGTGTTAATATTTAAATCACCAGCTAGCACTATCTCCTGATTGTGGTAATGGGTAACACGTAGAAGAAGACTATCCAATTGTTTAAAAAATAGATTAATATCTGAGTCAGGTGTTCTGTAGAGACAAATCACAATAATGTCAAGGGTCAGAAGCTTAATACCGCAACATTCAAAATGTTTGTCAATGGCAAAATCTTTGACAAAATCTAGTTCTTTGTAAGACCAGCCTCGCTTAATGAGTATACACACTCCTCCGCGTATTTTGTTGTTAATCTTTTGCCTACAAAACGAAGAAGACGGAGTATAGCCGTGAAGTTTGATCATGTACTCCTTACCTTTTTGTATGAAAGACTCAGAAATGCAGATAATGTCTGGATCCTCATGTTTATCTAGAAGACCAGCCAGTTGAATTTCAAATAAGTGTTGTTTATTTACTAGGCCGTTAATATTTTCATGAAGTAATCTACAACAACATTCCTTAGGTGAGAGTAGTGGTGTCATGCGATTAGATATTATTAAGCTGGTTGAGACTTAGCTACACAAGTTAAATTCAGGATTGGGAAAATTAATTTTATGTGTTTTCCCTTACTCAAAATCTTTGAGTGCCAAAGACAATCAAAAAATATGAAATCTTAATTTAATGCTATATAATTTGACATGTCGTCATAGAGACGTTTTGTATTTTGATACTAATAATTTTATTAGTAATTTTGTTTTGACAAGAGATACTGTGTACCTGAGTAGACATAGTAAATTAATAATTGCTAAATTGTTAGCATTTAATATTATTGATCCCGTTATAAGTACTATAACGCAGTTCACCGACAAGCCCGTAGTTAGTAGTAGTACTAATGAGGGCAAACAAGTAGGAGTAGCTGACAGTCATTTAAACTGACGAGTTCGACAATGAGACAGCCGGGCACGTTAAATGCAGTACATCAAAACGTGCAAGGCCTTCCCAGCAAAATCTTAGAATTAGAATTATTTTTAATCCGTTTTAATGTTGATATTATGTGTGTAACTGAACACTGGATGTTACAATTTGAGTTACTCCCTTATTATGAGAATTATAATATTGTAAGTTCATACAAACGCAAGAACGCCATACGTGGGGGTTCCTTAATTGTTGTTCGAAATACTTTAAAATGCAAGGAACGTAAAGATGTTGCAAATCTCACTATTGAGAGGACTATTGAGCTATCTTGTGTTGAGCTAGAGCGGCATATCATTGTAAGCGTTTACCGTCCCCCTGACGCAGACTTCGCATTATTTGAATCCACTATGGAAGAAGCATTGCTTAAAACTTTTGTTCGTAATAAAATGCTAATAGTCTGCGGAGATTTCAATATAGATATTCCGGTTAATCCTCTATCTGAGAGGCTGCTTAATTTATTTAAATGCTTTAATTTATATCACCTCTTCGAAGAACCTACAAGGGTGACACTAACAACATCCACCTGTTTATATAATATTTATTGCAGTAGTGTTCCAATTAATAAATCAGTAATTAAACATTTCACCTCAGATCACTATGGTCACAGTGCTATATTTACTTGTAATTTTGTAGATGAACCTAAGGAATTCACTTATCGGCCTATCACAGAAAGTCGCATTAAGAAGTTCCAGGGCAGTATTGAACTCAAAATGCCCCTTGTACCGTGCGTAGATGATCCGAATGACCTTTTTACTAGTTTGTTTAAGTTGATATGTGAGGAACATAGTGAGATATTTAAGTTAAAAAAATGTAAAGCTAGAGCTAATGTCGGGTTAGCTGATTGGGCTACAACCGGTATTTATAGAAGTAGGAATAAATTATTTGAACTCTGTGCGGCTAGAGAATCAATGTTGCACGATCCATCGTTTATCTTGTACATAAAGAACTATTCCAAACCCTTCAAAAAAGTTTGTCATGCAGCAAAATCATTGCATTTGAGAAATAAAATAGAAAAATCAGCAAATAAAATTAAGACAACTTGGAAATTAGTAAATAATGAATCAGGTAAAGCTAAACCTCGTAGTAAACAAATTAATTTAAACGTAAACAATACAACATTATCAAATAATACTGAGGTCGCAAATGCCTTTGATAGTTTTGTTTTTTCTCTAGTATACCTAATTTTGTGACTCAATCTTTAAAATCAACTGCCTCTGGAGCATCTAATTTATTGGAATTAAGTGTTGATAAGTGTGAGGTCGCGTTTAGTTTCAGATACGTTAATGCCAATGATATTGTTAAGACATTTAAGTCACTTAATATAAAAAATACTGAAGACCTTTGGGGAATATCTACAAAGGTGTTAGGTGTTATAATTATTGATATTGCGCCGTGTATGGCCTACATTTTCAATGGATGTGTTGACGAGGGAGTCTTTCCTGATCTTATGAAACATAGTAAATTAATTCCTTTGTTCAAGTCTGGTAACGAAAAAGATCCAGGTAATTATAGGCCAATTTCTATATTGCCTGCGTTAAGTAAAATCTTCGAGAAACTTATTCTTACTCAGTTATTGTCACACTTTAACCTCCACGGACTTCTTCATAGTCATCAATTTGGATTTACTAAGGGTCGTTCGACAGCCGATGCTGGTACCATGCTCTTAGAACACATATTTGAAGCATGGGAGAACTCGCAGGACGCGATCGGAGTTTTCTGCGACCTGTCCAAAGCTTTTGACTGCGTGAGGCATGATACTTTAATTTCCAAGTTAAAACATTATGGCATACAAAATCAGGCAATTTATCTTGTAAATTCTTACTTATCCAATAGGGTCCAAAAAGTTGATGTTGGTGGTGAAAGGTCTTCAGGATCGACTATTGTCATGGGGGTGCCACAGGGTTCAATACTAGGCCCTTTTTTATTCCTAGTTTACATTAACGATCTCCCTTTTTTTGTGAAAGACATATGTGACATAGTTCTATTTGCTGACGATACTTCTTTGATTTTCAAAGTTGATAGATCTAAATCTAATTACGATGATGTAAATGATTCACTATCGCGTGTTCTTGAGTGGTTCACAGTTAATAATCTTTTGCTTAATGCTAAAAAAACGAAATGCATCAAATTCACATTGCCTAATGTAAAACATTATCCAACTAATATTAAAATAAATGGGGAGACACTTGATCTTGTCAAGTCTACCATTTTCTTAGGGCTTAATATTGATGCAGGGTTGCAGTGGGCACCACAAATTGTGGCTCTTGCTGGTAGACTTAGTTCCGCTGCATATGCAGTTCGTATAATAAGGCAGCTTACTGATGAAGCTACAGCTAGGCTTGTTTATTTTAGCTACTTCCATAGTGTTATGTCATATGGTATCATACTGTGGGGTAAAGCAGCAGATATCCAAGCTATTTTTGTCTTACAAAAACGGGCAATACGTGCCATTTATAAAATGAAGTCGCGTGACTCCTTGAGGGAGCGTTTCAAAGAAATCAATATTCTTACAGTAATATCGCAATATATCTATGAAATATTATTACATACACATAAACACTTGGATAGTTTTATGATAAAAAGTGACGTGCATGGTATTAACACGAGAAATAAACACAAACTAAATATACCAAAATTTCGATTAAAGAAAGTAAATGGGTCTTTTATGGGGAATTCTGTACGGTTCTATAATAAACTTCCAGAAGGTGCATTTAAACTTCCTATTCGAAGATTTAAATCCTACATAAAGATGAATCTAATTAAGAAAGCGTATTACACTTTTGATGACTATATTAATGATAAAGCCGCGTGGCCTGATGTCGCTCTGCCCCTCGACTGCTAAAATGGAAATTTGCAATATCTGTACTTACCTATTTACATGTTTGTATTAGATTATTATTTATAAGTATAACAAGCGTAGCGTGTGCTGTCTTGCATATTTTTGCTGATGTTTATTTACTTTTGACTACCTTCCTAAGGTTTTTAAGTTCTCATTTACTATGTATCAGCAACTCCTTGCTCCGAGGCACCACACAGGCGCTTCTCACCTAGTGGTAAGACGGACCATTTATGTAAGCCAAGCCGAGTTTGTTGCCTGATTCTTCTAGGCTTGGTCGCGTTGGAACAGGAGTAATTTAATTTTATATAAGACGATTCAAAATGATCCTTGTGATTTCAACGAATAAAGTTCTTTTTTACTTTGACTTTGACTTTGACTTAGAGGTCACGAAAAAACTTCTCAGCAACTCCCGGGGCCAATTCTCCTGCACTTGAAAGAACGTGGTCTATAGAGACATTCTCAGTCTGGGTGCACTGAGTTTTTACCGACCCATTTAGAACATTGTTGCCACCATGTCCCGAAACACACATGCGCCTGCTGGCTCTACTGTTGCTCACTCGTCCCCCGCATATAATATCCCTAGAGACAGCTTTTAGTGATAAAAACCGTTTGTCGTAATGTAATTGGTCCAAAACAGAATTAATGTTTTTACAAACATAATAATCAATGTGGTCTGAATTGACGTCAATAAATTTACAATCATTATATTGCCTGCTTAATAGGTCTACCATGTCATTTAATTTTATTTCATTCAAGTAAATATTATTTCTTACACTCAAAATTAACACCGGCCAAGATACTGATTTAAAAAATGAACACACTTCAGCAATAACTTTTAGAAGGTTTGTATCATGTTGACCTACCACTATTATAATTCTATCTTCAGATGTTATATTATTACACAAGTTCACATTTTTTAAAATTTATTCAGTGGATGCATTTGGTTTTACAAATGACATGAACTGATATTTTACATACGGATTGCCCAATCGAGATTTAATTAGTTTTAAAGCCAAACCGCTGCATTGCTGGCCACCTAATATGAAAACCCTTTTATTGTGTGTATTTTGAGATGTTTTACACGTTGGTATAACATAATTTATTTTATCGATTTTTCCACTTATTTCTTCATTACGATGTGGAAATTGTTCCCTGTTCTCAATTCCATTCATAGGCTGCACCACACTGGACTGCGCACTCGGCTGTACAACTGACACCGCTGCTGAAATTGGCTCATGTTGTGTATCAGGTTCCCCTGGAAGTGTCAAGGATTTCTCCTTCACGTGAAGTGGGGTAATTTGGAAGGAATCCGTTAATCGTCTTCTAAGAGCTTTCTTCGTACTCGGTGACATATTATTTTGTCTACCTGATGTTAAGGGGCTCCTACATATTTGTTTCAGTACACCTAGGTCTTTCTTAAGCTGAGATATTTGTTTCTTAAGGTCAACATTCTCTAGAATAATATTTTCCATCTCGGTTTGAGTGCTCAGCAAACTTGATTTTAACAGGCAGATTTCTATTTTCATTTCTTCGAAAAATGACGAGTACATATTAGTTGACAGGTCCAGGCTCCTTGCTAGGACATTCTCACTTGCTGTAGAGCTCAAGGAATTACTCGAGTTAATCGATTCCAGTGACTTTGATTTTATGAGTTTCTGCCTCCGTAGTGTAACATTACTCAGCTGATCCATTTCGGTATTTAGTACCAGGTTCTTACAAGTAAACTACTACTTGCGCCCTCTATTAGCAATCATAAGTATGTAACCTCAGCTTTCTCAGCACGCCACAACCACTGGGGGCGCCCTCTTTTGGGAATCACACGTATTTTATTTACACAAATACTATGTTGTCGTATTATCTGTTTTACTTTGCTTCTGCCGGTAGATGTCGTTAGGGTATTTTTTATAGTCACAAAAATTAATTTTTTGGTACTGGGGTTTGAACTCGGAGTCCTCACACAGCAAAAGTTAGCAGGATACCTGCAACACCAGAGGTATAAAACGCGCACTGCCAGCCTTAAGACTGTGCTGTAATTTCACCGGCACCCGTACCCTTCAGCAATGCGAGCACTACTATTAGGTTTTACATTTCCAGAACTCTTTGATTCGATAGCCGCAACTCGTGCTGATGATACTGGTAGCACACATTCCAATTTTTTCAGCAACCCTGATATTGAATACTGTATAATCTTGAATCTTGTAGGTAAGTATTATGACTTGCAGGTATAATGACGAATTATATAAAATCAGTTGTTATCAGATCAATTAGCACTACATCTCAAGGCCAATATCAATATTATTAGATTAAAAACTGGCAAACTGAAATTAAACAGTTTTTTTTATATCTCAGTACGTCACTGAATCACTGAATACAATAATAATTAACAAAAATATACTAGGTGAAACTAAAATATTTTATTTGAATTCTAAAATGAAGCAACATTAATAGGTATTCGTTTCATAATGTTTATGCGTAAAACGGAACGCAGCCTTCTTTTTCTTCTTTTCCTTCTCTAACGCAGGCTTTTTCTCTTTCTGAACGATACCTAGGTACTTGGTGTGTCAATGTCAAGTTGACATGAATTTAATGAATGAAACATACTATCTTAGAATAAGGACTAAAGCACCATACTTTATCCATGTTTTGTCATTTTTTCGACATTACTATTTTTTTACAGATTCAAAAATACTATATTTGATTAAAAAAGTTGGCAACCTCTTTCTGAACGATACTTGGTGTGTCCATTTCAAGTTGACATGAATCTAATGAATGAAACATATTATATCCATGTTTTGAATTTTTTTCGACATCTAATGTTTTTTTACATGTTCGAAAATACTATTTATTTGATTTAAAAAAGTTGACAACCTCTTTCTGAATGATAAAACTGAATGTGTGTCAATTTCAAGTTGACAAGAGTTTAATGTATTTATTTTTAAATTTTTTCGACATCTACTATTTTTTTACAGATAATTAATTCGAAAATACTATATTTGATATAAAAAATTGGCAACCCTATTTATGTACTTACTTATCTGTCTAGTAAGAGCAGGCTCTCTCTTAGCTGCCCTTGAGCTAATAAACCTTCCATAGTCTATGTCACACAACGGCTTGAACCTATCTTCATGTTTAGCACTGTCACTGTAGAACTTGAAGAAGTCTTCTAGACTTTGTAGTTGAGAATTTTGAGAATAATTTTTGAGTAAAACATATACCGGTTTAAAGTTAAGTTTTTTTAATAATTCTTTATTCATTTTAATTAAGTTATTTAAATATATTTTTGTTAATTTATTCCCTAAATTCTAACTCGATAGTTAGGTACGTTATATTTTTATTAAATTTTGTAATATACCTACTGTGTATATAACCTCAGTTATCTTCAGTTTTGGTATGTTTTTAAATAATTAGTTTTAGTACCTATTTCTAATTAAAACTTCGAAAAATATTTAGAAAATGTTGAAGGTTATTTTTACAGTAATTAGTATCAACGTGAGCGAATTAAAATACATGACTAACAATGATAATAACATTAATATTTAATTTGTTTTTCGGAATAATCATAATTATTATCACCAGCTCAGATTACCTGCACTAAATTTTTTATTTGATAAATCTCCTAAAGTCATTATATATATAAGGTTTATTTTAGAATGGCTTCTAGAAATGTGCCTACAACTAATAATGCAATGTTATTTTTAGGGCTCTGAAACCAAGTGGATAAAACGGAAATATTATAAATTTATCATCCTTATCTGTTTTGATTGGTTAATAAAGTCCCATAGTGGTATTTGTCAGGGAAACCCACCAATTGAAATTGAGACCACCATCAATGAGCTCGATTCCACATAGGCAGTAAATTTTGCAATATAAAAACAAATAAAACCAGCCAAGTGCGAGTTGGACTCACGCACGAAGGGTTCCGTACCATTATATATAAAACGGCAAAAAAAATCACGTTTGTTGTATAAGAGCCCCTTAAAAATTTATTTTATTCTGTTTTTAAGTATTTGTTGTTATAGCGGCAACAGAAATACATCATCGGTGAAAATTTCAACTGTCTAACTATCACGGTTCATGAGCTACAGCCTGGTGACAGACGGACGAACGGACGGAGCGGAGCCTTAGTAATAGGGTCCGTTCTAACCTTTGGGTACAGAACCCTAAAAACCTAACAACCTACCATCATCAATCATTAGTCACAACGTACACCTAGGTGCCGTGGAATTTTGGGCCTAAGAATTTAACCCAAACCCCATTGCCCCTTTCCATTTGGCCCCTTTGTCTTTTTTTTTTTAATTTTTTTATGCTACTTGGCAAACAGACAAGCTTACGGCCCACCAGATGGAAAGCAGTTACCGTAGCCTATGAACGCCTGTAACACCAAAGGCATCACACGCGCGCTGCCGACCCTGAGACATAAAGATGAAAAGTCTCATGTGCCTGTAATTTCACCGGCACCCGTACCCTTCAAACCGAAACACAGCAATGCTAGCACTACCGCTTGGCGGCAGAAATAGGCACGGTTGTAGTACTTCCCCGGACGAAGTCTTTCACAAGAAGTTCTACTACTAACCTCCTGCTATGGATGTCTTAAAAGTCTTCTAAGGGATTGCATCAGGGGATGGGCAGCAGCATCATTGAGTGCACAACACCAATACTGCAAACACCAATCCGTCTGCCAAGTATGGTGATTAGAGCAATCATCATTGCGGGTAGGCCTAGTCAAGCAGTGGCTCTCTTAAGGCTGCTGATGATGATGATGATGATGAAGGTAGTTTGTTAGGTTTTTTTTATTACGTTGCAAAATAAAACGCCTAAATGGAATCGTGGGCGCCCATTGGTAGTCTCAAACTCGATTGGTGGATTTTGCAGACATAGACCACATGAGATTTTGTGACAGTCACTCGTATATAACCAAGGCTAGTGAACAATTTGGTCGTACACTACAAAAATTATGAGGTACATGAGTTTTCTAAAAATATATATTTAACTAGCATTTTGTTCGTGGCTTCGCCCGCATGGACCCTCTATTATAAATTATAGCCTATAAAATGTTATTCTGAGGAAGATTCCCTTTACACGATGGACTAAAGACATTATAAACGTCGCAGGAAGTCAGTGGATGGAGGTGGCTCAAGACCAGTGGCATTCTAGGGGGGAGGCTTATGTCCAGAAGTGGACTTCTACAGGTTAATGATAATGAAGTTGTTATTCTGATGTATAAGCTATAATAGTGTAAAGTTTCGTCAAAATCCGTTCAGTAGTTTGACTACACTGTGTCATTTTTCGGGGTAATTTTCCCAGTGGTTTTGCGAGGTATATGGCCTGCCTATTGCCACTTCAACGTGTTCAATACATACCTCGTCATAATCTATGGGATTTACTGTTTCTTGGTGTAGAAAATTCGGTGCTGGCCGGTGTGCTAGCCACGCTGGACGAAGGAAACAGTCTAGGAAAGAAATAAATACAATAAAATACAAATAAAATATTAAATACAAAAACAGTCAAGGAAACAAACGGTTTGTGGTCTCCATTCGAGAACCTTTATTTCCCAACGATTATCAATTCTTCGAGCTATATGACCTGCCTATTGCCACTTCAACTTGCTTATTCTGAGAGCTATGTCGGTGACCTTGGCTCTTAGTATAGCTCTCTCCGTAGCCCGCTGCGCGACTTAATGACTTGATATAGTATAAAATATAACTTATAGTGTAATAACCTCATTATTCGTTTGTACTCGTCAGTCATCTCGTCCACGGGGTCAATGTTATCGGGTGGGTATGTCTTCAGAGATAGGTACGGAGCACCCGCACTGACTGCTGCGCGCATCTGAAAACAACGGTCAAGTGCGTGCGAGACTCGCGCTCTAAAGGGTTCCGATTTGTAAATTATACTAAAGCATCACAACCCTTTTATATTAAAAAATTAAGTTTTTGACGAAAAAAATATTTTTCAAAACAAGCTTTTATTATTTAGTGATTGGAACCGTGAGCCCAAACACTGCCAGGCTACTGTTAATCATCGAAAAGTTCCGTTGTCCACCTTCCATCTCCATCATTAGATCAGCTCGTTGTCACCATAATATTGTATTGTCATCGAAACTTGACAGGTATGCAAAATTTCAGCTCAATCGGTTAGGTGGAACTGGTTCAAAACTCAGTTGCAAGATTTCACCCGGACAAATATACATACATTGCAAGTTACATAAAAAAACCTTTTAATTAATAATTTATTATGTACGTGTAGAGGTAAATTATTACATATTGTAACTTTTTTTCATGTATGAATTGTTAATAAAAATATTGCATGCCTCAGGTATATTTTATTGATACTTATAATAATATTTGATATATTTTCTAACATGTATCTCAAGCAATAAAAACCTTTGAATTAACTTTGACTTTTCGAATTTCGGCCACATTTTGCTACAAACTTCACCATCACCATCATTATCATCACAACCATCATAATAAAGGAATTTAGACTTTTTTACCACTTAAATTATAAAGGGTAAAAAAGTCTAAATTCCATAATTTTACACTTTCATATTTTTTTATTTGTGTCACAAAGCTTCCAAGCATTCGAAATTTTAAAATTTTGAGGTTACTGGAAATATACTAGAGGTTTTGCATTTTCGCCATTTTGATAAAAATTAGACATTTATTTTAAATATTTTAAATACACTGAATTAGAAGCTTGATTTTGGTACAGAACTATACACTCACAGACCTTTTTGACCTCATAAAGATATTTGGTATATATTTTAAAAGGATCTTGACAGACAAACAAATAAACAGACAGACAGACGGACAAAAAAGTTATTTATAGGATCACTTTGTTACTTTTTTTCCTGGTTAGGTACAGAACCCTAAAATACTATAAATCTATGCCTAAAATCTTTGTTATTTGCTTTGTAATATTCTGACATCCATACTTTTGCATATAAATGGCAGTGGTCTTCAACAGTCCACTGTTGGACGAAGCCTCCCCCATAGAATGTAATGGGGGGATTTGCCATAATCACCACCCTTGGCAGGCGGATCGGTGATCGCAGTTTGGTGCTAAGTACTCAGGTGGATGCTGCTGCCCATCCTCTGGTATAATCCCTCAGTAAGGCATTTACTACATCCACGGGAGAAGGAAGAGTCTATTCCTAGGCTGGACACACCACGGCTTATAAATGTAGTGCTGGTAGTAGTAATATTAACTTCTCTTCTTATCTTTATAACTTACTGCGTCTTTATTGTCTTCCATTTCAGCTAATTTTCTGTTCAAATCGTGCTTCAAACCCTTCATCAGAACAAAATCTTTTTCAAGAATACCTTGGAGACCTGCAAAATATTTCCACAGCTTGAAAAATCCCAGCAATTACAGACTAAGTAATTACAATTACTTTTCATTATCAGTTAAGGAACTCGACAGCTATAGAAATATGTGGGAAATGGGGTGTGTATGTGTGGGTGTGGGTGTTTGTGTGTGTGTGTGTGTGTGTGTGTGTGTGTGTTAAAGTAAATCAAATTAAATTTTACATATAAATTTTTATGTAAAATGGTGAGAAAAATTATCATACCTGCATTCTTCAACAAAGTATCCAAGTCATGAACGTGGTATTCCGCAGCAGATGGAGCCAGGAACTTCGGGGATGGAAGTGTTGAGGGTGGCAGAGGAGACGGGGTGGGAGGCGTTACTGAAAAGTTTTTATTATTATTGTTTAAGACACCCAACAGAAAGATCACAAAACTAATTTCCCTAGTAAGATAGTCACGATCAAGTACACTAACATTTTATTTGCAATTTTTAAAGTGTGATACTTATTTTTGCAGGTCAGTGTAGACTACTATAGTGAAATGGATCTCTGTATCGAAAAAGTATTCATGAAAACCTGTAATATTTTTGAAAGACCTGTCCAACGATATCCCGTATGATGGGCTACACAAATGAATAAAAAACAACCCCACCTTACATGTAGGGACTAAATAAATAAAATATAATGTAATAAATAAAAAATAAATAATAATAAAATATAACAATATAAAATAAACGAACAAATATATACCTAGTAACAATTCCGCTCCTCTCCAACGAAAACTCTGAAAGAATTCGACACGTGTTTCGCCTCTCAACGAAGCATCCTCAGAGTTTTCGTTGGAGAGGAGCGGAATTGTTACTAGGTATATATTTGTTCGTTTATTTAATATTGTAGAATGGATTTCCGCAAAATCACGCTTGAATCAATTAATTATAATAAAATATAAATATATGTCTACGAATAAAATTGCTCTGACTATGAACGGATAGACGGACATGGTGAAATTATAAGTGTTCCTTGTCGGACTTCGGAACCCTAAAAAAGTTTACGAAACTTTATTCGCGGAAGATGTTTCGCCGATAATATTTTGTTGGAAAACCTGAATCTTTCAATAAAATATTTTTCAATCTCATCTCATATCACTAATATTATAAATGCTAATGTTTGTGAGTATGCTTGTCACTCCTTCACGCTGAAACAGCTGGACAGATTATGTTGAAATTTGGAATAGACATAGCCTTATACCCTGAATTAACATATAGGCTACCTTTTATCCCGATATTCTCACCAGATCGAGAACAAGAAATAGGCAGGGGAAACCGCGGGGCTCGCCTAGTTAATAATAAATGTAACCCCAAAAACACATAGACATACAACAACAACGATGAATATGTATTCATGTGTCATGTGTGTGTATGTGTGTCTGTGTGTATGTTGTATGTGATGTATATGTAATACATATTTTATTACAAGGCGATGATGGTATTGGTGGTTGCCAAACGACATTTTGAAATACATACTCATATCAGCAAGAAGTGGTAAATCCCACGCAGAAGGTCTCCTGGGAAGCAGCGTGTCCCCGGGGGGTGCGGGAGGTGACCCCCTAGGAGGTGCCAGCCACAACACGCACACATGCGCACAGCATGTTACCAGGAGAGAACTGCGGTTGAACCTCGTGTATAAACTGAAACCAAATTGGTCGTCTCGACAGTTTCAGGAGGACGATGGCGGTGACCTGAGGCCTTAGACAAAGTAACATTTTAATAGCGATGACGCCAGTAGAAAAGTCCAAAATGTATGGGATTGACGTTAGCTATCGATATGTCACGTGGTCTATAATATTGAATTGTATTACGACTGTAGAAATGGAATCGCTTCGAAGCGAATGCCGCTTGGCTAGGCCCTCTGAGCGGTAAACACGGCAAGTGTTTACCGTTTTTACCAAAGGAATAATCAAAGTTTATAAGTCGATTCACAATATAACTCTGAAATATAGACGTGACAAGTGGTGAGCTCATCGCCGCTATTGCTTTCCACGACCAACTAAACATACGCTTTCTTCCAATAATAATACTCACTTAAATAAGCAAGCAGCGAATACAAATCTTATCATCATCATCAGCCGTGGACATCCACTGCTGGACGAGACCTCCCCCATTGAATGTTATGGGGGGAATAGCTATAATCACCACGCTTGGCAGACGGATTGGTGATTGCAGTATTGGTGTTGAGTACTCAGGTAGATGTTCTTGCCCATCCCGTGGTGTAATCCCTTAGTCAGCTTTTATGAAATCAACGGGAGGAGACGGAGGGGTCTATTTTCAGGCCGGACACACCACATACCACGAACAAATCTTATACCAACGAAAATTGCACAACAAATCCTGATAATCCTACTAATATTATAAACGCGAAAGTTTGTAAGTATGGATGGATGGATGGATGTTTGTTACTCTTTCACGTAAAAACTACTGAATGGATTTTAATGAGACTTTACAATAATATAGCTTATACATCAGAATAACACATAGGCTACAATTTATAAAGATATTGTGTGAATTGTCCATAATGTTAGTAGGATAGGAGCATACTGCAGTAGCTACCTATAGGCCTATGATTAGGGCTCTGCAGTGCTTAATTACCGTATTTCTTATTTTGACAATATTGTTACGTTATTATAAAGCGACTGTAACTTCTCAATATTGTCAGGCTGTTATATTTTTCAAATGCGACCCCAAAATTATTTATGTGATAATTTTAATGTCCTATTGTCAGTTCTTTTCTACGCCACGCTAATATAAGCTACTCGTAATACTAATCCTGCGCAGACGAAGTCGCGGACACCAGCTAGTGTATTATAATCTTACGGTTGGTGCTGTACAGTAGTATCCTGCCATGGATCCTGATGCAATATCAGTCCACCTGATGGAGCTTGGAACACACTCGAAGTTCGACGTGATGATGACGGCTGCGGTTCCGATTGCTCGTCCTCCATCGTTTTGTAGATAGGTCCTGGAATATACTTTAGTACACGCCAGTCGCAATGGCCTGCTGGCCGTTGTAGCCGAAAGGCCAGATGCTCACCTCGCTTTGCACTGGACCAAAATCCATTTAGTCATGGCCAAGTGTACACATATTACTGAGTGCATTTTGGCCCAGTAGTTTGATGGGAAACTAAGCTGTTTATTTAGCTGTAGGTTTTTCTAACAATAATGTCATAAGTGCTGTGTTTTAATAACCAAATTATGGATCTAGTGGTCGGAAAAAATTGAATTTATCTGAGTAATAGATTGACTATTGGCTTCGATACACAATCTTGCTCGGAGTTTCCCTACGAGAAAGAATCCGAAGTGAGGAGAACCTTAGAAGAACCAAGATTACCAATATAGCTCTCAGAATTAGCAAGTTGAAGTGGCTATAAGCAAGTCATATAGCTCGTAGAACTGACAATCGTTGGGGGATAAAGGTTCGTGAGTGGTAACCACGAACCGGACGACGCAATGCAGAAAGGCCCTATTCTTAATAGACTATGTCGGCGATCTTGGTTCTTCTACGGATCTCCTCATGAAATGGGCATTAAATACTTATCTAGTTAAAGTGTCTTACCAGGATGAATACAGTATGCGCCAAATTCAACTTTATGTCCCAAAACTCCAAGAAAGGGGAACTTGATCTTAAGAGTTTGTAGCAAACACTCCTCGTAGATGTCCCAAATGTGGACCGTCTGAAAGAAAGTATCATACTCATCATCATCATCATCATCATCATCATCATACTCATCATCATCATCATACTCATCATCATCATCATCATACTCATCATCATCATCATACTCATTATCATACTCATCATCATCATCATACTCATCATCATTATCTTATCATCATTATTTTCATCATACTCATCATCATCATCATCATACTCATCATCATTATCATCATCATCATCATACTCATCATCATTATCTTACTTATCATCATCATACTCATCATTATTTTCATCATACTCATCATCATCTCCATTATCTTAGTTATCATTATCATCATACTCACCATTATTTTCATCATACTCATCATCATCATCATACTCATCATCATTATCTTACTTATCATCATCATTATTTTCATCATACTCATCATCATCATCATCATACTCATCATCATCATTATGGTAGACGTTCACTGCTATATGAGTCCTGTTCCATATAATGCAATGGGATACGCCATAATCACCACGCTTGGGAGGCGGATTAGTGATCGCAGTATCATCATCATCATACTCATCATCATTATCTTACTTATCATCATCATAATCATACTCATCATTATTTTCATCATACTCATGATCATCATCATCATCATTATACTCATCATCATTATCTTACTTATCATCATCATCATCATACTCATCATCATCATCATCGTCATCATACTCATCATCATTATCTTACTTATCATCATCATCATACTCAATAAAATAATAATAATTAGCCGTTTTTTCAATTTCAAAAAACAATCATACTCATTATTATTTTCATCATACTCATCATCATCATCATCATCATCATACTCATTATCATCATCATCATCAACATCATCATACTCATTATCATTATCTTACTTATCATCATCATACTCATCATTATTTTCATCATACTCATCATCATCATTATCATCATCATCATCATTATGGTAGACGTTCACTGCTATATGAGTCCTGTTCCATATAATGCAATGGGATACGCCATAATCACCACGCTTGGGAGGCGAATTAGTGATCGCAGTATACTCGTGTTGAGTACACAAGTAGATGCTGCTGCCCATCCACTGGTGTAATCCCAGTGATAATAGAGCGACACACTAGAGTGCTACTCTAGAATGACACATTAAACCAACACACGAAAGCGACACACTTGAGTGATACTAGAAAGGAAAATACAGCCTAGAGCTTAGCCACTTACACAGTTAGTAAAAAACGACACACTAGAGCGTCACACTAAAACTTTAGCATCAAATGTTGCGTTTCAGTGTGTTGTTTTAGTGGCTAAAGCAACACACGAAAGTGATAGATATGAGGCCAAGATACACGACCTCTGACGACCTCTGTGGCGCGGCGGGCTGAGGTTCGCCTGTGACGCAGGAGGTTGCGGGTTCGATTCCCGCCTCGGAACAAATATTTGTACAATCTGCAGATATTTGTTCAGGGTGTTCTGGGTATTTTTCTATGTATAATAAAAATATATATCTATGTAATGTATTGTATTAAGTATATCAGTTATCTAGTACCCATAACACAAGCTCTGCTTAGCTTGGGTCTAGATAATGTTGTGTGAAATGTCCAGCACTTTTTTTTTATACACATTTAATATAAAACGACATACCTATTAGTAGAGCAACACATGAAACTTTAGTGTCAAGTTGCGCGCTTCCGTGAGTTTTTTAGTCACTAAAACAACACACGGAAGCATACATAACAAGAGCCACAATCCACTTACACAGTTACTACAAAAGGCTACCACCACTTCCCTGGCAGGCACTATAGCTACATCTAGAACAGCTGGTAGAGTCGGCGCGTTCAGTATAGCAAAGGGACTGGATTGACATGTTTCCCAGAGACGCACATAGCCATCGACGCTTCCTGTCACCAGAAGATGTAGGGGATATACGGCGTGGAAACAGGATACACCCTGGAATAAAACAAATTGTCTAAAAAATACTTGCGTTCCGAAACTAGCGTTCATAATAACAGTCACATATGTACGTAGGCATGATCCCACACTAGCATTTTATGTGTCATGGGTATCAGGAACTACGACTACCATGGTACCATAAAAGCCAGACCCGGAACAAATATGAATTGCAATTCATAGAATTATTTATCCCGCAGCGGTAATCGAACCCGCAACCTCCCAAGCCGTTAGACGTCCAACAGTGGTTGATTATTATTAGTGCAAATCAAACTTTGAAGACTTACCCTCTGCACTTTAAAAACATAATCGTCCAACTTCCCCGGAACATGCCTGGCTCTCACGCTGACGCTCGAGTCATGAGAGCAGGATAGCAGGATCTCACCCTCGCGTGCGTAAGCGAGACGCCGGATAGAGCGGGAGTGGACGCGACGCCATATCGTTATGATGTGGTTCGAGGAGTGAGGGGGTGATGAGAGCTCCTGAAAATAAGTTAACTATAGTATAAATACTTCTTTTTTTTTTATCTTTTTGGTTTTCACGATGCTTGCTTACCATCCAAAAATAGTAGTTGATGGTGTCAGGGGCTTTCGAATGGAACAGCTGTACTCTCGGCTGCAGAAACGTCAGTCGCAAAATGTCCCCTCGCTCTGAGCCTATAGCCAACTCGGATGTACCGCCATGTAACGACGGAGAGTAGGCAAGACACTGGAAAAAAACCAATCATTTGGGAGTGGACTCGCGTGGAGTAGGCTACCATAGAAACAACTAGACCATTTAAACTTAATAGTCACTCAATGCCGTGGCTTGTTCGCCCTAAGAACAGATTCCTTTATCTTCTCCCGTGATGTCGTAAAAGCCGACTGATGGATTACACCATTGGACAAGTGAAAAGCGTATTACACTCTTGATGACTATATTAATGATAAAACCGCGTGGTCTGATGTCGTTCTGCCCCTCGACTGCTAAAATGGAAATTTGCAATATCTGTACTTACCTATTTACATGTTTCTATTAGATTATTATTTATAAGTATATAACAAGCGTAGCGTGTGCTGTCTTGCATATTTTGCTGATGTTTATTTACTTTTGACTACCTTCCTAAGGTTTTTAAGTTCTCATTTACTATGTATCACCAACTCCTTGCTCCGAGGCACCACACAGGCGCTTCACACCTAGTGGTAAGACGGACCATTTATGTAAGTCAAGCCGTGTTTGTTGCCTGATTCTTCTAGGCTTGGTCGCGTTGGAACAGGAGTAATTTTAGTTTATAAGACGATTCAAAATGATCCTTGTGATTTCAATGAATAAAGTTCTTTTGACTTTTGACTTCAGACGGGCAGTAGCATCCACCTAAGAACTCAACATGAATACTGTTATAATAGAACTTCTTGTGAAAGAGTACGTCCGGGGAAGAACTACCATCGTAGTTATTTCTGCAGTCAAGCAGTAGTGCTCACATTGCTGTGTTTCGGTTTGAAGGGTACGGATGCCGGTGAAATTACAGGCACATGAGACTTTTAATCTTTATGTCTCAGGGTCGGCAGGGCGCTTGTGATGGTTGTGGTGTTGCAGGCGTCCATAGGCTACGGTTACTACTTTCCATCAGGTGGGCCGTATGCTTACCAAGTAGAATAAAAAAATAAAATAAAAAATATTGCATAAAATTAGTCCTGTCACTGTTCAACATTATCCAATAGTGAGGTACGGCAGTATTTAAGCGTTGCTTTTACTTTGACAGATATAAATACAATAGATAAGATAGAATAAGATAAGTAAACCAATTAGGATAAAATAAAATAAAGTTGTTGAAAGTTTGGGATACTTACTGTTGGTATATTCGGCAGGCCAGTGATGCAAAACAAAGGTGTGTGAGATAAGGTAGTGGCGTCGTAGATGGTGAGGCTACGGTCTGATGCTGAGAGCATTAGGTGCTGAACATCCTGGAAATGTTGAGGAAATTTTGTTGGAACCAAATGATTCATTATTTCTGGATCAAATGAATCAAAATGGTAAAAGACCTCACATCTTTTATTATTGTTGTTTTTTTCAGTACAAATAGGAATAAATAATAATATTAATACCGCAGGGCACGCTTGTGGCGAGCGTTCGGTGAGTGGCGACACCGCGGAGCCCCATTACTCCCTGGGGTCAACAGAGACCCCTGACCCTCGGCTTGCCTTAGCCGGCTGGCCGAGGGTGGTGCAAGAGCGAAACCTATGCTCCAAGGGTGGAAGTGTTAAAGGCATAAAGCCGGGAGTAGCGCTTAGTGAAACTGCAGCACACCTCTCAAAACCCTTTAGCCGTCCACGCCAACGTTGCCCCTTACACTGCCTTCATTGGCGGCACATTTAAGGGGGCCGTTTAGTGAACGGCAAGTCACCACCTGCCTAAATCGTTTTCAATAATTTAGAATTGGCAGGTGCCGTTTCTCATATTATAATAGCCAAATAAATATTCAATTAGCATGTTCTCCTTACAATAGCACCAAGTTTTATCCATTTCCACAATAGTTTGATCATCTGTCTTCCATCCACCAAAACAATAATGTTTTTTATAAACTAATTGTAAAAGGGCCTCTTACTGTTGGCTAATACGGCCCAAGTAATGCCTCATAGAGGTCCAGGTTAAGCCTGTGTTTGAAAATAAATAAGTGAAATAATAATATAAATCTATGAAATTATCATTATTTTTATTCCAACCCAATAGTAATTAGTAATCTGATTTGGTAAAAAACCTTTAATCTTTTTTAACTTTCAAAATTATTAGCGTTTATACTGAAAATATAATAAAAAAATTGGATGAAGCTTGTGCCAAAAATCACTGTTTTTTTTTTAGTTGCAACTTTAATATCTTTTATTTATTATATCGTTAAATAACTTATTTTACTTACATACCTATTTTTATATCTATCTGATAACTATTATCACCCGTTTCCGGCTTGATGCCAACTGCTGGGACATCTGGTGTATATATTGCTCGTTTAATAGTATTAGATAGATTAGATTAGTTAGATAAAACTGACCCTGAGGTAAATAACATCAGTGATCCAGCAATTCTTGACTCTTCGACAAAGGCCTGTTCTATGGTAGAATACCTGAAAGTAGACCATGAAAATATTTTATGCCGTTCAAGAACTAAAAGTCATGTATGTAAGTAAAATGTAAATATGTTATCGTGATGTGTCCGGCTAATGGCGCTGCCACACACAGGCGTTATGGCTGCGCTGCGTCGACGCTGCGACGACGGAGCGCTGACGCTCCGTAGTTCTACTTACAAGTGCGTTGCGTCATCGCGACGCGCGCGCTACTTAGAAGGGGCTGGGGAGACGAGGAAAATGGAAGGGAAGGGAGCTGCGTTGAAACTACGGAGTGGCAACGCAGTATTTAAGAAGCCGTAATATGTGAATTTGCCCAACAAAATCGATCTAGAACTCAGTATCTACGGGTTCCACGAGTTAAATATTTTGGAATATTAAAATTTTATATTTTTACATTTATTGTGTAAAGTTGAAAACACGATATATCGAAGCATAGCATAGCTGCGTTGACGCAGCGCCGACGCAGCGCTCGTGTGGCATTCACTGCGTTGAAATCATTGCGTTGCGACGACGCAGCGCAGTCACAACGCACGTGTGGCATCGCCCTAAGAATAGACCCTTCCATCACCTCCCGTTGATGTCATAAAAGCAGTGATTACACCAAGGGATAGGCAGCTAAACGAGGCCTCCCCCATAAAATGCAATGAAAGTATTTGCCATAATCACCACGCTTGGCAGGCGTATTGGTGAACACAATGGTGTTGAGTACATAGGTAGATGCTGCCTGTCAATCCCCTAGTGTAATACTTTAGTGGCTGTTATGACATTCACGGGAGGAGACGGAGGAGTCATTTTAGGCCGGAAACAACGATAAAAATACACACACACAAACATACGCACACACACACAAACACACACACACACACACAGTTTTGTTAGTAGTAGAACTTCTTGTGAAAGAGTTCGTCCGGGGAAGTACTACCACCGTACCTATTTCTGCCACCAAGCAGTAGTGTTCGTATTGCTGTGTTTCGGTTTGAAGGGTACGGGTGCCGGTGAAATTACAGGCACATGAGACTTTTCATCTTTATGTCTCAGGGTCGGCAGCGCGCGTGTGATGCCTCTGGTGTTACAGGCGTTCATAGGCTACGGTAACTGCTTTCCATCTGGTGGGCCGTAAGCTTGTCAGCTTGCCAAGTAGCATAAAAAAAAAAAAAAAAAAAAAAGAGAGAGATGACACTTTTATTACATATTATTATACTTTTATTTTTTTACCTCGTAAGAATTAAGTAGTTTTAGATATCCACTGTAAATGCCCACTCGGCCGCCTTTAGACACTGCTACATAGCAGAATGAGTCTTCACGTTCAATGTTCACAAGCTTTATTATTGTTTCCCTCTGAAATTTATGTATAACATAACATAACACACAACAGTTACATATACGTAATCCCCCACACAATAGAATTTCCTGTGTCATGGATAACAGGATCTACAAGTACCATGTTACCACAACACCCAGACCCGGAACTAATATTTGCAGATCATGCAAACATTTGTCCCACAGCGGGAATTGAACCCGTATCTCTTGCGTCTCATCCAGATTATCGTCCACTGCACCACGGAGGTTGGTTATTGTTCTGAGTTGTCAGTGGCGTCGCGTCAGTGACGTATACGATCCTGAAAATATTGAAATCTCAGCAACCACACCGTGAAACAACCTTTGAAACGACACCACACTTGAGTTGTTCAATTTAGGGGTCCCATTTCAAAACCATTTTTTCCTGAAAATATTTTAATATCAACAACTACATCGTGAAACTAACTTTTACTGCATCGAAATAAACTAAAAGCAGGCCAAAACGTTTGGTTGTATTTTTAATAAAAAACGCTTCCGTGCGTGTTTTCATGAAAATTTCAGGAATCGCTGAAACATGTGTTTGTTAATTTCATTTGAGGAATCTACATGTGAAATTTCAAGCATCTACTAACAAGTGTTTACGAAATACAGAGCATTTTTGTTTTACATTAAAAGCCCCTTTTGGACCCCTTATAGGGTGAACTTTCCAAATTCCTTTCTTAGTGCGCCACTACATCCTAAAAGGAACACACCCTCCAAATTTCATGCCTCTACGACCAGCGGTTTAGGCTGTGCGTTGTCACTCGGTCAGTCAGTCAGTCAGGACTTTGCCTTTTATATAATAGATGTGAAATTTCAAGCATCTACTATCAAGTGTTTCCGAAATACAGAGCATTTTTGTTTTACATTAAAAGCCCTTTTTGGGCCTCTTAGAGGGCGAATTTTTCTAAATTCCTTTCTTAGTACACCCCTACACTCTAAAAGGAACAGTTTCTCCAGTCTTTAAGTTTCTTCAAGTTCTTTCATGTCTCTACGACCAGCGATTTAGGCTGTGCGTTGCAACTCGGTCAGTCAGTCAGGACTTTGCCTTTTATATAATAGATTTAAACTAAGCAATGCTCACATCACTGCTTGGCGCCAGAAACAGGTATAGAGGTAGTACTTCTCCGGACGAACTCTTTCACAAGGAGCACTACCATACCTTACAATGCTCCAACTTCTCAATAGAATTGCACGTCACTCTATTCCATCTATCCCGTTTGGAGCCAGTTTTCTTTGCACCCACGGCCTCTAGCTTCGCCACCAACTGCTTCCACTTGGCACGACCAGCATTGTATGGATCTAGTACGCGGAATAGCTTCTGGGCGTGAGTAGAAAATTTATGATGACCTGTGGAATGTAAAGGGATTTTTGAAGAATAATTATGGGATGATCGTGTTTGTAGTCTAAATAGACTACAAACATCAGAGGCCCAATTCTCTAAATTATTTTAAAACTACACTGAAAGTTAACCGAATCGAGACTGAATTGTGAGTTGACAGAAAGTTGGTATTCTGCATAAATAACAATTTAGTCTACTTTCAATTCATGGTGACTACCATAAGAGTAGGATAGTTATTATCATTAAAAAGAGTAAAGAGAGACTCCATCTACTTAAGCTAAAATTATCGAAAAACATTGTATTGTTCCTTTCGGTCACATTTCGATATAATCACATTACAGTGTTGTATTTTAAGTTAAGAGAATACAATTTCTGACATTCAAGATATCGACACAACATTGAAACATGATCCGAAGTCTATTTTAACTATTTTTTAGTTAGAGAATTGGGCCTCTGACGGTAGGAGTCCACTGCTATAAACATATAATAATTAATAATAATAATAATTAAGCCTTTTTAATTTCCTTACCAACTAGTTACATAATTCTTAAAAACTTATTTTTAAATCTATTATCTAATAACCTAAATATACACTTAGTTTTATTAATTTTCCTGGTTAGGAACCCCTCTTTGGGTATAGGCCTCCTCCAATTTACTCCATGTGTCTCTATCTTTCGCTATATCTATCCACTGTTTCCCAGCGGTTTTTATGATGTCGTCTGTCCATCTCTTTCTTGGTCGACCAGATCTTCTTTTGCCGTTTGGCCCCTTCCATCGAGTCGCCTCTATGGTCCACCTTCTGTCCTTATAACGGGCCAAGTGTCCAGCCCACTGCCAGTTTAGCTTGAGTGCATAGTGGAGAGCATCAGTCACTTTTGTTTTCCCCCTTATTAGCTCGCTTCTGATTTTTTGTATCTTCCTGATTTTTAGGATGCTCCTTTCCATGGCCCTCTGACAAGTTGTTATTTTTGGATTTTATCTTTGTAGAGAAGGTCCATGTCTGGCATCCATAGGTTAGGGTCGGCAGTACGCAGGTTATAAACATATAGGCTTCTTTTAAACTATAGGTTTTTTGACGACCTGTGCGTGTTGGGCGAGTAGCTGGCTGAGACGCAAGAGGTGCGGGTTCGATTCCCGTTGCGGAACAAATAAATGTATAAAGGCGCAGACCCACCGCGGCGCATGCTGTGCACGAGCACGCGGCGCATTTTAGCTGCGTGGATTTATTTGTTCGACCACGTGGGTCTACGTTTCATTGCAGTACACACTATACACGAATACTAACCCACGACTATGTACAGTGCTAGGTAGCCGTGTACCGTGTGCACATGGCGTTTGACAGCGTTGAGCTATGCAAGCGCCTATTTGAGCAAGCCACGCATGTATCAATGACGTCAATAGATGCGTAGCGTCCGTGGGTTGCAGTGGAGACGATCACATACATTTTCTTGCAAAGCGAAGCATAACACACGTGCGTAGCCTCTCCGTGCGCCGCGGTGGGTCTGCGCCTTTATGCCTGTCTGCACTAATGTCAACAACATCATTTAGGCAACATCTTAGATAAATGCAACATGTTTTAGTGCTGTAGTTGCTCTGCGTCAGAAAACCAGCGCTGCTCCATATGCTTAGGCTTGTGGAGCAGCAATAAGCTGAGATAGGGCCTTTTCAGCTTCACATACGCATTGCGCAGAGCGGACTAAATAGCTGTAGTGTTTTATTATTTAAAATTTCAAATTATTTATTTATAAAAAATGTATAATTATAATAGTATGTTCCTTGTGTCATCGTTTGTAATTTCTATGCTTTCCTTTATTCTACCTATCTGTTCTGTGTAAATATGTGTGTTGTTGAATAAATGTATTTCATTTCATTTTTTTTTTCATTTCTTTAGTCATTATTCTGTTGTACGTCATAGAGAGATAAACATATAAGCTTAGGAGCTGTCAAAGTTTAGTACAGATAGGCATTAAAGTATCACTTACCAAAAATCTGATTGATAGCCGTAATAAAAGCGTTCTCATCTAGACTGAGCGGGTCTGTAGGCGCGCTAGAGACTGCAAACTCTATTCCTTCTTCCATCGCTGCTGCTCGCATTACCTCTTCTACTTTACTACAAAAAATATCATTATTAGATCCCTTCTCAGTGTGGATCTGGGTATTATGGTACCATGGTACATGTACTAAGTGATAGGCTCAAACGAAGAAAAAACCGGTCAAGTGCGAGTCAGACACGCGTGGAGAGGGTTCGTACTCGTGAACAATTTAGCTGAACTTATTGGTCTTTTTATAATGCATTGTTTCTTGATAAATATTTTCAGTTTCAATGCATTTTTTCTTCATAAATATTTTCAGTTTCCTGTGGGAATTCAAATACTTAGGATTTTCGTTCAGGTTTTTCTGTACTATGATGCAGGCCATAATTATATTTATTTTATTTTTTTATTTTAGTCTTTGTTTCGAAGATAATGCTGAATGATGATAGTGGATGATAATGGGTAACAAACGCCCGATTTTCGTATATTTACATTAACATCTTTAAATTTTATTTTTAGTTTATTAAAATGTGTTTCTCATAGCGGGCCCTTTCATTTGATACGACCCTTGATGCATTTGACAAAAGTTTGATTTAATTTTCTAATATGCCTCCCAAAATTAGAATTCATTTATTTAAACTAAGCGTCCGTGATTGGGTATTAGGTATATTATGTTATAAATTAAAGAAAATAGTCTGTGACATACGGACCAGTGAGACAGATAGACAGATACAATAAAGGTTCCGTTGTTTTATCAGATGATGGTAGGTACCCTAAAAACAAAGACAGAATGGTCGGTTTTACAGTTATATTAAGGTGGAACGTTCTGCAAGTGGCGCGAAATTTAAATTTTATTGGGTTTTTTGCAAATTATAGCTTATCAACACTTCTTGAGATAACTAAAATAACACTATACGAATCATTCATTGACATTCGTAGCTAAACTAATGTTATTTATGAGATACTATCAATTAAAACATATGTGTTAGGTCTCCTAATTCTCGCAAAACCAGTGTTCGCTATCTCAAGAAGTGTTGATAAGCTATATAATTTGAAAAAACAAAAAAAAAAGAATTGCGCGCCACTTGCGAAACGTTTCACCTTAAGAAGAGGACACCGATTCCGTCTCCTAAAATTCGAATACAGAAGGTAACGTGTATGCAGGTCCTAAATTATCTACCTTTCTATATCCTTAGCCTGAACCTTCTTGCATTTCTTGAAGCACCTTCGGAGCTTGCTCAGGACTGCAGGAGTCATGTTGTTCATCAACTCTTTAGCCAGATTCTCGTCTTCATCATCACTGGAAAAAACAACATCATCACATCACATATATCATCATCATCATCAGCCTGTTGAAGTCCACTTCTGGACATAGGCCTCCCCCTAGAATGGCATGACGAACGGTTTTGAGCCGCCTCTATCCACCGGCTTCCTACGACATTTATGTCTTTAGAACATCGAGTGTGGGGGGGGCCTTCTTCTACCGCGTTATCGGGTTTGTGGTCGCCACTGGAGATCCTTTTTTCCCCAGTGGTTGTCAGTTTTGCCCATTGCCATTGCTAACTTGCTAATACTGAGAGCTAATCTTGGTTCTTCTACGGATTCTCATTTTGGATTCTATCACGTTTTTTTATTTAGATTTGTTTAAATTGTACCTACATTTGTGTTTTTTTTCACACTCTTAAATTTTATCTGGCAAGTTCCCTTTATCAAGATCTATTTTAAATTAAAATTGTTGGTTAAATCTTAAAGTTAAACTTACCCAGATGAACTATCGTCTGTGCCAGTTTTCGCTGACTGTGAGTAACTTCTTTCAAAAATCTCTGAAAACTCATCGTTAAGTGATTTTTGCGATTTAATAGACATTATTCAAAAGCAAGTGAACCTTTTTCAGGAAAAGACTACGTAACTATGATTTTGTTACGTCAATATTTCGGCGGCAAAGTTTAAGTGACATCTAGCGTACTCTACCCGAACAATTTGATGTGCTATGAATGGTAGCAGCGACATCTTGTGATAAGTTTCAGAACTATTGTACAGTTTGTTTCCATAAAATGTTCACAGATCTATGAACATTTAAATGTGTATAACTATTATTTAGGATAGAATTGAAACTTCCGTGGTTGGGTCGCAAGCAGTGCACATGATAAAGAGGCTTCTGAACTCAGTCTTGAAACGTCAGCAAAAGTGACGAAAAACAGTGGAAATTTGTTTTTTCAATATAAAATTATTTAGGATGATGTACGTTTACAGTGCCATCTAGTGTTGAGTAGCACAACCTCTTCAGTTTACAGCTGACTATGGTTCAAAATGTTTGAATTCAAGCTTATTTTAAGTATAGATGGCAGAAACTACCATCATTTTAAAAGCGCATTAGGATGTGTGAGTTTCAAGAGCGTTTCTTACCATCCATCGGCCTATTAGCCCAACCAACAAAGACCAAAAAAGGCCGAAAAGGGAAATAGGCCAATCAAATCTTACAAAAAAAACGCAAAACGTGGAGTAAAGCTGAATTTTTGGTAGGTATGTTATTTGGACCATAGGATTGGATAGGGTAGTGAAACTACGTTTTGCAAGACATACAGATACTAGGTTTATAGTTTTTAGGCCTTTTTTGTAAGATTTGACTGGCCTAAAAGTAATTCTTGTAAAAGCTAATTTTGGCACAGTTGTAGAGGATGGTGTCCTCATGGAAGTAATAAGTACTACGTTGTACGTAGTACTTATTACTTATTATGGGGGGGGGGGGTATGTTGTTGTATGTATTTCAAGACACCTTTCTCAACTAACTATGCTGAAATTAGCTTTTACACGAATATTATTTTTTATATTATTAGGCTATGATGTACTCAATAGGTATTACTCAATTTTCAACTAGCGCTTGAGAATTCGGTCTTCAAAAAAAAACTAATGAGTGAAATTTGTAGGGAATACTTACTAATACTACTATTACTATAATTGTACTTTAATTTCTATCAATAGGTCATTCATGAAAAGTTGATAGTTTCCGAGTTTTAAGCTAAAAACCGGCAAACTAGGTACCGAGATTTTTCTCTTTTTATGCATTTTTATCAATGTTGCGTCACGAAACTTTGTTAGCAAGCCTCAGATTCGGATTCAACACCCCAAAAATATACAAGTACATTTGAAAAAACAGAACTACCCCAAAACTATGCTGGAACAACTTGACTGAATTAGTACGAGTACTTGTAACGCTTAGAATGCCTACGCGTTACTTTTAGCTGCTACGAGCTAAAAGTTTGAATAACTAGTATTAGACGGACAGACGAATTGAATTTCTTGATAGTAAATAATAAAACAAAGAGGTTTCATAAAATAAAACAGCAAAATGAACATTGTATCTATTTTATTGTATGTACGGATTAACTTACAAGTCAACTTAGAACTATTAGGTTACACATTTCAGGGCAACGAAGTTTACAATTTAATTATTTTTACCAGCAGACAAGTTATTTACAAATTTACGAAATAAAAAGAAAACCCAAAAAATTTAACATTGAACGTAACAATGTAGGATGACCACGATTTTCTGAGGATAAAAATAATAACACGTCACGTCTTAGTAAACAACTTCACTGGATTCATTTACTGAAAAAATTACTTTGTAACAAATATTTAAATATGTTGAAAAATATCAAAACATTAAATAAAAATATTTTGTGTTTAATAAATTGTTTGAAGCTCAAAACTTAATAGGAACTTACAACCACTTTAACTAATAAAATAATGAAAATACACCAGTGGCCGACGTTTTTGAATTTCTTATCCTAAAATTTACATACACCGACAAAAATATGCATATTATATAATTGCGTATACATAGTTTAGTACCAGCCATGTTACATAGAGATGTTACAAAATTGTTACATCTAATAAAGTCATATTACAAATCTGACATGATACTTATCAATTTTTAAACCATTACTGTGACACCAACTTAGCTGCTAAGGTAGACATTCCCATTTATAAACAATAGTCACATTACTTATAACTGTTATAATTCTGTATAATAAATGCTGGCTTGACAAACTCTACCTTGTGTTTTAATTACCTTTTTTTATGGTAAAAATAAACACAATTTAAAAAGAAACTCTCCACTCATCAAGGACTCAAGTGATGAGCACAAGTTGGTGTCACTATAAGTTCAAAATGGCATTACTTTTTCTTGACATGCTCGAGGGATAAATGGCATAAATTCTCGATGGCACATTTCTTACGACGTATCACAACAAACTTCATTGTTTTTCTAATTCAATCACTGTTTACTTAACATTTTATAAATGCAAACACTAAATGGACTGAATATAAGCTCTATTAACATTTTACTCAAAAATTATAAATAAAATGAGCCCATTAAAATGTCTTTACTTTATTCTATGACAGACTATTCTACAATTTGAAGTTTCTGGAATGTATATTAACTATTATTTATCTCGAATACAACGATTTCGTAAATACATTACAACTGCTTATAATATTTACTAATTAATACTTTTATTATAACTTATCCAATAAATATACTTAGAATTATTACAAATTATTTTATTATTGTACGAACGCGTATACATTTATTTTCTCAATACAGCTCACAATGTTATATACTTACTTACAATTATTCGTATTAGCACTGAGAGACTGTCCTTAAATATCGCACAATGAGTGTCACCTTAGTTTTAACAAAACAGGCTGATTCAATGTTTCGATTACTACTGATTTGAATTATCTTTATTGAAACCTATCTATTGTATTATATTCACTTAAATAATCTGAAGTTAGTGCTACCATCTCGGCTGTAGTTCAATGTTCACAAATACATTACGGAGTTATGACTTTTCCTCATGATAGTAAAAGTCAAGCCTTCTAAATAAAACAATGTAGTCTGTTTAGCTTGAGACCCGTCGTGGAATTTGAAGGCGCTACTGTGCTTAATTACCCTCTTTGTTTAGCTGGCAATACAAATAGCGCGTCTGTTCCGTTTTGATCCTATTACAACTATTACTATTTCTTTAGTTTATTTATTATATTGTCACGGGTATTTATCGCGTGTTACCTTATTATTTATTATTCCCGACGTTTCGAATGCGTTACAGCAATCATGGTCGCGGGCTGACTCAAAAAAACCCTGATAAATACCCGTGACAATATAATAAATATGAGTTCTAATCTTTAGTTTATGATTCAAAATGCCGACAGAAAGAAACCAGCTCCTAATTATGGTTTTAATAATGTAGTTCACAACGTTAGTTCACAATTTGGAATTACGACTCTCTTTCAGAACAGAATAGTAGAATATAACTTGTTAGTCCTACCACACTGTAAGGGGGCCTAGTGAAAGTCAGTGAGAAGCATCATTTCGAAGATGTCCAAAACATTAGAAATTGATTCTTTGCATATTTTCTGCACTTAAATGTTAACATTTCGGGCTTATTTATTACTCTTGCCATTTTTCTGAACTTTGTTTATGCGTTTCTTAATGCGTTGCGATTCATCATAAAAAGAAAATTATGGTGAAAATTATTCCCGTTACGTCCGATACCACTACGTCGCGAATTGATTTAATCAAGATCTAGACAGATTACATAAAGAACTGACAGCTTAAACCACAAACAAAATAAAGACTGTTTAAGAGAACTGTATCGCTTGCCTTCTCCATACAAACCTAAGTTAGCTTCTTATTTGGATATTCATTAATTCAATTCAATTCAATTTCGTAGACACAATCAAGAGATTAATATCTAGGCCTGTATTTTGTCAGTGTCTCATTAAATTGTAAAGAAAAACTAGCATGGGCTATAAGAATTCCCCATACAAATCTTTAAGTCGCTGTGATTGATAAGTAAACAATTTCTAAGTTGTAGTATGGCTGAAGGGCGGCTGACACCACAACTTTTTAAAAACAAAAGAAGGAAGATTAATTGTTTGTAAAACAAGACTTCTGAAACGACTTTTTGTTGTGCGAATTTGGCTCTTCTGCTGAACTAAATAAAGTCGTACCGCGGTCAGTACACCGGGCTGTGCGCATCGTAGTTGAGTTGTAAGTATGGTGGAATGGCGGCTGACAGTTCAGAGGCGCGCCTGCGCAGTGCTGCGATGCTGTGCCCACGCCAGACCTCTTCTTCTGGATGCTCGTTGCCGTTACCTGTGGGAGATACTTCGTTGAATTAGCGAAAGGGGTTTTCTACACATAATAGAACAGAGAATAACAGTGTTTGACGATTGGTTCCCGTTACGTCCGGTACCACAGCGTCGCGAATAAAAACCTATTGATATGCAACGGTTATGTTTATGCTAATTAGTCCCACCACGTCGCGAATAGCAAAAGTACCGTCAAAGTTTAAAAATGGAAACTTTTATAAGATTGTAGATGTAGAATTATAGCCGTCTGTCGGCAGCGTAGCCTTATTAATAGTACTAAACCCACTTACCCAAAGGGTCCAGTTGGCACCCTTTGGGTATTGAACCCTAAAAAAGAGTATCAATATACAAAAATGTCAAGTCATGTGTTGGAATTTCCATCAAAATAATGGAAATTGTGATCTCATGATGAGCAAAGGGTAAACCCAAAGATTTTGGTTTATTATTCTATCATCGTCATCAGTAAGTAAACAAGCTTTGTTCATGTTTGTTTGTTTTTGTTCACAAAGGATAAAGTGACGTCATACGATTCATCATGATCACCATCAGCCTGGTAGAAGTCCCCTGCTGGATATAGGCTTCCTTCATAGAATGCCACGACGACCTGTCTTGAGCCGCCGCCGACTTCCTGCTATACCTTTAAAATGTCATCGTTTCTTCGAAAGAGGGACCTTCCTAAGACCCTACAGTTCGTAGTCACAAATCGAGAACCTTTATTCACATAGTGGCTTCATAAGTGGGGAAAGTGTGCATTAGAGTGCTGAAGCCCTGAGTCCGAGTTTTAAGAAGCAACTGACATGGATGTATGGCGTAGTGTAATGAGGATTTTTATATGGAATATGAGTTCCACAAAATGTACGCTAGGAGCGCTCATTGGTGTCTCTGCCAAAGGTTGCGGGTTCCATTCCAGCAGGACAAATGTTTGTATGATCTGCAAATATTTGTTCCTGGTCTGGGTGTTATGGTACCATGTTACTCGTAGTTTCTGATACCCACGACACAGGGAGTCCTAGTGTGGGATCAAGGCTACTTATGCGATTGTTGGGTGTCATGTTATGTTATGCTTCTAGCCTCACCTGAATTTGGTGACGCGTTAGTGCAGTGCCCCATGTGGGGTGGAGTTGGCGAGCCTTCGAGGGGTGCTCCTTGCTGTCCCCCCAGCTGGCTGTTGCAGTATGACATCATTGTGTCACCTGTAACATGTTGTGCAATGATTAAGATGCGGGGGTAGGGGGGGGGGGGGGCGTTCGAGTTAACGTCAATCGAATTATATTACCAGAAGCCTTACCATTAAGCTCTTATAGCGATTGAGCCCCCTTATTCGCTATGCCCAAATGTAACATAACGCGGGCCGTTACGATATCTGCGTGGAATCATCGCTGAATCGTATGGGTCACGTGACGTCACACGTTATTGACAAGGAATCTCTTAGGTCATGGCGAATAACCACCCTGGGTGGTTCCTTGTCAATAACGTGTGACGTCATAACGTGTTCTAAACGCAAACGTGGTTCCTAAACACGTTATTTTGACAATTCGTAACCGCTTCGTCGCGTTTATGAAATCTGACATTGGCATACAGAATACGATTTATCGATGATTCCACGCAGATATCGTAACGAGCCCGCGCTATGTTACGTTTGGTCATAGCGAATAAGGGGGCTGTTCAAAAACTATTCCGTACAAAAAATCGGTTCGTCGTTGACATCCGTCATCGTTGAATAACTTTAATCGCAGAAGTCTATAGACCTTCTGCTACTGTGTCTTTAAATATAGCTTCGCACATCACGGAACCGATATTTTGTACTGTATAGTTTTTGAACTGAATCGCTACAAGAGCTCATGGTATATAAGGCCTCTGTGGGCGCGATGCTGTTCCTTTATGTTTATTATCGTAGAAACTTACAAAGTCTTCTCCTATCGAGAAAAAAAAAATTCAAAGATTCAAAGATTCTTGCAATTGTAATTGTTCGTCAGATGTGTTTGACACAATAAGCTGCAACCGCTATAGCGGGACTTGAAGCGTTGTTGAGGTCAGTACTGGTACAAGAACAAAAGCAAGTGCAGCACTCTAATAGGTGCGGCGTAGTCCACCAGGAGGCACCCTGCACTCGGGACAGGCGTGCGAATTTTGAATGTCACTGTGACTAAATGTCACCAAAAAGGCTGCAAATCACAGTTTTTGAATAGATGTCCTGGAGGAGGCACTTGTATTGTTATCATAAAAATAATAATAATAATAGAAGGCAGTACTCCTGGACTCGGCACGCATAGTCAGGAGGTTCCTTTCTCTGCAGCCCTAGCCTCCGACCGCTTGGGCCTTTGCTCCGCGGTCGGTGGTTTACCGTTTTGTAATATATTTTTTACTATACTGTTTTTATATACTATTTGTTTTTATAGATAAGTAGTATTTCTTTAAAGTGAAAAATGTATTTTATAACGAGTTTTAAAATAAATCAATGTCATTATAATAATATCAGCTTTATTCGTACCTTGCAGAACAAGATTAATTTAAATGCTATACTTAATTTATACTTAAACGTAACTAAATCTATATCTTATTCATGTACATATATATTTCTATTTATGTGTGCAAGGACCGCTTTCAGCGGTAAAAACCTCCTCCAGCTCTTTCCATCTCTCTCTGTCATCTTCATCTTGCTCTGTCTCTAGCGCCTCTACTCCACGTCCTTTCTGCTACTTTGACTAAGTCGTAACTCCATCTTTTATCAGGCCTTCCTGGTTTACATTTTTTATGAACAGGGTTCCAGTTTGTCACGGTATTGATATTATAGGTTTAAGAATTTTAGTCATCAACGAGGTTCAGATGTATAGAGGAAATTGTTGAATAAACAGCAATTTTACTGGCTTTTAGTCACTCGATGACTTATAAAAAAGGCCTTAGACAAAGTAACATTCTAATAGCGATGACGCCAGTAGAAAAGTACAAAATGTATGGGATTGACGTTAGCTATCGATATGTCACGTGGTCTATTGTATTGTATTACGACTGTAGAAATGGAATCGCTTCGAAGCGAATGCCGTTTGGCTAGGCCCTCTGGTCATGCATATTACCCACTTGCTTTGATTGTATTTGCACCGTCCCTCTTGTTTCTTAAAGTCTGCTTAGGAAATTCCAGACCACACAAGGTTAGTCATCGCCCGGAAATAAGTGTTGTCCAGGCTTTAAAGGTGTAAGATATACTGACTTTGCAATAGTTAATATTCTTCTTTTCTTTTTTTTTTATACTACTTGGCAAGCAAACAAGCATATGGCCCACCTGATGGAAAGCAGTTACCGTAGCCTATGGACGCCTGCAACACCAGAGGCATCACATGCGCGCTGCCGACCCTGAGACATAAAGATGAAAAGTCTCATGTGCCTGTAATTTCACGGGCACCCGTACCCTTCAAACCGAAACACAGCAATGCGAGCACTACTGCTTGGCGGCAGAAATAGGTGCGGTGGTAGTACTTCCCCGGACGAACTCTTTCACAAGAAGTTCTGCTACTAACAAAACTCTTCAAAGCGGGTTGGCCTTGTAGCGCTGTTGTACACCGAAAAAAAAACTTACCAAGTGAATTCAGTGGATAATGTCCCTGATACGGCTGAGGAGACGACACCGAGCTGATTGGCAGTGAGGGGTTCAAGTCTGCCGTTAGCTGGGGGAGACCACCTCCTCCAAAACCACCCATGGATACCCCACCCTGAAGTTGGCCTAGACCTGAGGGTCAAAAAGAAAGGTGTCAAACAATTTTGTTGATTCTTTTTAACAATTTTATTAACAGTGGTCAACATCGGCAGCACACATTAGACAAATTTTTAAAAAAAATTGTGTTGTTGCCGTTCCAAATAAAAAAAAGAGCACAAATGCGAAAAAGCTTTAAAGCGTCAAAGCTTTTTCGCATTTGTGTGATTTTTATTAGCAAAATCAGACTTTTGTTCAAAATTCTGTACGGCTACAACTATCTAATATATAAAAGGCAAAGTCCTGACTGACTGACTGACCGAGTGACAACGCACAGCCTAAACCGTTGATCGTAGAGGCTTAAAATTTGGAGGATGTATTCCTTTTAGAGTGTAGGGTTTTACTAAGAAAGGAATTAGGAATTTGCCCTCTAAGGGGTCCAAAAAGGGCTTTTAGTGTAAACCAAAAATGCTCTGTGTTTTGGAAACGGTTGGTAGTAGATGCCTGAAATTTCACATGTAGATTTCTCAAATGAAATTAACAAACAAATGTTTCAGCGATTCCTGAAATTTTCCTGAAAAAAGGAACCGAAACATTTACTTTGTGAAATAAATACACGTTACGTTTTGGCCTGATTTTAGTTTAATTCGGTGCAGTAAAAGTTAGTTTCACGGTGTAGTTGTTGAGATTAAAATATTTTCAGGACCTCAAGTTTAAAATGGGACCCCTAAATTGAACAACTCAAGTGTGGTGTCGTTTTAAAGGTTGTTTCACGGTGTAGTTGTTGAGATTAAAATATTTTCAGAACCTCAAGTTTAAAATGTGATCCCCAAATTGAAAAACAGGGTTAAATGAGGTTGTAGGAGTTTGTAGGGGTTTTTAGGGTTTGTAGGGGTTTGTTTGTTTCACTGCGGTCGCATTATCTTCTTATTATCTTCTTCTGTTATATCGCGAATAGGTCAGCTTGTTAATAATATATTGTTCTACCTACACAATTTTTTGCATCTCATTATTTAATCTCGTCATCGTCGCACTGGGCTTTCAAAATAATACTTTTGAGATCAGTCCTCGCCTTAAGAGCGGCTCCTGGATTCTACTATCAACATGTCTAATAATTTGATAGATGTTTTTTTCTTACCAGCCGGCATGGACCAGGGTCGGTCCCCGAAGACACCTGAGCCACACACGTCTCCACCGAAGGGAGGTAGGCCATGTGAGGGCAGCAACGCACCAGGAGAGCGGAATACATTGGTACTCTTCTTTCGTTTCTTCCATTTCGCTCTTCGGTTCTGGAACCAGACCTGTTGAAGGAATATAAGCATTATTATGAAATTTCATAACACCCATAGTCATATGCATAGTTCTTATCCCACAATAGGATTCCATGTGTCGTGGTTTTTTTTATGCTACTTGGCAAGCAAACAAGCTTACGGCCCACCTGATGGAAGTAGTTACCGTAGCCTATGGACGCCTGCAACACCAGAGGCATCACACGCGCGCTGCCGACTCTGAGACATATAGATGAAAAGTCTCATGTGCCTGTAATTTCACCGGCACCCGTACCCTTCAAACCGAAACACAGCAATGCGAACACTACTGCTTGGCGGCAGAAATAGGTACGGTGGTAGTACTTCCCCGGACGAACTCTTTCACAAGAAGTTCTACTACTAAAAACGAATACCATCATCATCATCACCATCATCAGCCTGTTGAAGTCCACTGCTTAACATAGGCCTCCCCCTTAGAATGCCATGACGAACGGTCTTGAGCCGCCTCCATCCACCGACTTCCTGCGACGTTTATAATGTCTTTAGTTCATCGAGTGGAAAGGCTTCCTCTACCGCGTCGTCCGGTTTGTGATCGCCACTCGAGAACCTCTATTCCCCAACGGTTGTCAGAACCATGGTACTAGCAAACCCCCCTAAAAACGAAATGTTTAAAAAAATTACATATAAGTAATATATTTTATCAAACAACGAGTCGAGTTTAATCTCTACAATAAATCAAATTCTCACACAGTCCATAATAGTTTCAGAATTCATCTTAAAATTGATTCACACCATCCACTGATCCATCTATCACCCTAAGAAAATCGCCGGCTATCACCCGAAATCACCCGCCATCACCTCGGATCAACCACAAATCGGTATCATTTGTCAGCCGACCCTGTTGATCCATTGATTCGGATCAGACGTGAAATCGGACACCCCGTTGGATCAGGGTTGCGAGAATTGGGAAAAGCCGTAATTTGAAAAATATTTCGACAGCAAACCGACTTTTTGCTAGACTGTTTCCAAAATTTTCATATTATTCATTTACTCTTGTGATTTTAATGAATAAATACTTAATTGAAGTCGACTTTAGTTATCTTAGATAAGGCCACGATGCATAGTGTTTAACCTATAGCATACATTGGAGGGATTTGCAATAATTACCACGCTTAGCGCTTAGCAGGTGGATTGCTGTTAAGTACTCATGTTGATACTGCTGCCCATAGACCCTGGCGTAATCCTTTAATCGCTTTTTTCGACATCCACAAGAGGAGTTGGAGGAGTCCTACTCTTATTTATTTGCATCCTCTTATAGGTTTTAAAATCTTAAGGCTTCGAGCAACACGAACTTCCTGCCGCGGGCTGGAAGGGAGTAGCCTTAGCGATATATTACCATTCAAATACTTCTGTCTCTTTTTGCGGGGGGAAATGTGCACACAAGCGCAATTCCGCATATACACATCCAAATACAACACTGTAATGACGACACTCACACTAACAAACCTTGCACACCTCCTCAGAATAAGAACAAACCTCAACTAGTTTTATTAAACGCATATGCCTACTTTGGCTTGTAGTTTCACAGAGAGGAACGCTGCGAATGGCTACGCCCTTCCGTGTTGCTTAAAGTCTTATGCCTATGTACTAATGTATGTTTTTACGCGACTACAGCAAAGCATAAGCAGGGTTATGATTTTTCATGAGGGTTCATCTGTTCCCTCGTAGCTCCGAAACTGCTTGACGAGTTTTGACAAATGAGGTATCATATAAAGCGTTTTGACGTTTCTCGTATCATAAGCAATAGGTATGACATCACACTAAATTAAATATGGCGGATAAAAAACGCAATTTTCCAACCTCGAAAAATATATAATTTATTTAGTTATTATTTTTTAATTCTTTTTAATAATAATTAAATTATCAACTATTTTGTAACAGCAAGATTTTTCTTTTTATTTTAATTAACCTGTTGATCTTCTTCATGTAAGTATAGTTAACAGATTTTGGCCGGACCAAGATGTAAAGAAAAGCCGGACTTCCACGGTTCACGTTTGATCTATAGATTCGCACCATCCGGCTAACGTGTCGGGAAGATTGTTATTTATTACTCTTTTCTACAGTTTGACGGATCTCTAAATAGGGTTGGGCCTTGGGGATTAAAGTTCGTTACGTTTTCTTTCAAAATAGGTCTTTAATTAACTTTAAAAACTGTAATTAGTATTTCATTTGTGACAGGCTGCAAACCCAAAACCGTTAATTGGAATCATTATTACCAGCCTGTTTTTATCCATATGCTAGACGAGACTTCCCCCATTGCATACAATAGGAGATTTGCTATAATAACCACGCTTGGCAGGCGGATTGGTGATCGCAGTTGGTGATAAATACTCAGATGGATGCTGCTGCTCATCCACTGGTATGTCCCTTAGTAAGGCTTTTACCATGGACGGGGGGAGAGGTCTATTCTTAAGCCAAACATACAATGGCACTAGGAATTGAAATACTACTACTAATTTGTTACATTGATTCATTCTTGGTTACTCTGGTGTTATGTCAGAGACCAGCTGTATGGTGGCCCTGAAAAGGGCCTCGTGACCTATGGTAGAAGAACCAGATTGGTGAAAGGATTCAGTGTGCCTCGCAGAGGCTCGTGTATGTATGATTAGAATCACCATCATCATCAGCATGTAGAAGTTAGCTGCTGGACATAGGCCTCCCCCTAGAATGCCACGAATAATGGTCTTGAGCCGCCTCCATCGACGCCTTCTGAGATCCTCAGCAGAGTCGGCCGCTGGACCGGCTCTAACTGATGTTCCGGACAGAGCCCTGAGTCTAATCCTCTTATTCATAATACATTTGATATCCAAAACAAGACAAAAGCTAGTCTTGTTTTGGCGTATGTCATTTTATACACCAGAGAGAACAAAACAAAAGCTATTTTAACTAAAATAGGGGAAGAATAAGGGGGTAAGTTTTTAGCAAACAATTGACACAAACGTATGGCGTAGTGTAACACAGACTGTATGAAAACACTAATGATCGCCCCTATTATACGAACACTTTGCAAACTTCAATTTTCATACAACAATCCGTGTTACACTACAGCCATACATCGGTGTCAATCGTAGGCCCGTATTCGAGAACTATGCTGAAGCGTGAACCAAGTATCATAACATGAGTTGACATCATCAACTTAAGCATAGATTTAGTGACATTTTTCATTTAAATCTGTCAAAAAATCTATGCTTGAGTCTCGATTTAGTTTGAGTTTAGTTCTAGAATACGGGCCTTAAGCCTCAAATGAGATGGTGCAAGTGTATCAACGCAACGTAGAGTCCCAAACCAAACGCCTAACCCTTCTCCCTAGTTTTAAATTAACCCAAGTGTTCAAAACGACTTCTTTTTGCAACACAACAGTTGCACAACCACAGAGTAAACAAAACGAAAACTCAACACAAACAAAGGCAACTGACAAACGATAAATAATGGAAGCTGACTGTGACAGTTTCCAAATGAATATACCCGTCTCCCTCTGCTCTCCCCTCTCCCTCACTCTCGTAAATGTTTAATTTGTTTCTCATGCGAGCTTTTTGTTAGAAAAGTTGTGTTGTCACGTTCACGATGGATTTTTGCGGTTTGTTCGTTCGTACCACTGGTTCTTTCTTGCTCACCCCTGCTACTAAGAAATTAGGATCATCATCACAGCCTGTAGAAGTCCACTGCTGGACATAAGCCTCCCCCCTAGAGTGCCACGACGAACGATACCGAACCACCTCCATCCACCGATTTTCTACGACTTTTATCATCATCACCATGGCAGCCTATGTTCACCTCCCCCATTGAATATATAGGGGGTATTTGCCATAATCACCACGCTTGGCAGGTGGATTGGTGATCACAGTTTGGTGATATGTACTCAGGTGGATGCTGCTACCCAGCCCCTGGTCCTTTAGTCGACATTTACGACATCCACGGGAGGAGATGGAGAGGTATATTTTTATGCCGGACATACCACATCGTTATACTCTCATCATCATTATCATCACCAGCCTGCTAGTCTTTGCGGTAGGAGAAGAGCCCCATCTAGAACGAGACTGCATCGAAAGACACTGCAGCGATATAAGAAAGACTGACTAGAGCTACACTCTACAGCCTAGAGCAGGGGTTCCCTAACTTTTGCCCCCATTTGAAGGTCTCTGCGCCTCCTCTGGGGGGTTGCCTTACTTTGAAAAACACTGGTCTAAAGCTCTATTCTTAGGCCGGACACACCACGAATACACCTAACCTAGAGTTAAGTACCTAAAATTCAAAAATTCTAAATTATTTATTCATAAATTACATTCTAGCAGTAGATGTTAGAACCGTCTGCAAAACAAACAATATTTTTCGAAATATTAACAGAAAAATCGTGTATTTCACAAAATTTCACAGTTCTATACCGTTTAGAAAACGCTCAATTTACACGGTCTGTACACGATCCGCGTGAGGCGTGAGTTAGCGGTGTTTGTGTATCGTGTGCAAGCTATGGGCTGTAGGGTAAGAGAGGTAGCGGGAGCGGAAGCGGGAGCGCGAGCGGGTAGATCGAACAAACTAAGAATCCCCATTTTGTACCTAAAGTTTGAATAAATATTTAAAACAAACGGTTTAAAATATAGTGCGCAAAGCAACAGATTGAGCTACGGATATAGATAAGAATTTAGATAAGGATTTAGGGGCATAAATATTCCAGGAATAGAAAATTTTCAGAATTGGACATGTGGGGAATCAGTCATTTGGTACCTTTGGGAATTAAACATTTTGGGAATTTTACATTTTAGGAATAGGATTTTCAGTTGATTAGCTCTTGTTTGGGTTTAATATCTTCAACAGGGGTGATTTCGTTATTCCTAGTTCTACTTTGTGTCGTTTTAAAGTGATTTAAATCACAAATTAATTTCAGAAATTAAACCATCTGCTTTCGTTTTAAAGTCGTAAGTATATATGCCTAATGTCGATATTTAAGCTAGACTATTACGCCAAGACTAGTACGCCTAAACTAGTACGTCTGAACTAAATTCAGATTTAGATCATGTTTTTTAATAAGGACAAATGAAAACGCTTTTAATTTAGTGCAAAGTTTAGTGTAAGTATGTCTTCTTACTTTTGCAATTTTATTAATGCAATGCATTCCAAATTCAGTGTAGGATAGCCCCAAATAGATAGACCGACGACATTTTTAAGATCTGTGGATGGAGGCAGCTCAAGACTATTCACCGTTGCGTCTTATGGGGAAAGTTACAGCAGTGGACATCTACCGGCTGATGATGTGATGAAGATACTCTACTACTATGAGTTATGGTAGCCCTAAAAAAAGCCTAGGGACTCAGTGAAACCACCAGTTAGGTAAGAGTATAAATCCGCTGTTCCCTCATCACTTGCACCAGTCTAAAACAACCGTGCAAGCGCTAACTGGTAGTACAAACATCAGCTCACGGTAGCGACTCGCCAGTAGCCATCGCTTCTCATAGAAACGCCCTGTTTTGTGTGAAAATAATTCCAGTATTGGTAACTACAGAGTACAAAGCGTTCATCAGTCACTGCTTTGGTAAATTCAAAAGCATCATCATCATCACCAACCTGCTACAAGGCCTCCGTTAAACACTTGATAGATAAACAGACGAACAACCAAGTGATTCTTTAAGGGTCCTGTGTTTTCCTGTCAAGGAATGCAAAACTTTTTTTTTTCTATTCTTCCAATGCTCATGCTAAAACTGCTGACGTGGAGCAGGCCAGTGCGGTTGGTTAAACATCCTCGTCTCTTTGGAAGGGTTGCGAGTTCAATCCCCGTCCGGCCGGTAATATTTTTTACTAGTTGCGCCCCGCAGTTTCACCCGCGTGAAAAATTATGATGATGATGATGATGAAAAGTAGCCTATGTGTTAATCCAGGGCGTAAAGTATCTTCATTCCAAATTTCACTCAAATCCATTCAGTAGTTTTTACGTGAAAGAGTAACAAACATCCATCGATCCTCACAAACTTTCGCGTTTATAATATTAGTAGGAAAATATGCAGTTTTTTTTTGTGGGCTATATGAGCCCATTGCCATTTCAATTTGCGTCGCAGGAAGTCGATGGATGGAGGCGGCTCAAGACCCTTCATCTTGATATTCCTATGTCCAGCAGTGGACTTTTATAGGCTGATAATGAATCTCTCTATGTCTCTCAAAACTCAATACACCAAACTATACAAGAGTTCAGACCAAAAAGTTCTGCTCAAAATAAACGTGCGTATTCTGTAAACGTGAACGTAATAAATATCAATTTGCAAGCGAACGTGGAGTGAACAGCGATCGAAGTTTGAACTAAACGATTGTGCGCGCGTGGATGGCGGGCGAAACGGTTTATTATTACCGTTTTGTTTGAGATTCATATAGTTGCTATCTGCGGAACTAATCTACGTTTTGTACTCTTTCTACAGAGACCTGAATTGCGAGTCAAAATGTGATTTTTATATATTGAAACTGACGAGCGGTCGGTATAACGAGGAACTAAGTATACAAAATAAAATATAGAGTCACAATTCAGTAGTCGAGAGAAAGAGCAATCATAAGAAACCTACTGGTGTTTTAGTATTCATTAAATACTTATCGGGTGTACAAATGAGGCAATCTACTGCAAATTTATAATTAATTTCGTTCAAAGCTTGCCCAATAACATCTTGTAGGACAAAAAAGGATGAAATATTTTGATTTGGAAAATGATATAGAACATACTTTGTTGGTGTATCCCGGTATATAGTTTTTGAGCTTGCCAGCTCATTAAGGCTTAATATATAATGGAAAAGTATCAAATACAAAAACAGATATAAGTTATGTATAGCTTGTTTCAGTATATAATGGCACATATACATAGAGGTGCCCGGGTCAGACCGCTCGATACACACGCGCGCAAGCGTAAACGCTCTGGGATACCGAATAGGGGTGTGCTATTATTAGGTAAAATTCCGAGTAAGTTTGTCGATAAAATACAGTTTTAGTTACACTACAACTTAAAGCCAAAAACAACAACAAACAAAAAAAAAAACTACTAAGTGAATCTTAGTAGTTTTTGGGTTAAGTTAACTATTTTGTTTGTTGTGTTTTTTGGGGCTTTTTCTAGACAATTTTGAGAACAAATGCAAAATAACTTGGCATATAAGTGATTTAGAAAAACATAGATAACCGGCATAGCTCTCAGAATTAACAGAATGAACTGGCAATGGGCAGGTCATATAGCTCGCAAAACTGACCGTTGGGAATAAAGGGTCTCGAGTGGCGACCACAAACCAGATGACGCAGTAGAGTAGAATAAGGTCCTCCTCTTTATGGACTAAAAACATTATAAACGTCACAGGAAGTCGGTGGATGGAAGCGGCTCAAGACCGTTCATCGAAGCATTCTAGGGGGAAGGCCTATGTCCAGCATTGAGCTTCTACAGGCAGATCATGATGATGATGATAATTAGTGAAGTGAAGATAATTGAATGAGTGAAGTGTAGAGAAATTTGAGGGAAATTAAGGTCTCAATAAAATGGGAAGGAAATGAAAACATTCAGTTTTAATGTGAAAAACGAAAACTACATCTTTCAAGTGATATATTTAAAAAAATCGTAAATACTTATCAATTAAATTTGACTTAAATTTTATCTACAATTATGTCTATTCGTGTAAGATATCAGAATAACCGAAAACCAACAGCTTATTTAAAATCTTACTAATCTAATAGATGTAAAACTTTAGTTATTAAAGGTTGAATAATAGTACAAAGATTATAACCTGGATTGAAACATAGCTACTTTTTATACCGGTTCAACGCAAGCGAAGCCACTTGTAGGAAATAAGCCACTTCGATAACTTTTCAACATTTGTCCCATCCCTACGAAACAATCCCGCCCGCCCTACCGTTCTTCCGCTCGGCTGCTCGTTATGTGGCTATATAATATTGTGTTATTGCATTTATTGCTGCGTAATATAACGGTTAAACTGTAAGGTTTTATCGATATTGTAATAACATTTAGACCTTAACAATCGATTAAGAAGAATTTTATTTTTATTTAAGATGCAGTATACTAGCGAGTGCCATGGTGTGTCCAGCCTAAGAACTCCCTATAAAGAGACTAAATTCCAAGTCTAAGAGAACCCTCCGTCTCCTCCCGTGAATGTCGTAAAACTGACTTAGGTATTACACCAGCAGATAGGCAGCAGTATCCACCTGATTACTCAAAACCAATACTGCGATCACTAAACCGCCTACCAAGCACTTGCTTGACCTTGCACTGCCCCATTGCTTTCTATATCCCCCATAAAAAACAATGGGGGATTTGAGAGAAATTTCATAAAAAATTGAATATGCCAATTTTTTTTTAATTATTTAGCTATTTAGTAATGACTATAATCAAGAATAATCAAGACTTACTAACTAAATATTAAAAAAAAATTGAGAATACTTGTTTTAGGTAAAATTAAACACTGGTTTATATTGCTTTTCGTAGACCTTTGCATTTAAATTCATCAACTTAAACACTCAAGAAAGTTATAATCCAAATTCTCCATCTTGTAGCCGCATTTATTTACATAAATATGAAAATTTAATTTCATATTTACGTAAATAAATGTAGCTTCAACTCTGAAAATTTAACATTATTAAGATCCGTGAATTCAATTAATTTTGTTTTAAGAATACAGACAAGTGCGAGTAAAAAACGCGCAATGCGGTTTCCGTATACAGTTATTTTAGCCTAACTTGTCAGTGTTTAGCATTTTGTAGGATCATCATTATCACCAAACCAACAGGGCGATTCTAAAACGTCGGAAAAGTTTCCAAACGGATTCGTTAGTTTTTCATTTCGATGTGGTAAGTAACTAAAACAATTTTCTCTAGTAAACCACTGTAAAAAACAATAAATATTGCATATTACTGTGTTTTACTAGAGAAAATTGTTAGGAAAGGACGTTTTAGAATTGCCCTGCTGTTTACGACCACAGCTGGAACCTCTGAATATCTACATTTAAGAAATTTGCCATTATCACCATATTGGCATTGGCAGGCGGATTGATGATCGCAATTGGTGATTACTCAGATAGATGCTGCTACCCATCCCCTGGTGTAATCCCTTATAGTAAGGCTTCTACTATAACACTACACTACTTCTTCTGCTTCTACTATACTATAACTACTTAAAATTAATAAAAAGTGAGGGTACATTTTTTCAAGAAACTAAGAAACTGTTGCTTGACGAAACGCTATACAGCATCAAGGAGTTTTTGCAAAACGATTACAGCCTTTTTAACGTAGAAACGGTGAAACTACCAATTTTCAATTAGCATGTAGGATTGCTGTAGCGGATTGTGTAGTCACATACGTAGCCCTAATCCCACACTAGGATTTTCTGTGTCGTGGGTATCAAGAACTACGAGTACCATGGTACCATAACACCCAGACACGGAACAAATATTTGCAGATCATACAAACATTTGTCCCGCAGCGGGAATCGAAGCCACACCTCTCGCGTCTCAGCCAGATCTTTGCCACGAATTAACCAGTGTAGCTTATTTTGAAAGCTCAAATGTATTAAAATTAAATATAATTGTATTGCGTGACTTTTCAAAGGGATGAACTTATCAACCAAAGTTTTAGTAAAACTGCCACCGTTTTACTAAAACATGACTTAACTGAGACTGGTAAATAAATAAATAAATAAATACTGGACATTTCACACAACATTACCTAGCCCCAAGCTAAGCAGAGCTTGTGTTATGGGTACTATATAACTGATATACTTAATACAATAACATTACTTGATAGGTATTTTTGATTATACATAGAAAATACCCAGAACACCCTGAACATATATCTGCAAATTGTACAAATATTTTTTCCGATGCGGGAATCGAACCCGCAACCTCCTGCGTCACAGGCGAACCTTCGCCCGCCGCGCCACAGATGTCGTCACTTGGAAACTTTATTGACGATTTGGAACGAGTGTTAAGTTGCAAACTGAAAAATGTATAAATTTACTATTCGTTAATGTAAAAAAAGTGTCAAAATAGGCCGTATCAAAGCCCCAGTTTATCAAAGAGACGGAGATTACTAGTACAATAGCATCCCTAGGGAATTATAATTCGTTTTACATGTTCCTGTCTAATGCAAAATGCAGTGCTCATTTCGAAATTATATACCACTACCAAAGTGTTTTTATCATCATCATTTTTAACCGGAAGACGTCAACAGCTGGACATATTCCTCCCCTACACATGTGGAGCAGCATTATGCTGAGACAGGCCCTGTTCGGCTCCACACCACATCGCACAGAGCAGCCTATTTTTTTTTATACTTCTAAGGCAAGCAAACAATCATACGGCCCACCTGATGGAAAGAAGTTACCGTATGCTTATGGACGCCTGCAACACTAGAGGCATCACACGCGCGCTGCCGACCCTGAGACATTATAGATGAAAAGTCTCATGTGACTGTAATTTCACCGGCACCCCTTCAAACCGAAACACAGCAATGCGAGCACTGCTACTTGGCGGCAGACATAGGTAGGTACGGTGGTAGTACTTCCCCGGACGAACTTTTCCACAAGAAGTTCTACTACTAACAAAACTAGTTAGCACTTTTGTTCATTTTAGATATGTAGGTAGGTATACGCTTTCCTTTCTTCTACCTGTCTGTTCTGTGTATCTGTGTGTTGTCGTTTTTTTATTTCATTTCTATATAATACCACGATTAATGGTCCATCGACCGACTTGCCGAAACACTTCGGTCCATCGAGGAAGCCGTCCGTCACTGCGTCGTCCAGTCTTTGGTCAACACTCTAGAACCTCACAGGGATATTGACGTTAAAACAAAGATTTGGTCCCAAATCATAAACCTTCTATAATTGGGTTGTTATTTGTGTACTACTGAACTATCATGTCCTCTTATAGCTATTCAGTTCAAAAACTATTCAGCACAAAATATCGGTTCCGTGATGTCCGCAGCTATATTTAAAGGCACAGTAGCAGAAGGTCTATAGACTTCTGCTATTAAAGTTATTCAATGATGACGAATGTCAACGACGAACCGATACTTTGTGCTGAATAGTTTTTGAACTGAATGGCTATAAGAGCTCATGGTATCCCCCGAGATGACGTATGATAACTTTTCATTTAAAAAACCGACTTCCGCCAGTTTATTCGACAAAATATTTGGATGAAAAAAAATTATGAAAGAACTAAAGTGGTGAAAGGATTATTATACTTTTTGAATGCAAATGCTTGGTTTGTTGCTGAAAATAGTAAAATCGCCATATGTATGCCTACAATATTCGAGGAGTTCCCTCAATTCCTCATGGATTCCATCATCAGAACTGGATTCTGAAAAAAATGGGACCAATCTGGAAGTATATCTATTCAAATATAAAAAGAATTTTCCAAATCGGTTCATAAACGGCGGAGATATGCGGTAACAAACATAAAAAAAAAATACAACCGAATTGAGAACCTCCTCCTTTTTTGGGAAGTCGGTTAAAAATATTAGTTTAAATCGCCTGAGAGCTTACGCCCATCCCCAGGTGTATGTGGCACAGAATAGAAAGAATTGAGTAGAATATACTATGAATATATACTTAGTATCTTTATTTTTAACCGACTTCCCAAAAAAGGAGGAGGTTCTAAATTCGTTTTTTTTTTTTTTTTTTGTTTTTTTAATGTTTGTTACCGCATATCTCCGGCATTTATGTACCGATTTGGAAAATTCTTTTTTTATTTGTATAGATATACTTCCAGATTGGTCCCATTTTTTTCAGAATCCAATTCTGATGATGGAATCCATGAGGAATTGAGGGAACTCCTCAAATATTGTAGGCATACATATAGCGATTTTGATATTTTCAGCAACAAACCAAGCATTTGCATTCAAAAAGTGTAATAATTCTTTCACCACTATGTTCTTTCATAATTTTTTTTTCATCCAAATATTTTGTCAAATACTATGGCGGAAGTCGGTTTTTTAAATGAAAAGTTATTGTGTTTTGTTTATGGTGTACAATAAAGTTATAATCTATCTATCTATCTAATATATTTCGTTAAATGTGGGGGATTACCCCAACGAAACTTACCTACTGTCTACGATGACTATAATACAGCGTCATCCCATGGGAGGCCTAATTCTCTTTACGTGTTTGTGCTCCCCGTTGAAAGTATCACAAAGCGCGAAAGTGTGTTTAGTTAATGCATTTCTTTAGTTTTTATTATGATGGAGGTAAAAATATAGGGGATATTTTAGTTATTATGAAATAGAAGCATTAAAATTCAATTGAAAATAAAATAAAATGAATAACGAAAAAACAATTAGGCAAACAAACAAATCAGAATAGGGAGCAACACAGGGAGCAAACACAGCAAAATCATTGTGTCGTTGTATATACTAGTTGGACCTTGTTGGACTAACTAAAAATGTTGTGTAGCTCATACTTTGAACAATAAACAATTTCAATTTTTATTTTTAACCGACTTCACAAAATGGTTCCCAATTCGGTTGTATTTTTTTTATTTTTTATTTTGTTACCTCATGCCTCCGGTGCTTATGAACCGATTTGGAAACTTCTTTTTTTATTTGAATAGATATACTTCCTTTGTTAATTGGTCGCAATTTTTTCAGAATCCAGTTCTGATGATGGAATCCATGAGGAATTGAGGCAACTCCTCAAATATTGTAGGCCTACATATAGCGATTTTGATATTATCAGCAACAAACCAAGCATTTGCATTCAAAAAGTATCATGACCCTTTCACGACTATGGTTTTTTCATCATTTTTTTTCATCCAGATATTTTTCGAATACAATGGCGGAAATCGGTTTTTTTAATGAAAAGTTATCATATGCCTACACCAATCTAATCAGCGCTAATTTTCAGCTGACACCAAGCATACACTTTTCTAAATAGGTAGGTATGTTTTTTGTTAATATGTAGGTAAGTATGCATATGTTTACTTATAATATGTTTCATTACATAACAAGGTGATAACACCACTATCACATTATTCCATAGTACTCTCAATCCTAAGGTTGTCTGGAAGAAATCTCTATAAGCGTTAATACCGTCCATTTTGCATATATTTTGTTGTTTTACTTATTTTTTATGCAAATACAACTTTTCTATATATTCTAATTTTCGTACCCAACAGTCACATATACGTAGTCTTGATCCCACACTAGGATTCCCTGTGTCGTGGGTATCAGGAACTACGAGTACCATGGTACCATAACACCCAGACCCGGAACAAATATTTGCAAATCATACAAACATTTGACCTACAGCGGGAATCGAACCCGCAACCTCTCACAGCTCAGCCGGCTACTCGCCCACCGCGCCACAAAGGTCAATATCAAATATATTTTGTTATTTTAGTTTTTAGGGTTCCGTACCCAAAGGGTAAAACGGACTCTATTACTAAGGCTCCGCTGTCCGTCCGTCTGTCACCAGGCTGTATCTCATGAACCGTGATAGTTAGACAGTTGAATTTTCACAGATGATGTATTTCTGTTTCTATAACAACAAATACTAAAAACTAGAATAAAATAAATATTTAAGGAGGCTCCCATACAACAAACGTGTTTTTTTTTTTCGTTTGTATAGGATAATGGTACGGAACCCTTCGTGCGCGAGTCCGACTCGCACTTGGACGGTTTTATTTTTATTTTTCTTTGCAGTTACGAGTCTTCTATCTATATATAATAATATTCTAATTTTCGTACCCTAAAAAAACAACCCACCACGAGAGTCACTTGCTTAAAATCCAAAGGTAATAGAACCCCAGAAAAACATGGTAAATTATGCATACCCCTATCTAATCGAGCGTCGTAATCCGTATTTAATAATAAACATCCCCAACCCCGCACAGATTTGAAAGTCAATATAGCGGATTAGTGTACTGGAGGGGAAGAAATTCGTAGTTTGGATGTGATAACAAAGTCAAAGTCACGGGTTAAAATAGAACCGTTTTCCCCCCGAAGGGTAAAAAACGGATATTTAGGTTTCAGCCGTAGCTTGAACCACTTTTGAGATTACCCTCCAATATTCGTCATAAACATCTGCTATCTCTTTCTAATCTAGGGTATTTTTCTGGTTTCCTCTACTGTACCTGTCATTGACTCGCGTTTTAGCAGCGCACGGCGGCCATTTGCTTGCTTCAGTACTCCAAGCCGGCAAGGCCCTTAAGGCGTGGTTCAAGCTACGGCTGAAACCTAAATATCCGTTTTTTACCCTTCGGGGGGAAAACGGTTCTATTTAGGTGTTCGAGCCTACGCTTGAACCACTTTTGAGACGTGTTTACTATCTGCCGGCGCTGCCTAAGTAAGCGTACTGTGAGACTATTTTGGTAAGTAATTAAAAAGAAATAAGTAAAAATATGAATCAGAATCTTATATTAATCAAATCATTAAGGATTAAGCTTAAATTATTACAAGTATATGCCATAATTCGTAACCAAAACTATAAATTCTTCACATAATTTATGAATAAGTAAACATAATTAAGTAACACATAATCACGATTGAGACCCGAATTACCGTACAGGTAAGAAGCTTGAATTAAGTTCATTCAAGTTTAATCTCGGGACGTCTTTTAACTCCTTAAAATAGTGTTTGAAAAAAGTATTCTTTGATCTTCAATTTCCTCTTTTAAGAATCTCGTCAATATTATGATGGCTATTGATCCAATTATGTGATGCCACTGCTGATCTAAAGCTGCCAGCCGATGCAGAAATACCTGCTTCCTTAAATAAAGTTCTAATCCAGCCTGCGATGACTGATCGGGAAGCATTTTTTGCTACACCTCTTGTTGTAATGAAGAGATTCTGTAAATCTCGTGGGTTACGTCGATCTGCAGAGACTGCTATCAGAGTTTTAACCCAAAATACTAGGTCAAGCTGTCTATTCGTAATTTCCGGTGACTTTTTCAAAAGCCAGCCCGATTGTCTATATGAATTAGAATCAGTTTTTGATCCAAATCGGGGCCAGAAGATTATTTCAATATCTTTGTCTTCATAAGCTCCGTTGTCTATGCTAAGGAGGGTTAGATCATGTACCCTTCTTCCTGTAGCCAAAAGCAGGAGAATGCACGTGTGTCTAGATACGGCAAAAAGGCTGTTTTCACTGAACGTATATGTCTTCAGATATGACAGAAGGTCTTCTATTTTCCATGATAAAACTTTCCTGGTAGGAGGACTTTCTGCAAAGGCACCCTTGACAATCCGCTTTATAGTTGGATGAGAGCTAAGTTCTTTTGCTCGAAGCGGGTTGCTACAGTTTGCTACAACTGATTTGTGTAGAGCTATAGTCCTGGGGGCTAGATTTTTCTCTATATAAAGGTAGCACAGGTACCTCGCCAGATCTTGAGGTTCTGGATTATCTACTGTTATGTTTTTGGATAATGCCCAGTGGCACCACCTTGTCCAAATTGGTTTGTATGTTTTTAAGGTCGATGTCCTCCAAGACGCTTCTAGTAATTTTATTTCGAAATCAGACCAATTCTTCACTTGTTTGGTCCAGCCTGTACCATCCAAGCCCCCAATTTTAGGTGGTCTACTCCCGGGGGCGGAAGATTCGTGCGCAGATCGGTTAAATTCTTGCGAAGGTTTGGGATCAAGAAAGGAGGCCCTTCTGCTCGCCGTTGGAGATCTGATTTCCAAAAGGCTTTGTCCCACACCGGGGCGACGATGAGGTACCGTCCCTTCGAAATCTCTAGATGATTCAACACACGCGGAATTAATGCCGGAGGAGGAAAAATCCATCCCAGTTTGTACTGCCATGTTCTGCTGAATGCATCTGTGAACAGACTCTGATGATCGGAAACATCTTCGCTGACATAATCTGGTACTACAGCGGACCTCCTTGATGCAAACAGATCTATCTGCGGTATGCCGAACTTCTTGAATAGTATGGATAGAATCGGTTTGCTGAGATGCCATTCCGGAAGGTTCCTCTCTCGTGATAGGCTGTCTGCCAACCCGTTGTAAACTCCTGGGATATGACGGGCAACAAGATGACATTGCATGGTTTCGCAGTGCAGAAGAATCTTCATCGCTGCTCTCAACAACGTCATTGATTTCGTGCCCCCTTGTTTGTTGATATACGCCACAGTTGTGCGGTTGTCGGACTGTAATATTACTGTTTTCTTGCATACTTCGCGACCTAGGCGTTGAAGGACTTCGAAAACAGTCCACAGTTCCTTCATGTTGCTGTGCCAATTTCTTTGAGCGAGTGTCCATTTGTTCCAAAAAAGACGGCTGTTTACTATGGCTCCCCAGCCCTCGTCGGCTGCGTCGGTGGTAATAAAGATCGATGGATTGGCATGATGAATAGATGTATGCCTGTGGACGTTCTTCAACCACCAGACTAGATCTTCCTTCGCAGGTCCCGCTATGGGAAATCTTCGATGGGGGCTTCTGAACGGTAAGCGCTTCGCGAATCGCTGTAGCATTCGACAGTGGAGCTTCCCTAATGGTACTGTCAACGATGCGAAGTTCAGTCTGCCCAGAATCACTTTCGCGTCCCGCCAACTCCATCGCATTTTTTGTAGCAGATCTATTATGCAACTCTTCAATTGAAGAACTTTGGCTTCTGATAAGCATTTGGTATTTTCTCTTGTGTCCCAGGTTATTCCCAAGTATTCTATCTTGGTGACAGCCACTGTGGATGTTTTGAGATAATTTATCTGCCACCCGAGCTTCGTCAAAAATTCTATCGCAAATTTTGCTTGGGTTTCCAAAGTTGTAGGATCCTCGTGGACAATCAATAAATCGTCGAGATAGACGATTACCCGTAAATTCTCCTGTCTCAGCTGTTGTGCGACCCAGTTCGTTATCTTCGCGAACGCTGATGGTGCACTCGCCAGACCGAAAGGGAGGCACGTCATCTCGTAGACAGTTCCCTGGTACGCAAGGCAAAGGAACCGGCGGTGGCTCTGTATTATTGGGACGTGAAAATATGCTTGCGAGATGTCTATTTTCACCATGTGATCTCCCTTCCTCAAGTGAAGAGGAATTTGCTGTTGATTTATTAGACGAAATGTCGGGGTAAAAACGTAATCGTTCAGCCTCTTTAGATTTAATATAGGACGATTTTCTCCGTTTGTTTTCTTTCTCAAAAACAGAGTAGAGAGAAAGCCCGTCTGATGTGTGGTTGGTTCTATAGCTTTTGACTCTAAAAGCTTCTTTATTTCTGTTGTCATTTCGGGAGAATCCTTTGTTTGGAACCTCCGGGTATTTATCCTTGAAAGTTTTGTAAGAGGAGGAGATTTTTTGAATGGAATCCGGTATCCGCTTATTATTTTTAAGATGCTTACAGGTGCCTTTTTCCATTTGTTTGTGTGGAATACGAGGCAACCTGCCTTGAAAGAGTCATTTGTGCCCCTCCCCCCACTTTTTCCCCCTTGTATGTGTATTGGGGTTAAACGGTTTCTGAGCGCGATCAGCTGCTTCGTTTCCTTTGGTGTGGGCGGTATGGGGGTTGTAGTAATAGTTTCGTTTTGTATTTCTTGGATTGCGATTTCGGTTCTGCGAACTTTGGTGAAATCTTTTTCTGCCCCCTGAAAAATGGCTAGGTTGTAGTCTTGTTGAAGGCTTTGCCGAGACATTTTGCCTATTCTTTGCAGGAAAAAACTTATGTAAGCCTCCTTGCTCTTTCACCACTTCCGTGAAAGCTCTATCTTCAAAAAGATGGGTTTCAGAAGGCGGGATATCGTGTAAGATGTTTTTGAGAGCCTTATTTTGAGGTTTGTATATTTCCCTGCGCTGTTGTATGACCTCTGCACGACGACCACATGTATATTGTATTAGAGAATCAGATTTTTTTCGGAATTGAGAATCTGCTGCAACAAAATCTTTTCCCACTTTCCTTTTCATTTCCGTGGGTAAGCTGTCAAGAAGACTTTGAAAAATTATTCTTTGTTGCAACAATCCGTTGGTAATTGCTCCTAGGGCAAGGTCAAAACGCTCCAGTATACATATCGATTTCCACTCGGGGGCAACTCCCGCTAGGAGGTTGTTCGGTTTCAGTGCACAGAAAGCAGGAGTAGCCTGAAACTGTTTCTGTGTTTCGGCATATCGAACATTACGCCATTCAGCATCGCGAAACTTTTGGCATTTTAAAGCGAATGCTTTCGGGTCAGCTTTAGAAATTTTAGGCTCTTGCACTACAGTATTTGGCGTGAAGTCAAACACCGGTTCACTGTCTGAACCCTCTGAATCTTGTAATTCGACGAGTTTTCTTTGAGCATCTACAATTCTAGCTCGCAATTCGGTTTCCCTTGAATGCTTTGAAGGGCGATTCTCGTCTTCTGAGAAGGTGCTGTCTGGATGGGATTCGAAAGACCTGTCTAATCTGTCTTCTTGAGTCGTATTAAATGTTTCTGGCCTGTTGAGTGTTGCAGGGCTTTGTTGTATAAGTCGTTTTATATTTTCATTCTGCTCTGATTGCATTTTTATCATTTTGTTAAAAAGTAACGTTTGTTGACTAAGCACGGAAGCCAGTAAGTGCTCGTTACTCCCCTGAGCTGGTGTCGAACATGATGGAGCATGTTCAGTGCTTGGGGGTGGAGTCGGGGCCGATCGTTTAGCCTGATGGACCTCAGCTTCAGCTACTATTGGCCTCTTTTTCCCTCGCAGGTCGTCATTAAGCTCCTGTGACGCCTCAGTTCTCTTCATCAATCTAGGTTTGAGGGTAGCCACCGTGTCCACGAAGGAGCTGTACGATGGCCCGTGAATCTTCTCCATGATGCTGTGTGGAGAATATAAAAGCGCTCTGCCCAGCGGCCATTTTAAAATGGTAGCTCTGATAGATCTATAACTGCGTTCCGACAAAGAGGAAGTTGAAGGGTCAAAGGCCCGAGCCATATCTACTGTAGGTATTGCGAATCTGAGCTTTACATCGACTGCTGGGGGTACTTGGCTACCCCCGAACAATTCGTCAAAGGAATAGTTGTAAACTTCTCGCCAGCTATCAGGGTAGTTCTTGTCCAATGTAGCAACGATTGATTTAAATGCTGCTACTTTCTCTTCAGGGTATGTAGATGCGAGATCTCCCAGAGAAGTTACCTCAGGCATCTCTGAAAGCGAACAAACCGATGCTTGTTATAAAAGGGTTGATAAGCTGCCTTAAATGTATTTATATAATACACAACTGAGACTACAAATGCGACGCTCAGTTAAGATGGCCACCCTTCAATACGTGTCGACTCAATCAAGACGACACGTCGCGTCGCCTCAACCAGAGGACGTTTCGACGAAGTCGTCTCATGAGGCGACTTGCCCTGAGTCGACAGAGATTGCTCTAGTCGTGTCGAAATGACATGCTGTAAGCAAGTCACGACTTGTCGTCGCTGGGCGCTGAGGCGCCGAGCGGAATGAATCGTCACTGGGCTCGAGAGCGCCGAGTGGGTTGGTATTTAGGACATATAAATGTATGTATCCTCAATTCTTACCTTCGTTTGAAGTATATACTGCTTCAAAATCCACGTTTTTTACTCTCATAGTTTGTACGTGTTCACTGGACGAATATTGAAAGCGTACTGAAGCAAGCAAATGGCCGCCGTGCGCTGCTAAAACGCGAGTCAATGACAGGTACAGTAGAGGAAACCAGAAAAATACCCTAGATTAGAAAGAGATAGCAGATGTTTATGACGAATATTGGAGGGTAATCTCAAAAGTGGTTCAAGCGTAGGCTCGAACACCTAAATAATCTGTTTTAACCGTGTTGCTGTGTCCGGCCTGAGAAAAGATCCCTCCGTCTCCTCTCATGGATATCACATAAGCCGGCTAAGGGGTTACACCAGAAGACGGGCAGCAGCATCAACCTGAGTACTCAATACCAATCCACCTGCCAAGCGTGGTCTTACACATAATGGACCACCTATTACGTAGTGTTCAAATGCGGAAAAGGGAGTATTTTTAACCGACTTCCTAAAAAAGGAGGAGGTTCTCAATTAGGTTGTATATTTTTTTTTTTTTTCAGAATCCAGTTCTGATGATGGAATCCATAAGGAATTGAGGGAACTCCTCAAATATTGTAGGCATACATAATGGCGATTTTACTATTTTCAGCAACAAACCAAGCATTTGCATTCAAAAAGTATAATAATCCTTTCACCACTTCTTTCACCGGTTCTTTCATCTTTTTTTTTTCATCCAAATATTTTGTCGACTAAAATGGCGGAAGTCGGTTTTTTAAATGAAAAGTTATTAACATTAACATTTAACTGCCAAAGTTAGTGATTATGGCAAATTTCCCCTATTGCAATTCATGGGGGAGGCCTCGTCTATCATTGGAAGTTTAAATGCTGCTAATATGAAGCTCCGATGAATCGCTGCGTTATCGTATATAGGTGCACCGTGTCTTGTCTGCATTCATGACCATATATGCCATACCTATTTCATCACTATAGAGGTCGTTTTAACCGCCAACTTACAAAGAGGTGTTATAGTTTACTTTAGGCATCTTTAGGCTTGTTTATCCATCGGTCGATATGCCATTCATAGTTGCATTAAAAAACCTTGCTTAAATTAAACGTCACGGATACATAAATAATGCCCATAAAAAATAAGCCAATCACAACTCGTGAAATCGATCCTCAATGTAGATTTGAGCAGTAGGGTGCAGCCAGATAAGGTCGATAACAGACCAGCTGGTTCTATTTTTTTCTACCTAGAACAGCAAAGAAAAGGACTGAAATCGGGAGGCAAGAATGCATTATAAAGTCTATAGACCTTCTGCTACTGTGCTTTTAAATATAGCAGCGGACATCACGGAACCGATATTTTGTACTGAATAGTTTTTGAACTGAATCGCTATAAGAGCTCATGATACGTTCTGTCAGTTAGTTAAGAACCTTATACAGTCACACACAAGCACTAGATTACGACTCAGCGCCAATCAAGAAAGCCCGGCGCCCGGTAAGTCTGTGATGACCCGGTTTCACTTCTGTTCTTTGCTGTTCTAGGTAGAACAGAATAGAATCGGCAGGTCTGTGGCCGTGCTAAGTCTGCGCATGACTGGCGGTATACTGACTCACAGAACACAAATATAGCTAGCTGTACAGACTAGAATGCTGGGCGTAGGTACTAGCTGTTCATTTCTATCTATCAAGCTTGCTGTGAGTGGTCCAAGATCTTTGTATGATTGATTTGTATCCGATAACGAACCCAAGCCGCGCTTAGATTTATCTGGGGCGCACTATTATACCGCATACAGTCGATATGAATATATCCTTCGTGTGTATTTGAAGTTTATTTGAAGATTATATCCTAGTGGCCAAAGACCTTTACTTAGCACAATTAAACGAATTTCGCAAGTGGCGCGAAATTCAAATTTTATTGTGTTTTTTGCACATTACAGCTCATCAACACTTCTTGAGATAGCGAACACTGGTTTTGCGGGAATCAGGAGGCCTAACACACATATTTTTATTTAAAGTATCTCATAAATATCATTAGTTTAGCAACGAATGTCAATGAATGTTTTGTAAAGTGTTATTTTGGTTCATTGACATTCGTAGCTAAACTAATGATATATTATTATGAGCCGTAAATGTAATGTGCAAAAAACACAATCAAATTTGAATTTCGCGCCACTTGCGAAACGTTTCACTTTAATGTTTTATCAACAAAGGTCAGAGTTAGAATAGAAACATCTATAACAGCGACAATATTTCTCTTTTCGTTCATAAGCAAACTAACTTTCTTCGACCGGACAGCAAGACTTTTTTGAATGATTCAAAAGTGTGAAAACTATTTGGCTGTCGTAATTGTGTTCAGCTTTGTAAGGGCACTAATAAAGTATTCATTAAGCTTCATTTAAGTTTAAGTATGACCTGCCCACTTATTTCGAAATGAGACATCATCTAGTTTTATTTAGTTTTGTTTTCTGGTGTTTTTTTAGTTATATTGTGTACAGAATAACATGTTTTTAGTTGTATTTTAACCGGTATAGCGTATTTCAAAAGCACATAAGGGTTAGGAAATTGAATAGAAGTGTATAGCGTGACCCTTTGTTCACCAAAGTTCTAGTAAAAATGCCACCACGTTTTAGTAAAGTAAAATATGACAGACTTTGACAACTTGGAAAGAGTGTAACGTTGCAAATTGCAAATAATTAATTTAAAAATACTTGAAACTGGCTAAACTGGCATTAGCCGTGCTAATACCCAATACAAAAAAACCGCCCATGTGCGAGTCGGACTCGCGCACGAAGGGTTCCGTACCATTATCTATAAAAACGGCAAAAAAAAATGATTTTTATATTTGTTATTATAGCGGCTACAGAAATACATCATCTCTGAAAAATTTCAACTTTGTAACTATCACGGTTCATGAGATACAGCCGGGTGACTGACGGACGGACGGACAGCGGAGCCTTAGTATTAGGGTCCGTTTTACCTTTAGGCTCCGGAACCCTAAATAGATATTTTTACGCCCGTCAAATGATTTTTCAAATCGTTCGCCGCTGCCAACTGTTTCGAAAGTCAGTTTATTTTGTACAAATGCTATTAGAATGAAAATGAAGAATGCTCCGATGTCAATGCGGTGTCTGTAAGCAATTATGAATAATACCAACATTATAATAATTACCATAACATTATACCACCCATAACCACTTTTCACAATAAAAGATAATGTTGCCACACCAAAAAAATAACCCGAAAATTGCCATAGACCCCATATTATAGGGATTTGTCCGTGATTTAGCATTATTCACCACCATTTGCAATAAAACTGTATTGCGGATCAGAGAGTTAATTTGCTGGCAACACTATGGGGTGTTTAGTTTGGGGTCGTGGATTCGATTCCCAAGTGCAAGTCCGGTTGTTAATGGTCTGTGGTGTTGCTTATTTGTATGGACAGGTGATGTATGAGGTGATTTTCTTTTAGTTTTATAGATACTGAGCGATCGGTGATTCAATTGATTTGTTTGGGGTCAACGCCCCATGGACAAAAAGATTAATGTTATTTTAATGACGACTTTGTGGCGCGGGTTCGATTCAAGCTGCTGGACAAATTATTGTTCCTGGTCTGGATGTTATGGGACCATGGTACTCGTAGTTCCTGATACCCACGGCACAGAGAATTCTAGTCTGGGATCATGACTACGTATGTGACTGTCAATGATTATCATCGGTTTCCTTCTCTCTTGTATTACCTGTTCTTTCTCGGTCACTTTGTTAGTGTTTGCACAGTGTAGTGAGCATTGGTAGAAAGAATGAATTAATAAATAACTTTTCATTTAAAAAACCGACTTCCGCCATTGTATACGACTAAATATTAGGATGAAAAAAACCATAGTGGTGAAAGGATTATGATACTTTTTGAATGAAAATGCTTGGTTTGTTGCTGAAAATATCAAAATCGCCATATGTATGCCTACAATATTTGAGGAGTTACCTCAATTCCTCATGGATCCCATCATCAGAACTGGATTTTGAAAAAAAATGGACCAATCTGGAAGTATATCTATTCAAATAAAAAAATAATTTTCCAAATCGGTTCATAAACGCCGGAGATATGCGGTAACAAACATAAAAAAAAAAAAAAAAAAAATACAACCGAATTGAGAACCTCCTTTTTTGGGAAGTCGGTTAAAAATACAACCGAATTGAGAACCTCCTCCTTTTTTGGGAAGTCGGTTAAAAAGAGAAGCCTATAGACCGTTTTGTACCGCGGGGGCCTAAGAATAGAGTCCTCCTACTCCTCCCGTGGATGTAGTAAAAGCTTTTCTAAGGGATTACACCAGGGGATGGGCAGCAGCATCCATCTGAGTACTTATCATCAACTGCGATCACCAATCCGCCTGCCAAGCGTGGTGACCAAGGCAATCCCCCCATTGTATTCAATGGGGGAGGCCTCGTCCAGCAATGGACGTACACATACTGGTGATGATGATGATGATGATAGACCGGTTAACACAATTATGAATATATATTAATGTCTATTAGTAAAATATAGTGATTAGCGCCAACATTCATTTAATGATATCGATGAAATTACCACCTGTTTATCGATTGTAGAGGTGTGGTTTGACCAGGTGCTATCGATATTTTATTAGTCATAACGCTTTGAAAATTAAAGAAGGGTGCTGTAATAGAAATTAAATAGTGTTGAATAATACAGGGTATTTAGCTGTACACTCACTATACTTACAAGTTATGCAACAGAATTTTGAAAAAAAGTCTTGTGCAAATTAAAATCGCACAAATGACCACCTTAAAACAGCTTTGGCATTCAAATGCTCTTAATTTTGAACGACCATAACACAGTTTTTTTTTAAGAATTTAATAGCTAGACTTCTTTTCTAAAATTCTGATTTAAGAAGGCGTACTATGTGAATTTGCCCAACAAAATCGATCTAGAACTCAGTATCTACGGGTTCTACGACTTAAATATATTGGAATATGAAAGTTTTATATTTTTGCATTTATTGTGTAAAGTTGAAAACACGATATGTAAAAAAACCTTTATTTAATGAAAAATCCTTGTTTCCCACACGTTTTGAAAGAAATCTCAGGAACTCTACGGTGTTTTAAGATAAATTTTACTACAACAAGTAGGTAATAACTATTTATTCTTATGCTAAAATCAGTTTGTTGATAAACACTTTATTTTCGCCATAATAAACAAAAAACTTCATTTTTGTGCACGACACTCGCTAGCGCGAGCGAGATGGCGCGCGGGTTATCGCGTGCGTTAAAGAGGGAGCCTAAATTGTAGTATAGTGCCCTCTTCATGCTTTTTATCTATGATTTGTATATTTTGATTGATTCAAAAAAACCCTCAAAATGAATACAGTCTGAAGTGGAAACCAGTTTCATCGTCAAATATGAAATGCGATTTTCAAGTTTAAGCAGGCCTTTGTATAAAAAAATATGATTTTTGGATGTTTGGATTTTAGGATCATACCCCGCCTGTCACATACGTAGTCATGATCCCACACTAGGATTCCCTGTGTCGTGGGTATCAGGAACTACGAGTAACATCATATTATACCCTAACACCCAGACCCAAAACAAATAATTCCAGATTATTCAAACATTTTTCTTGCAGCGGGAATCAAACCCGTAACCTCTAGCATCTCGGCCGGCTACTCACCCACCGCGCCATTGAGGTGGTCAACCTTATTTTTTTTTAAAATACTATATTTTGTATTGTAACGTGCAAAATTGTACAACGACTTTTCTGAAATCACCAATTTAAAAAAAAAAATCCTCGATGTTCGGGAGTTTTCGACTATACTTGCCACAAATCCAGCCAAAATCAACAGACTACAGAGCAAATATCAACCAGACTACTTATTAATCGTTTCATTGGCCAAAGCTGTACCGCAGTCTATCAAATAGTCAGTAAGTAAGCCTTGCCCTAAATTATTCGGTTAATAAATCTTAATACAGTCCGCGGCATGCTAATGCTCCCTAATGTCATAGGGATGCGATACAGCGGATGAAAAACACCGATATTTTATAATTATGCGAGAAAATAAAGATGTTGCGCCAGTTATTCACTGAGTTTCTTTAAAAATGTGTACGAAAATGTATGCAGTGCAAAAAATCTAACTTATGGGTAATTTAACATCAAAATATAATTAATAATTAATTAAATTTATAATAAATTCATAGCAAGAAATTAAATTTGTAATAAATAGCAAGAAAGTTACAAAATAATATTGTTTAGAAAAATATAGTTAGATAGATAGATATAAAATTCTTTATTGCACATAAAAATTAGAAGTACAAAGGCGAACTTAATGCTAAGAAGCATTCTCTTCCAGATAACCTTGGTGTATTGTGGACAAAAATATGCGTCGGTAGTGCACAGAAAGAGAATAGTGATAGTTATACAGAAAATAATTGCAAAAATAAAAAAATAAAAGTTCAATAACTAATATTGACTAATGTAATAGTTCTATCCTACTACGTCTAATTCTCGATTTCACCATCTGATTACGGAAAATTTTATTAAAAACTGTCAGATTTAACATTAGTCAACTTGAGATGCCTTGTAAAATAATTATTGGTTCAAGAAAATGGGGACATAAGTACTTATTTCCTTATTCAAATCTTAATCGGAAATAATTCACGTTTGTATTTCTGTAAATATCTAATGATAAGCACTTTAAGAGACTCAGCAGTGGAATCAACAGTCCAAAATTGTACTAAACATACATTTTTAATCATTCCAAAAAGTTAAATGAGGAGTAGCATTTATAAAACAATTTTTTTGTTATATTCTCAAACAACTCCATTAAACAATTATCGAATTCGAACTCTACCGAAATACACGCAAAAAAGCTTGGAATTATTAATGATAGAAAAAGATTTACCATGTTATCGAGTCGACCACTGTCTGATCGACGAGAATAGTAAATGAGAACTACTTTATATCTGGCTAGTGTAGCTATAACAAATTCCAAAAAAGTAGTTAGAACTTATATGACCAAAATAATTATGTGACAGCAAAAATATACTCCAAATTCTTAGTTATTTTCTATAAGTTCAGATTTTGTTCTGGAGAAAGTTACTTTAGTTGTACCCTAATATTTAAGAATAATTTTAATAATTTTTTTACAATACTGAATCTAACAGCTGAATGTTTACAGTTTTTGCAAAAACTTGTACTTAATTAAGATGTGTAAGAAAAATACTTCAAAATTACATACATACATCTTTGCAAAGGGATCCCAATATTAACCAACTATGGCTAGATCTAGACTTATAAAGTTGGCAATTATGTCGCCGAAAATATTCAATTTATATGTATCGACATTTTCATCGTGATGTCGATAACCGTCGTCACGTGTCACAGCACTACGGTAATACATCTTTTTAATAATGGAAGGATTTGGTAAACAAATGCGAACCGGGGTGTGGTGATTTTCTTTTGGTATTCATAATGCGGTAATGAATATTTGCTGAAGGCATTTTTTGATGCAATTTGTTACAAACATGTGTAAGGTTAATTACAGCTTCGTAGGTTTTAGATTTTTTAGGGTTTTTGGTTCTCGAGTGGCGACCTTTTTTTTTCTTTAAAAGGCGCCATAGTCAATTTAATGTCACATAGCTAACCAGCGGACGATTGAGACACTTCTAACTAGATACCTCATTTGTCACTTATTATAATTAGTTTAGAAGTTCAGAAGAACAAGGGAACAGATGAACATACATTACATACATACCGGTCAAAATCATAACCCTCAGCCGTAGTCGGGTAAAAAAAACATTAAAACAAATGAATGGTTTTTTTTTAACCGATGAACACGAATTAAACAATGAAATGGCGGGAAAAGACCAGAGTTGGACTGGACTCCGCCTTTTTTAACCGACTTCCTAAAAAAGGAGGAGGTCCTCAATTCGGTTGTTTTTTTTTTTGTTACCGCATATCTCCGGCGTTTATGAACCGATTTGAAAAATTCTTTTTTTATTTGAATAGATATACTTCCAGATTGGTCCCATTTTTTCAAAATCCAGTTCTGATGATGGGATCCATGAGGAATTGAGGGAACTCCTCAAATATTGTAGGCATACATAGGGCGATTTTGATATTTTCAGCAACAAACCATTTGCATTCAAAAAGTATCATAATCCTTTCACCACTTTGGTACTTTCATCATTTTTTTTTCATCCAGATATGTAGTCGAATACAATGGCAGAAGTCGCTTTTTTAAATGAAAAGTTATTTAAGAGATGTCCACTTTCGTATGTAATTATATTTTCTAGTGTTTTTTTGGTCAAATGCTATCGAAATTACACGATATATAGTAATTTTGATGGCATTTTATCTAATGCAGCTTATTTAAAAGCACAAGTGAAGTGTAATGAAATAGAAGCGTATTGCGTGACTATTTAAAGGGGTGGAACTTATCCACTAAAGTTTTAGTAAAGCTGCGACCGCTTTACTAAACTAGCTAATGCACATGACGTGCGAGATCAAACAATGACCTCTGTGGTGCAGTGGGCGATTAGCCGCCTGACATGCAAAAGGGTGCGGGTTCTATTCCCGCTGCGTTGTATTTTTACTATGTAGTAAGTAACACTTGAGTGTTATGTAAAAAAAACTTAACACTTAAGTAGATACAGTGCTCTTTTACAGACTTCATATTATCATTATCATCATCACTAGCCTTTATACGTCCTATGCTGAACAAGGCCTCCCCTTTAAATACAATGGGGGGAATTGCCATAATCACCATAATTGGCAGGAGGATTGGTGATTGCAGTATTGGAGTTGAATACTCAGATGAATTTAGCATCCCCTGATGTAACCCCTTAGTTGGCTTTTACTACATCCACGGGAGGAGACAGAGGGCTTTATGTGAAGTTGGCTCTTTTCAAGGCCTTCTGTCAGTCTTTTTACACGTGCAGTCTATGGACTAGCTATACGCAGAAGACAATGAACGCTCTGCGCGTGCAATATAACAACGCATTTAGGGTTGTGTTGAGGTTGCCGAGATACTGCAGTGCTTCAGGCATGTTTGCTGACGCTCAAACTGATGGCTTCCATGCCATCCTATGCAAGAGAGCCGCCTCACTGCTGAGCCGTGTCCGCGGCAGCAACAACGCTATCCTGCGCGTTGTAGCTGACAGGGTTGACTGTCCCATACTGGGCCATTTGGTTAGGCTTCATATTGTTTAATTATGTTTTATTTTTAATGTGTTAATTTTATGTGTGTGTGTACTAGTTTAAGTTTTTATGGACATTTGTCTGACATAAAATCAATAAATAAATAAATTTATTCCTGGGTCACACACCTACACACCACGGTACCGCACTACTTTGATATAAGTAACCATGAACAATTAAAAGCACAGAAGCCATTGTCTAGCTCGCAACACTAGTCTACTGATCAGTGGCCACACAGACTCACATACAAACACATTTTTGTACGTTTTGTATATTTCCACCGACCACTTCGCGCCACACCGTGAGATTCTTCGACGGTTTATTGTATCGTGTAGTGAGGTGATAGTGTACGGATAAAAGTGCGGATAGATGTTCGGAAAGATGAATAACGGATGATGAATATGATCTTTCGCTAAAATCAGGGTATTTAACAGTGATATTAATGTTTATTTATTTCCAGTATTAGTATCATTGTATCATTGTTTGAATATCAGTTATTTGTATCATTGTTTGAAGTAAATTATCGTTTTAATTTTCACGTTAATTAATTCATACATACATAAACACAAGCCTTTTTCTCCGAAGTAGTATGTAGAGCCTCAAAAGGCCTCTTTTCACTGTGCGTTGCACAGTCGCAGGAATGTAGAAGTGACAAGTGGTGAGCTCATTGCCGCCATTGCTTTTCACAACCAACTCGGCTAACGCTTTCTTCCAGTAATAAAAAACTCTTAAATAAGCCACCAGCCAGGACAAATTTTATACCAAAGAAATTGGCCAACAAGTCCGGTTAAAGATGTTAAATGAACTTTATCCACCGATTTCCAAAATATAAAACCAATTACCTAATAATTTTGCTATTTCAATGAACCTTAACATTTCCATTAACCTGAGATAGGTATTTCAATTAAAAAAGTTGCACAGTTTTATGTAAGTACCAATATTTTCAAATGCCGTAATCTCCTCGCAAGGAGGTCAGCCCCCTCATCACTACTTCGTCTACTTAGTTTAAAGTGTCACCCGACCAACCGTGAGGTTATACGCGGTAGACACTTAGGCTGGCCGAGGCCAGGACCACCTGCGGCAGGTCTTGCCGCCATATTATAAGAAACACGGTACTCAAGCTGAGTGGGCTCGTGCGCATCACCACACTACCATTTATCCAAAATGGTATCGGAGCTGTTACTGTCGCTCACCTCCCGCACCCCAAAGGATGCTAGCTTGTATCCCAGCTAGGGACGTTAGAGAAGCCAACTACCATTCACCAGATGGTACCGGAGCTGTAAAGCTCGCTCACTTCTCGGAACACATACACATGCACCTACCCATACCGACAGCTGGGTAACCGGAATCTTTGCTAGCGTTCAAGACTCTACTTACTCTCCAGGTAAGTGCCGGAGATTACGACGCTCCAAAAGGATTGTCGCTTAAAGGATCACTCACTGACCCCGCTAGTGCCCACGTTCCAGCCCATCGCCCTAGGCCTGAGAGGACACCAGCTAGTTGCTCGCGGAGGATTGCGCCCGAAAACATTATCCGGGCAAACAAACATGCAATTCCCCTGCAACTAAACCACACGCCACCACGAATCCAACTCCAGTCAGGACCTAAAGGTTTAACCCAAAAGGCGGCACCCTGACACCCGTGGTACCCTGATCCAAACAGCGGAACCCGTAGTTTCCGCTGCGAACCCTATCTACTCGGGTCCAGTAGATAGGGACCAAGGAGGAAGGAGGTCAAAAGAGATTACACCCGTGGATGGACAGCATCCACCTGAGTACTCAACTGCAATCCTGCCAAGCGTGATAATTATAGCAAATCCCGCCATTGCATTCTATGGGAGAGACCACGTCCAACAGTGGACGTCACTGCTGATGACGATTTTCACCGGCATTTTATTACCGTATCGAACACCGGATTTCACAAATATGACAACCACATCCCTATTTCCGTTCCAAGCGCGTTTTGTGGATGTTACTTTAAAAAAAAACTCTTGCGAGGTGTAAAGGTTATAGATATTTGCTTTGACCGCGTTCTCTTATAATAGTGATTCATAATATTCTCAGTTTTCGTAACCTGTTTAATTTAGTATTTTTTGATAAAAGAATCGGTTAAGATCAAGAACATCGATATTTGTATAAAGATTTAGCGAAAGCATTTGAGAAGCGATATTTTTTGTGTGACATTAAAATTTTCGCAGAAATATCAAACTTTCTAGAACCTAGATACTGTGGCGTATCCGGCCTAGAAATAGAACTCACCGTCTCGTCCCGTGGATGTCGTAAAAGTTGACCAAGGGATTACACCAGCAGGGAATGGGCAGCAACATCTACCTGAGTACTTAACACCAATACTGCAATCGTCTATCCGCCTTATGCAAGGAAATTATGACCCCCATTATATTTTATAGGGGAGGTCTCTTGTCTAGTGGACATTCTAAAGGTTGATGATAATGATAATAATGATAGAACTAGAACATTTATTAAATTTGACGATCTCCGTGGTGCGGTGGGCGTGTAGCAGGCTGAGACCCGAGAGTTCGAATGTTTGCATGATCTGCAAATATTTACTCCGGGTCTGTGTGCTGTGGTATAGTTCTTGATATCCACGATACAGGGAATCCAACTGTGGGATCAGGACTATGTATGTGACATTTAGGTGTTATGATAAGATACACGAAGTAATAACATAACACCCAACAGTCACATACTGAATAAGTGTTTAGAAAATGATAAACAACTAATAGTGCTTATCTTGGATAATGCAAAAAATGTATATTTGAAAAAACTTTTATCAAAAGTTAGTAAAACCCATCCGTCCGTTAAAGTTTTGAATCAAGAAACTGAAAAATCTGACTTAATTTCCTTAAACTCGTCTGATAAGATCTAACAAATCAATATAACATAAAATGATGTCCTAGATTAGATGTTATTAAAGCACAAAATTCCTGAAAACACGGTAGCAGCAACCTTATTCACACAAAAACAAAAATTACCGCTTAATTCAATCGTTTGTATAGAGATTGTTGACACGTAGGTTTGTGGCCTTATATATAATATCTCAAACATCTTAATGAAACATTCAGTAGCACAGTAGCACGTGTCGACCAATACGAAGTGATCACAAATCACTAAAGTTAATAGCTAAGTTGACGATAAGCCGGCAATTTTCACGGATTACAACCTGCTTAAACCATGTGACACACGGCACTTGCCATACGCCGACGCCGATCATGTTGAAGAACATAAATTCGGTAGAAGAGATTTTGATGATAATAAAGACTAAAGTTTGAGATAAACCTAGAGTTGGTCATAGAATGATCCCTCGAACTTTCTTGTGTTCTTACAACTTGCAGAAATCTAATCAACTTTGAACCGCTTAACATTTATACAAAATTCTGAAGAATCTAAAACAATTGAATTGTCTTTATTTTGAAAAAAGACATTGAAAACGGTCTCAGCTAAAGAGCATCTCTCTTTCTATGTAAAATCATTTCGTGACATATAAAAAGCATTGTAATTTATTTTATACATTATTTACTATACAGCATTACTTTCAACTCCAGCTCAAGCTGTCCAACTCTCAACATAAGCTCAAAAGTTCTCCATCCAAACTAAGCGTATGTCTCAAGTGTTAACGAAATACAAATATTAGTGGGCACACGACACAAATTAAGCCTAATGCCTAATGCAAAGTATAGTTTAACTTGAAACTAACTGCTTGAACAAAGTGACAGTAGCAGATTAGTATTGTAATCGCTGGCTAAAGGCAACCGTAAACTAAAGTGTCATTGCAAAGAAGTATCAAAATGCAACGTGTAAATAACACAATCGTGCTGCAACCTATAACACTTCATTAATAGAAGCGGTAATAGTTCTAAAAATTCTGTAATCATACGTATGGCAAGCATAAAATATCGCGTATAATAATGCTATAGTGGACAGTGTTCCTTCGATGCAGTTAAAATGTTCATGAATGAATTGTGAGAATTAGAATCAAATGTGATGATTGTTGAAGAATTGAAATCAATTTAGCAGAAGGATGAGAATGACTTCTGTTTAGTAGTTACTTAGCTTCTTAAATTGAGTCTTTAAAGATTTACGTTATGGATTTGGTAACTTAAATAGAATCATTTGATTAGGACAAAAAGTACTTCAAAATACGTTTTTACCCAAAAAAATACCTTTCGTTTAGAAACGAACGGCCAATCTTATCAGAAATTATGAAATGTCTTCTTGTCGCAGATACTGCAGTCTCAAGACGAAAGTCTATAATCAGTGCGTGCTGTCTTTGATGAAAAAATGCGAACTGGGGAAATCAGTAGAAGAACCGAGGTCACCAACAAAGCTCTAAGAAAGTTTGAAGTGGCAATGGGCAGACCAAACCAATTAGCTTGCAAAACTGACAACTGGCTGCAGAATATATATTTAAAAGTGGCGACATTGAACCAGAATATGCAGTGTAAGCCAGCTGATGCATCAATGACATTGTGGTGATCGCGGCAGGTCCGGGGATGAATACAGTTCGTTGTGGCATTCTTTGGGGTAGGCCTATGTCCGATCCCTTGACATCTCGCCAACCAATCGATAAAATCAGATATGCTAGGGTCTCAATAGTCAACTTCTGCCTATTGATGTGTTGTTGACAGTACAATACCGTGCACTAGCAGAGTATAAAAATGTTTAATGAAAATTTAAAATCAATTCATAAACAAAACAAACAAATATCGTTTTATTTTTATCTGGCAACCGTGTAAACAATAAACGAATAAAACATCTAGCTTCCGTTTTTTATGACCCTTTATAAAGTTGTGAGGTCAATAAAATCTTATAAAGTTCTTACTAAAGTGTTTGTCTCTATCGACCACCCATTCACATGTCTTAAAACTTTTTTGAGACAACATTCTACGTAAAATGTGTTATTATAGAAGGTTGTTTCTTGTATCAGGTAGAGGGTCGCGAGAAATGTATCAATATGGTGCAACTTTTGTACAGAATGTGCGAAGAGTCTCGCGAGGTACGGTTTTCGGTCCCATTCTTTTTTTGATATAAACGGCGGGCTTTTGTAACGGTCGCGTGTTTATATTGAGATTGGAGTCACCTGTAGAATATTTTATAGTTCCTGACAATCACTATATCACATCAAGGATGAGAAAAAGGTGATCGGCAAGATAAGTAAGTGAGTGTAAACAAATTTTAAGATTACTTAAGGTAACAGTGTAAAAATTTTCAGTTTTAGTCTGTTGATTAAGAACACTATGGATAAAAGAGAGAAATGTCCACCAAGGTTGGTAAACTTCAATTTTGAAGAAGATCGTGTTCTCCGGCACACTTCACACCTCAAGACGACATGAAGAATACGCTCTATACAATGATGGCGATATGCAAAACCGACTAAAAAAACACACTCTCTTCACTATGTACCAGAACAACAGCCAGTAAGTGTAATTTATTGACTGACCTGAACTCTGCTCTCTGTGAGCCCGATCCTCATAGCGATTTCTTCTCTCATGAAGATGTCTGGGTAGTGAGTTTTTGAAAAACATCTTTCCAGCTCGTTTAGTTGTGCTGGTGTGAACCTGTGAACAATTCTGTTAGTTTACTTAAAGAGTACTAGTAGTAGTCTCACTACTACTTATACTCATTAAATAAACAATCCCTACTTTAATTATAGAGTACAGCTACTGTACTCTTTAACTAAACTGGCCCTAGTTTATTTAACAAGTACCTACTATAAATAATAGCAGTGAGTATTAGTAGTAGTGAGTGTTAGTTGTAGTGAGCATTAATAGTAGCTACGAAATAGTAGTTAATACTAGAAGTAGTCTTTAAGTAAAATACCCCTAGTTTATGTACCGAGTAATAGTAATTAAATAATAGTAGTGAGTGTTAATAGTAGAGTGAGTATTGGTAGTAGTACCTACTTACTATTAAATACTACTACTACTTAATACTAAAAGTTAGATTTTAATCAAACTGGCCCTAGTTTATGTAACGAGTATCTACAACAAATAGTTAATACTATAGTACTAGGCCTTAGTTTATTGAACGAGTACCTACTATAAATAATAGTAGTGAGTGTTAGTAGTAGTGAGTTGTAGTAGTGAGTTTTAGTAGAAGTAGTATTTAAGTAATCTGGGCCTAGTTTACTTAAAAACTAAATAATAATAGTCTCACTACTACTAGGTAGGTAGTACTATTTTAGTAAAAAAGGCCATCTACTACAAAAGTCATGGTTCAGGAAGCAATCGTGCTCCAAACGGTGATGGATAACATCATAAGAAAACTGACATGGTTGGACATTAAGCTCGTGATCTCTTTAAATGCTTAATTGTCTTCTAGCTTTACAATAACATACATCACATACCTAGTCCTATGTCTCTTCTGCTTCGCCGGCTTGTCACTGTCTGAGGCTGAAGACGACATGCTGACAGGCACCGTTGACATATGCCCTCCGCTGTGCTGTTGATGGATACCACCTGGGAAGACAACGGTAACTGTGTTGTGAGGGGTTGAGAGATTGTAGTGGTTTTAAGGGCTTTAAAAATAAGAGGAGATTATTAATTCGCTTGAGAATTTAATTTTGTTCATGTATGTATTAACTTTGTTATGTAGAGACTAGGGGAAGAACTAGCTGTCCCGTGAAATTTTAGTTCAAACCTAATGAGTTATTTTCCCAAAATTTTAAGTAACATATTGCGTTTCATTAAGTTAACCAACTGTGCCGTGGTAGTTTCGGCTTAAGATTAGAACTCCTCCAATTCCTCCTGTTGTCTTAAAAAGCGGCTAAGGGATTATGTTAGGGGATGAGTAGCGGCATCTACCTGACATGTACTTAACACCCCGCGATCACAATCCACCTCCTAAGCGTGGTGATTATGGCAAATCCCCCATTTCACGCTATGCATGCTGTGAGGAAGGCAACATCCAGCAATGGATATCTACCGGCTGATGATGAAGAAATTAAACAACTAGAAGAACCAAGATCGCAGACATAACCTTCAGAATTAGCAAATTGAAGTGGCAATGGATCAAGCTATATAGCTCACAGAACTGACAACAACAAAGACAGAAGAAAGGTTCTCAAGTGGCAACCACAAACCAGACGAAACAATGTAGGAAGGTCTCCCTCTTCATGGACCAAGAACATTATGCAGATCGTAGGAAGTCGGTGGATAGAAGTGGCTTGATACCATTCCTCGTGGCTATCTAATGATGAGGACGAGGACCTCTCCCAATAAATGCCACAACGAATGGTCATCAGCCACCTTCTTGGGTGTTATTGAATGTTATAATGTCATCCGTCTATCGAGTAGGGGACCATCCTACAATGCATCGTGCGGTTCGTGGTCAACACTCGAGAACATTTATTCCCCAGCAGTCAGTTCTGCGAGGCCAGAAAAATGCTTCCTTAGCTTGCTTAGTGAGTTTATTTATTTATTTATTTATTTGGAGGACCAACAGCTTGAATTTAAAACAGAATAAGGTAAACTAAAATAAGAAACAGAGAAACCAATTACTGGTCCTCACGGATAAACACAATGTTAACAAAAAATAAAACGCATAAGCATTCATACAAGAATAGCACCTAGCAGGCAATGATAATAATAAGTCTAGAAGATAACAGTTTTAAGTCATCCTAATACACACAAAGAGGCACTCATTTATATCAAACACGCAGAATTGTTACATACAGAGTTGTCGTACATTACTACTTTTCTGTACCTTGCAAGTGCTCAGTCCGTATATTGTGCGCGATGTGCAGACGCGCGCCAAGTGCATGGTGGCGGTCGAGGTTCGGCTTGAGATCGTGCGGTTTTTCTTCTGGACACGGCTCTTTGTGACCTGCTAGGAGATAACACTCATGTATTATTGCTCAAAAAAAACAAAATCAAATCAAAAGAACTTTATCCATTGAAATCACAGGGATCGTTTTGAATCGTCTTATAAACTAAAATTACTTCTGTTCCAACGCGACCAAGCCTAGAAGAATCAGGCAACAAACACGGCTTGTCTTACATAAATGGTCCGTCTTACCATTAAAATGGGTGTTTATGTGGTTAATCTTAACGAGCCAATAGACATCCACTGCTGGATGAGGCCTCCCTTTAAAATAGGTGGATTTGCCATAATCACCACGCTTGGCAGGCGGATTGGTGATCGCATGTGCAGTAAGATGAATGCGGCTGCCCATCCCCTGGTGTAATCCCTTAGTCGCCTTATACTACACCCCATGGAAGGAGTTTGAGAAGTCTGTCGGAACTGTCGAGGCAAATTGACCTGGATGTTTTCTGCTCCAGTGTCGAATCCGCGAGGCGGCGGCTGAGTAATGACTTCTCCTCGTTGTGAGGCTCTTATTAGTAGGTTATTTTTATTATTATTCATCAAACGTTGTATCTTATTTGTATAAGTATCTAATCTGTTTTTTTTTCTATAGTATTGTGCTACTTTATGGTAATATTTCTCTGCTGTTTATCAACTATCTTAACTTCTGCTCTATTTTTAGTTTACTATTTTTTTTTGTTCACATTTTTTTTTATCTATTCCTTTTCTATCCGTGAAAACCTGTTATTCGCCTTCTGCTACAATTTCTGTTTTCTATTCTGGTTTTTGTGCTGTTGGTTTTCCTTTAAATAAATAAATAAAAATAAATAAATAAGTCCTATTTTTAGGCCGAGACATCATCAATGGATATAAATTAAAGAAAACAGTTACGTTACGGACAATCAACACACATCCCAAACCGTTACCCCCTTATTCATAATCATTTGTAATCCTATTTTAGTTAAAATAGCTTTTGTTTTGTTCTCTTTTACGTAAAATGGCATATGTCAAAACAAGACAAAAACTATTTTAGTTATCAAGACCTTAGGATTGTAAGTCAGAATAACTAGTACCTAACTTCGCCACCAGTTCTCTCATTTTCAAATTTTTTACTCTTATATAAAGTTTCACACAAAAGACATCAATGAGCTTCCTCAAAATGTCCATGAGCTAACCATGTTGTTCTAATACATTATAAAACATTTAATTTTTACAAATTAAACTGTTGTTGTATCTAAGGACCTTTACAAATGATCTAAAGATAGCTCAACTGATCCAAATCACTACCAGACGGAAGAATCCCTAAGACGCTGACTACATTGCCACACTAAACGGCAATGCTATTGCGTTGAGCCAGATATAAGAGCCATTCTTGGGTCCACCACTCACGCTCAATTTGCTACAGGAGTAAATTCACCTAGTTCATAAAAATAAAATAAATAGAAAATAAAAAAAAACAATAAAATAATCACAAAATGATTCAAATGATACTTGTGATTTAAATTACTAATAAACTTTTGACTTGGGAAGTAATCCTAATACGACAGCGGTACAATGCGTGCGATGGATCAATAATGACCAAACAACAATACAGGGGCCCAATTCACTAACTAAAAAAATTATTAAATTAGAGTTCCGATCATGTTTCGATCTTGTGTCGATGTCTTAAATGTCAGAAATGGTATTCTCCGAACATATTGTTAGTAGTACATAGTTGTATAATGTGATTATATCAAAATGTGACCGAAACTACATAGAACGATACAAAGTTTTTTCGAAAATTTTAGCATAAGTAGATGGAGTCTCTCTTTACTCTTTCCAATAATTGAACGAGAGAAGCGAGTTCTTCTAGTCAACTTGGAAGAATCGGCGTTTGTATGTATGTATGTATGTGTGTCCGATGAAAACTTCCTAACCGTTTATCCGATCTTTATGAAATTTAGTATGGGGGTAGATAGTATTGGTACAATTTGTAGGTAAGGTTATGAGCTACTAGTTGCGCCCCGCGGTTTCACCCGGGTGAATAATGATGAAAATTGATGATGATGATGATGATGAAAAGTAGCCTATGTGTTAATCCAGGGCGTAAAGTATCTCCATTCCAAATTTCACTCAAATCCATTCAGTAGTTTTTACGTGAAAGAGTAACAAACATCCATACAAACTTTCGCGTTTATAATATTAGTAGGATATCGGTCGGCGGGTTGATGAGATATTGGGGTCCAAGAGGGGATCAAAAAAATAAAAGTCAGAAAGTCGGATCAAGTGGGGTGTCTTATTAAAGCGCTTTAGCTGGACATTTCAAAACTGTTCTTAATTAGTATTTAGACTTAGTAGTTTTTGAGATATTACGGAAAATCTAAAACGTAAAAATCAAAAATTCTAGGGTATTTCCAGCTATCCCACAATGCTTAAATTTGATATGCTTGTAGCTTTTGTGTCATAACTACAGGGAAAAGTCTGAAATTGAAGAAATTAGAAACTTGAACCTTAAAAAATAAAACCAATATAACATCCATTGTTGACCTCCCATTTCCAGGAATTTGAATGACATTAGAGTTCTATGATTTGCGTCAAAAGGATTAAATACTAACAGGTACGTAGTATTTACGCCCTGTTGCTTAGTCCTATTCAAAAGCTATTTAGATGATGTATAGGAAATTACCTAGAGGTGAAATTTTTTTCTTAGTAAATGTTTTTAGGAATCCGTTACAAGGGTAATGAAAGTAAAATATGCAAAAAATTTCTCGAAGATACTTCAAGTTCTCTGGTAATGCTGAAATATATTATTTAAGTATTTTGTTCTTCGGGGAGAAGTCGAACATTGAGGATTTTTTCTTTGTAATATCCATTTTTAGCGTAGAAAACGAAAATCTTTAAAAATTAGGTAGCAAAAGTACAACTAGATGGCACTAAGATCGGATAAAAGGTTAGGAAGTTTTCATCGGACAAACATACATACATACATACATACATACAAACGCCGATTCTTCCAAGTTGACTAGAAGGACTAGCTTCGCTCGTTCAACTAGAAGAACTCGCTTCGCTCGTTCAACTAAATTGTTATTTATGAGGGAGCAGAATACCAACTTTCTGTCAATTTACAATTCAGTCTCGATTCAGTTAACTTTCAGAGTAGTTTTAAAATAATTTAGAGAATTTGACCTCTGGTGTAATGCACCACACACACCAAAATTATTTGGCGTTAAGTTTGAGTTGTCTTCAATTGCCTGAAAATCCCATTCCAAATTATAAAACTTTTCCATTAAAACAAGTCCAATTTGCCAAGTATAAAGTGGTAATACTGCTAACGGTCCAACTTTCCCGCTTGAACGAGCGATTTTGTGGTTAGAATTTTCTATTTTCTCGGAAATCGGCAATGAAAATTATTTGAAAACATAAAAAGGTCAACGAAATGAAATTCTACATTCTGAATTATTTATAACCGATTTCAAAAAAGGAGGAGGTTCTCAATTCGGTTGTATTTTTTTTATATAAACAAAATCACAAAAATTTCGGCGTTTATTTTCTTTTTGAATTAAAACTAGCGGTTCGCCCCGAACTGAGACCTCGCGATAACACCTTTATCAGCCCGACTACTTACCTAAGTAATTTCCATATTTTCTATTATTATTTTTGAAAATTTTCCCTTCGAGGTCTACCAGTACAGTACAGGATCTACCAGTAACTTCTCTAATTTCCTACACATCATCGAAATAACCTTTGAATAGGGCTAAGCAACGGGGCGTAGTTATACTACATACCTGTTAGTACCTATATAAAGTACCTGACGAATTAATTGATAACGTCCTTTTGATGAAAACCATAGAACTCCAACGTCATTCAAATTCTTCGAAATGGGAGGTCAACAATGGATGTTATATTGGTTTCTGTTTTATGGAGTACATGTTTCTAAATTCTTCAATTTCAGACTTTTCCCTGTAGTTGTGACACAAAAGCCACAAGCATACCAAATTTCAGCATTGTGGGATTGCTGGAAGTACCCTAGAATTTTGGGTTTTTAAGTTTTTTATTTTCCCTAATATCTCGAAAACTACTAAGGCTAAATAATTATTAAAAACAGTTTTGAAATGTCCAACCAAAGCGCTTTCATTAGACACCCCACTTGATCTGACTGTCTCACTTTTATTTTTTTTACCCCCTCTTTGACCCTAATATCTCAGCAACCCCCTGATCGATATAGCTCATAACCTTACCTACAAATTGTACCAATACTATCTACCCCCATACCAAATTTCATGAAGATCGGATTAACGGTTTGGAAGTTTTCATCGGACAAACATACATACATACATACATACATACAAATGCCGATTCTTCCAACTTGACTCAGAGAACTCGCTTCGCTCGTTCAATAATACATTTATTTCAGGCTACATCGGAAATAAAGTTATACCTAAACCATAAGCCCATTTGTATATTATAATCTATTAAGGTATATAGATACAAAGTATTATTGGTCTACCAAATAATACATATATTTTGAAAGCTCTTTACGTCAATTTAGGGTTTTTAGGCGTTTTCTTTTTTATTATAATACAACTTTTCATAGCGTCGTTAAACAATGGTAGCTGGCCAAAAATTTGAGATCAAAGAGCTTATCTTTGTAATTCACCTGAACCTGGAGAACCTTAAAGTCAGTGGCCCTATATGGTCTCTGGAGAGACAGTTGAATCGTTCCCTGAATTTGGCTCTGATACCTCTCCCTCACGGAAAGTAGGACATCACATCCTAATGGCTCCTAGATAGAGAGGTAGATCTTGACAGTCGGCTGAAATGCACTCAGTGTTGTGATTTCGGTCAGTATCTTGCCGACAGTCAGTACCTTGATTGATTAAGTTACATGATTTTTTTCCAAATTTTCTCAGGCGATAAGGAAAAAGCAAAATAAGTAAAAAAAAGTAGAGCAAATAAGTAGAGCCGTGAGTCAAAAGCAGCGCAATCGCGGTTAGAGCTCTATATGAGCGTCAGTGTGCCGCGCGGGTCAGCTAAGCTGGGCGGTCGAAGCTCTACTTATGCGCCGAGCGGTCGGGCAAGTTGAGATCTAAGCTTTATGTGCAAACGTTGCACATATGACGCGCGGAAGGTTAAGTTATAAGTTATGTTAAGTAAGGGTAGACCTTTAGCTTGGGACTTGCGCTGATAACCTACCAATGCGCCATCTCATCTGTCGGTACATCAGTTAGAGTCGGTGCAGCGGCTGATTAGGTTGATTATCTCAAAAGGCGCAAATATTTAGTTTTTAATATTTATTTAGAGGTGTTCTCTTGTGACTACAGTATGGGGTTCTTCAAAAAGGACGTTTTGAAGTTTTGAAGAGTCAGCAACGCGCGTGTGATGCCTCTGGTGTTGCAGGCGTCCATAGGCTACGGTAACCGCTTTCCATCAGGTGGGCCGTATGCTTGTTTGCTTAAAAGTAGTATAAAAAAAATATGCAAGTCTCAACAGAGCCTACATATTATTTAAGCCTTTCGGAGTCGAGACTCTGGATCCGTGGAAAACAAAGTGCGTTCGCGTTTTTCAAATTCTTCAGGGTGTTGAGTGACGTATTAGAGAAAGGTGGGCTCTTATCTGTCTCAACACATTAGTATTTATCATTCAGCGTGGCAGCGTCTTAGGAACGCTTTCGTCTGGTAAAGAATTGGATCAGTTGAGCTATCTTTAGATCGTTTGCAAAGATCTTCAGATAGCTCAACTGTTTAATTTGTATTCATTAAATTTTGTATATACTTATACTAATTGTAGGATCTACTATTTTATTAAAATAATTTTATCAAGCAAGAAATTTTCATTATTATTTTTACATTTCATGAAAAACTTATTTTATTGGTAGAATTGGTATTAGCTATTCTTAAAGTTACACTTATGAAGAATATTAAATGTAAATGGGTCGTTTTTTCTATGGAAATAAATATTTTTGATTTTGGTTTGAAGCGGTCAAGATATTGCTGATTATAGGCGAAGATGCAGGTTTGAGTCCCGCTGCATCGGAGTTTTTAGTTAAATTTAAATGTTTAATGTACTTTATCTACTCTCATACTGAAATATAAAGATTAAAAAACTAAAAACAAAACTAAAATGACAGTGTTTATGCACATGCCATCGAAATAAATTTAAAAAATTACATTAAGATACAGCTCTTCTATGGACAACTGTATCATAATATATATCTTTTTTCGTTTACGATACAACTTCACTTGGACCAAGGAGTTTGCAATGCAGTTTTTCTATGCATAATCTGTGGACGCGGCCCAACACGCTCGCGCGTATGGATTTTGGCGCTAAACGTTTTGGTACAAATAAATGCAAATATAAGCTGTAATTTTACGCAAATTTCATTGTCAAATTAGTTTTTGTTTTAAAAAATGTCTGAAAACGCCACATTCTCGAAGCTGCAATGAACAAATGAACCACTTACCGGCAAAATCTAGAAGGTATTACAATAAAATGTTACCAAGACTTTAAAATGTAATATTATCTATTTCATGAGATTAGATAAAGTAGTGTATGAAACTGCACATAATTTGGTCTTAAAACACGAGTGTGAGTTAAAAAACGAGCCGGAGGCGAGTTTTTTTATAGCATCACACGAGTGAACAAGAACGAAGAACCCTTATTATGCAACTAATATATATGTATTCAAGTTCATTATATTGACCATGAAGAAACTTATCATTTCGAATATTTTTCTTCAAAACCAAGCAAAAATTCACCTTTAACGACCAAAACATTTTGCAACATTCTAACCCCGCTAAAAGTCGAAGCTCAAATAAAGCCCCAGATCCCGGGATTAAGGCCCGGCCATAAACAGACCTTAATGGAATTGAATCCCGTAAAACAGAACTGTTTGCGCCTTTATAAGGGCGCCGTACAATTTGTGAAGGTATTTTTGGGGTGCGATAGTTATGAATATTTTAATTTGTTATTGGATTTGTTTGTTCATGCTTATTTGAGGGTTGAATGTTGTGGTAAGCCTGATGTTTTTAGATTAAATTTAATAAGATTCGGATTGCTTTTTTGGTTAAACAAATTAGAAAATTAAAACTAACTTTGGTAAAAACAAAAAAAAATTGGGTCTTCACAAAAAACTGTCAACACCTATTTTTCAAATTTTTTATTGAATACGTGTGACGACGTTTTTATCTAAAAATATATGTAGATTAAAATACCTATTTTATTTATTTTCAAGTTTTTAATCGAATAATAGGTAATTTTATCTATAAATCTATTATCTATTTTATCGACACGGGCTTACAGCCAAGTGTGGGGCTATAGTTTCTGTTATTTATAGAAATCCATAATGTTACTCAATTTTTTTTTATATATTTTATTCTAGTTTTGGCATAAAAACATCATGGTTTTGACAGAACTTAGTTACTACTTACTTACTTTCCTACATTGCTTTGTTTTTTTTTCTGTACTCTGAGTAGGTAATTATTTTATTAATAATTTATCATTAATAAGCTTACCTCCTAAAGCTGTAGCTGTGAGATTATTGAGCATGGCCTCAAAAGGCCAACCTTGGCCACCCCCTATTTCGACATCTTTACACCACTTCGACACAAAACTCCTCTGCAAATCTTAACGAGCACAAGTCACTAAAAACTATCACTTAATCTGTACACTTTAGGTTCACTTTTTGGTTTTTAGTACACTCTCGGGCCTTACTAAAGCACTAATCCAAAAACACAGCACTTATGACCGATAATCATTTTTGGGACTTAAGCGGTTGTTCATGGCCTTAAAAAAATCCGAGGACACACCAGCGATCCGTCAAAAAGGACGAAACTCCAGCAAAAACCCGCCTTAATACAAAATAATTAGCACTTTATTAAACCCAATTAGTTTTAATTACGGCACCGTTCAAACTTATTTACACACTTAATTTTTGTTATAAAATTAATATAACCCGTTTAGTATCAATTTGTATAAATTTGCAGTTTGATTGGTTCGCCCTTAAAATGATCGTTTAATGTGGAAACCGTCCGACGACTGGGTACAAAAACAGATAGTGCTCGCATTGTTGCCGAAACCAAACTTTCCCACCCAAACCCTGTAACCTATATCCATCTCTTTCCAACTCCCAAACCACCCATAAACTCCTCTCACCCACAGCGCGGCTGCATCAGTAATGGACGCTTACATTTTGTTTACGTTCGATTTGAACAAACGAATAATCTATTATTTCATTCGTGCACGTATTATTGATACAGACCTTTCACGCATACAACATTAATGTCTCCACATTTCCATGTCTATCTCTTTCTAACTCGCTCAAGTCGCTTCCAACTTTGTTATACCCATCTTTGTCTAACGGACATTTTGGATATCGAACGCGTTTTGCTAGCGTTTGGCTGAACCAATAGGAGGATAGGGAAATCACTTTGGTAGTGTGTTGGGTTGGCACCCACGTCGCGATATTGAAATATTATTGCCAGCGAGCGCAGGGCGTTCCAGTCTTTTGTAATGGAAAAAACAAATACAGCCTGCGTGAGATATAAGTTGGTATAGCTCTGGTAAATAAGAGTACTCGAATGAATCCGGTGGAAATATTTCAGGTCCGTTCAAACGTCGCTCGCTGAGTGCGATTTCTTGTAGCGCCTTTAATTTTCGGACGTTGTTGAATAAGGAATGCAGGATGGCCATGAGCACTTGATAAAATGGGAATAGATTTTATTTTCGTACTTTTTTCCATTTGTAAAAGCCCGAGATTTGTAGGAAAAATCATGAAAATAGGTAAAATCATTCCTTATTTATTCTCGTAGAGGCTCTACGAAGCCATCTAAGCATTGCATAAATTTGTTCAAATTTTAGTTTCGTACTTTGATTGGGCACAATTGCTACCTCAACAGGAATTCTCAACGTGTTGCTACATACTGCAGTGATTTACAATTCTTTTGTGTTTTTTAAGAAAATATTAGGAAAAAAATTGGCAGGACAAATTTCCAATTACCGTTCATTATAAAGGATAACCTTGCATTATATTAGGTACAAAAAAATATTCCCTGTGTCGTGAGTATCAGGAACTACGAGTAGGTACTATGTTACCACAACACGCGACACGGAACTATTATTTGAAGGAACTTTGTTGCTATCGGTTTTAATGGTGTTTCTATTTGAAATTACGTTCTAGCAAATACTTTATTAAACGCAGTCTAGTTGCAATTACGCTTTGTAGAAAAAAGGCGTAATTTTGATACAATTGCAAAACGTCATTTTGCATAGAAACAGCATTGAAACTGATTGCAACAGATTACAAAAATCCGTATGCTGAGTAAACATTTGTCCCATAATATACATAATTGTATAGGTATTATAATATACATCTTACTAAATATTAAAGAGATTTACATAAGCATTCCAAACAGAATGAAGCGTACAAAAGAATTTCATAAAAGCTGCAACACAAAGTGCTTGAGAGGGGCGGACTTTGCGTAACGAACAATACTGAAACAGATATGTACAGGATGCTGTTTTCTTAAATAAGACTAAAGTCTACATTATAGACAAGCTCAAAGTCGCGCAGCGGGCTAGAGAGCTATCCTAGGAGTTTCACTAATACGAGATAAAATCCGAAATGAGGAAATCCGTAGAAGAACCAAGGTCACCGACATAAACGTAGCAGGAAGTCGGTGGATGGAGGCGGCTCAAGACCATTCGTCGTGGCATTCTAAAGGGGAGGTCTATGCCCAGCAGTGGCCTTCTACAGGATGATGATGATGAAATTATATAATTAAAATGATCGTGGCTTATGGTATCATATTAGAAAAATTACGACTATACCCCGCTTAGTTTTACTATTCTCCTGCTGACGTATCGTTGACCATTTAGAGGTCCTCATGAGCACCGACCGCGACCCAAGCACGAAAGTCGTGAGACGGAATAATGGTGAGAATAGTAAAGTACGTGGTGTATAGTCGTAATTTTTCAAAAAAGTCTAAATTAGATAAAAAAAATCCCCTTTATCACAATTATCACCTTTCGCTCAGCCTATCACTTATTCTTATAATATTTCCAACTAACTGGAAATTTATTTAATATTAAATTTAAATAACTTTTCATTTAAAAAACCGACATCCGCCATAGTATTCGACTAAATATTTGGATGAAAATAAAAAATTAAAGAACCATAGTGGTGAAAGGAGTATGATACTTTTTGAATGCAAATGCTTGGTTTGTTGCTGAAAATATCAAAATCACCCTAAGTATGCATACAATATTTGAGGAGTTCCCTCAATTCCTCATGGATTCCATCATCAGAACTGGATTCTGAAAAAAATGGGACCAATCTGGAAGTATATCTATTCAAATAAAAAAAGTTTTTTTTTAAAACGCCGTAAATATGCGGTAACAAACAAAAAAAAATACAACCGAATTGAGAACCTCCTCCTTTTTTGGGAAGTCGGTTAAAAATGGCTGATGGGTAGATGCTATTACTCTTCAAATCAATTCCTACAATACAGGGATTTTCAATTATAATTTTATTGATTAACCAAATTATTGTAATTTTTATTTTACTTAGTTCATTGTTAAAATCACAATTATTATTCTAATTTTATTGTTTTTATATTCATCATATTACCCATGTGAGTAAAGCATCTCTGTATCAAGCAGACGGTCACGGGTTCAATCCCCACCTGGTTGGTAATTTTCGGGATATTATAAAATCTTAAATACTTTGAAACGTAAAAATCCAGTAAAAATATACCTATAAGACCTATACGGGGTGTAAAAAGACAGCTCCCGAATACTGAAGGTACCGGTAAAGCTACCTATATCATAGCTATATTAAATAGCTTTCGCCTGAGAGGCAATTCATACCGGAGTAAACCTTTTTTTCGTTTCGTATTGTAACTGTCAGCCAGCAATGTACGCATTTATTCCGGCCGCGCGAGTTCAACGCTCCCGGTCAGCTGATCGACCCGTAGGGCCAAATTTTCTCATGTGGTTTTCATTGCTTTTTTTTACGTTTTTATTTATTAACGTGTTTTTAATGATGGAAAATAGGTTTTTGTGTTCCTTTAATGATATTTTATGGATATTTATAAAGAAAATACGAAAAAAGCTGAACAAATGTGAGCTTTTTTTTTTTCGTGTTTTTCAACTTAAATATTTTCAGAATCATGGTCTGAATGCACTGTTTCAGTTGTCGGGAGTAGTCTTTTTACGCCCGGTATATACTCTTTTTACCAAACAAAGTAGATATGATTTGTTTTAGAGCAGCCTGTGTATATCTCAATTACCTAAGTCGCTTTACCCTCCCACTTCACCCCCCCTGGTACAACCAGACGCACGCCAGGAATGTAATTTAAAATTTACCTGTGAGGGAGAGTATTTTGAATTTAATTTATTGCAATAGAAATGTTGTTTGGGGTCATCACAGTTTTTATTATTATGCGGGTATATATGTACCTACCAGTTGTTGTGTCTCCAGCCTAAGAATAGACCCCTCCGTCTCCTCCCGTGGATGTTGTAAAAGCCGACTAAGGGATTACACCAGGGGATGGGCAGCATCCACCTGTATTCAACACCAATCCGTCCGCCAAGCGAGGTGATAATGGCCAAATCGCTCCATATCGTTTTATGGGGGAGGCCTCATCCAACAGTGGACGTCTAATGGTTGCTGATGATGATGATGATCAAAACCTTTAAATCCCAGAAGTGTGATTTGAGAATTTAATAATAATATATAGTAAAGCCATTTATTTTCTCACAACAAAAGGTAAGTAACAGAATAATTGTGATTATCTAAGAGTGTCAATGTTTGGTTCACCTGTTTTGCGAGAGACTGGTGCCTGAAATAGGTTTAAAAAAAACCTGTAACACAGGTCACCTGCAGAGCTATTCTATAGCAAAACATTTCCGATCGGATTCGTTAGTTTTTATTTCGATGTGGTAAGTAACTAACACAATTTTCTCTAGTAAAACAAGTAAAACAGTAAAAAACAATAAATATTGTATATTACTGTGTTTTATTCGAGAAAATTGTTAGAAAATTGTTTTAGTTAGGTACTTATCATATCGAAATGAAAAACAGTTACAGACGGTTAATAACAAATAATAATAGAACTACCACCGTACCTATTTCTGCCGCCAAGCAGTAGTGTTCGCATTGCTGTGTTTCGGTTTGAAGGGTACGGGTGCCGGTGAAATTACAGGCACATGAGACTTTTCATCATTATGTCTCAGGGTCGGCAGCGCGCGTGTGATGCCTCTGGTGTTACAGGCGTTCATAGGCTGCGGTAACTGCTTTCCATCTGGTGGGCCGTAAGCTTGTCTGCTTGACAAGTAGAATAAAAAAAAAAAAAAAAAATAATATTATTATTATTATTTATTTATAGACGAGCAGCTTTCGCTGATGTGTCTACGTCAACAGTGTTAAAATTTAGTTGAAATATTGTCTCTTAGGTATGGTAAATTTTTTTGAGCACTGATTTATTTGTTCGAAGCAAGATGTCGAGTTTGTTTTTGAATGCATTGACAGAAGTGGCAGTAACAACGTCATCTGATAGCGCGTTCCAATTGTACACCACTCTATTGCTGAAGAAGTGATGGGCGGCAAGTGAGACGGCGGGGTCACGGTTTAACTTCAGCTGGTGACCACGTGAGGGTCTTAGATCATCTTTCCTTATAAGAATGTCTTGAAAGTTCGGCAGATTGTAATGATGGGTCATAATCTTGAAAGTTTAGATAAGATCTCCTCGAAGGCGTCTATCCTCAAGAGTAGTGAGACGTAGTGCGAGCAATCTGTCCTCATAGGATTTGCGACGTAGAGCCTGCGGTATCTTAGTGGCCCTCCTTTGGACATTTTCAAGAAGGTCTATGTCTTTTTTGAAGTAGGGGTGCCATATCTGAAATCCGTACTCCAGTAAGGGCCTTATATAAGTTTTATAAATCTTACAAAAAACATCAACAGTCATTGTTAAAAAAGATCTTCGTAGACATACAGAAATGAATTCGCCTTCTTGACTATGGTAGTAATGTGTTCCTCCCACTTCAGATTATATGAGATATTAATCCCTAGATCTCGCTGCATGCCGATTGGGGACAAAATGTTTCCATCCAGTGTGTATGTGACTCTAGGGTTATTGTTGCCTAAATGGAGAATGTTGCATTTGGATGCGTTTAGTTTGATTATCCAATCCTTTGTCCAGTCTTGTATGCGATTTAAATCTTCTTGTAACTGCCCTGATTTAGTAAGAGGATTGGCAAAGAACTTTCCATCATCAACAAAAATCTTCTCGTTTCCGCTAGGGGCGCTGCAAGTAAATTTATCGAAGGAAACTAAACTTCATATAGTTTCGAAAACTATCAAAACCCGTACAGCCCCCTGAGCATTATGTTGCAATTAATTTACAGAGATTTGACGGATCGCAACGAACGCGGCGCGTGCCTTCAATTTGACGTAATTCCACTTGTCACTACAATTGTACTTTAAACTTGACATGTCACTATTGTACAGGTTATTTGACAGGTCATTTCATTAATACTTTGACGGGTACTCAAAGTGACAGATGAGGAGTCCTTGCTAAAATTGGAAGATATTGCTTTTTTTAAGGCATAGACGTAGACGGTGCACGTCGACGTACCATGACGTTGTAATGTATGGAACTGTATGAGACATGGCACACCGCTTGCGTGACCGCTCGCAAGCATGTACTTTCAAAGTGACGCACGTGTCTACGTTACGCGCTGTATACGCATCCGGTGTGCTTTGGCCTTTAAACTTTAATTTTAAAGGACATGTTGCAAAATGGCCTATATCGATGTACATCAGACAGAGAATGGCGAAAAAATCAGTGATCATCGTAATAATACTCTTACTTTAATTTGAAGCATAATTTACTGCACAGGAATGTATAAAATTCGTTTTTTTTTTTTACTATGGTAACATATTTTCCTAAGCAGCCTTGACAGGGAATGTCACTTTATTGCTCTGTGGTTGCTTGCTTTATTCGTTCGTTGGGAGTAGTGTGTCTACATAGAATGTGTTGCCTGCGCTAGCTTTATTACGATCATCACATCAGTACAAGTTCTTCAATTCAACATTTCGATTTTACGCGAAAATATTTTCCTTGCTCCAAGATCTTGGCTCCAGCCAAGACGCGAACAGTTCTGCAGTTCTGTTCAAAGTTGTCAAAAGCTGTCGAAACATTTTACCACAGAGTAAATTGTATCCACCCCGCCATATAGTTTTGTCTTGTGTTGCTCTCCGTGAGAAAGATATTTTAGGAACCTGCATTAAATGAAGCGAAATAATCAAGAAATTTCAATGGGAAAAGGTTTTGCATATATTTAGCCATGTTTACACAAGTGTACACCAACAAGGGCTAAGCTCCATACATCTTGGAACAACACCTTTAAACTAAAGCCGGTTGGTCACTCATCTAACCCAGGATGACCAAGAAAGAACCGATACGAAGAAATAGAAGTAAGTAACATCATCATCAACAGCAGCCTTTAGACATCCACTGCTGGGCAAGTCCTCCTAGAATGCAATGGAGGGATTTGCCTACCACGCTTGGCAGGCGGATTGGTGATCGCAGTATTGGTGTTGAGTACTCAGGTGGATGCTGCTGCCCATCCCCTGATATAATCCTTTTGGCTTTTATCAAATCCTTGTGAGGAGACGGAGGGGTCTATTCTTAGGTTGTATACGACACGGCTATCTGAAAAAGAAATAATACCATTAATTAAACTTTATTTAAATAAACAATATCAAAAGAGCATTAACACGCTAGCGATGATTTTTAATAAAAAAACACCCTAACTTTAATAACTGGTATCTTAAACTATTAAATCAAAAATGTCGTAAACCATTTCTCAAAAACATACAAAATTCAGCCTTAACGCTTTATAAATTAACCAGAAAATTGCTAATCAAATAAATTGCTAGCAATGAAAAACCACAACAATATTTTTGTGTAAATTATCAGTCTTAGTAACATTGGTATAAAGTGGTATTTGGTATGGCAAGTCAGGTTATTAAGGTGTATACACACTGACGTTGTGGTAACGCATCGTAGAAAACCGCGCAGTTTATTATAAGGTAATACGCACCCGCCTTAGCCGGTGTAGTCTGTGTATTTCAGGACAAAAAAAGATACAGCCAGATTTTAGGATTTCAATAAATGTAGGTATCTTGGTTATTTGTTATTCATATATACTCATCATCATCATCACCAACCTGTTTACGTCCACTGTTTTCTTGAATTCACGACTGATGTTATATCCATATGCACCGCCCCAATAATGACCATAGAGATTACTAGAAAAAAGCGCACTAACTTAAAAATAGTGCATTTATGATTAGCAATGCCTTTGATTGCTAGAAACCAATTTTATAACTGTAGATAGTGCGTTCTTATTAAGTAAATCTGCAATCGAAGTCTTGCGTTTATGAAAACAGTAAAACTGGGTTATAATGAAGAAGTCATGAAATGTCACTTTGAGATAGTTGTAGATCTCGTTTTCCTACAAGCGTATTACGAGATTGCATTGCAACAATCACTTTGCGACTCGTGAGTATTCAACGTGTCTTTCTTAGTAACTATTCATCATTCTGTGCCGCACATCCGATAGAAACAGCACAGATTCATAAATAGTTACTACGTAATTCACATTGAATACTCACGACTCGCAAAATGATTGTTGCTATGCAAAACTCGTAATATGTCCTCTAATATAGATAATGTAATAACTGAATTTTGCCAAAAACCTTAATTGATGCTTTTATAATTTTTTTAGAAATACCCTACAATAATCTTCTTTATATTTTTGCACTGCAGTGTACTGCTAGGTACCCCCGGTCTGTTCTCTCCATTGTAATAAACTTACACGGTTTTTAACTCCGCTGTCCCTCCGAGGGCATTGTCTACAAATGGGGAGTGTGGGTGCAAAGAATTAACTTTATCACTCTTTTCTCATGTCACTGGTTTATTCTTGGTCTGCGTAAAGTGAACTCAAAGTGGCGCGAAATTAAAATTTTGATCATCAACATTTCTTAAGATAGCGAACACTGATTTTGCGGCAATACTCATTAATATTCATATTCATTACTTTAAACCATAGGGACTTTACGAACACTTAGTTTCGTCAATTGTACAAGTTTTACACAGTTAAGAAAAAAAAATAAAAAAAATTAAATTAAATTAAATAATAATTTGAATCTGGAGGCCTAACACACATTAAATTAAAATTATCGTGGCTTGGTATCATTTTACCAAGATTAGAACTTCTTGTGAAAGAGTTCGTCCGGGGAAGTACTACCACCGTACCTATTTCTGTCGCCAAGCAGTAGTGCTCGCATTGCTGCGTTTCGGTTTGAAGGGTACGGGTGCCGGTGAAATTACAGGCACATGAGACTTTTCATCTTTATGTCTCAGGGTCGTCGGCGCGCGTGTGATGCCTCTGGTATTGCAGGCGTCCATAGGCTACGAAGAACTACTTTCCATCAGGTGAGTCGTATGCTTGTTTGATTGCCAAGTAGTATAAAAAAAAACTATTCTCCTGCTGACATTTCATTGAACATTTAGAGGTACTTCCTCATGAGCTCCGACCGCGACCACACTCGAAGGTCGTGAGATGGGAACACACATGTTTTAATTGATCTCTTAGATATAATTAGTTTAGCTACGAATATCAATGAATCAAAACAAAACTATACAAATCATTCAATGACTTTTGTAGCTAAATTAATGATGTGGCAGCAACAAGATGGGTAGAACCTAAGACCGGGCTCAGGCGCCATGGGAGATACCTTTGTCCAGTAGTGGACTGCAATAGGTTGATGATGATGATAATGATGATGATGATAATGATGATGATGATGATAATGATGAAGATGGTGATGATGATGATGATAATGATGATGGTGATGATGATGATGTTGATGTTATGATGATGTAGATGATGTTGATGTTTGTTTGTTACTCGATCACGCCATAACGACTGACCCAATTTCGATGAAATTAGGTGCATAGATAGGTGACATGCATTCTGTCTGACATAGGTGACTAATTAATTCAGGTACCAAGCAAGCGAATCCATGAGCGAACACTACTATCAGAGGCTCAATTCTCTAATTTAAACACATTCCAGTCACAATATAATCTCGTTTCAGTCGCACTGTCACGTATAGTAACTATTACATAATCTTCACGTATTATGCAAAGATTAAGTAGTAGTTACTATACTTGACATTGAACATGAATTGGGCCTCTGAATAAAAGCTTGTAAAAATTTGTGAATATAATTGGCTTCTGTTGTCTATTCCCATGTTTTCATCCAACGAATATTTATTTCCGATTTCATCCCAAGCATACATGCCTATATTGCCTATATTAAAAAAAACTATAAAATTATCCGTTCTTATTCCAAAATGTATTCCGTTGAATTCTATTTTCTTCAAAACAGGAAGCCAAAGAAAGTTTTAATCCTAAGATTCAATTGGACAAAAATCTGAATTTCAAATGAGCGAGGCTTATTATTCATTTGAAATTGCTTCTTCCGATGTGGAATAGCACCTCGTGAAGTTTAACTGACTAGTGATGTGCTTTGGTGATGAAATTCACCTTATCGATGTTTCGCTTTGCAAGGAAAAGCCGTTGACACAACATATCGATCTTAACGTCGCCTATATAAAGCGAAAGTGTGGGTTTGAGTCCCGCTGGTTCGAAAATGCCTTATCATCATAAGCCTGTAGACGATCACTGCTGGACGAAGCCATAGCCAGACGAATGCAATGGGGGATTTTCCATAATCACCACGCTCTTGGCATGTGGGTTTGTGATCACAGTATTGTTGTTAGATGTTGTGGATTGTTGTGGATGGTGCTGCTCATCTCCTGGTGGAATCCTTTTGTTGGTTTATACAGCATCCACGGGAGAAGATAAAGGGGTCTATTTCCAGGTCGAAAACACGACAGGTCACTTATAACATAGCTTTTATTGTTAAGCTATTTCGTTGCAAGTAAAGTTCATACGTTCGTGAAAGTATTAATTGTGCCTCGTAAAGGATACTTTCAATTATGAACTTAGTACGTATGCTTACCACAAAGTACTGCGCAAAAGCTGGTTGGTCCTAAACGCAGATTAGAGATCGCAGATTAGTGATCGCAAATTCGGGTCATTAGCCACTAAACCACAAGTCCTGGACATACCAATAAAGAAAAACGATAGAGCTTCCGAACCATCGACTAGATATAAAATTATTCGTATTAAGTACCCTATCGACAAACGGGCACATCCCTAGAAACCTGCAAAGAGCTAAGCCCTGTTCTCGCTCCCCCGGGATCCAGGATCCAGTATATTGTTATTTGTTACTGAGTGTCGAGCCAGTAGGTGCTAATATATTCGGGATTGATTGCTACTTTCAGGGAAAGTTACCTGCTGCTGTAGGTATAATTTTTTTATATTTAAATTTTTCCTACTCTGGAAATAGGTCCTACCTATTATTGTTAAATTGAAAACTGTGTTGCTTTGGACGATTTTACAGCCCTGAAGTAAATTTAAAAATCGAACGTTGTATTGTCTAAAAGGGACTACGTCAGGAGATGGGCAACAGCATCCATCACTGCGATCACCATTCCGCCCGCTATGTGTGATGATTTTGGGAAATCCCCCCTATTCTATGAGGAGGGGAGGCCTCACCCAACAGTAAACGTTTACAAGCTGATGAAGATAAGTGTTGCTGTGTGAGTGACACCACCGTAAAGTGACAATTTTGTAGTCTATAGAGAAAACGTAGGTAGGTACTTGTGTTATTGTAATGGACTCCAACATCTCTCGCTATAACCAACCGTTTGAGGACCTCTGTCGTAGAGACTCCTTTTAGGAACATGACAAAATTGTCTTCGAATTTTTAGTTTTAGTATATGCCGTGGTGTTAGCACGTATATAATTAACGTTAACAAGACGCTAGCGAGACGAACACAAATGTCAAATATTGGCCAATGACATCCAGTAGGCCTAGCCAAACGGCATTCGCTTCGAAACGATTCTATTTCTACCTGAGAATAAGGACTGTCCTTATTCTAAGATTTCTACAGTCGTAATACAATACAAAAGACCACGTGACATATCGATAGCTTATGTCAATCTCATACATTTTGTACTATTTTGGACTTTTCTACTAGCGCCGTCGCTATAAGAATGTTACTTTGTCTACAGCCTCAGGTAACTTGAAATCTTTGAATGGCGACAAATCATAGCGACAATGTGAAATAAATTACGTATGTGAAATGTGCGTGTGTGGGTTTGTGTGTGTGTGAAGTAAGAGTAGGTAAGTAGTAAGTGTAAAGTATTGTATTCATTGAAATCACAAGAATCATTTTGAATCGTCTTATTCCTGAACTAAAATTTTCTCCCATTCCAACGCGACCAAGCCTAGAAGAATCAGGGAAACAATTGACTTGGCTTGATTTTATGATCCTTCTTACTACTATGTTGAAAGCGTCTATGTGCCTACAACAAGGAGAAGCTGATACATAGAAAAACAGAACTTACAAACCTTAGGTAGTTATCTCTATAACATCAGTTAATAATTCATCTCAAGTGAGTTCAAAACACGGTGAGGTATCACCGTTTTCGTCACCGTTTAAGAGCAATATATTGCGCATATCAATTTTTCCAGTTCAAAAATCCATTGGTGCTCGACCGGGATTTAAACCCACGACCTTAGGATCGGAAGTCGGTTTACTAGATCATTGTATGCTGTAATATAGCAACGAAACAGCTACAAATCGTATACAGCCAACTCACAATTTTTCCCTAACCCCACTACTAAGCCCGCCCAGTCAACAATAAGGATGGGACATTTCCGGAATATGTCGTCTGAAATTATTTTCCGTAATTATTTTTCCGGAAAATAAACTCAGACGGAAAATAACCTGCATTGGTTGATTTAATGAGTTACTGATGTGGTTTAGATCCCTTGTAGTCATCATTATCATCATCATTAGCCTGTAGAAGTCCATTGTTGAATATAGGCCTCCCCCATAGAATTCCACGACGAACAGTTTTGAGCTGGCTCCATCCACCGACTTCCTGCTATCTTTATAATGTCCTTAGTCCATAAAGATCTTCCTCTACCGCGTCGTCCGGTTTGTGGTCGCTACTCGAGAACCTTTAGGTATCCTTCCACGATTGTCAGTTCTGCGAGCTATATGACCTGCCCATTGCCATTTCAACATGCTAATTCTGAGAGCTATGTCGGTGATCTTGGGTTTTTTACGGATTTCAAAATTTTTAATTCTATCACAAAGGAAAACTCCGAGCATTCTCCATCACCTAAAAAGGTTAAAACTTAGGGCCTTATTCATAATCATTTTTTAAACCTATTTTAGTTAAAATAGCTTTTGTCTTGTTCTCTCTGATGTAAAATGTCATACGTCAAAACAAGACAAAAGATATTTTAACTAAAATAGGTTTAAAAAATTATTAGGCAAAAGGGGGATAGTGTTATCTGGTCTGTCATTGTGATATAAGAAAATATCCGTCAAAAATTATTTGCTAGATTATTAACCGTTTAATCATAAGTTATTGTTGGTGAACGTTTGGTGAAGTTTTTTATTTATTTAATGCTGATATCAAAATCCTCAATGTGTTAAGCTGAATCCTGAAACTGAAGTGTCCTTCGGATAGCTCAATAAATCCGTACAAAATAACACCGGGTTTTATCCGTAACTCTACCCCATCCCTACCGTACAGCCCGCCGGAATACAAACGGCGCATAACTAGCAGCCAACAAACATATTTCAAACTGTATTAAAGCCTGATTTATAAAACGGCTTTATTCCCGAGGAATGGGGAAAAAATTCGCGCTGGTAACACCCATGTTTTTATGATGTAATAGAGGATTAAGGTCAGTTTATTTTTGGATTTTCATGATAGGATTATGGTATTTGACTATTTAATAAGTACTTATTCATCATCATCATCAATCCAGAGCTGAGTGTGTTAAATGGTGATTATGGATCTATGCTTGGCTGTCGAGGAGGTTATAACAAATAACACAACACACATATAACATAACAACACACATAATATAACACACACGCAGTCAGTTTTGTTAGTAGTAGAACTTCTTGTGAAAGAGTTCGTCCGAGGAAGTACTACCACCATACCTTTTTTCTGCCGCCAAGCAGTAGTGCTCGCATTGCTGTGTTTCGGTTTGAAGGGTACGGGTGCCGGTGAAATTACAGGCGCACGAGACTTTTCATCTTTATTTCTCAGGTTCAGCAGCGCGCGTGTGATGCCTCTGGTGTTGTAGGGGTTCATAGGCTGCGGTAACTACTTTCCATCAGGTGGGCCGTATGCTTGTTTGCTTGCCAAGTAGTATAAAAAAAGTCACGTCCTTTCTCTATCCTAATACTTTTATTCTGTGCACCTCCGTCCGTTACGTACTGCTTCGCTCGTTACAGTCCATCCAAAGGTTGTCTGGAAAAAAACACTTTCAGTGATAAGACCGCCCTTTGCACTGCTGATTTTAATAAACCGTTTTATGTATTCCTGGTGTACAGTACTATCTTATTGAACGAGCGAAGCGAGTTCTCTGAGTCAAATTGGAAGAATCGGCGTTTGTATGTATGTATGTATGTATGTTTGTCCGATGAAAACTTCCAAACCGTTAATCCGATCTTCATGAAATTTGGTATGGGAGTAGATAGTATTGGTACAATTTGTTGGTAAGGTTATGAGCTATATCAGTCAGGGGGTTGCTGAGATATTGGGGTTCAAGAGGGGGTAAAAAAAATAAAAGTGAGACAGTCAGATTAAGTGGGGTGTCTAATGAAAGCGCTTTAGTTGGACATTTCAAAATTGTTTTTAATAAGTATTTAGCCTTAGTAGTTTTCGAGATATTAAGGAAAATAAAAAACGTAAAAATCAAAAATTCTGGGGTACTTCCAGCAATCCCACAATGCTGAAATTTGGTATGCTTGTGGCTTTTGTGTCACAACTACAGGGAAAAGTCTGAAATTGAAGAATTTAGAAACTTGTACTCTATGAAACAGATACCAATATAACATCCATTGTTGACCTCCCATTTCTAGGAATTTGAATGACGTTGAAGTTCTATGGTTTTCGTCAAAAGGACGTTATCAATTAATTCGTCAGGTACTTGATATAGGTACTAACAGGTATGTAGTATTACGCCCCGTTGCTTAGCCCTATTCAAAGGTTATTTCGATGATGTGTAGGAAATTAGAGTAGTTACTGATAGACACTATACTGGTGAAAATTTTCAAAAAAATAATAGAAAATATGGAAGTTACTTAGTTAAGTAGTCGGGCTGATAAAGGTGTTATCGTGAGGTCTCAGTTCGGGGCGAACCACTAGTACTAACATAGTCCTAATCTCACCCTAGGATTCCCTTAAATGTCTATCAAAGGGCGTTTTGTCAGCCAACTATTCAAACCAAATCTTCACAAAATGTTATAGATAATATTCAAATAAACCTTATCAAGGTAAAATGTTCAAAGTGTGTGGAATTAGCAAGTTTAAGTGGCAATGGGCAGGTCATATATCTCGCAGAACTGATAACCATTGGGAAATAAAGATTCTCTAGTGGCGAACACAAACCGGACGACGCGTTAAAGAAAGACCCTTCACTTGAATAAACGTCGCAGGAAACCTGTGGATGGGGGCAGCTCAAGGCCGTTCGTCGTGGCATTCTAGGGGGCAGGTCTACCTATGTCCAGCATTGGACTTCTACTTGACTGTACAGATGATGATGAGTGTTCTAGATTTTTTAAAGAATTAACCAAAAATATTTGAACGAGCGAAGCGAGTTCTCTGAGTCAAGTTGGAAGAATCGGCGTTTGTATGTATGTATGTATGTTTGTCCGATGAAAACTTCCAAACCGTTAATCCGATCTTTATGAAATTTGGTATGGGGGTAGATAGTATTGGTACAATTTGTAGGTAAGGTTATGAGCTATATCGGTCAGGAGGTTGCTGAGATATTGGGGTCTAAGAGGGGGTAAAAAAAAAATGAGACAGTTAGATCAAGTGGGGTGTCTAATGAAAGCGCTTTAGTTGGACATTTCAAAACTGTTTTTAATAATTATTTAGCCTTAATAGTTTTCAAGATATTAGGGAAAATAAAAAACGTAAAAACCCAAAATTCTAGGGTACTTCCAGCAATCCCACAATGCTGAAATTTGGTATGCTTGTGGCTTTTGTGTCACAACTACAGGGAAAAGTCTGAAATTGAAGAATTTAGAAACTCGTACTCCATAAAACGGAAACCAATGTAACATCCATTGTTGACCTCCCATTTCTAAGAATTTGCATGACGTTGGAGTTCTATGGTTTTCATCAAAAGGACGTTATCAATTATATCGGTATTATCAGTATGTAGTATAATTATTACGCCCTATTCAAAGGTTATTTCGATGAAAAAAAGACAAAAAAAAATTGTAGGAAATTAGAGTAGTTACTGTACTGTACTGGTAGACCTCGATGTAAAAATTTTCAAAAATAATAATAGAAAATATGGAAATTACTTAGTTAAGTAGTCGGGCTGATAAAAATGTTATCGCGAGGTCTCAGTTCGGGGCGAACCACTAGTTTGAGAGAGTTAAAACGAATTTTGGGGTCTCTATATATAGCTACTACAAGAACTTAAGATTAAAGAAAGATTATCGTCGACTGTTCAAATACGAATTTTAAAGTTCTTTGGTCATGTAACACGCAATGAAGGCTCAATGGAGCGTCTTGTAGTGCAAGGCAGGATGGAGGGTAAAAGACCACGGGGTCGCTCTCCCACACGGTGGTCAGACCTTATAAAGTCCAGCACACAAACTTCCATGACCGAATGTTCGCAATGCTGCTAATAGAGCCGAGTGGAGACGCATCGCAAGAGCCGTCACTCAAGCAAGACCTATTAAACCACGACCACTCTGTCAAGAGTGTACGACTAAAATGAAATGAAATGAAATGAAATTTATTGCAGAAACTGTTTACATAAAGATCTTAAAAGCTAGGTGGAAACAACAGTTTATCCATTAATTATGGACGTACAATATTTAACTTATATAACTAGGTAATTTATTGATTATTGAATTCATTCATGTCATAAAAACATTTTTCTATGAGCCACCTACGGAGTTTTGTCTTAAAAATACTAGTAGGCAGTTCTCTTATGTCTCTAGGAATTTTGTTATAAACTTTTACTGTCATGCTAGAGCAATTTTTCCCACTCAGTGCAGTATTGTGTGCGGGCAATATAAGCTTAGTGGGATCTCTATTCTTTATAACGGAGTTATTTTTGTCTTTATACATGTTAAAGAAAGAAGCATGCTCCTTTAAGAAGAAGAAGATAGCTATTACAGCACCAGATGTCACTTACTTCAGACTTCAGGATGAACTCATGAAATGGTGTATATTGTCTTGTCATCATAGTTCCATAGGTCACAAATCATGCATGATATAAGGGTGAGTACACACGGCTCACGGCTGGCGCGTGGCGATGACGTGTATCATAGGTACACAGGTGATGCACGCGCAGCAAGCGTAGTCATGTTGGGGTGAATGGGTGAGTTACACTTGGTACCACAGCTAAAAATATGGGAAAAATTTAGAGAAAATAGATATGTCAAAGTAAATATTGTATTTTATTTGTTAATAACTCTAAAATACAAAGACAGTCTTACTACTACAGTCTTACAAAATACTACTTTTGAGATTGAACGCCCATTCCGTCATGGATATTACATAGTTCTACGTACACAATACAATAATAATAGTTGTAAACGAACAGAATTTTGAAAAAAGATTGGTTTTGCAAAAAAAAAACACAAATGACCACCCTAAAAAGCTTTGGCATTCAAATGCTCTTAATATTAAACGGCAACAACGCAATTACTTTTACGAATTTCATAGCTAGTCTTGTATTTTAAAGTTCTAAGCGCATATTTTTTATCTATGATTTGAATATTTCGATTAATTAAAAAAAACCTTTAAAATTAATACAGTCTGAAGTGCAAACCAGTTTCATCGTCAAATATTTATGACATGCGATTTTCAACTTTATGTGATGTTGGATTTTAGGATCATACCGTGCCTTAGAACGATTATAGTTGCATCGATTAACAGTTTTAAAACCCAACAGACATTGTTACTCCTTTGGTAGTAACTCGTTGGGAACCCTCCATTGAACTTGGGAGAACTACAAACAGTGTTACTCCTTTGGTAGTTACTCGTTGGGAACCCTCCATTGAACTTGGGAGAACTACAAACAGTGTTACTCCTTTGGTAGTTACTCGTTGGGAACCCTCCATTTTGGGAGAACTGTCTTACAAGCTAAAATGCCGTACAGTGCCATGGTGTGTCCGGCCTAAGAATAATAGACCCCTCCTCCCGTGTATGTAGTAAAAACCTTACTAAGAGATTATACCAGGGGATAGGCAGCAGCATCCATCTAAGTATTTATCACCAACTGATGCGATCACCAATCCGCCTACCAAGCGTGATGATTATGGTAAATCCCATGCACAATACATGCTGATGATGAGGATGAATAAATCACCAATAAACTCCTTTTTGGCTCCTTATTCTGTCAATGGTTATAAATCAGCTGAATTGAGCGGTTCTGCATCGTGATATGATGATGGAATAAGTAATTTCGACTATTATGTCCAGTCCAAACACTATGAGCGACAACCGTAATAACCCTTAATATTGTAAAGCAAAAGGTGCATTTAATCGTACCTTGATTGATGTTTATTGGAGAGGGGTACTATTGGCCTCTCACTCACACTTATTATAACTACCCTCGAAAATTTCAACCCTCTCTATTCCAAGAGCAAGAGGTCGTTTATCGTTCAACTTTTCGTATTTCAGTGTAAGTATAAAATTGTAATTATTCTAAGGTTGTCTGTTCTCGTGAGAATGCAATATTTAATTACGAATACAATTGATGTGATTTTATTTGACGTTGAGTCTGTCTGTCTGTCTATTTCAATATGATGATATATTCTATGGAAGCAAATTTAATGACGTATTCACGTCAAAAATTATAAATTTGCACAAAAACCTGTCTGTATCGCTATATTTCATAAACCAAGATCAAAGGAGTTTTTTTTTTAAATTGATAACTTATTTACAAAGTACCTATAGGTTAATTATATACAAAGAACGCTACATGCAGAATTAAATAGACAAGGAAGCAATAGAGATCGTTGCAAGGAAGGTATTGATATCCAAGTATATTCTAAGTAGATTTAAAAAACTAATGTATTTTTATCTTCAATTTTATATCATGTATTGTGTTAGAGTTACAAATAAAATATTATCTTATCTTATCTGGAAGGCTGTTTTTTTTTTTGGTGCTACTTGGCAAGCATAAAAGCTTACGGCCCACCTGACACCTGATGGAAAGCAGTTACCGTAGCCTATGGACGCCTGCAACACCAGAGGCATCACACGCGCGCTGCCGACCCTGAGACATCAAGATGATAAGTCTCATGTGCCTGTAATTTCACCGGCATCCGTACCCTTCAAACCGAAACACAGCAATGCGAGCACTACTGCTTGGCGGCAGAAATAGGTACGGTGGTTGTACTTCCCCGGACGAACTCTTTCACAAGAAGTTCTACTACTAACAAGTTTACAACTTTTATTCAGTTGATGAGTTCAGGTTCTGATAATAACACTAAAAACATATTTTATGACATTATTCATCAGCCAATAGTCATCCACTGCTGGATGAGGCCTCCCCCACCAGCATACATAGCGTGCAATGGGGAGATTTGCCATTACCACCACGCTTGGCATGCGGATTGGTGATTACAGTTTGGTGTTAAGTACTCAGGTGGATGCTCCTGTTCATCTCCTGGCGTAATCCCTTAGTTACCTTTTACGAAATCCACAGGAGGAGTTGGAGGAGTCCTATTCTTAAACCGAGACAACCACGGCTCCTATAACATATTTTTTTGATTACTTTTTCTTTCTGTGACTTTTCTAATAACTTTGAACCGTGAATTTTATGAAAACTAAGTTTTTTTTGTTTTTTTATTAATTAGTTATAAAAATCTTTATTGGTACAGTAACATAAAGGTACAGTAGGTACATAACTTTTCATTTAAAAAACCGACTTCCGCCATTGTATTCCACAAAATATTTGGATGAAAAAAAAAATTATGAGAGAACCATAGTGGTGAAAGGAATATGATACTTCTTGAATGCAAATACTTGGTTTGTTGCTGAAAATATCAAAATCGCCATATGTATGCCTACAATATTTGAGGAGTTCCCTCAATTCCTCATGGATTCCATCATCAGAACTGGATTCTGAAAAAAATGGGACCAATCTGGAAGTATATCCATTCAAATAAAAAAATAATTTTCCAAATCGGTTCATAAACGACGGAGATATGCGGTAACAAACATTAAAAAAAAAAAAATACAACTGAATTGAGAACCTCCACCTTTTTTGGGAAGTCGGTTAAAAAATGAAAACGATGATACCTGCAGTAGTATAAACTGTATACTTACGTGTTTTTTTTTGTTACTTTGTAACAATAATACTGTACCTAAGTATACTTATGTTGTGGTATATTATTATGTACCTAATTCAAATATGTTTGTAAATGTAATTGTTATATGAATAACAGAAATGAAATAGATAGTAGGTACCACTTTTGCGCAGTCAGGTAGGTACTTGTACTTGTACTTGTAGCGCAGACTCTTTTCCGCAACTAGGCCGCCAATGGGCCCTTTTTGCGTGGCGAGTGGCGGCTGCTAATCCAGCCACCCGATGTCCTCCAGGAAGGCCAACAACTCACTGATACCGGCGCAGGCCTGCCCGGGAGTCCTCGGTGTCCCGAGGAAAGTTCTTCTTTGAGACGCTACGCTGCTACACTCCAGGAGCACATGCGCTGGCGTCTCATCTGCTTCTAGGCAGCCCCTGCATAGGGGACTGTCCGTGATACCCAGTGTAAATAAATGTTTGTTAAGAGAGCAGTGACCCGTGACAATCCCGACTATGAGCCGTAGCTTGTCACGTCTCAGATTGAACAGCTTTCGGGAGTATCTCGGATTTAAGTCCGGAAACGCCTCCTTCGACTGTCTGCAATCCTGTATACTTACCCAAAGCTTTTGGTGTCGCTCAACAGTTCGTCTACGGATCCAAGAACGTATCTGACTGAAGGGCAGGGGTACTAAAGGCTCTGGTCCTACTGGGAGCATTAACGAGCCTCTCCTGGCCAACGCGTCAGCACCGTCATTTCCTCTGGAGCCACTATGTCCCTTGATCCATTGTAGCGTAATATTGTTCGACTTACTTACTTCTTCCAGCAGGTGGTGACACTGAATGGTCAACCCTGAGGTATGTTCGGTTTTCTGTAGTGCTCGCAGTACCGCAGCGCTATCTGAGAGTATCCTAATGTTAAAATCAGAAACCTCCCTACGCAGCACTGCGTACGCCGCCTGGATTATACCTACGCATTCCGCCTGGAAAATCGAATTCCAGGCACACAAGGCCACTGCCGAGTGAATGTTTAGGTCCTCCGAGAACGTACCCGCTCCGGTTCCTGCTAGCATTTTTGAGCCGTCTGTATATATTCTTAGTTCATGTGTATTGGAGCTGTCACTAGGCTCCTCGTGTAATTGAATAGTGTAGCCCTTGGAATAAATGTGTTTCTTCGGTACCCTGTCATAGATAGAGAGTAGCAATGGATTCCCATCTGCAAACTCATCCATGATGGTAGTGTGAGTAGCCTGCGTGTCATGTTCTAATAGTTTTAAAACCCAGAGCCTATAGGCAGCAGCCGCTGCTTCCTGCTGCACGTATAGATGAAGCGGGGTTAGACCCAACAAGGCCTCGAGAGCAGCCGTTGGGGCCGTTCTCATACTCCCCGTAGTCGCCACACACGCCAGTCTCTGAAACTTTTGTAGTCTGCTTATAGAGGTACTCTGCTTGGTTCTGGGCCACCATACTAGAGCACCATAAGTTAGCGAAGGCCTAATCACGGTATTGTAAAGCCATAGGGTTATTTTTGGGCTTAGACCCCATGTATTTCCTATCATTCTACGACACTGCCAGAAAGATATTGGCCTTCTTAATTTTACTATCGAGATGCTTAGCCCAGTTCAGTTTGCTATCCAAAATGATCCCCAGATATTTAACCTCATCGGATAAGTGCAGTTGTGTGTCAAAGAGTTTAGGCAAGCTATAAGCTCCCAGATTACGCTTCTTAGTGAACATTACTAGTTCCGTTTTCGCTGGATTCACGGTCAATCCATATTCAGTGCACCATAACTGGACGACCCTAAGTGCATTATTCATGATATTGCATGCCACACTGGCAAAGTGGCCTGATATCAGAATCGCAAGGTCATCCGCGTAGCCTACCGTAAAGAAACGTTGGGCGTTAAGTCTAGTAATTAGATCGTTGGCAACCATATTCCATAGCAGTGGCGACAAGACACCTCCCTGAGGACATCCCCTCGCCACCACCGCCCTGGTCTCCCCCTGCAGGTCAATACGAACTGCCCTGAGTTGGAGCATGTCAACGATCCACCCCGCCAGAGTCGGGTCTACCCTATGCCTCTGTAAAGCTGCGCTGATGCTGCTAAAGTTTGTCCTATCAAAAGCACCCTCTATATCAATGAAAGCAGCCAGACAGAGTGTTTTGTTTTTTATGTCTTTTTCCACTCTGCTAACCACAGTGTGTAGTACTGATTCTGTTGATTTGCCCGAGCAATAAGCGTGTTGCTGCGGATGTAGTGGTTTTGTTAAGAGCATGCTATCCCTAATATACCGGTCACACAGTCTTTCCAAAGTTTTAAGCAGGAATGATGTTAGGCTAATCGGTCTATAGGCTTTTCTTCAGTGTAGTCGCTTTTCCCCGGTTTTGGTATGAACAGGACCCTGACCTCTCTCCACAACCGTGGAACATAACGGAAGGCAAGGCAAGCTCTGAAGACAACTGTGAGCGTCTCGAGAAGACGTAGCTTACCCCACTGTAGAAGGCCTGGGAAGAGTCCATCCAAACCCGGGGACTTGTAAGGTTTAAATGTGCTTATCGCCCAGTCCACTTTCTCCCCAGTAACCACAGACTGCGCAACCGACCAGTCTGTTTCAGATGGCGTCCTAACATTTGTGACCCGCCAAACGGTTTCTTGGTCTATAAGACACCCTGGAAAGTGTGTTTGTAGGAGCAGTTCATGCGTTTCTGCTGTTGTTTTTGTATAAGTTTTGTCTATCTTTTTTAGTGAACCTATCTCGCGATTCGAGTCAGTCGCGAGAATTTTCCTCACTCTGTTCGCTTGTGAGTCCGATTCGATGCTTGTACAGTACTTTTGCCATTTTATACGACCTTTTCTCCGGATGCACCTCTTATACTCAGCACGGGCGTCCTTGTAATTGTCCCAGTCCGAGTCGTCGTATGTGTTCATAGCTCTGTTAAATAACCTGCGCACTTTACCTTTTTGTCTTTCTAAGTCTTCGGACCAGCCGTTCTTCCCTTTAACGGTTACACGGGCCTGAGAAAGAGGACAGGCCTCCTCAAAGCTCTTAGTCAGGCTAGCAGTAATGTGTTCAACTGCCTCTTCAATGGCAGATGTGCTTGTTAAATTATATCCCGGCGTGCCAAGGCGCTGTTCTAAGGAGTTAACAAATTTTACCTTGTCAGTCCTCCGCGGGTTGCGGGATGGTGCTGTCTCTGTTGTACTTAGTTCCAGTTCATATCTGATCCACCTATGGTCGGAGCAGGAAGCTTCCTCAGATACCCTCCAGCCTCTTACATAATCTGAGCAGTTACCCGTTACCATGGTAAGATCGATGATGGTGCGGCACCGCCTAGTAAGAAAAGTCGGTTCGGCACCCCTGTTTGCTATAACGAGAGAGGTAGTAAATAAGAAGTTTACCAGGTCATCTCCCCTGCTGTTTGCTACGGGCATACCCCAAAGCGGGTGGTGCGCATTAGTATCTGCTGAAATAATTAATTTTAAGCTTTGTAGCTCGCAATGTCTTACCAGCTCCATAACCTCATTGGTAGGGATGGCCTCATCAGCAGGCATGTACGCCGACGAAAGTACCACCTCCTCAGTCTCCTCACCAAAGATGCCTCGGATCCTGGCTGTCACTAGGTCCTTGAAACAGAACTCGGTTAAGGGCACAGCTGTTAGTTTACACGATACGTATATGCACGCACGTGGATTGCTACAAGTTTTATCATACAGTAACTTACCGCCTAAGTTATTTAGACCACACACACGCCCTGCCCTGATCCACGGCTCCTGGATCAAGGCTATGGTCTTGATGTTCTTCTCCAGCACTCTGCGCAGGTTAGCCGTAGCAGTGAGACTGTGCTGGAGGTTGCTTTGGATTATGCAGAAGTCATTAGGAGAGGCGGCTTGGGTCACCAACATCTTGGTTTTCCCTCACCCCTTCCTCCCCCTCCGAGCTATCCAGCAGGTCGATCTCCGACTCCTGCTCCACACACATCTCCTCCGTCGGCTTGGAGCCCGACGGTATGGGTGACGAGTGTGAAGACGCCGCTGGAAACAGTTGCTCCGGGACTTGCTCCACGCTGGGACCTGGTTGTGGTTCCAGAGGCCCCGTCGGTGCTGATGACTCCGATGTCTGCCTAGGCATCGGGGGTTCGTCTTGCAGGCTCCCATCCTCTGCCATGAACCTAACATAGACACTACCCAGGTTGTGGGCGAGTCTACGTTCTCTCGCTATCAACTCGGGAACCAGTTTCTCCGGTATCCCAAGCCTCAGGAGGAGGATGTCGTCCTTCTGCATACTGTGGCTGTACACAGTCCACGTGTTCAAATGGGCCCATTTATTTTGCTCGGCTAAGACCAGACTAGTGTCCTCCAACGTGTTGGTGCAGTCGGGAATAAATAGGGCCGCTCTGACCTTCTTGACCAGGTCGCTCTGCCTGATAATATTCAGCTCTGGGCAGGTTTCTTTCGGCAGTTTAGCAGTTACCTCGCCCAGCCACTTAAGTGAAGGCTCATCCTCACACCACAGCTTTAGGACACCTTCAGCGATGATGGGCTTGCCCATGAAGCGGGGGGAAAAGTCCTTGGCTGGGTTCTTGATGTCTTCCAAGATACACCTTTCCAGGTACCTCTTCACTAAAGTGGCTTGCTCCTCAGTCAGTTGTTGGCTGTCCACCCTGGCTACCGCTACACACAGGTTACTCTGCACCATGTCTGCATAGCTGATCCCGGGCGCACGACGTGTGTTGTCCAGCTTCTGTTTCTTTCGGTCCCCTCTCGGAGACACAGTGTCATCCATCCGCGTACGCTTGCTCGGCTCACTATGGGCCGGGGCCGGTGCCGATCTTGCGATGGCCAAGGCAGCACGCCTCTTGCGGTTGGCTCTGTTCTTGTGCTTGGTTGTCCTCAAACCCTCACCTCCACTACCAGCAGGCACGGCAGTCACCACGGGCAAGCCCGTAGATCTCACCGCCGGGGCGTTCGGTTTCGGGTGGGACTCTCTCTGTCTTGTTCTTTGCTTGTAAAAGAAGCTAGGACCAGGGGTGTTCTGGACAGGCTCAGCGGTTCCTGGAACCACCTGTCGTACTCCCTTCTGTCCCTGCGTCTCTGTGCTTCTTTGTTTTCTAAAGTCCCTTTTCCCCGGGACGTTAGCCACCACGGGATTGGGAACCTTGGGTCGGGAAGGTCCAGCCAGAGGCCTTTGCTCCCTTTTCCCAGCTCGAGCATCTTGACTTTTACCTTTAGGTCCAACGACCGTCCAGGCAGCAGTGTCAGCCTGCGGGACCGCGAAGGCCGCCACCAGGTTTTCCACCGCCTCCCCAGTAGAGGGGGTCTTAAAGTGGTCCGATTTGTTGATTGTGTTAGACATGTTGTATATAGAGTTTACTAATTCGTCATTCCGGCTCCCCACCCACCACGGAGTCCGCACCATTGGGGATGTATTGCTATACACCAGGGATACCAGTCCGATATAGAAGGGCTGATCGCGTTGCCTACGAGCCAAAACGGCACCACCATACTCAGCAAGGACCACCGATGCCAAGCTAAGGCGTGCACCGCTGTCTGCAGACCCCATCGACCCCCCCCCTCTCGCCGACGACAGCTGTGACCTGCCGCCATGCTGATTTGCCACAGTTGGCAAGACCGTGACCCGCCGTTTTAAAAGAAATTCACACCAAAGACGAGTGTTGCGGAAGACACATCTGTCCGCTCAGCGACCAAGATTGTTGCATCCTTCCGTTCGGGGCCCCTACGCACAGCATCAAAAACGTAGGTGGTTCGCCCCCCACCGATCAATCACACCTACTGGATGACCGGCCCACGAAGCCAAACCACCTTACTTCGTAGCGGACAGGGAATGAGGTAGGGATGTAGGATAATGGTTAAGGAAGGTAAAGGAGTGAGGTCATTACTATCCACCAATCAATTATTGATGATGATGGACCCGCCTGGACATGCTCCTCGCATCGCAGGCAGTGTACGTCTGATGGTTAAAACCATCAGACGTACACTGCCTGCGATGCGAGATCACATCAACTAAAGTTACGTCTATTTCTTGTGAACTAGACCAGTAACAGGGGGCAACCACGTGAAGGCTAACCCACCAGGCTTGTCTTAGGGATCACGGCAACTGTTGTGTCTCTCTCCCCTAAGACCATTCGCACCTTACCTGGCTTGAGGAGCCAAGTAAGGCAGGCTTATATCTATACTATGCAAGCGGCTAAACTAGAGACACCAGAAAAGCAGAAAGCGCAAGCTAGGCAATGCAACTATTAAAGCATAGACATAAACCCCCCCCCCCCAGTCAGGTAGGTGCAGCTACGCAGATCCTTTGCGTAATATGAGCCCTTTTTCATAAAGCTAAAACTCCTACAAACCATTACCAAACCCTGTAATCAATGAATTACTTGTCACAGCCATTCAATTGAATAATTAAACACAACAATTGGATCGCCTCAGGCTTTCACTGCAGAAAACAGATTAATTATTTGTTTGTCAAATACATTGTACGTACCAATAACTTTTCATTTAAAAAACCGACTTCCGCCATAGTATTTGATTATTATACTTTTTGAATGCAAATGCTTGGTTTGTTGCTGAAAATATCAAAATCGCCATATGTATGCCTACAATATTTGAGGAGTTCCCTCAATTCCTCATGGATCCCATCATCAGAACTGGATTTTGAATCAATCTGGAAGTATATCTATACAAATAAAAAAAGAATTTTCCAAATCGGTTCATAAACGCCGGAGATATGCGGTAACAAACATTAAAAAAAAAAAAAAAAAAAAAAAATACAACCCATTTGAGAACCTCCTCCTTTTTTGGGAAGTCGGTTAAAAATAGAGTTCCTGAGTATTCTGTCCAATCAACTCAAACCAAAATCATTTATTCCATATATACATACATAAAGTACACTTGGAAAAGTCAAAATTACAAAATTACCGCAGTTTCAGTAATTGATTCAATAACAATTACAATTAAAATATAATAAAAAAAATTACAATTTAAGAATGCCAACATGGGAATAAAGTACATACCACAATCAGCAAATAAAAAAATAATACATTCATGGTATAATTAGATCATCAGCAAGTGCTTCGTCAAGAGTATAATATGATTTTTCCACTAATAATTTTCTAACTTTCATGCTAAAATCTGCATGATCTGTATTTCTGAGATCATGTGTTAGTTTAAAGTGAGTATGATACATTGTGGTGTTGTGTGTGTTACATGTTCTTATTTATGTGTCGGTCGAATATCATCACGAGTTCACGACTGATGGATTGATGGACTAGGCTTTTCCTACATAATTAAAAACAAAAGCACGAGAGAAGTTCTTGAGCTGGGCTCCATACACCGACTTCCTGCGACCTATACAATTTCATCTAACGAGACCAATCCTAAGTGTATCTTTTGAAAAAAAAGACATCAACTTGAAATTACTACGATATGCCCGATATTAGGACCGACAGTAGGCCCGATTTAATAGCGACGTTAGACCCGACGATAAGACTGACGGTAGAGACAATAGACCCAACTATAGGCCAGACGATAGCCTTGACGATAGGTTCGACGATAGCCTGACGATAGGCTCGACGATAGCCTTGACGATAGGTTCGACGATAGGCCTGACGATAGGCCCGAAAAGAGGCCCGACGATAGGCCTATAAAGACCAACCGACGATACGCCCGAACGCCCGATAGAATAGAATACAATTGAAAATATGTACTTTATTGTACACCTTAAGATAATAAAAAATAAACAAAGTGCGATAATTAAAAGTACAAAATGGTAAACCTGTTTTTTTTTCAGACAACCTTAGGATGGAGAGGTATCTGTAAGATTAGAAGAATGGCCGGGGTATACGTAAATTTGACAAGATTATAGGCCCGAAAAAAAGCCCGAAAAGTAGCCCTATGATAGGCCCCACGTAAACACCAAGCCAAGTAAGTAAGTACCAAGTTGGTAAATGCCAAGGACTCAAGATTGTCGCTACGAACATTTGTGGCTCTCGGTAACTTGATTGAGTTTCTGTTGCTATGGCCACAGATGAGCTAACAGTTGGTAAGACATTGCTATAGCATTGTTATAACTGTGTGCATGAAGGGTAAAAACATACGAAATAATTTTGTGCCCGTCTACGCTAAGCCTGTGATTAGAAGTAGCCATATTTTCAAGTGGAGCTTTGAGTGATTCTATACAAAATTGAAGGAGTACACTTACACAAGTATAGTATGTAAGTGTACAATTACACTTTCGAAAAATAGTGTTACAATATGTCCCGGACTTGTTGGTCAATTATCGTTGGTATAAGATTTGTCCTGGCTGGTGGCTTATTTAGAAGTTATTACTGGAAGACAGCGTTAGCCGAGTTGGTAGTGGAAATTAATGGTGGCGATGAGCTCACCACTTGTCACGTCTATATTCCTGCGATTGTGTTACCCAAGGTGAAAAGAGGCTTTTTGAAGCTCTGCCTACCCCTTTGGGGAACCATTTTTATTCTTTATTCTTTATTGTATACACATATACTTAATAAGAACACAAGACAGAATTAAAGGACATGTACAAAGGCGAGCTTAACCCTAAAAAGAGTTTTCTTCCAGCAAACCACTGAGGCTAGAGAGTGGTGATTATAGAGGTAGGTTACACATATATAAAAAGAAAAGTGAGAAACAAAACAAATCACAAATTTATTTTTTATTGCTGTAACGCATTCGAAACGTCGGGAATAATAAATAACAAGGTAACACGCGATAAATACCCGTGACAATATAAAAAATATGTGTTCTAATCGCGAGAGTTTAAAAAATACCAAATTACAAATTTATATTAATTATTATAAACATAGTTAAACATAGATAAATATATATATATATATATATATTAAATAGCAAATACATATCATAAATATACTTATATATGTAATTAGGTAGGTATCATACATAAAAAAAAATTCTACCAAAGAAACAATTTACAAAGAAAGATAGTGCTCTTTTACTCTACTCTTAAAGACGTTAACTGAAGGACTGTCACGGATGACATGGGGAAGGGCATTCCAAAGCCTTACCGCCTGTACGGTAAAGGAGTTACCGTAGCAACTGGAAGAGTGAGGGGGCTTTGAAGCAGGAGGGACATGCACCTTCGTTCTATACATTTATTATTGAGTAACAAACGTTGTGTTTTTTTTTGTGGTTATTAATTTTTATAGTTTTATTATTCTTTAGGCCCAGTCAGTATTTTTATTTTTTATTTGCGTAAATAACGGATCTTGCTTGTTACCTGATGGTAAGCGGTAACCCTTGTCCGTAACAAATGCAATACCGAACACCTTGAGTTTATTACTGGCTTGGATTATTTCATCATAATCAGCCTATAGAAGTCCACTGCTGGGCATAAAGTCTCCCTGTAGAATGCCACAACCATTCTAAAGCCGCTTCCATCCACCGATTTTTTGCGACCTCGTCAAGATCAGAAAAGTATGTCGATAGTTTTTCAATGGTTTGAGGACACTTGCTACAATGTTGTCGGACCATTGAACATGGGGGTTTCGTAGACCGCATCTTCCAATTCGTGGTCGCATTCGAGAACCCTTATTCCCCAGCGGTTGTCGTTATTTTGTGTTAATTAAATAAACGTTGCGTAAAGGAGATGTTTCATAAATATATAGAGTCTGGGCCAGCACTATGTACAGTATATATAACTAAAGCTAAACATTAAAGTAACCATTTGGTATCAATTATTTTCTACAATATTACTTCGTTTTAGTGTAGGTACATTAATGATTATATTCGCCAAGGAGAGCAACACCACAAATTAAAATATGGCGGACGGACATGCGTGAAATGTCATTTTGGGTAGTCTATTGTCACGATCACCAGCAGTGTTGCCAGAACCTACTATCAATTTCGTACGGTTGGGTGTATCCTTTTCAGGATAACTTCCCGTATGTTTCCAATCTATTGATCAAGGATGAATTAATTTATCATTGTCGGCCATCTTGACGTGACAACATGAACTTCCTGTTTCTCGTAGGCTGTGCTCTACTATAATGAATGTATTAATTTGAGATAAAACAAATCTGTAACAACCTAATACAAATAGGTAGGTAAAAAATTAATAAACTCTCTATACCCTGATTTTTAATCTTAGACATTTTTTGTAAACAGAGAAATGTCAGATATGACATTTCTTGTTTTTTTTTTTTTAATGGCATTTGAGGATATTCTCAATTTTGCCAATGTCAAGTAGCATAGATAATTATCAAACAATGTCCAGTCGTCATGTCCTCTGTCAAGTCATGTTCTAGTAAATCGCTGGCAGTTTACTAGAATGTTCCTGGACAATTTCCACCCCTTCGAAAAGACACGCCATACACTTAATTTATTGAAATTCACTATCATGTGCTCTTTATAAGCTACACCGGTTAAAACGCCACCAAAATTATACAATATAACTAAAAAAAACACTAGAAATTGAAATTAAATAAAAAAGGACGACGTCTCCTTTCGAAAGAGCAGAAAAATTCCTGCCATTTCTTTGTTTTCAAAAAATGTCTAAGATAAAAAATCAGAGTATAGTTCAATAGTTTCGAAATTTCTCAAAAACTTTACATCATCATCACCATCATCCTTTAGACGTCTACCTGAACGAGACCTCCCCCATAAAATACAATGGGGGATTTGCCATAATGGCTGCTGCGACATCCACGGGAAGAGATGAAGAGGTATATTTGTAGGCCGGTCACAAAACAGACCTATAAGGAATAAAAAAAACAACCACCCGTTGTCTATTAAGCAAACTAAAGCTGTGCACACACTGTAACTGCTGCCGCGTGGCATCGTTGCCACGTGTCCGCCACGCGTGCCGTCAGCACTAATCCACTAATATCTATTTATTATTGTTACACGCCTGTTTGCAGGTCGTTAACGCGGCGGGAGTTCCGCTGGTGTGGACGCGCCTTTATTGCATGTTGGTCTTTGGCTACATCATGTCAGGATTAGTCATCAGAAAATTGTATGCACAGAGAGAGAACAGAGGCCGTAGACAAAGTAAAAGTCTAATAGCGATGACAATAGTAGAATAGTCTAAAATCTATGAGATTGACGTAAGCTAAGCATGTCAAACATGCGGCCCGCGGGCCGCATGCGGCCCTTTACAGCTTTGACTGCGGCCCGATTCAATTTTAAGAACATTATTATAGTATATTTTTCTGTAATTTTACTATTAGGTAATGATTAAATAAACGATTAGCGTCCTGCCCCCCTATTCCCTAACTGAAAGTCACTCGGTGACTAACCTAGTTTGACAAGCAAGAATATGAAAAATTATCTCAAAGAATTGTCAACTGATAGTCATTTTACTTGTCAAACGTTAGTCACCGAGTGGCTTTCAGTAAGGGAATAGGGGGCAGTACTACCTACTAGGTATACAGGGTGGGGCAAATTTTTGGCCCCTTAAGGGTAGCTACCTTTTCTTTTGTAGTTAGAAGGTTTTGTTCTTAGAAACCTTCTATTTTATTTTGAAGAAAAAAATATTGACATTTTTAGTTTTTTTTAAATAAGTACGGTTAGCCCAACAAATGACATTTGTCAAAAAAAGCAAGTTTATTTTAATCGACTCTATTTCCAACCAGGAACACTTTTCCCAAAGTAACTTACCAAATCAAATCTTAAGTTTTGGCAATAATTAAAAAAATCAATTCCCATACATTTTTCTAAGAAGCTCCATTCGCCGCAACAAAGTCATGCATACCATTCTAACACGGAAAGCAATTTGTTCTAAATTCAAATTATTTATTGGTATTTGTTATTAAAACTTATTGGTAGAATGACAATACCGCTAGAAAAAATTGGCGGGAAATATTTTTTTTAAATTTTAAATCCAAAATTTCTCTTACAACAGCGGCTAAGCTTAATAAAAGCTTATTTTCAAAATAACTGTCGTGTTCAAACAGCGTTAGAAGCATTTCGTAGAGAAAATGAAGAAATACCACTACCAGACAAGAAAGTAATAAAAACTATGCTAAGAAATTTGGTTGAGCATGGGAGCTTTCGAAAACCTTACAAACTTACTGTTCTAAATTCAAATTATTTATTGGTATTTGTTATTAAAACTTATTGGTAGAATGACAATACCGCTAGAAAAAATTGGCGGGAAATATTTTTTTTAAATTTTAAATCCAAAATTTCTCTTACAACAGCGGCTAAGCTTAATAAAAAGCTTATTTTCAAAATAACTGTCGTGTTCAAACAGCGTTAGAAGCATTTCGTAGAGAAAATGAAGAAATACCACTACCAGACAAGAAAGTAATAAAAACTATGCTAAGAAATTTGGTTGAGCATGGGAGCTTTCGAAAACCTTACAAAAAAAACAAATTGTATTAGTTATACCAACCAACTTAAAAAAGTAGTTACATACGAATTTAAATTAAGAACCATTGAATAAGTGACATTGTTGTTTTCACTTACTCGTTTTTTCATAGAAAATGTATGGGAATGGTTTTTTTAATTATTGCCAAAATATACGATTTGATTTGGTACGTTACTTTGGGAAAAGTGTTCCTGGTTGGAAATAGAGTCGATTGAGACCAACTTGTTTTTTTTTACAAATGTCATTTTTTGGGAGAACCTTACTTTTTTCAAAAATCTAAAAATGCCAATATTTTTTTCTTCAAAATAAAACAGAAGGTTCCTAAGAACAAAACCTTCTAATTACAAAAGAAAAGGTACCTACCCTTAAGGGGCCAAAAATTTGCCCCACCCTGTATATAGATATATAGTAGGTAGTACTGCCCCCCTAAACCCCCTACAGTTTTTAGAGTCCCTACAGTTTGTTTTCTTTAGGGTTGGGTTTTGCGGCCCACTGATTCTATAGTCTTTAGGCATTTGGCCCACCAATGACTTTGAGTTTGACATGCATGACGTAAGCTATCGATATGTCATGTGGTCTTTTGTATTGTATTACGACTGTAGAAATAGAATCGCTTCGAAGCGAATACCGTTTGTCTAGGCCGGCTGGAAACTCGTACCTATGTAGTTTTTTCATTATAATTGTCCATTAGTCTTATTAGTCATTAGTCTTATTAGTCATTAGTCGTATTAGTCATTAGACTTTTTAGTCATTAGTCTTATGCCAAGATAAATAGTAGTTACTTAGCACCTACTAATGTACTACTAAGTAAGTACTAATGCTTAGAACTGTCTGTCTTACTCTTTAAGGTAAATCTTCTCGCATGAGGCGCGAAATTCAAATTTTATTGTGTTTTTTGCCCGTCACAGTTCATCAACACTTCTTGAGATAACGAAAACTTTTATTCCCCAATGGTTGTCAGTTCTGCGAGCTATATGGCCCACTTCAACATGCTAATTCCGAGGTCTATGGGGTCATCTTGGTTCTACGGATCTCCTCATACACTGTTGTAGTTTATAAACTACAAAAGTTACATGCAAAGCCATTTGCACTGGATTCCACTTTCACCAACCAAGCTAACAATCTAAATATGAGTGTTCCGTAAGCGTTAGGTGGCGCTTTCGAGACGCTAATGTCTAAGACAGTTTTTCATAGAAACCTAGATAAAGATAAGATAAAAGATAAATCATTTATTACCAGAAAATACAGTACAGTACAGAAATATACATGGAACACATTTAAGGAAAAATTGAGTAACATTATGGATTTCTATAAATAACAGAAACTATGGCCCCACACTAGGCTCTAGGCCCGTGTCGTGGGTGCCCAAAGCGATTAACAAAAATTAAAGAAATTGCTGGGCTATCCATGAGAAATTGGTCAAAAGAAGATTCACAAAAACGTACATATATACCTAGTAATAAGAAAAAGAAAATAATAATAATAATGAATAATGACATGTTAAATCCTTGCATATTTGTGTGCGTGAGGGCGAAAGTGCATGTGTACCTACTAGGGCATGTAAACCGGTTAACCGATTAACCGAAAAACCGATTAACCGACTGGTTTTAGGTCGGTTTTTTACCGGTTTTTTTCTTAGAAAATAACCGGGTTTTCGGTTTTTTTTAATGAGTAATAAATGACAAATTTATTTCAAACTACGCCTTTCAGACTTTATTTAAAACGACCGTTTTAATCCATCTAATTATATTACAACATAATACGTTAAAATTGCAAAAATACAGACAAACACTTCTCAGAAAACTTTATCATTGGACCGCATAAAACGTCGTTAGTGAATATCGTAGTGTAAATAAGCATATATACTATTAAACAAGCAGAGCAAGAAAGCGAAGGCAGCGATGCATGAGCGCACTGGGCGCCACCGTCGTCGCTGCGGTCAGCGGTCGATCTGGCAAATTGTTAATTATACCAAAAAAGTGAATTAGGCTTAGTAACTTTTAGGACTGATTAAAGATAATATTTTAGACTAACTACTTATCTTGTTGATTATAGTTAACTACTCTATTTGAGTATGAGTGAGTTGAATATTACCGAATGTTTTAAACTTTACTTGAGTAAGAGAGAGAGTTTTAATATAAGACTAAATTATTTTAATGTTTAAAGATACCTATCCCTAAACGTGAGAAAGTCGAGTGGGCCTGACAGTATCCCGGCTATTGTGCTCAAATAATGTGCTCCCGAGCTGTGTTCCGTTTTGTCGCACCTCTTCGACCTCTCTTATACCACGGGGGTTGTGCCATCTTCATGGAAGGTAGCCCATGTCCACCCTATCCCTAAAAAAGGGGATCGTACCGAACCGTCAAATTACAGGCCTATAGCGATAACCTCCCTACTCAGCAAGGTGATGGAGCGAGTGATCAACACTCGGCTTCTTGGTTATCTGGAGGAACACCAGCTGATCAGCGATCGGCAATACGGTTTCCGTCATGGGCGATCAGCTGCTGATCAGCTGGTGATCTTCTAGTCTACCTTACTCACCGTTGGGCAGAAGCCATTGAGAGTAGAAGAGAGGCTTTGGCAGTAAGTTTGGACATCGCAAAGGCATTCGATCGTGTGTGGCATAGGGCGCTTCTATCGAAGCTTTCATCATATGGCCTTCCCGAGGGCTTATGTAATTGGGTCGCCAGTTTTCTTTCCGGGCAGTTCATTAAATCCGTAGTTGATGGATCCTGCTCGGACTCCATGCCCATCAACGCTGGCGTTCTCCAAGGGTCAGTGTTATCACCCACGCTTTTCATCATTCACATCAATGATATGCTACAAATTAGCGGTCTCCATTGTTATACGGATGACACCGACCGGATGATACCCTCTACTCTGGCCGTGCAAACGCCTCTCGTGCCGAAGTGGATGAAAATAGGTCAGCGCTTCTGTCTGAAGTGGAAAGCTCCTTAAAGCTCGTATCAGATTGGGGTATCCAAAATCTGGTTACTTTCAATGCCACTAAGACACAAGTGTGCGCATTTACCGCAAAAAAAGCCCCATTTACCATCGCGCCGCAGTTTCAGGGCATTCCTCTTTCCACCTCCGCGAGCATTGGGATTCTGGGAGTTGAAATTTCTAACGAGGTCCAATATGGGAGTCACTTAGAAGTAAAGGCAAAACTAACTTCTAAAACACTTGGAGTGCTTAATCGTGCAAAACAGTATTTCACGCCAACTCAGCGCTTTCTACTATACAAAGCACAAGTTCGGCCACACATGGAATACTGCTCTCACCTATGGCACGGGGCCCCCAAGTACCAGCTGCTTCGCTTTAACTCCCTACAAAGAAGAGCCGTTAGAATCGTCAACGACCTCAAGCGCACCAGTAGGTACACTAGACTGCCGCTGAGCCTGCGCCGAGATATCGGCTCGCTCTGTGTATTCTATCGACTCTATAATGGGGAGTGCTCTGAGGAACTATTTGATCTTATAACCGCTTCCAGGTTCTATCATCGCACCTCTCGACATCGGTTGGGAGCTCATCCACATATCATCGATGTGTAGTTATCTCGTACAGCTCGCTTTACAAGATCTTTTCTCCCACATACGTGGAAATTGTGGAATGGTCTCCCTTCTGAGGTTTTTCCGCTAAACTATAACATGCACAGCTTCAAAAAAAATTTAAAAAGGGTCCTCCAAGGCAGGCAACGCATTGGCAATGCCTCGGGTGTTGCAGATGTCAATAGGCGACGGTAACCGCTTACCATCAGGTGGGCCGTATGCCAGTTTGTCGAGCCATAACATAAAAAAAAACTATTTTGTTGATTTTTATAGTTTTCTCATGAAATGAAATTTAATTTCTTTTAAATATATATAAAGAACATATTTAATATAATAAATACTCTATAACCTGAAGAGAGACAGTTTTAATACTACCAAATAAATAAGTAAATTACACTTAGTAACTAACTGTTAGGACTGATTAATCATGTTGTTGAATTTTGTTACTTTATTCGAGTAAGAGTGACTTCAGAACATTACAATACTTTAAAATTTTACAAGCTAATTTAATTGGTGCATCCTTATTCAAATAATAAGTTCATTTTTATTAAAATTTACTGTTTTATCTTATCCTAAGACACCTATATAAAAAACTCTAAAAATAACCGATTAACCGGTTTAACCGGTTTTTGAAACATAAAAACCGAGCAAACCAGTTTTATTAAACAACCCGGTTTTTACATGCCCTAGTACCTACCTATATTATTAAAGTATAACTGTCATTTTACATGCGTTAATTGCCCCGTAAAATAAGAATTGGTTAGTGAAAATAGACAGGGGTAGACAAAATTAAAAGAAATATACATATACAAAATAGTATTAAATGTTAAAACCTTGGTAGTATACGCTGACCACCAAGAGCGTCTTTGTTCGAACATTAAAAAAAATATGAAATTTGAATTTGGAATGGTACCGGAAACGGCGCCGGCGCACGGTAGCGGCTGCTACGGCAATTAGCAGGTAAATGTCAAAATTCTATGTGAACTACGGTTCTATAGGTACAGGGTGTTGTAAGGAAAAATTCAGGAAATTAGTACTTACGTCTTTGAATGGTTCTGTAAAAAAAAAATATACAGTCGAATTGAGAAACTCCTCCTTTCTTTTATTGTCGGTTAATAAATGCGTCATGCATGCACAAGGTGTATGCAATGCAGTAAAACAACGTTTTCCGTTAAAAAACATTGATCAAGGTCTATTTAAAAAAAATGCGTTAATCAGAATTTAAATCCATTAAATGTTTTATTTGATTTTTTTAAAGTTTTTAAAGCAGTAAGGTTATTTTAGTGTTTTTAAGTAGTTAGGTATAATTATATTTTTGAACTATTAAAATTATTGCATTTTTAAAATCAAATCAAAATCAATTTTCAAATTCAAATCCTCAAACATTTTCTTGTATTTTTATGTTCTTAGGAATCGTGCCAAAGAAACGATTTTTTTTTTTGCGCTTGGCTGCAGTGCCATAATACCTACATTCTGTGAGTATTAGTAGTAGAACTTCTTATGAAAGAGTTCGTCCGGGGAAGTATTACTACCGTACCTGTTTCAGCCGTCAACGGGTGCCGGTGAAATTACAGGCACATAAGACTTTTCATCTTTATGTCTCAGGGTCGGCAGCGCGCGTGTTATGCCTCTGGTGTTGCAAGCGTCCATAGGCTACGGTTACTTTCTATCAAGTGGGCCGTATGCTTGTTTGCTTGCCAAGTAGTATAAAAAAACTTCTGCATTGAAATTACGTTATAAAGAACCGCATTACCACTTTTATAGAGCAACCTGTATAGGTGTAAATGAACCGCGCACGCCGTGAGCTGCCCGCTCCGTTTTCACACGTACGTACCTACACAAGTCAGGGTTATTTTCCTACCTCTACTATGCTATGCTTCCCTGGTAGTTGTGCTATGGCTGAATCATACAAACATCACGCTGTGCCTGTTCAAGGTAGGCAGAGACTGTAGGCAATGACCTTTACTCCAGGGCCAACTCAAAGGAAGTTTGTCTTAGGTGCATGAGTTGCAAGAAATGGGCTCATGCATCATGTTCAGATGCTCCAAAAAAGGCGAAATCTTTTAGACTCAAACTCAACTAATCTTCTATGCAATATAAGTATGCCATTTTGTCCAAATGGTGTATGTCATCTTACCCACACAGGACGGACAAAACGAGTTTAGTACATGTACTTAAAAATGATTTTTAATTTTATTATGTTAGTAATAAGTTAATTGATCTTTTTAATTTTAATATTACTGAACCAAGGTATAAAAAGGCTGATTACAATACTAAAAACAATTTATAAAACAAGATTTATGACTGATTTCACAGACCCTCTGTTAAAATAAAAAAATATTGGTTTTGCCAAGCATAAAACAAAATGGCATACCCTATGCTAAATCAGTCTTGGCTTGGTAAAGGAAAATTGGATAAAGTAAAAAACCAAACACTCAGAAGATGTACCAAAATATGTTAAAGTTAAAGAAAGAGAACTAAAGTGGAGATGGACAGGACACACAGTAAGAGGAAAGGATAAATGGTGCAGAACTTTGATGAGTTGGTTCCCGATATACAACAAACGGAAGATCCTGCCAGAAGGACAGTTTAAAAGGCGGGAGGATGAGCTAAAGGATATTGCAGGAAAAACATGGAAATGAATAGCGAGAGATAGAGAAGAGTGGAAGAGGTTGGAGGTCGACCTTTGCCTAAAAAAGGCAAACAGATAACGGTGTTGATGCCGCAGGGTAAATTAATGATTGTTTAAATATGTAATATTATCTGAAATAAAGGCTTAATAACTTTTCATTTAAAAAAACGACTTCTACCATTGTACTAGACTATCAGGATGAAAAAAAATTATGAAAAAATCATAGTGGTGAAAGGGTTATGATACTTTCAGAAATGTAAATGCTTAATTTGTTGCTGAAAATATCAAAATCGCTATATGTATGCCTACAATATTTGAGGAGTTCCCTCAATTCCTCATGGATTCCATCATCAGAACTGGATTCTGAAAAAAATGGGACCAATCTGGAAGTATATTATCTATTCAAATAAAAAAAGAATTTTCCAAATCGGTTTATAAACGAAGGAGATTGAGGTAACAAATATTTAAAAAAAAATACATCCGAATTGAGAACCTACTTTTTGTGAAGTCTGTTAAAAAATAAAATAAAATGTCATTTTGTACACATTTCCCCTACATTTTAAAATTATATCTCATTTTGAAACGTCGAAAATGATTTTGCCAAAAGTTCCCACCTAGTGAATCTCAGAGCAATTCTGAGTTTTGAATTGAATTAAATGTTTAATTAATTACGAGAATCAGGCTTTAGGAGTTTGAAACTTGTGCTTTTCTGGCCCTCCAAAAATAATCTTTGATGTAAGAAGATCCAAGCTTTTCCTGCAATTTACTTGAAGTTCTGTCATTCAGGTTCCAAACTATCCTTACGAGGCCCGGTTCCACCAAACCACAATAATTCACCGGTTAAACCAAGTTCACCGTCGACACCTCGTAGGGCGCGCCCCCTTGTCTATAAATCAGTGGCACCATGATTTAATATTAATGATGTTTTAACCTTAGTGATTTATTTGGTTTGGTGCAAGTCATGAGATAAATATGGATTTTTTATAAAAAAAAAATGTTTTTATTTTTATTTGTTGTTCCAAGTGGTGTTTTAAGTGAGTTAGTAATGATTTTTAACAGATCTGTTGGTCAACGGATCTATTAGTAACTAAATTATAAGCATACGGGAAAGTCACATAGATGGAAAATAGCTCTCAGAATGAGCAAGTTGAAGTGGCAATGGGCACTGCCCACTGCCATTTGCCATGGTATTATTCGTTATTTTCATACAAAAAAAATACCTTAAGATTGGTTCCGGTTACGTCCGATACCACTACGTCTCGAAATGATTTTATAGTCACAAGGTCAACAGTATACAGTTGACAAGATAATTGAGTTAAAAAAATTACAACCGAATTGAGAACCTCCTCCTTGTTTTGAAATCATTACCATATCTTTTACTTACATTGAGTTAGAAGCTTGTTTATTTTTTACAGCACTGTAAAATCACAGACACATATTTGGTATTTCAAGTTAATACCTTTTGTTGGATATGTAACAAAGTGGTCCTATAAAGGCTCCGTGTTTTCTAGTTGAAGTACGGACCCCTAAATAACGCGATTGGCCACCAGTGGCGCGATTACGTAATTCTATTACAATTCGTTTCAATCGATTTCAATGCTGTTTCTATCCAAAATGACGCTCTTGCAATTACCCAATTTACGTATCTTACTTAGAAGATTAATTGCAACAAGACTGTGTAAATTAGGTAATGGCAAAAATGTAATTTCTAATAAAAACAACACTGAAATCGATTGAAATCAATAGCAACAGAATTACTTAATCGCCACTCAGGACTAATTATATTTATAACTGTAGGGTGTCTATCATCAGCCGGTTGATGTCAACCCCCTTTCACCCCTATGAATGCCACGTCGAAGGTCTTAACCCGCTATCTGCTTACAGCTTGCTAAACTTCACAATACGGCTGCAACGGCCCCCGTTTTTGTTTATTGCTAATAAGCTGCCGTAAGCTGGCGGGTAAATTGCCTGTATCTTGCTCTGTTGTGGAATTTTACCCACTTTTTGTTGTTATAATGGTTTAATAAAAGTTTACAGAACTAAGCAAAAATGGGCAAGATATTGGGACCAAAAAGCCTTGAAAGTTAAGGCCATTAGATTGTTTTCTGTTATTTCTGATAAAGTAGATAGAATATATAATATATATATATATATATATATATATATATATATATATATATATATATATAGTCTATAATCAGTGCATGCTGCCAGTGATGACTTACGCCACTGAGACGTGGTCGCTAACTATTGGCCGTATAGACGCGCAGCGGGCTATGGAGAGAGCTATGCTAAGCGATTCACTACGTGATAGAATCCGAAATGAGGAAATCCGTAGAAGAACCAAGGTCACCAACATAGCTCTCAGAATTAGCAAGTTGAAGTGGCAATGGGCAGGTCATATACGAAGAACTGATAACCGTTGGGGAGTAAAGGTTCTCGAGTGGCGACCACAAACCGGACGACGCGCTAGAGGAAGGCCCTCCACTCGATGGACTAAAGACATTATAAACGTCGCGGGGAGTCGGTGGATGGAGGCGGCTCAAGACCGTTCGTCTTGGCATTCTAAGAGGACCTATGTCCAGCAGTGGACTTCTACAGGCTGATGATGATGATGATGCGATAGAATATAATAATAATAATGTGTGTGGCCTAGAATACTCCGCCGTTTCCTCCCGTGGATGGATGGTAGAAGGGATTACAAGAAGATGGGTAGCAGCATCTACCTGAGTACTTAGCATCAATACTGTAATTACTATTCCCTTGGCAAGAGTGTTGATTATGGCAAATCCCCCCCCCCATAGCATTTTATAGACAGGCCTCGTCCATTAATGGAGAGCCTCCTCCAGCAGTGTCGTATGTTATGTCGTTGTTGCGTGATTCGTGGTAGAGTAACTTCCCGGTGGCGTTATTCGTGGTGACGTTACTAACTTTTAAACAGAGGTTGCTCTAGAGAGACGATGTTGGAGGCATAAGCTAGTCCACAGAGTATGCTCTGATTCTGACCGAGTTGTTTACTCATTCGGTTCGCACCGCGCAGGCGCTAAAAGCTGCCACTGTTTGCTTATTTTGCTGGTTGCTAGAATCTGTTGAAATAGTTCATGACTTATATTTTAGGCTGTGTTTCCACCAAAGATGTGCGAGGTAGATGAGCGATGCGAGGATGTGTAGCGGGCTCTTTTCAGACTGACAACTAGAAGTTGCTCTCTTTCTCTCGCGTCCATCCCTCGCGCATATCTCTCGCACACATCCCTCGGTACACATTCCTCCACTTTTTTGTACGTATAAAAACCTCGCTCGCTAAGCCGTTTCCACCAGAGCTGCGCTGAGCGAGGCTAGGTAAATGAAGTGATTCTATTGGTTCTTAAAAAACACATCCCTCGCTATGCTACGCTTTTTGTTAGTAGTAGAACATCTTGTGAATGAGTTCGTCCGGGGAAGTACTACCACCGTACCTATTTCTGCCGCCAAGCAGTAGTGTTCGCATTGCTGTGTTTCGGTTTGAAGGGTACGGATGCCGGTGAAATTACAGGCACATGAGACTTTTCATCTTTATGTCTCAGGGTCGGCAGCGCGCGTGCGATGCCTCTGGTGTTACAGGCGTTCATAGGCTACGGTAACTGCTTTCCATCTGGTGGGCCGTAAGCTTGTCTGCTTGACACGTAGCATAAAAAAAAAAAAAAAAAAAAACGCAGCCTTACTCGAGTCAAGTCACTGATATAAGTATCCTGTGGTTATGATCCCTTGTACTAATAGATCCCTTATGCTTACAATTTTGTTACTGATATATTCTGCGACCAAGGTATCGGTTTAAAATAATAATTTTATTAAAAAATTTGTTACTAATAGATCCCGTGTGATTTTCAGAGAAGTTACGAGTAGATACAGTCAAAAAACCAAATATCTAGCTTTATACATATTAAAATATAAGTGTCACGCCACACCTGCGTAACGTACCGCGCCGAAAGTTCAGCGGCGAAGTTTTTCGTACTGACGTAATTTCGGCTGATGTGTCATAGGGAACTTGAAAAACACTGCGAGCGTATTGAACCGAAGCCGCGGTACGTTCCACAGGTGTGGCGCTATACTAATATCAAATAATTTAAAAAAATCTTTAATAAAAATCTCGAATGAAAATCTCGGAGCAAAAATCTCAGATGAAAAATCTCGAAAAAAATCACAAATTAAAAATAAAGTAGGAAAAAAATCTCGAATTAAAATTCTCTAATGAATAATTCAAAAAAATCTCGGTTGAAAAATCTTGAATGAAAAGGCATCTCGCCCGAAAAATCTCGAATTAAAAATTTCGTATGAATGTCAATTATTTACTGTGCTTATGCTAGTTCATTTAAGATTTTTCATTCGAGATTTTCCGTTCAAGATTATTCATTAGTGATTTTTCATTCAACATTTTTCATACGAGATTTTTTATACGAGATTTTTACGTCACTGTATGTCACCGTTTGGAGTGATAAAAGGTTTACTAATATCCCTTTTAGAATAACATATCACATATGGTATTGTATGCACTGATTTTCAAACGTAAAAACAATGCAAATGTCACAATGACTTGTAAATTGGGAGTCAAAAGGAAGTACCTTACTTTACTTAAGAATTTAAAATGTTTGAGATGATAATTCTTTGAAAATTGTCTTAGAAGGGTATTGACCTGAGGTTATTAAGGTGACAGTAGGTTTTCATAGAAAATATTATATTATTATAAAATTAGTAATAATTGCAGGTATAATAATAATAATAAATAATAAATGCTGGACTTTTCACACAACATTATCTAGCCCCAAGCTAAGCAGAGCTTGTGTTATGGGTACTAGATAACTGATATACTTAATACAATACATTACATAGATAGATATTTTGTATTATACATAGAAAAATACCCAGAGCACCCTGAACAAATATCTGCAGATCGTACAAATATTTGTTCCGAGGCGGGAATCGAACCCACAACCTCCTGCGTCGCAGGCGAACCTTCGCCCGCCGCGCCACAGAGGTCGTCAAAGTATATAGTGTTTCATAATGTGTCCGGCCTGATTATTATAAGGCCGGACAACCTCCCCCCCCTAAAAAAATAAAAAAAACCCTTCGTCTCCTCCCGTAGATGTCGTAAAAGCTGTCTAAGGGATTACATCAGGGGATAGGCAGCAGTATCGACCTGAGTACTCAACACCAATACTACGATCACCAATTCGCATGCCAAGCGTGGTGATTATGGCATTTCCCCCCCATTATAATTTATGGGGGAGGCCTCGTCCAACAGTGGATGTCAACAGGCTTCTGACGATGAAAGCTTAGGACTGAATTTGCTCCAACACGGTCCAAATAAATGTAAAAGTTAATATCAAAAGTGCAAACTATATTTTATTCAAAATGTCCAAATCAATAACAAATTTTACTGTTGCGGAAAAAAAGTAACATTAGTTATACCTACTGTTGAGAAAAACTATAATAGGTACATACTTAAATGAACTTGTATATTTGACCAATCGCTTTCAAAATCGCTATCTGCCCCCCTATTCTCTAACTGAAAGTCACTCGGTGACTAACGTTTGACAAGTAAAATTACCATCAATTGCTCAAAATTTTCATTGAGAATTGACAATTTGATAGTCATTTTACATGTAAAACGTTAGTCACCGAGTGACTTTCAGTTAGGGAATAAGTGGGCTGAAGGTATCTGTGATCGCTGAACCTGTTATAAGAATTTAAAAAAGTGGACGCCATTTTGAACTTTTTTTTTCTTCACCAGGTACTATTGTACTACCAAAACGCATTTAAATAAGTTGCACACAGAATTATTTCAAATTGAATCCCCCTCGTAAACAAGAGATCCATCGATTGAATGGGACTTGGATCACTTGGCGTCAGGCTAAAGGATGTTCGTTATTTGATTGTATATACTATGAACTACCTAGATGAAAGCACTAATAATACAAGCACAAGTAGGTACAATGCCTTTGCCTAACATAGAATTAGACATACATACAGAGCAGACGTCTAATGAAATTTCCGTGTAGCTGTTCAGAGACACAAGCAGAGACAAATGAAGTGTCTGTGCTGTCTCTGGGGCATACATTACTCTATGCGAGGTAGGGCTGTCTCGCACTTTTTAGGATATAGATACCTACTGTAAATTAAGTTTATTTCATATTGCCACTTTACCGAGCGCTTAGCACTATACGGTTAGGAAAGGCTGACTAACGTTAGTAACATTAGTATTAGTAACGTTAGTAAGTTAGTAACAAGAGTAATGAGTGTGCCACACGGAGGCTTAATTCATTTCTTTCTTTCATTCTTTCACTACCGTTTGATTATGATTGGTACGTACGTAGTACCTACCTTTTTAGGTCATCATCATCACCAACATGTTAACGTCATCAGCTGGGATGTTGCTGCCTATCCCCCTGGTGTTATCCCTTAGTAAAGCTTTTACTACATCAACGGGAGGAGAAGGAGCGGTCTACTCTTAGGCCGGACACACCACGGCATATAAGGTAAGTACCTACATGTTATTGGTAGTGATTCTGTGCATCAGTCTCTAAAATTCCTATCATTTCAGTCCCTTTCATTTCAGTCTTTTTGTTGTTGAACTTCTTGTGAAAGAGTTCGTCCGGGGAAGTACTACCACTGTACCTATTTCTGCCGCCAAGCTGTTCGCATTGCTGTGTTTCGGTTTGAAGGGTACGGGTGCCGGTGAAATTACAGGCACATGAGACTTTTCATCTTTATGTCTCAGGGTCGGCAGCGCGCGTGTAATGCCTCTGGTGTTACAGGCGTTCATAGGCTACGGTAACTGCTTTCCATCTGGTGGGTCGTAAGCTTGCCTGCTAGCCAAAATGCATAAAAAAAAAGAAGTCTATTAGAAAGGGCGCGCGATAACTTTAGCGCACATTAAATTTAGATAATTCTGCACGCGAATCGCTGCTGTAATCGCGCTAATTTTGAATCGATAATACCAAAACAAAACTACAACCAAAAGCGTTATGTTATATACATAGGTATTTAGGTTTCGCGCTAATTATTTGAACGGATACGAATTAGCTTTTTTTTCTAGGTAAATAATGTTAGTGTAGCAAAAAAAAAGTTTAAAGTTTCATTGTTTTTTGACAGCGTTAAAAACCGAAAGGGTTCTTTCAAACGTCCATTCAGCTATCAAACGAACGTTTTCAATCTAGGAAGAGTAACTTTTTAATTGAAAGTGTAACTAAGAAGGACATTGAATAGGAGGCAACCCTATTAATACCCAACTAGAGTGTACTCGCGGGGCGCGGTCCAGTGGGACGGTGGACACGACTACGCTATTATGACGTCACAAATTCACAATACAATACACCAACCATTAGTTAAGTACCTACATTACTATAATGTAGTACCTGTTATTACACCTAGGTAGATTAGAGTAAGTACTTACCTAATAATTATTATTTATAATTTCTTTAGTAAGTAGGTACTAATTATATAGGTACAAGCCCTTTATGTAGGTAGGACACAGATAATAACATTTGTTGGTCAATGGAGTAGCCACGTAGGGCTACCCACAAGTACCTAAGTAGGTACCTATAAATGTTCGAAGACATCCAGCCACCCACCATTCATATTGGTATTCATGCGTTTACGCAATTGGACCTATGACGTAACACCTATTATATTAATTAGTTAATTAGGTAAATCGTTTACATTACAACAGTTTTTAAATAGCTCAGTTGTTTAAATTTGTATTTTTTAAATTGTGTATGTAGGTAGGTAGGTACCTACTTTTATCAATTGTGTTATTTTTTCTGTAAGTATACTGGACATATGGTTGGAAAAAATATTTCAATGAATTCATAATGTAATTCATTCTGTAATTACACACCAAAATGGGGTTAAATTGAGAATGTTGTTCTCAACACACAAATTTCTCCACAATATTGGGCTGCCAGCTTGTCATGCTCTTCACTATTTTCATAATGCATAAATACTGCCATCTATTACACATTTCGTGATACCCGTAGGTATCGCATGATACGCCCGTCGGGTGCGTAGTAAAAAATAGAACCAAGTGAACTATGGTATAACTTTTAGCTAGTTCTACTACTCGCCAATAGACGGCGCTGTGTGGAATTCCGCATAGCGCCATCTTTTGGCGTTTTACATTGAACTATTCTGTTTAGTACGCCACTTAACAACAGATGGCCATACGGTAGAGCACCTTCACCAAATTCATAATTTAGGTTTTGTCATGTAATGGATGTTGTTGTTGTTATAAATACATATTAAAACATACCTATTTTTAAAATTAAATATGATTTAAAAACTTCAGAAAATCTGGACATGGTGGCTACGATATAACTACAGTACCTACCTACAAAAAACTAGGGACAATGGTAATACATTGACTTTGACGGGCAACCGCAATGCTAGTAATAGAGCCGAGTGGAGGCGTATCGCAAGAGCTGCTACTCAAGCAAGACCTGCATAACTAACGCCTGTACGACTGCAGGTACGATAGAAGAGAGATGTCAGTAAACCGTGCTGATGATAAAACAAGAGTGGCACAGTATAATAATAGGTTTTTTCTATGGAAACCACAAAAACATAATTTTTTCAAAAAGTGCTGAATTAATTTCGATAAAATTTATATGGGACCACCTCTGAAGAATAACCTACCAAACAAAAAAAAGAATCATCAAAATCAATGCAAACTTGACGGAGTATTCGCGTAACATACATACAATAACTTTTCATTTAAAAAACCGACTTCCGCCACAGTACTCGACTAAATATTTTTGGATGAAAAAAAAATTATGAAAGAACCATAGTGGTGAAAGGATTATGATACTTTCTGAATGCAAATGCTTGGTGTCTTGCTGAAAATATCAAAATCGCCATATGTATGCCTACAATATTTGAGGAGTTCCCTCAATTCCTCATGGATCCCATCATCAGAACTGGATTCTGAAAAAAATGGGACCAATCTGGAAGTATATATAATCAAATAAAAAAAGAATTTTCCAAATCGGTTCATAAATGCCGGAGATATGCGGTAACAAACATTAAAAAAAAAAAAAAAAAAAAAAATACAACCGAATTGAGAACCTCCTCCTTTTTGGGAAGTCGGTTAATAAATGATGAATAAATGTCATTTATTTCAGTTTTGACAAAGTGTTAGTATTTTTCAAATTCAACCCAACAAGATATAAATTCAACCCAAATTCACCCAATGCACAATAGAATTACAAAATAGACATTATAAATTAAATTACATTATTTATTTAGCAAAATTTATTTTAATTTTATTAAATTACATTAGGTACCTACCTATTTATTTTTAAATGTGTCATCATGAATGCGTAAATCAAATCGAATCAAATCAAAAGAATTTTATTCATTGAAATCACAAGGGTCGGTTTGAATCGTCTCATAAACTAAAATTACTTCTGTTCCAACGCGACCAAGCCTAGAAGAATCAGGCAACAAACACGGCTGGCTTACATAAATGGTCCGTCTTACCACTAGGTGAGAAGCGCCTGTGTGGTGCCTCGGAGCAAGGAGTTGCTGATACATAGTAAATGAGAACTTGAAAACCTCAGGAAGGTAGTCAAAAGTAAATAAACATCAGCAAAAGTATGTAAGACAGCACATGCTACGCCTGTTATACTTATAAATAATAATCCAATAGAAACATGTAAATAGGTAAGTACAGATATTGCAAATTTCAATTTTAGCAGTCGAGGGGCAGAACGACATCAGGCCACGCGGCTTTATCATTAATACAGTCATCAAGAGTGTAATACGCTTTCTTAATTAGATTATTCTTTATGTAGGATTTAAATCTTCGAATAGGAAGTTTAGATGCACTTTCAGGAAGTTTATTATAGAACCGTATACAGAATTCCCCATAAAAGACCCACTTACCTTCTTTATATTTCATATAATCTACACTCGGCTAATATAGTCCGCGATCTTAGCATCATATTACCTAACTCGTGAGTATTACGTGCTGTTCACACTACATTGATTTAGTATTCACTGTGCGTTCATAAAGACACCATTTTGGTGTTTTGTATGGTAAATAACGATTCAAATTAGTTATTAGCCTAGTTAAAGTATCGTAAGGAAACTAAGTAATGCCTAGAAGATTATAGTAGTCATTGTGCTTAAGGGGCCCCTTAAAAACAAAGGCTCTATTTACGTTACGGATCTTTGGAAGTTTCAGCTGAACCACGCCTCAACTGATTAATATTTTTTGTAATTTATTTTAATATTAATGATAATTCGTGATGACTGGACTTTGTTTGATAATTATCTATGCTAGGTACTTGACATTGGCAAAATTGAGTAAATACTCAGATGCCATTAACAAAAAAAAAACACGCTCAATAACGTCTATTTATTCGAGCCTAAGTAGTAGGTAGTAGACTAGGGACTAATTAGTACTTAGTGGTACATATCTAGTAGTTGCAGTATAGTAAGACTGTAGAATAGATTACGACAGGGGTATCTGACCTATCGCATGGTGACCAAGAAAAATCCAGTAAGCACAACGAACGAATGAAATCACCTCCAGTTCTGCTCGATCAACTACTGCGTTGCATTTCGCGTGCCTCACCAAAACTCAAGTTCATCTCGATAACCTATTGGGCCACTAGCATACACCTTTCCACGACCTTCATACTGATTGCTCTACCGAGGAAAATTTTAATACGTTGGGAGAAACATCAAAAAGTTCAAAAATTGTGACATCTATCTAACCTATTGATTGCCAGATTTTAATTAAATACCTACGACTATTTTAATATGCGTCCACTTTTTTGAGAAATAATTTCAAAACTTTTTATGGTTTCAAACGTAACTTTTCATCCCACCTCAGCGAGGAAATGACTTACCTAATGCAAAAAAAACATTTACAATCACAAGATACTTTTGCGCATTTTTAACAGTTTCAGTCAATTCTGTTGGCGTCAAATAAACTTCCTCGTCGTTAGAATCACTCATTTTAGGGTTTTCACTTGTTTTCAAGTTTCTTGTTTTTAACCCAAGGTTTTAACAATATGAACGTGAAACGAAAACGGCGCGCGTAGGTAAAGAAAATTCAAAAAATGTCTTACACCAAGAAGGTTCCGAGTCTGAGTTTTTAACAAATTATGGTGGGATGAAAAAGGTATTTATTCTGTGTTAAAAGGTAAATACAAACGCTTATGGTGAGGGTTCGCTGTCTGTCTTTCCGTCTTTCGGCTCAAGTGTGATCTGAGAGTTAGTTGCCATTATTTCAAAGATATATTCATTCTTTGTAACTTATACCTACGACTAATTGTAATGTAACAATGAGTAAAGTCCTCACGGATCATACTACATTAGGTCACATATATGCTATTGTCCATCAAGGACCCATTCGGGGAAAAATCTACAGTTCCATTTCAATCTTCCCTTAAAATACTGTAGAGTTCTTAAAATGGGCCTTAGGTTCAGATCCTTGTCAGTTCTGCGAGCTATATGACCTGTCATTGCCACTTCAACTTGCTTATTCTGAGAGCTATGTCGGTGATCTTGGACGGATTTCCTCATTTTGACCTCCTAGCTAGCTCCTAGCTCTCTCCATAGCCGGCTGCGTGACTTTGTTTTTTTTACGTGGCTTGTCTATACGGCCAATAGTTAGGCAACCACGTCTCGCAGTGCCATAAGTCATCACTGGCAACACACGCTGATATAGACATTTGTTTTGGGATTTCGTTTCGTAGTCTATGCGTACGTATTTAGATAGGAACTTCCAAAATTCACACCCTGAATGGCAGGGTGTAAGCAGGGTGTTGATTTTTGTAAAGAAAAAAATCCACGTGGGTGAAATCGCAGGCATTCTGTTAGAGAAGTAATATTTGATCAATGTATTCTTGCAACAGCCATATTAACAGTAATTTAGAACAACAAACACGTTTATGATCTACAACGCGTTTTCTTACGCTCCAGTAAAATCGGAATTGCACGAAACTGGCTCCAAACACCAGGTACCTAGTCATAACTTAACGCATTACGCATACATAGTAGTACATCTTTCAACATCACAAGAGAATCCCACGAGCCAGCCACCAACCAGTCTTTCCGAATAGTACTTATAACTATAGGGCGTTTTTTTTTTCTCATGCATGAAGGAGATGGCTTTTGGCTAGAGTTGCCAGATGTGTCGGAATAAAAACCCGGTAATTTTTAAAATAATTTATTCATATGCAAAAAAATTACTTTTTAACATATTTGGAACTTGACAGGTACCTACTATTAATAAACGTTCATTTAAAATTATTTATTTTTAATTTATTTAATAATAAACACTTAAGCTCTGTGAATTCTCTCGTGCGTGAACGAGGAATATAGCTCGAATATTTAAAAAAAACCGGACATTCTATTGTCCGTTTTGCCAAAATTTACCAGAAAGCTGTTTAAAAAACCGTACTGTCCGGTCCATCTGGCAACCCTATGTGGCCTACCCAGCCCATTACAATGCAATACCTACTGCACCTGTTACCCTAGGATATAAAGATGAAAAGTCTTATGTGTCTGTAATTCCACAGGCACCCTTGAAACCGGAACACATTAATGCGAGCATACTGCTTAGTAGCAGAATTTGGGTAGTACTTCCCTGGACGAACTCTTACACAAGAAGGTCTACTATACAATACCAATGTATCAAAATACCCCAATAAGCCCGGGGGGACGGTATTCCCCACGTTTTTACTTTACAATTTCGTAGTATTTCATTCATTAAATGCCTCGTAAGCTTTCCTCCAGCATATGTACCTAACACAACATGGGACAGCCCTATTACAGCCGTTTATTTGACCTCTATGCATGAACTCAAAACGCTGTTTTCAGATCATGAAAACATTTGTCCTGCAGCGGGAATCGAACCCACAACTCTTGCGCCTAGGCCAGCAGGCCTAGGCGCAAGAGTTGTGGGGTTGTGGGATTCACGCTGTAAGCCTCACTTCACGAACAAATTTATATAAATAGCTACTTTTGCTGGGACGGAACAAAGTGCAATTCAGCTCGCATAAGCGCTTGGTGCCTATCGTGATATTCACCTAAACATTTCCGCTCTCTTCTAACGCGTAACTCTGTCGCTGTCTGGCGCGGAGTGACGCAGCTCGTATGGGTTGACGACTAGTGACGAACTCAAAAACCTATAAGAATTACTTTTTTGTTAGCGTTAAGGCGCGCGTCAGGTCGATCGCGCGCGACTCACCTTACTGAATAAACCCGGCTTGCTGGGCGGCCCGGGTACTTGTAGCTTTATACCTAAAGCGCGGAGTGCGGCACGCTTGCCACCGAACCACGGAGATCGTCCTTTTTTATAAGTCACTAGTTGCGCCCCGCGGTTTCACCCGTGTGAATAATGATGAAAATTGATGATGATGGTGATGAAAAGTAGCCTATGTGTTAATCCAGGGCGTAAAGTATCTCCATTCCAAATTTCACTCAAATCCATTCAGTAGTTTTTACGTGAAAGAGTAACAAACATCCATACTCACAAACTTTCGCGTTTATAATATTAGTAGAATAGGATAGGATTCCTCGGTCGTCATTTTTGCACACCCTGTATAGCGGGCTCAGTGAGGGTATACCAGTACTAAGTTGCAAAATATCGCAAGTAGGTACCTATAGTCATAGCGCACACAATGCTACTTTATGTACTCGCACAATATGTCAAGGTGATCGCGCTTTGAATCTAGAGCAAAATTATAAAGTTCATATGACGTTATCAATCACACCTTTATTTTATAATTGATCTTTAAAGTGTGTAACACACGTAGCAGATGCGATAATATATCTGTATCTGAGCGCGTATCTGTCCATATCGCTCTCTATACTAAAATCAAGGAGCAACACACACGTAGCAGATCACTTATATTTTACCGTCAAGCATCTGTAGGCACCAACGATCTTTAAGTAGGCACCGACATATATCAAAAGATGGACAGATTATATCTGTGTATACAAATTTAAATGCAATATACTTTGAAGGTTTCCGCGTGAATGTATCATTTTCGTATATTATCGTATCTGCTACGTTTGTGTGATACCTTCAGATGCGATAAGTTTTTATACGCCTATAAAATATTACCGCGTCTGCTGCGCGTGTGATGCACTTACTTCGCAATTCGTCTGCCAAGCGTGGTGATTATGGCAAATCTCCCCATTGCGTTCTATGGGGGGAGCTTGGTGCAGCAATGGACGTCTAAAGGACGTTGAAGATCCCCAAATATATATTATGTTATATATATTGTTATTATATATTTATTGTTGGGCCCAATGGGAAGTTTTCTGACAGCTGAAAGAAAAAAAGTCCATGCATAGATGGCGCAGTCCAGAAATGGTTGTCTAAATTTTGTCGGTCAGCCACCAAATGTCAGTGTCACTGACTTCACTCGCTCACGCTGTTCGTTGGTGAAGTAAATTAAGTATCTACGTAAAGTTTTTGTTGAAATTCTGATACTTATATTTGTTAGTGTTACGTTATTGTTATAATTTTTTGTTATTATTGTTGGAGTCTGACCAAGTAGACCGGTCTATAGTAGACTTGAAAAACGAGCTTCTAAATCGCAACGCGAAACTTGGAGGAAAAAAAAGAGAAAACAAAGAGAATTTGTTCTCTGTGGTGCTTTTGCAAAATCTTCAAAAGCCAACCATGTCGAGACACCGCCATCTAACGGAATTTTATGAACTATTTTTTCTTTTTGATTGCCGTCCTGAAAACTTCCCATTGTTGGAAGATCAACGACGCCCCCTGCTGTCATACAGTGCGAACTAGTACGGAGGGTTGTCATTTGACCGTTATTTTGCCACCTAGCACGGCAGCTAACAAGTAAGTACTTACTACCTATCTATTAGCATCAATTAGTTTTTTGTATAACATTGATAACATAACACCCAACAGTCACATACCTTCCCACACTAGGATTCCCTGTGTCGTGGGTATCAGTAACTACGAGTACCATAACAACCAGATCCGGAACAAATGTTTGCAGATCATACAAACCTTTGTCCCGCAGCGGGAATCGAACCCGCAACCTCCCGCATCTTAGCCGGCTACTCACTTGCTGCGCCACCAAGGTTGGCCCGAGGAATCTGCCGTCAACGGCCGTGAAGAAATGCTGGTGCCAGCATTCAGCATTGAACAGTCGACCATCATAATTATATTTATGGCCATTTGCCAAGCCACAGCGTCGAATGTCTGATTTATTCCCACAAGTTCCTTTTGGCAGTTCCTTTAAGGAACTAATGGGATATTTTTTCCCACTAGTTCCTTTGTAATAATCAAACGAACAAGTGGGAATAAATCGAATGTCTGTCTGTCACCGTCAATTATCTTTAATTAATTAGCCACTAATTAATAATTATATGACTCAGACACACTTCAAAGCTTAACCTTTAGATTGGTTTTAATTATATTGCTGCTAATTAATTCACTATTATTTACTATTACCTAATAATAAACTATCGAATTGCGATCGCAATTACCTATCCTCAGTTACGTTGTTGTTGCGTCATGGTACAACAAGTGGATCTGCTGGGGTGTCCATGGATTAGAATAAAGAATAATTTTTTTGTTGAAAAAAATATTTTTCAAAAACAAGTTTTTATTATATTAGTGATGAACCGTGAGCTGCAAAATGAGCCCAAACACTGCCAGGCTACTATTATTATATTTATATCTATTATAACATATCTTCGAGTAGTTTCGTTGTCCACCTTCTTTCTCCATCATCAGATCAGCTCGCCGTTACCATAATATTGTATTATCATCTGAACTTGACAGGTAAGAAAAATTTCAGCTCAATCGTTTGGGTGAAACTAGTTCAAAATTCAGTTTCAAGATTTGTCCCACACTAACTAACATATTCAATAAAAACTTGTAAAAATCATTTAGCTTGTCTAAGGTCATAAAAACTTTAAAACTACGTGTACTATGGTACCACAACACCCAGCCACGAAGCAAATATTTGCAGATCATGCAAGCATTTGTCCCGCAGTGGGACTAAAAGGTCTACTCCGACCGCAAAACGTAACTTGTAGTTACTCTTATTTACTTTCGGATCGGCCTCTGTTGTGTAGCGACCAGAGACGAGAGAGAAAGGGTGCGCGACGCTCAAGCTCTCAACTAAAAACTTCGTGCCGAAGTTTCGGTTTTCGCTTTATTAAAGTACCGATCGCACGAAATGAAACACGAAATTTCGTAGTTCGGTGTATTAGAGCAGACCTAGCCCGCCCCGTCCCACGGAGGTCACTACTTCAAAAAGTTGTAGAACTTCAAAAATGATGGTCACCACAACATTGTAACTAAAGAAAATGTACCTACCTCGCGACCTGATTGTAAGTTGGTAGCTTTCTTGCCTGCAGGCAGATGAAAGTAAAACCATGCAAGCTATGCCTCTTAAGTTTTTAGGTAGGTACCTACTTAATTAGGTACCTGGCACCTTAAGTTGAAACATTCAACATTCTTTCGGGTCCACTTTTGTTTTTTTTTCACTTGAACTTATTTTTAAAGCTGATACGTAGAGTCCTGACCCCACACTAGGATACCCTGTGTCCTGGGTATCAGGAACTATGAGTACCATGGTACCATATCACCCAGACCCACAAATATTTGAGACAAATATTTGATTTGCAAATATTTGTCCCGCAGCGGGAATCGAACCCACAATCTCTCGCATCTTAGCCGGCTACTCACCCGCCGCGCCGCAGAGGTCGTCAAAAATGCTTGATGTTCAAAGCTTCTATACTCTATGGGTTTGCTACGTGCTAGCTGCTTTACGGGTTCGCTTCGCTCCCGAGAAACAGCTACTCTACGAGTTCCTCCTCAGCTAACTTAACTGCTCTTCGGGTTTGCACTCTGGGGATAGCTACCCTACAGGTTCGCCCAGATTTTTTGTTACGTTCATCTGCTATCAGTCTTCATTTTTCTTTTCTTTTTTTGCTGTCTTTAATGATAAATTCAGTTTATTGAGCCGACAAATTTATTGACTGAAGATCCATACTTGCGGCATCTGACAAAAAGGTTGGTATACAGTCTACCTGGGTTGCAATTTTCGAAAGTCACTGATCGACTAAATAGCATCAAAAAAGCCGCAAATCGCCGTTTTTCAAGAGATGTACTGGAGGACTTGTTTTAATATCATGGGTATAAGAATTTTAGTCATCAATGAGTTTCAGATGTATATAAAGGAAATGTTCCAAAATGGCCTAAGTATATCGATGTACACCAGACAGAAAAAGGCGGAAAAATCATTGATTATCGTTAAAATACTCATACTCTAATTTGAAGCATAATTTACTGCACAGAAATGTTTAAAATTCGTTTTTTTTTACAATGGTAACATATTTTCCTGAGCAACCATGACAGGCAATGTCACGTTTATTACTCTGTGGTTGCTTGCTTTATTCGTTCGTTGGAAGTAGTGTGTCTACATAGAATGCGTTGCCTTTATTACGATCATCACATCAGTACAAGTTATTCTATTCAACATTTCGATTCTACGCGAAAATATTTTCCTTGCTCCAAGACGTTAACGAAATGCAGTTCTAGTCAAAGTTGTCAACAGCTGTCGAAACATTTTACCACAGTAAATTGTATCCGCCCCACCATATTGTTTTGTCTTGTGTTGCTCTCCGTGATATTTTAGGAACCTGCATTAAATGAAGCGATATAATAAAAAAATTACAATGGGACAAGGTTTTACATATTATACACCACGCCACAGCCACGTTAACACAAGTGCACACCGACAAGGGCTAGGCTCCATACATCTTGTAACAACACCTTTGGAAATCGTGAAACAAACGGAAACTGGTGAAGTTCAGATGTCACCACTGCCTTCACCACCTGCCAAATTGAACCGACAAGCTCACATTAATAAGATAAATCACATCTAAAGACACAAGTCCACATGTCTGGTTATAGTTACATAATACACGGACACGGCCATGCAGGCGTGGGTGAAGAAAGTCGATATTTACTTATCAAGACACTCATAGGTACTTGTACTGTCGGATTGGTAATTTCATGAATTTTATATAAACCATTGATACTTTCTTCAAAGTACTTTTTATAAGTTTTTATATAAAAGGCAGAACATGTTTTTTTTTTTAAATTATTTATTTACTTTACACTTTAATTTTATTAAGTACTAAAATTGAGTATTGAGAAAAGAACAGAGTTTTTTTATACAGTGGATGAGGCACATTTATAAATTAATATTTACTTAATGCATTTATTATTTATTTTTTTACAAAAAGAATTGATACTTTCTTCAAAATACTTTTTATAAGTTTTTTTATATAGAAGGCCCCCCTTCTGGTTCAGACCCCCCCCCCCCCCCCTCCTTTTTTTGACAAAGCCGATTTGACAGCAGCTGGCACGGCATAGCCAAAAATTACCCAGAATTTAAAACTTTATCTTTACAGATTTTTTTTATAATATATAAAATAGCCGGCTGAGATACAAGGGGTTGCGAGTTTGATTCCCGCTGCGGGACAAATGTTTGTATGATCTGCAAATATTTGTTTCGGGTCTGGGTGCTGTCGTACCATAGTACTCGTAGTTCCTAATACCCAGGGAATCCTAGTGTGCGATCAAGACTATGTATATGACTGATGGGTGTATGTTATACCTAATGTTAATGAGTTTGACTGTACCTCCACATTCTTAGATAAACACTCGTGCATTTCTACAAAGCGGCGACTTGCTAAATGGTCCATTGCGTCAGAAATATCACCGTCAATGGTATTGCATGGCAAGACCTCTTTTTTTTTATATATAAAAAAAAGAAACCTCATTTTTCACGGACTAGAAAAAATAGGACGCTTGTGGAACTACCTACCAGTCGAAATCCGAAAAGCTGCTTCCGTAAGAATTTACAAGTCCAAACAGTACCAATATTTATTATGTCATTGCAAAATGTTCAACGAAATTGACTATGTTGTTCCACCTGCAGCATCCACCTGAGTACTTAACACTATACTGCGATCACCAATCCGCCTGCCAAGCGTGGTGCTTATGGAAAATCCCCACATTGCTTTCTATAGCCTTGTCCAGTAGTTTCGTTATGGTGTGGTTTAGTAACAAACAAATATTCGCATTTATAATGTACGATTAACAAAGAGGTAGATAGGTATCTCATCAGTGGGTGTTAACATAAAACCCAACAATCACATACGTAGTCTTGATCCCACACTAGGATTCCCTGTGTCGTGGGTATCAGGAACTACAAGTACCATTGGTACCACAAATATTTGCAGATCATACAAACATGTTGTTGTTTGTTTGTTGGTGAGGGGCTAACTTTTTCCTCTTACTGTACTTAGAATGCAGATTTTGTTAGCACAAAATAAAATAGGGCACAAAGTCAAACTGATTTATTTTGGTTACATTTCGTCCCAACTTTGTGGGTCACAATGTCAACAAAAATAACCTGCCGTAACACAGATAAAATCTAGTACGGAGGGTAAGCTTTTGTAATACAGGCAAAGTTTAGCTTACTTGATATAATTTATGTTCCTAATTTAAGATTAATAGTAATAGTCTTCTTGTGAAAGAGTTCGTCCAGGGAAGTACTACCACCGTATCTATTTCTGCCGCCAAGCAGTAGTGCACGCATTGCTGTGTTTCGGTTTGAAGGGTACGAGTGCCGGTGAAATTACAGGCACATGAGACTTTTCATCTTTATGTATCAGGGTCGGCAGCGCATGTGATGCCTCTGGTGTTGCCAGGCGTCCATAGGCTACGGTAACTTTCCATCAGGTCGGCCGTTGCTTGTTTGCTTGCCCTAGTAGTAAAAAAAAGAAAAGTAATTTCTAGTTTATAAGCAATATTTTGCTGCCTGTAAAATAACAAAGATTTTGTACTTTCAAATTTGAAATAAATTATCTTTATCTTATATTTAATTCAAAATGGGGCGGAGTGTCAGTCAGTCTCATACATTTGGGGCATAACGTCAACATCCCATTTTGAAAGAAGTAAAGTTAGTTATATATGAATAGCATTAAAAAAAACCTCAATCTACCTGTATCAAAACTAAAATCATCCAGTTGACCTATTTTGAAGGATGTATAAAAAATGTTCCCATGACTATTAAATTAATATTAGTTGTGGAGCCAAATAACCTGTCTGTTTGTAAGGGTGCGATGATACAGGGACGAATCTAATGAGATTCCATTTTAACTTTTTTTTTGATGAAAATTACACATCAATTTATCCATTTTGTTAGTTTGCGTTTTGTAATTTTTATCAACGTAATTTTTTTTTTTTTTTTTACTTTTTTTTTTAAGTAGGTATTCATGCTTCAACGCCAAGTCACTGCACCCATACCACAAGTTAATCTTATAAAAAATTAAAACCTTTCGACTATTTTCAGTATTCCATTAAAATTGGAAAAACGGATTATTTACAACACACACATGTTACACACAGAACACATCAGTATCTACAATTATAATAATATAATAATAATAAATGCTGGACATTTCACACAACATTATCTAGCCCCAAGCTAAGCAGAGCTTGTGTTATGGTACTAGATAACTGATATATTATACATAGAAAAATACCCAGAACATTCTGAACAAATATCTGCAGAACGAACAAATATTTGTTCCGAGGCGGGAATCGAACCCGCAACCTCCTGCGTCGCAGGCGAACCTTCGCCCGCCGCGCCACAGAGGTCGTCAATTATATTTCACAAACTACATACAACTAGTACTAGTACTAGATTCCGCGTAGTAGCTTAGATCCTTTTCATCGGATGCTGGTCATCATGAGACTCTGGAAGCTAATATCATAAATTAAAATTAATATTTTGAGCTCAAACTTAAGGTTTTAGCTGCAAAAATGCCTCAGTTCCCTTCAGAAATAGTGTTAAGAGCTGATGATCCTGGAAACGGCTGCACCAATTTCCACCAAACATCTCGCAAAAACCATCTTTAATACTAAAAAAACCGCATTGAAATCAGAGCACCCGTTCTGAATTTACAAGGGGTGTTTCTTATCTCAACCCAATGACGCTAAACCCATTTAGGTATTTATATCAACTCAACCCATTTTGTGAAATTTCTATTCTTGTTTCAACCCAAAACCACAACATAGTGTAGCCTCAATAATAACACACAAAGTTTTAATCGGGGCGGGGGTTAAAAATTGTGTCTTGTATGGAATATTATCAAAACCGCGCGTGTACTTGAAAATAATTTTTTCTTGACATTTATTTTACTTTTTCATCCGATAAAAGTCATAATTATTTAATTTATCATTCTATACATAAAACGCTCCTAATTATGGGATTACTGTCGCGCGTCCATGATGCATGCTATGATGGATTCCATCTAACCCTAACATTTTGATCTAATTTTGCCAAAAAATTGATGCAAAAAACTCGAAATTGAAACTGAAATACTATAATATAATTCAAAAGTTGAGCTTCTTTTCAATTATAACAAATTGTAGATTACATTTTTATTCAATGTTAATTGTAATTAATGTTAATTGTTAATTTAAATAATTTACGAATTCATTTTGTTATGATCTTATCTCTTGAATATAATAAATATATAAATAAATGCTGGACATTTCACACAACATTATCTTGTGTTATGGGTACTAGATAACTGATATACTTACTTAATACAATACATTACAAAAATACATATAAACATAAATAGATATTTTTTATTATACATAGAAAATACGCAGAATACCCTGAACAAACCTGCAGATCGTACAAATATTTGTTCCGAGGCGGATAAAATGCCTAAAAATAAGAAACGAATATTACTAAATTCTCAAAATTAAAACTGAAATAAAATAATATTGACGACCTCTGTGGCGCGGCGGGCGAGTAGCCGGCTGAGATGCGAGAGGTTGCGGGTTCGGTTCCCGCTCCGGGACAAATTTTTGTATGATCTGCAAATATTTGTTCCGAGTCTAGGTGTTATGGTACCATGGTACTTGTAGTTCCTGATACCCACCACACAGGGAATACCAAGGTGGGATTAAGACTACGTAAATGACTGTTGAGTGTTATGTTATGTTAATTAAAAAGTTAAGTTTCTTTTTACTGGTAATAAATTGTGAATTACATGATTATTAAATGTTTTTGATACTAATTTAAATAATTTACGAATTCATTTTGATATAATCTTGTCTCTTGAATGCCTAAAAATAACCAAATATTACTAAATTCCCCCATCGCTTTCTTTTCGGAGAAATGGCAAACTATTACCTAATTACATAAAGATTAGCATATCTATTACCGAATTCGTGAAATATCTTTTGGGAATAAATTAATAAATTGACTCAATAGATTAACGTTCTCAATACGCACCTGTTAAGTGATAGTCAAGTTACAAGTTACCGAAGAAAGAAAAACTCAGTCTTGTCTCAAACCCAGTCGTGAAAGCACGTCTTACTTAAACATAACTTGAGTCAGTGTATAATGATGAACCATTTTTGATTGACGGAAAATGTGATTCAGTCAACAAGCTAAGCTGTTTTTGATAAAGTTTAATTACGATCGGAATTTTGGAACTTTTGTAAGGTGCGGAGTTTTTCGGGATTGCTGCAGTGGAGTTTTTTAAGGTAAGGTTTTTTTTTGTTGCTATTTTAAATTGTTTTATGGGTTCTAATAAGAATAATACTTCTACTTTATTAAATTATTTAGGTAGGTATATTTAATAATAGTTTTTTTCTTGTTAACAATTTGTTTGAGTTCGGTATGCAGTTTTTTTAATTATTTATTTATATGTTCTGTCACGAAATTAAGTAAGAATCTGTACATAATTTCGTGATAATTATCAAAACAATGTTTTTCTAACTGCACGTTTTAATGTTATTTTACAAAAAAAATCTGTAGACTAACAATAGTTTGATGTCTAGGAGTATTTAACCCTAAACTATTTACATTACAAAAATCACGTAACAGTTTGCACGGGGTCATATAAGACCCTAATTTGTTATTAAGTCTTACAAAAATCATTCAATGAAATAATAAATTACAAACTTATTTGACCCGCAATCAAATAGACCAACATAATAAATTATAATGAGGTAAAAGTTGGTTTCAATAAAAAACCCATGCGAGTAAATTACCGGTTCATTTACTAATATTTACCATCGCTAATGCATTTCGAATGAAGTTGAAATGCGTTGGTTCTAGTTAAATGGAGGAGAGATCGTCGTTAATTTAACATGAAATCGAATAGAGTAAGGAAGTTGTATAGAAAGCAAGATGATTTATTTGCGAAAGTTCCTTGCAACTGTAATGAAATTGCTGAAATGAATAGGTTACACGTAGCTCGTATTTTCGTAAAACTCTACAGCTTTAAAAGCCAACACTTTAAAAGCTGCACCCACAGTCGCCGATGTAAGTTATGTCTAAGTTAGAAAGGTTAATTTTATAGATATTCATAAATCTCCACAAAATATTTACATGGTGCACTGTATATTATATAATTATGCTATACCAAAATTAAGTTATTCTACCTATAGAAAAAGAATAACCCTTGCAAAAAAACCTTTAAATTTTTTAATTTTATTGTACAAAAAGTTTGACATATATACATGAACAAGTTTGTTTCCTATTATGCCTTATGACCCCCTTTGGCATAGCAATGTTAATCTGAGACAACCTATAGGTACTAAGGCACCATTTGCCACATCTTTGAGTATCGTCATTATTGAACGAGCGAAGCGAGTTCTCTGAGTCAAGTTGGAAGAATCGGCGTTTGTATGTATGTGTGTATGTATGTATGTATGTTTGTCCGATGAAAACTTCCAAATCGTTAATCCGATCTTCATGAAATTTGGTACGGGGGTAGATAGTATTGGTACAATTTGTAGGTAAGGTTATGAGCTATATCGGTCAGGGGGTAGCTGAGATATTGGGGTCCAAGAGGGGGTAAAAAAAATAAAAGTGAGACAGTCAGATCAAATGGGGTGTCTAATGAAAGCGCTTTGGTTGGACATTTCAAAACTGTTTTTAATAAGTATTTAGCCTTAGTATTTTTTGAGATATTAGGGAAAATAAAAAACGTAAAAATTAAAAATTCTAGGGTACTTCCAGCAATCCCACAATGCTGAAATTTGGTATGCTTGTGGCTTTTGTGTCACAACTACAGGGAAAAGTCTGAAACTGAAGAATTTAGAAGCTTGTACTCCATAAAACAAAAACCAATATAACATCCATTGTTGACCTCCCATTTCTAGGAATTTGAATGACGCTGGAGTTCTATGGTTTTCGTCAAAAGGACGTTATCAATTAATTCGTCAGGTATTTGATATAGGTACTAACAGGTATGTGGTATTACGCCCCGTTGCTTAGCCCTATTCAAAGGTTATTTCGATGATGTGTAGGAAATTAGAGTTGTAACTGATAGATCTTGTACTGTACTGGCAGACCTCGAGGTGAAAATTTTCAAAAATAATAATAGAATAACTTTTCATTTAAAAAACCGACTTCCGCCATTGTAATCGACTAAATATTTGGATGAAAAAAAAAATGAAAGGATTATGATACTTTCTGAATGCAAATGCTTGGTTTGTTGCTGAAAATACCAAAATCGCCATATGTATGCCTACAATATTTGAGGAGTTCCCTCAATTCCTCATGGATTCCATCATCAGAACTGGATTCTGAAAAAAATGGGACCAATCTGGAAGTATATCTATTCAAATAAAGAAGAATTTTCCAAATCGGTTCATAAACGCCGGAGATATGAGGTAACAAACAAAAAAAAAATACAACCGAATTGAGAACCTCCTCCTTTTTGTAAAGTCGGTTAAAAATGGAAATTACTTGGTTAAGTAGTCGGGCTGATAAAGGTGTTATCGCGAGGTCTCAGTTCGGGGCGAACCACTAGTATTATAATAGGCACTTTTTGATCGTTGTGTAGAGTGCAAATGTTGACCAATAGATGGCGATTTGGTTTATTCCCATTTACCACTAGGAAATGGTTGCCGGTAGGAATGACACTCTGTCACAAAATTAATTATTCTATTTTCAAAATGGTATGATAATTAAAGTAATTTAAAAAACTCGGTGCCCTGGTGTGTCCGGCCTGAGCCGTAATGTATCCGGCTTAGGATAGACCCCTCCTTCGGCTCCCGTGGATGTAGTAAAAACTGACTAAGGGATTATACCAGGATATATGCTGTAACATCTACCTGAGTACATCAATACTGCGGTCACCAATCCGCCTGCCAAGCGTGGTGATCATGGCAAATCCTCTTATTCTATGAGGGAGGCCTCTTCCAGCAGTGGTTGTCTATCGGATAATGAAGAGAAAAAAATCGAATTTGATCTGAGGCTCCATCTACAATGATAAAATTATCGAAAAAACTTTGAATCGTTCATGTTTCGGTCACATTTCGATATAATCACATTACAGTGTTGTATTTTATGTTTAGAGAATACCATTTCTGATATTTAAGACATCGACAAAAGATCGAAACATGATCCTAACTCTATTTTAACTATTTTTAAGTTAGAGAATTGGGCCTCTAAAGAAAACTTAGTAAACTTAGCACTTTTTTTGAAGCCTTTCGATAATTATGTCCAAAGATTGTTGAAGTCGCTACATAGTAGGTACAATTTGCCAAACCTTCTTTCTCTATTATAGTAGTACGTAGTACAAACTACGAATATAAGAAACATATCAATGTTTGATATCATCCATATCTTTTGAAACTATCATGCTTATGAACATAAATATCACTAGAAACGGGATTTTTGAGCCCCGATGTTTCAGCACAGTTGGAATAAGACATGAGTACGGGAAAACTTTTAGTGTGATGAAGGTAATTCGATCATAAGGGAGTTTACCATGCTGTGCCAAAATATCGGGAATTAAAAACCTCATAAATCATGGTAAATATCCCGTTTCTAGTGATATTTATCATCCATATCATTGCATCATTCTATGTCGATACCATCAAAGCAATCCAAATATGTATTGTCATAAAAAAAAGCGAGAAAACAAAAAAAAAACAACATTCTTTATGGAAGTTGACCAAGCAGAGTTATATTATTATACCAGTTACACAATAACAGACTAGCCCATGTCATCGAACCGGCTTTCGCTGAGATGAAGAAAGTTGACAATATAATATGCAAACGCGGTGAAACTTATACTAACTATTACTTAATATACAACCGGAACTGATACTACTAATATAAGTACATATTTCGCGATCATTAAGCAAAAAAAAACCATAGATAAAATAGACTTTAATACAGGTGATCAGAATTTATTTTGAAAACGAACCTTAATACGTTGATATAAAGATACTAAGTTACAATGATATTAGAGATGCCGGTTTTGTATGTGATCTAGTTTTGGTATTGATTGGTATTATATAACCTTATTTGAATTTTAATGGATTAGGTTTGTGTTTTTTTACATGGTTTATTTTAGATAGTACGCATATATGACTAATTTTGGTGTAATAGCCGGTTTAGTTTGAATTTTATTGATTAAGAAAAAAATGGTAGGCTGTTGACCAAAAAAGGCGACACATAGATAATTTAAATTCAATTTTGGGAAGACCTACATCCTTTTTACCCAATTTACTAAATTATACGAACTAAATCTTTTCTTTTCTTGTTTAGGGTTTTAAATGTAATCGTTATTATGGTGTTCTTGGTATACAATCATCATCATCATCATTCTGTATAAGACCACTGCTAGTCATAGGCCTCCCCCATAGAACCTCCCCATAGAAGAATTGACGACCTCTGTGGTGCGGCGGGCGAAGGTTCGCCTGCGACGCAGGAGGTTGCGGGTTTGATTCCCGCCTCAGAACAAATATTTGTACGATCTGCAGATATTTTTTCAGGGTGTTCTGGGTATTTTCTATGTATAATAAAAAATATCTATCTATGTAATGTATTGTTTTAAGTATATCAGTTATCTAGTACCCATAACACAAGCTCTGCTTAGCTTGGGGCTAGATAATGTTGTGTGAAATGTGTCCAGCATTTATTTATTTATTTATAGAATACCATCGAGAACCTGTTTTAAGCCGCCACCATCTACCGACTTCTTGCGACCTTTGTAATGTTCTTGGTTCATCGACTGACAAAATATTCTTTACTGCATAGTCCAGTTTGTGGTACTCGAGAACCATTATTCCCCAACAGTTCTGCGAGATATACGAGTATGCCTTACCTTGAGCTCTTATAGCGATTCAGTTCAAAAACTATTCAGTACAAAATATCGGTTCCGTGATGTCCGCAGCTATATTTAAAGGCACAGCAGCAGGTATATAGACTTCTGCGATTAAAGTTATTCAATGATAGATGTCAACGACGGAGCCATATTTTGTACTGAATCGCTATAAGAGCTCATACTAAGGCCTCAGTACATTCTCTCTTCCAAATTCTGAAGGCTTTGTCGGTGTATAGTAGTTAACTTTTCAATATTACTTAACTGTGGACTCTCTTTTAGTGACAAACTGGTCCCGTTACCTCTTTTCATAATAATCTGAATAAATTACTTTACAATTACAAGTAACACGACATATTGTGCAAGTCATTTGTGCATTGTGTCACGATATGGCTAAAATAAAATGCAAATACACACTTATTGCTATTCTGACGTACAGTCAACTGCAACAAGTTAATGATTACTTTTTTAACCGACTGCACAAAAAAGGAGGAGGTTCTCAATTCGGTTGTATTTTTTTTTTATGTTTGTTACCTGATATCTCCTTCGTTTATAAATCGATTTGGAAAATTCTTTTATTATTTGAATAGATATACTTCCAGATTGGTCCCATTTTTTTTAAGAATCCAGTTCTGAATGGAATCCATGAGGAATTGAGGGAACTCCTCAAATATTGTAGGCATATATATAACGATTTTGATATTTTCAGCAACAAATCAAGCATTTGCATTCAGAAAGCAACATAACCCTTTCACCACTATGTTTTTTTCATCATTTTTTAAATCCAGATATTTATTCGAATACAATGGTGGAAGTCGGTTTTTTAAATGAAAACCATTTGGCATAAGTCTGTGAGTTAATTTACTGTCGAAACATTTCAATGTTTTGAGATAGTTAACGACTTTTTTTAACTTTTATGTAACTAAAATTTAAACGTAAATTGTATAAATCAATATAATACATATATAATAACACTACTATAGTGAAAGATATATGTCTGTGAGTTCATTTACTGACAAAATATTTGAATGTTTTGAAACAGTAAACGATTATTTTTGTATGTAATAATAATAATAATAATAATAATAACGTAAATTATGAAAAATCAATTATGTTACAATGTTGTTGTTAATTATGTAATTATGTTGTTAGTAGTAGAACTTCTTGTGAAAGAGTTCGTCCGGGGAAGTACTACCACCGTACCTATTTCTGCCGCCAAGCAGTAATGCTCGCATTGCTGTGATTCGGTTTGAAGGGTACGGGTGCCGGTGAAATTACAGGCACATGAGACTTTTCATCTTTATGTCTCAGAGTCGGCAGCGCGCGTGTGATGCCTCTGGTGTTACAGGCGTTCTTACTTAGGCTACGGTAACTGCTTTCCATCTGGTGGGCCGTGACTTGTCTGCTTGCCAAGGAGCATAATTTAAAAAAAAAAAAAAAAACAATATTATTACTATATAGAAAGACATATTGTTACATTTGTCAAAAATTTTGGAATTTAAATATTTTCAACAGTGTAACTTCTCATAATGTTCATTTTTGTCGATGAGTGTCGAGTACAATAGCATAGATTGATCGCGTGCGATGCGCGGTGTCGACTATCTAGCTCACTGGGCCGCGCGTTCACATTGTCACACGAGATCTTACTAAAGTGTCAATGACAAATACCACCACCAGTTTTTAACCTAAGAAAATTAATAAAATCAGGGGAAATAATTTGTGTAGTTTTGAAAATTGGTACAGTTATATACCTTGCGGTATCCAGATGAACATACTAAAGTGTCAATGACATACACCACCATCAGTCTTGCCTTTGTTTTTAACAAGCAGAAAAAAATGTCTTGTTGTTTTGTTTGTATAAAGATAATTCTTATAAAAGGAGGCATACACAAAATATATGTATTTTGCCAACATTCAAGTTTATTCATCCTTAAAAATAGTTGGAAATGTTAAACTTTAATGAAATTATATTAGATAGATAGACAGATAAATAAACAGATAAATAAACAAATTATTGTGCACCATATGATTTATTTAAATTAACAGTACAATGTATCGCTGAAAGCGATTTCGTCCAGACAAACTTTGTATGGACAGTAACGAGCGAAGCTGTAACGGACGGATATTTCACCAAATCTCTAAAAAACTTGAATGTAGAGACCATTTAAAATTTTACAATTTGATATGAAGCTTCCTTGATTCATCATCATCATCATCATCACTACCCTTTAAACGTCCACTGCTAAACGAGGCCTCCCCCATAAATAAAATGCCATAATCTCCACGCATGGCAGGCGGATTGGTGATCGCAGTATTTGTGTTGAGTACTCAGGTGGATGCTGCTGCCCATCCCCTGGTGTAATCTCTTATTCGACTTTTACGACATCCATGATAGGAAATGGAAGGGTCTATTCTTATGCCGGACACACCACGGCATTAGGGCCACTCTAATCACTCTAAAGTCGTATGCTATGTCGTGAGTGAATGGAGACGCACAAATACCACCGGTACATCGACCGGCGTTGCTTTTCCGGCTATTTCAGTGCTGCAACTAGATCGGGACAATTTCACTTTATCTTACTCTTTCTATTTCATATCCACTTTATAATAGTGAGTATAGAGTAGACGAAAATCGGCCGTGGTGATCGCAGCCTAAGAACCGAACTCCTCCATCTCCTCCCGTGGATGGCGACTAAGGGATTCCACCAGGGAAAGGGCAGCAGCATCCATTTAAGTACTCAACGCCAATACTGCGTTTATCAATCTGCCTGCCAAGCGTGGTGTGTATGGTCCCCATTGCATTCTATGGGGGAAGCCTCGTCGTGCAGTAAATGCCATGGTTAATGATGATGATGATTGCGGAATATCATCAACAATCAGTATAAAAAGAATTCGAACTATGTCCAAATAACAACAAACAGATAACTCGTTACCAAATAACAATCATTTCGGTGTAGTCGAATGCTACACTTTTTTTGTAGCGTTTTTGGGTTCCGTTTTGCTATACAAAAGCCATCGTTTATAAAAATTACATTATTAATTTTAATTATCACTAGAAACGGGATATTTACCATGTTTTTTTTTTTATCTCCTATATTTCGGCACAGTTTCATGCGCCATCCATGTTTACGTTAAACTGTGCCGAAATATTGGGAATCAATAAAGCCCAAAAATCATGGTAAATATCCCGTTTCTAGTGATAATTATGTTAATAACCATGATAGTTTCAAAAGTTATTATTTTTTTTTTTTAATATCTAAGTAAGCATAATTCTTATCATCCATCTGGGTACTTATCACCAATCCGCCTGCCAAGTGTGGTGATTATGGCAAATCCCCCCTTTGCATTCAATGGGGGAGACTTCGTCCAGCAGTTTAAAAAGACAGGCGGTTTAAAAAGAAGAAGCATAATTCTTAGTTCTTGTAGCGGCTCAAAGGTACGCAACAGGCTATATAAAGAGCTATGCTCTGAGTTTTATTACGTGATAAAATTAGATCTTTAGATGATCCTTTAGGAGACCCAAGATCAACGACACAGCTCTTAGAAATAGAAGTCTACAAAAATTTGATGTGGCAATGATCGGCCATTTGCATAGCTCGCAGAATTGATAACCGTTGGGAAATAATAGTAGGAGGGTCTAGGACTGTTTATGTGTGCAAAATTTGATAGCATAGAGAAAGCCAGGCCAACAATATAATAATAATCAATCCGATACAAGTCATGAAGTAAACAGAAAACAGTCCAATGAGCAAGGCAGGTCAACATAAAATCATTGAAATTTTAGTAGTAGCGTGTAGGCGCCTTAGGTTCGTTATCTCCGACCAATCACGATTCGTCCCTGATCTCCCCATTACACATTCTCCGTGGACATACTATAGTTAATAAGTCTTTCAGTAAGACATATTGCAAGCGTATTAAATTCCTATAGCTGTATAACTTTTGAAACATATAAAGGTTACATAAATTGTACAATGCACAAGTTTTGTTATATTTTATTGCTGTCAATATAAATCTGGCGTGCTTTGATGGACGATACACTATTAGATTTGGTATTGCGCGTAACAAATTGTTATTGCATTATTTTCATAAAATAGTTATAGTTCATAAATATTACCAATTTAAGTACCGAATATTGCTAGCAACTCTCTATTTATTATCAAAGTACCTTTCAAATTGATATAAGGTAGGTATCCGTTGAGCCTCTCCTACTTTCATCTTCAGACCCTGGCTGTCACGCATTGTCAGCCGTCTCACAAAAACAATTCAAAACATAACTTTTGAAACTATCATGGTTATTATCATAATTATCACTAGAAACGGGATATTTACCATGATTTTTGCGCTATATTAATTCCCGATATTTCGGCACAGTTTCATGCGCCATGATCATGGATAAACTAATTCAAAAGAGCCTAAACACCATTCTACGGAGATCCGTTGAACATGTCTCGGCATTATGGAGTTTTAATCATTCATATCCAAATTTCTTATTGCATAATTTCGACTCTGACTTATTAATCATTATTAAACTATCAGAAAAAACGTCCACTAGTAAAATATTAAATAAAAAAATCAAATTTAAGTCTATAGTTAGTTCTAAGTAAAATTCTCACAAGCTTAATCGCGCTTAAATTGATACGGCATCTTTTTGTATTACAAAAGGATTGTACTAATTCACTACTACTAATTCACTACTACTACTAATTCACTACTAACTACTAATTACTACTAATTATTAATTACTAATTATTAATTAGTACTAATTAGTACTAATTTCAGCGCGGTATAAATTTAAAAAATCTTACCTACATATATAATAAACAATTAAATATAATCCACTTATGCCCCCAATCCTCACCTCTGTGGCGCGGCGGGAGAAGGTTCGCCTGCGACGCAGGTGGTTGCGGGTTCAATTCCCGCCTCGGAACAAATATTTGTACGATCTGCAGTTATTTGTTCAGGGTGTTCTGGGTATTTTCTATGTATAATAAAAAAATATCTATCTATGTAATGTTATGTGTATTAAGTATATCAGTTATCTAGTACCCATAACACAAGCTCTGCTTAGCTTGGGGCTAGACAATGTTGTGTAAAATGTCCAGCATATATTTATTTAATTTTGAATGGTTGCAAAGATTTACGGTCAGAGTTATACGGAACTCGTAACTCTAGCATGAAATTTGCACTTGTCAAATTCTTAACTTTCGCCGAAACCGGTCCGCAAACGCGCCGCGGCGACTTTCTTCTCGCTACGTTTACGATTACCTGCCCAGTGTCTAGTTTTACGTTTATTACGCAAACGTAAACGTAATTACGTTGTTTGTTACATGGTCTAGTCCACGGTGATTTTTCTATTAGTGCTGGTAACTGATTTTCGGCGTCACCGTTTCACCACACTGGTTTTTAAGGTTCGGTAACTCGACAGGAAATAATGGGACCTTAATAGGTTCACTTTGTTGTTCGTCTGTCTGTTTGGTCTGTCAAGACCCATTTTCTCACGGCATCAACTTGAAATGTATACCAAATATAAATAAATAAATAAATGCTGGACATTTCACACGACATTATCTAGCCCCAAACTAAGCAGTGCTTGTGTTATGGGTACTAGATAACGGATATACGTAATACAACACATTACATAAATAGTAATTTTTTATTATACATGGAAATTACCCAGAACACCCTGAACAAATATCTGCAGATTGTACAAATATTTGTTCCGAGGCGGGAATCGAATCCGCAACCTGCTGCGTCGCAGGCGAACCTTCGCCCACCGCGCCACAGAGGTCGATAAAGGTCTATGACTTAATAGAACTAAAAAAAAAACAAGTGTCTTAATCAAAATTAAAAAGACATGGCAATGAATGTCAAGTTTTGTATGTAAATCGCGAAAATTTACATCCTCTAGGGTCTGGTTCATCATCATCATCATCAGCCTGTAGAAGTCCACTGCTGGACATAGGCCTCCCCCTTAGAATGCCACGACGAACGGTCTTGAGCTGCCTCCATCCACCGACTCACCGCGACGTTTAAAATGTCTTTAGTCCATCGAGGGCCTTCCTCTACCGCGCCGTCCGGTTTGTGGTCGCCACTCGAGAACCTTTATTCCCCAACGATTATCAGTTCTTCGAGCTATATGACCTGCCCATTGCCGCTTCAACTTGCTAATTCTGAGAGCTATGTCGGTGACCTTGGTTCTTCTACGGCTTTCCTCATTTCGAATTCTATCACGTAGTGAAACTAGCATAGCTCTCTCCATAGCCCGCTGCGCGACTTTGAGCTTGTATAATCGGCCAATAGTTCGACCACGTCTCAGTGCCGTCTTAGGGTCTGGTTACCAAACAATAAATTAAAAAGAACTTATTTTTAAAATACTGACACACCAGGGGTATAGATATTAGTGTACTGTGTATGTTTACAAAATTTCATGGAGTTTGATGAAATAATAGCCAATAACTTTTCATTTAAAAAACCGACTTCCGCCATTGTATTCGACTAAATATTTGGATGAAAAAAAAATGATGAAAGAAACATAGTGGATTATGATACTTTCTGAATGCAAATGCTTGGTTTGTTGCTGAAAATATCAAAATCGCTATATGTATGCCTACAATATTTGAGGAGTTCCCTAAATTCCTCATGGATTCCATCATCAGAACTGGATTCTGAAAAAATGGGACCAATCTGGAAGTATATCTAATCAAATAAAAAATAAAATTAATAATTAAAATTTTAAATTTAATAATTAAAAAATAATTTTTAAAATCGGTTCATAAACGCCGGAGATATGCGGTAACAAACATAAAAAAAATAAAAATACAACCGAATTGAGAACCTCCTCCTTTTTTGGGAAGTCAGTTAAAAAAGAAGCAAACTTCGTTCGCGTACAAGGGCATACGCGCCCTACCTCCTCTTAATAAGTCTTGTTTTTGTTTATATAGAAATGCCAAGATAATTCAAAGCTATTTCATCTTCCGCCTGCGAAGGATATTGCCAACTATTCAACTCCATCCGTTTGCACTAGACTGCGTTCATTGCTCTCTGTCACGCTTCGGAAATTCCTTATGCCATTACTGCCCCTCAATTAGAGTAGCAAATGGAAATGGGGAACGCAACAATGGGGATCATTTTGGCAGCCTTAGCGCTATTTAAATCTTATAAAACTTGAGCGTAGGCAACTTTACGAAATTAAGAGGGCGTACTTATGTGATTTTGCCCAACAAAATATATAATATAGAACTCAGTATCTACAGGTTCTACGAATTAAATATTTTGGAATATGAAAATTTTATATTTTTGCATTTATTGTGTAAAGTTGAAAACACGACATGTAAAAAAACCTTCGATAGTTTTATTTAATGAAAAAACCCTTTGTTCCCACACGTTTTGAAAGAAATCTCAGGAACCCTACGGCGTTTTAAGATAAATTTTACGACAACAAGTAGGTAATAACTATTTATTCTTATACTAAAATCAGTTTTTTGATAAACACTTTATTTTCGCCATAATAAACAAAAAACTTCATTTTTGTGGACGACACTCGCTAGCGCGAGCGAGACGGCGCGCGGGTTATCGCGTGCGTTAAAGAGGGAGCCTAAATTGTAGTATAGTGCCCTCTTAATTATGACACTTGAACAGGGGAACTGCTTGACCTAAATATTCCTCCTTTCAAGGCTTTCTAAGGCTGCCAAAATGATACCCATTGTGATGCAGCCTCTCAATAACAGTAGCAAATGGTAATAGGAATACAACAATGGAGATCATTTTGACAGCCTTAGCGCTGTTCAAATCTTTTGAAACAAATATCTGCAGATCTTACAAATATTTGTTCCGAGGCGGGAATCGAACCCGCAACTTCCTGCGTCGCAGGCGAACCTTCGCCCGCCGCGCCACAGAGGTTGTCAATATTTAATATTAATATAATATAATATATTAATATAATATAATATATTAATATTAATTTTAATATGTGTGAATATTTAGATCAAGAAGTTTGCCCTATTTAAGTTTCATAAGATTTAGATATCGCTCAGGCTGCCCAAATGATCCCCATTTTTACATTCCCCATTGCCATTTGGCTACTAAAATTACATTGGCCGGTCGGCCAATGTACAATGTAGTTTTTATTAAATTTGGCTGAGGGCTTCAAAATGAGCAAATGTGCAAGTCTCTATTTGTTGTAAAAATACTAGATATATTATTGATATTATGTACATAGGTACATTTAGATTGAAACAAGCATAATTAAGTAATAGTGATAGCATTAATTTCCTGAATACCTATATCACAAAGATAGCGGAGTTAGACTATCCTCTAGCTAGACTCTAGAGGATAGTCTAACTCCGCTATCTTAACTATAGACTCTAGAGTCTAGAGTCAAGACTGCAACCTTGTAATTTCACTAATATTAGGTTTGTGTAATTTCTTCAGCCGGTAGATATCCACTGCTGGATGAGGCCTCCCCCATAGCATGCGTAATGCACCATAAATGGGTTTGTCATAATCACCACGCTTGGCAGGGGGATTGGTGATCGCATTTTGGTGCTAAGTACTCAAGTGGATGCTGCTGTCCATTCCCTGGCGTAATCCCTTAGTCGCCTTTTATGACACTCCACAGGAGTTGGAGGAGTCTTCTTCTTAGGCCGAGGCTTTCGCGACTATCACGATTTTTACTTTGGGGTCATTTACTTACATATAAACATAAAAAAAAACAGTATTCATTTTTCATTAAAATCAGCGGTAGAGGAATGCCCTACTCGATGGACCAAACATTATAAATGTCGCAGGAAGTCGGTGGATGGAGGCTCAAGACCGTTCATTGTGGCATTCTAAGGAGGAGGCCTATGTCCAGCAGTGGACAGGGTGATGATGGTGATGATGAAACATCAAAATACTTTTATCGTCTTCATTAAATGTAATGTTTATTCAAATTGATATATTAACATCATAAATTCAGTATCAAATGTAGGTCAAACCAATATTTGTGATATTACGTATGGTAACCGATTTCGAGTTTTTGACTGAACTTTACGATTTAAATTACGCATGTACAAGTATGTTACCACATTTAATTTGTCCAGTTACTTACTAACCGGTGTTAGTAAGTAGCTTAACTTCCTACATGAACGGGAAGTGTTAGTAACATACAATCATAACATATCCTTATAGACAGTTAGGTAAATAAATTTAGGGCTGTACTGAGATAAAGGTACTTTAACATCTAATTTAATCTTCGAGCAACACGGAAGTAGCCATTCGCAGCGTTCCCCTCTGTCAAACTACAAGCCAAAGTAGGCATATGCGTTTATTAAAACTAGTTGTTATTCTGTGCAAGGTTTGTTAGTGTGAGTGTCGTCATTACATTGTTGTATTTGGATGTGTATATGCGGAATTGCGCTTGTGTGCACATTTCCCCCCGCAAAAAATTACAGAACTATTTGAATGGTAATATATCGCTAAGGCTACTCCCTTCCGGCCCACGGCAGAAAGTCCATGTTGCTCGAAGAATATAATAGTAATAATAATCGACCAATAACCTTGAGAGGCTCTGACTAAATGGTTGGATCAAGGGTCAGATTTAGACCCTTGCCTTAAGTTCCATCTAGGTTGCGCCTAAAAACATGTCAATATTTAAAAGTAAAAAAAATGCCGATATTAGGCTAAGCATCGTGCTACGAAATCAAATTGACTAATAAACCGACTTTACAAAAAAAAATACAACCGAATTGAGAATCTCCTCCTTTTTGTGAAGTCGGTTAAAAAGGAGGAGGTTCTCAATTCGATTGTATTTTTTTTTATGTTTGTTACCTCATATCTCCGGCGTTTATGAACCGATTTGGAAAATTCTTTTTTTATTTGAATAGATATAATTCCAGAATGGTCCCATTTTTTTCAAAATCCAGTTCTTATCATGGAATCCATGAGGAATTGAAGGAATTCCTCAAACATTGTAGGCGATATATGTATAGCGATTTTGATAATTCAACAACAAATCAAGCATTTGCATACAAAAAGTATCATAACCCTTTCACCGCTTTGGTTTTTTCACCATCAACATATCATTCTGATATTTAGTCGAATAAAATGGCGGAAGTCGGTTTATTAACCGACTTCACAAAAAGGAGGAGTTTCTCAATTCGGTTGTATTTTTAAATGAAAAGTTATTTGTTAGTGGAATACAAAGGCACCTAAATTATCAATTACATAATATGTTTATTCTATACTCTGATTTTTAATCTTAGACAATTTTTGTAAACAAACAAATGTCAAGATATGCCACTGTGTATATAAGTGTCATGATTGTGAAGCATACGTGTATATACACATTGTGATACACATACATGACACTTATAAACACAGTGACATTTCTTTGTTTACAAAAATTGTCTAAGATTAAAAATCAGAGGCCCAATTCTCTAAATTATTTTAAAACTACACTGAAAGTTAACCGAATCGAAACTGAATTATGAATTGACAGAAAGTTGGTATTCTGCTCCCTTATAAGTAACAATTTAGTCTACTGTCAATTCACAGTGACTACCATTAGAGTAGGATAGTTATATATATAATTGCAAAGAGTAAAGAGAGACTCACTCTACAATGCTAAAATTATCGAAAAAACTTTGAATCGTTCAAGTTTCGGTCACATTTCGATATAATCACATTACAGTGTTGTATTTTATGTTTAGAGAATACTATTTCTGACATTTAAGACATCGACACAAGATCGAAACATGATCCGAACTCTATTTTCACTATTTTTAAGTTAGAGAATTGGGCCTCAGAGTATAGGTAATTTACGTCTTAGCTAGTACCTCGGCCTTACGACATAGTATTAGATATTCAGTCCTTTAAACTAATTACAATAAGAAGTAGTTATTCATGGTTAGTGTTAATTAGAAAAACTGTGCGTGGTTGTTTTAACACATTGCCATGACTTACTTATAAACGTAGGCACACGTAGGATTTCAGGGTCCTGGCAATGCAATACCACGTAGGATGGTTCACGAAATCATGATAGAATAATGTTTGTAAGAGGCTATAAATAACATATAACATAACTTAACACCCAACAGTCACATACGTAGCCATAATCCCACACTAGGATTCCCTGTGTCGTTGGGTATCAGGAATTAAGAGTACCATGGTACGATAACACCCAGAACCGGAACAAATATTTGCAGATCATACAAACATTTGTCCCGCAACGGGAATCAAACCCGCAACCTCTCGCACCTCAACCGGCTACTCGCCCGCCGCCGACCACAACATCAAGGAACAATTTATAGTGCAAGCACTTTGCCGCTGTAGTGGGGTACCTACCTGAATATCCTGAACACTTCTCATCACGATCCTGCTCTCGTCATCACTGTCGGGAAGACAGAGATCGGCGCTCAGCATCTCACTGTCTGGCTCCTCATCTGAGCATGACTCCTGATCCGAGGCCATTCCTTGCACTGTATCACGAATGAGGAGTTTTTAGTTTTGACTTATACTTACTTATTAATTTACATATCTTATCTTATCTTGTTTATTACTTTTTTACTTTTTTTTGCGGGAATCGAACCCGCATCCTCTCGCATCTCAGCCAGCTACTCACCCGCCGCGCCACAAAAGTTGTCATAACACATTCCTTTATTCCCGAAGGGCTACCCCTTGGCCTTTGAGGCTCTGCCTCAGAGGGCCTCTTTTCACCTCTTTCTTTCCTTTTTCTTTTAGAGGCTACATATTAATTTAATATGCCATGGTGTGTCTGGCCTAAGAAAAGACCTCCTTCTCCTCCCGTGGATGTAGTAATAGCCTTACTAAGGGATTAGATACGGGGATGGGCAGTGATTGCAATTTGCCTACTGTACCGAAATAAAAAAACTAAATAACAAAACGAAAACGAAATATCGTGTCTATATTTTCTTTAATATTATTTGTTTACTTATTACTCGGCAAGGTAAACTTGTTAGAAATAACTGAACTAAAAACCACATAAATTATTTAATTCCATAATTAAATGCATCCTCATTTAAGTGATTTCGCAAGAAGCATAAACCTACTTATGCGTGTACAGGTTTTCATTTCGAATTCCACAAAATAAACACTGCCAAGTACCATACTGTTTTACCATACTAAATGCAGTATGGGGAATGAGGTATGAGGCGATATGGGGTGTGAGGTATGGGCGGTATGGGATATGAGGTATGGGGTGGTATGGGGTAATTGTAACTACAAGATTAAACATTGAAGTCTATTTTATGCATGAAAACTAAAGAAATATTATTTATTGTTATGTTAGAATTATGATTTCTGTAAAACAAAATGTTTTGAAATAGTCACACTTCATTTTCTAGTTTTCATATTACCCTTTATTCATTTTATTTTATTTTTATTTTATTTATTTCACAAAATCCACAGCTCTTAAATTGTACTAACAAACTTTACCCAAAGCCAATAACGGATTTACATTTTTTAACATGTTTATCTTTTTTCTTTTTCAGGTAACAATTTTGAAGTAACATGTTTTTCATTCGAATTTCTCTACAGTACGAGTATGTAAGTTATGTCCCGTTTTTATATTATGAACTAATTAATCTATACTCTGATTTTTAACCTAAGACATTTTTTGTAAACAAAGAAATGTCAAGATATGCCAAAACAGTGTCATATAAGTGTCATGTATGTGTATCATATGTATACACATAATATGATACACATACATGACACTTATACACACAGTGACATTTCTTTGTTTACAAAAAATGTCTAAAATTAAATCAGAGTAATTGAGTGATTTAAGAATTTCGATGGTTGACAAAACAATTATGTTGATTCGCCAAACTATAAATTGGCCCTAATAAGTTGAACGATTTCATTTTGCAAATAACGATTGGCAAATTTTCATTTAGCAAAAACTCTTTCGGAAAATTTAATGAACCAAATAGTTTGTAATGTTTCAATGTGAGAGACGTAGCTTGCAAAGTAATAAATTAAAAAAAAATACTTATAACGTTAGTGAACCTATTAATACTTATCAGAATTAATTTGATAGAACTTCAATGTCTCTTAGTAATAGGCCGAAATAATAAAGAACCACGACAATTTTAGCGGTGTCAAATTGTGCCATATTTAGCAAGCTCTGCTTAGCCTTAGCAAATTAGCTCAGCCTTAGCAAATGCTGCACAAAATTACCAGTTTTCTTTAACTTAATTGTTTCCCTTTCCTACACTAATCATATAAGTTAAATTATCGATGTTAGGAAGTTTCGTCGTGTATTCCCGCCAAAAAAACAGCTAAGCCAATTTTTATGAAATTCTGTACAAATGGAAAACTTTTAATTGGGAAATTTTGTACTCGCGTGTGAAACCGCGGGCAACCGCAACTAGTTCATAATCTTACGGAGCAACAAAAAAACCACAAACTTTTTAAAGTTCCTGCACTTAAAACAACTTTAATGGTATTTCTAATTGCTCCTTAATCTTCACAGCACCAACCATAATGCTTAAATTACTCTATCCTTATAAGGAGTCTGTACTAAAACCAGAATTAGGTAGCGGCTAACCTTGCGCCTACGCATTTTGACATGAGGTTTCGTTTACAATTGCACAATGTTTTGTATAATTTACTTTGATGATTACTTTGATGTATTGTCCATGAAGATTATAGAGTTTATTATACGAAATGATACAATTGAATACAACAATACAATACCGTGGTGTGTCTGGCTTCAGAATGCACACCTTGTTCTCCTACCGTGGATTTCATAAAAGCTAACTAAGGGATTAAAACACTAAAAATCATTGAATATTCGTAGCTAAACTAATAAGGGAGGCAATTTAGAATAAAAAGTAGTTCTCAAAAAATGTCGGTAGATGGCGGTGACTCGCCATGGTTGTCTTCTGAAGATTTTGCAAAAGCACCACATAGAACAAATTCTCTTTGTTTTGTTTGTTTTTGAAATTTATTTGTTAACAAAGTCCAACTTCTTACGCTTTTGTTCTACAAAGAACACAAAACTTTATTAGAGATACTTCACCAACGAACAGCATGAGCGAGTGCAGCAAGTCGGTGACACTGACAGGTGGCTGACCAACAAAATTTAGACAACCTTATCTGGACTGCGCCATCTAGGCATGGATTTAGAACTATTTTCTTTCAGCTGTCAGAAAACTCCCCATTATCTTTAGGAGATAGTATCAACCAAAACATGTGTGTTAGGTCTCCTAGTTTTCGCTATCACAAGAAATGTTAATGAGCTGTGATGAGCAATAAACACGAATAAATTTCAATTTCGCGCCGCTTGTGAGACTATCCACCTTAAATCATTTGTTTAGTGTCTTCATGAGTTCTAGGCCAGTAATTATACAAATCCATGCTTAACAAGTCGTCTAACCATTCACATAGAATAATGTTCGTTTAAGAAAGTTACCGGATGTCCAGCATCCTAGATTTCTAGCGTTAAGGTTTTAACTGTTCATACTAGTGCATCAAGTGCCGTTGGTGCACTAGTGCATCTTAGGCCGGACCTAATAGAACCCTCCTTCTCCTCCCGTGGATGGAGTAAAAGTCTTACTAAGGATTTACACCAGGGGATGGTCAGCATCCACTTGAGTACCGACTTAACACAAAACTGCGATCACCAATCCGCTTGTCAGTGCAACTATCTTGTGTAGCACTAGTGCATCTTAGGCCGGACCTAATAGAACCCTCCTTCTCCTCCCGTGGATTTATCAAAAGACTTACTAAGGATTTACACCAGGGGATGGTCAGCATCCACCTGAGTACTTAACACAAAACTGCGATCACCAATCCGCTTACCAGTGCATGTATGCCGTAGTGCACTAGTGCATCTTAGGCCAGTATGTCCTAAGAACAGACCCCTCTTGCTCCTCCAGTGGATGTAGTGAAAGCCTTACTAAAGGGTTACACCAAGGGATGGGTTGCATCCACCTGAGTACTTAATACCAATCCGCCTGCCAAGCATGATGATTATGCCAAATCCCCCCATTGTATTAAATGTGGGAGGCCAGAGACCTACATCTTTTAATCTGCTAATATGTGTTCCTGCCTCCCAATTACAGAAGCAAATGGCAATGGGGAACGCAACAACGGGGATCATTTTGGCAGCCTTAGCGCTGTCCCAATCTTTTGAGACTTGAAAGGAGGAATATTTAGGTCAAGAAGATTCCCCTGTCTCATAAGATATAGATAGCGCTAAGGCTGCCAAATTGATCCCCATTGTTGCGTTCCCCATTAAATAAATAAATAAATTCTGGACATTTCACACAGCATTATCTAGCCCCAAGCTAAGCAGAGCTTATGTTATGGGTACTAGATAACTGATATACTTAATACAATACATTAGATACATAGATATTTTTTATTATATTAAGAAAAATACCCAGAACACCCTGAACAAATATCTGCAGAACGTACAAATATTTGTTCCGAGGCGGGAATTGAACCCGCAACCTCCTGCGTCGCAGGCGAACCTTCGCCCGCCGCGCCACAGAGGTCGTCATTTGCTAATTGAACTTGTTTTTCTGATACCCATAACACAGGGTATCCTAGTATGGAGTCAGGACTATGTGACTGATGGGTGTTATGTTATGACTATCAAATAGACTGAGTTTTACATAATTACCTTAATACATTTATAATCCATTTATTTTCACATTTATTACTATAGCCATAACTAAATCCAAATGAAAGGGAATCAGATGATCATTAGTTTTACTTTCACTAAGATCCACATAAAACAATTATTAATTCTAAATATTTGACTTGTGAAATGGACGGTCAAAAGTCGCTTTCACATTTCGATCTGCTGTAATTGTAGACTAGGAGCCAATAGTTCAAAGCAATCCCTAATCTCGACCATCTGTAGAACTACTATAGACTAAAGAAATGAGTCTCAGTATGGCACAGTTTAATTTTATCTACACCAAAATTCAAAAATTGATATACCAGTGTTTTATAAAAATTTACTATTAAAATAATTAAATGTTGGACATTTCACACAACATTATCTAGCCCCAAGCTAAGCAGAGCTTGTGTTATGGGTACTAGATAACTGATATACTTAATACAATACATTACATACATAGATATTTTTTATTATACATAGAAAATACCCAGAACATCCTGTACAAATACATCGAATAATATTGGCGAAACCTGAGTTAAAAAACCTGTACAAGTCCACTGCTGGTACATAAGCCTCCCCCACAAAATGCCACGACAAACGGTGTTGAGCCTCTGTCATCCACCGACTTCCTGCAACCTTTAAAATGTAGTCGTAGACATATACTATGACTTTAAAATAAAAAAAAACTGGATTTATTTCATGTCGCAACTCTCTGTTACACGCAGCTTGGCAGTCTGTTAGTCAGCGTGGTTTAGTCGACTAACTTACAGTTGACTCTTGGACTATAAGTGGCCGTCTACCTGTGGTCAATTTTCGTGGTCACGACCACTGCAGGTGCATTGACCGTGTAATCATCGAGGGAGAGTAACAACAGTGTTGAAATATTCTTGTTAAAGTTGAACCAAATATGTCTAGCAAAAAATGTTACTTAAAATACTTATACTCTGATTTTTAATCTTAGACAATTTTTGTAAACAAAGAAATGTCACTGTTAGTGTATAAGTGTCATGTATGTGTATCATATGTACATACATGATTTTTTACAAAAATTGTCTAAGATTAACTAGTGGTTCGCCCCGAACTGAGACCTCGCGATGACACCTTTATCAGCCCGACTAATTTCAGAGGGGAAGAAAGGGTTTTGTATTTAACAGCTATGTAAGTATGTTTGTATGGATGATCCATCAGAAATCTAAAACTATCGAGTCAATTTCTCTCATATGAAAGAGATTTTGTAAAGCAAGAATTTTCTACTCTAAAAATGGATATAACAAAGAAAAAATCCTCAATTTTCGACTTCTCCCCGTAGAACAAAATATACTTAAATAATAAATTTCAACATTACCAGAGAACTTTGCTGATCTTTGTAATGCATAAGGTGCTGGAAGTACTGTAGGTTCGTCACAGTTTTTTGTCTCGGTGATCTTAAGTCTGCGGCACCGGTAGGGAACAGTATTGGAAAGGAGAACAAAATATACTTAAATAATAAATTTCAACATTACCAGAGAACTTCAAGTATCTTCGAGATATTTTTTTGCATATTTTACTTTCTTTACCCTTCTAACCGATTTCTAAAAACATTTACTGAGAAAAAAAATTAACCTCTATAGGTAATTTTTCTACACATAATCGAAACAGCCTTTGAATAGGACTAAGCAACAGAGCGTAAATACTATATACCTGTTAGTATTAAAAGTACTTGACGAATTAATTGATAACGTCCTTTTGACGAAAACATAGAACTGTAATGTCATTCAAATTCCTAGGAATGGGGGGTCAACAATGGATGTTATATTGGTTATTGTTTTTTAAGGTTCAGGTTTCTAATTTCTTCAATTTCAGACTTTTCCCTGTAGTTGTGACACAAAAGCCACAAGCATGCCAAATTTCAGCATTGTGGGACTGCTGGAAGTACCCTAGAATTTTTGATTTTTGCGTTTTTTATTTTCCCTAATATCTCGGAATCTACTAAGTTTAAATACTTATTAAAAACAGTTTTGAAATGTCCAACTAAAGCGCTTTCATTAGACACCCCACTTGATCTGACTGTCTCACTTTTATTTTTTTTACCCCCTCTTGGACCCCAATATCTCAGCAACCCCCTGACCGATATAGCTCATAACCTTACCTACAAATTGTACCAATACTATCTACCCCCATACCAAATTTCATGAAGATCGGATTAACGGTTTGGAAGTTTTCATCGGACAAACATACATACATACACACATACATACAAACGCCGATTCTTCCAACTTGACTCAGAGAACTCGCTTCGCTCGTTCAAAAATCAGGGTATAGGTACCTACCCCCTTATTCATAATCATTTTTTAAAACTATTTAAATAAAATAGCTTTTGTTTTGTTCTCTCTGATGTAAAATGACATACGTCAAAATAAGACAAGAGCTATATTATCTATCAATGGTTTAAAAATCCTACTAAACTATCCTACTACTATTATAAACGCGAAAGTTTGTGAGAATGGATGGATGTTTGTTACTCTTTTACGTAAAAACTACTGAATGGATTTGAGTGAAATTTAGAATGGAGATACTTTAAGCCCTGGATAAACACATAGGCTACTTTTCATCATCATCATCATCATCATCAATTTTCATCATTATTCACGCGGGTGAAACCGCGGGGCGCAACTAGTTGATTATAAATAAGAGGGTTAGTTTCTTGAACGTTTATAAACTAAAAATTTACTTCATCGTCATCATTATTATCATTAGCCTATAGAAGTCCACTGCTAGACATAGCCTCTTCCATAGCATGCCACGACGTCGAGCAATTTCAAGCCGCCTCCATCCACTGACTTCCTGCTACCTTAATAATGTTCTTGGTCCATCGAGAGAATCCTTATTCCCTAACGATTAACAGTTTTGCTAGCTAGATATAAATATGACCGCTTCAACTTGTTAACTGAGAGCTATGTCTGTCATCTTGGTTCTTCTACGGATTTCCGATTGTATTCTATAGTGAAACTCTGAACATAACTCTCTCCATAGCTCCATAAAATTTACGCATCGTTTGTTAAATTTCTTTCAAACTAGAATACGGCACGATTGATTCAAATCTCTGATCAATAACGATAATATCGAATCAGTGTTTGGTTTAAATTTAGAACATTCAAGTTTAAACCTTTTGTCAAGCTACTGTCACTGTCAGTTAATCAGCGTTCGAGAAACGTTAGGAGTCAAAGTGAAACTTGTACCGAAAACAAAGGTGGACCCAACACTGTAACGAGGTATTGTGTAATTTAAACCAGAACAAGACGCTACCGAGCCAATGACATCGGAGCAAGGAATTTTTATACTACATCACCTGTGCTAACCGAACAACTTTAGGGGTCGGGGAAAGATGAACTGCCAATGCAAACTTATAGTAATACCAAAATCATTTGTAATTCGAGCATATTTACACCATATTATGTTATTATTCGTATTTGGATAGTATTTATCCAGGTTCCTAGATAGTTTTTGTTTCAAAATACTTACCTAAAACGAAATTTATGCGAATTCCATTTTGTATATTTTTACGACTTTTACGACATGTTCTCATATTATTTGTTTCGTATTAAAAACAACGTACTTTCTAGTATTCTGTGTTTACGTACATATCATATATTGTCAAGATATGAAAAAAACATTAAGTTTTTATTCATTATTTTTGGTATTACGGAACACGGCCTAATTTGATACAAATTCCGAACGGCTCGTACACCCATCACTCATGCAGGGGGAGAGGCCCCGGTGCCAAAAAGGGATAGCCGATTTTGACACTCGCTTCAAATTGAATTTGCTTGCGGCCTTCGCAGGCCCCTTAAATCATTTTGAAGTTCCGGAAAGTAAGGTCACAAAAATCCAGGCTTGAACTTTGGACCAGGTGACTTGGGAACCCTAGCATAGAATGAATCGACACGTCTTGGGCAGTTTTAAACTACCTTATCAAAAACACAAAGAATACATAATCAGCCAGTAGACTTCCACTGTCGAATGAGGCCTCCCTCAAAGACTGCAATAGGGGGATTTGAAAGAAAGAAAGAAAATAAAGTTATTTTTTTTATTTATTTGCCATGATCACCACGCTTGGTAGGCGGATTGGTGATCGCTGTATTTGTGTTGAGTACTCAAATGGATGATGCTGCGCTGCGCATCCCCTGGTGTATAGCTTAGTCCACTTTTGCGACATCCACGGGAGGAGTTGAAGGGGTCAAGACCTCAGTTTCGATGCACTACATAACATAACATCCAACAGTAACATACATAGTCCCAACAGTACATCATTTGCAGATCATGCAAACATTTATCCCGTAGCGGGAATCGAACCCGCACCTCTTGCGTCAGTAGTACTCGCCCTCCACGCCACGAAGGTCGTCTAGGCAGGTACTAACCTTGACACACAATACTGAGAAGTTCACACGATCAGAATCATGCTTTCTACTTACATAATAGTGATATGTACAGACAGCAAAGCTATGGGCTACCCCCGCGTAACAGATTAAATAACAAATACTTGGTTCTGCGTATTATAATCATAACACAGTTTTTTTATCGCATTGGAAGACATTTCTATTTTTTTACGGTCGCATAAAATACGAAAAAAAAAAAGAGTATGGGTGCCGGTGAAATTACAGGAACATGAGACTTTTCATCTCTATGTCTCAGAGTCGGCAGCGCGCGTGTGATGCCTCTGGTGTTACAGGCGTTCATAGGCTACGGTAACTGTTTTCTGTGTGGGCCGTAAACTTGTCTGCTTGCCAAGTAGCATAAAAATAATAATAATAATGATGGTGGAGCTATATTTAATATAGCTTCACTATCAGCTACCATAGATAGCTTCCGGTACGAATTTCGAAATAAAAGTTAGTTTATATATTACGGTGAAACGTTTCGCAAGTGGCGCGAAATTCAAATTTTATTATGTTTTTTGCACATTTCGGCTTATCGGCTGGTTTTGCGGGAATCAGGAGACCTAACAAGCATGTTTTAATTGAAAGTATCTTATAAATATCATTAGTTCAGCTACGAATGTCAATGAATCAAAATTACACTATACAAATCATTCATTGACATTCGTAGCTAAACTAATGATATTTATAAGTTACTATTAATTAAAACATGCGTATTAGGTCTTCTAATTCCTGCAAAACATGTGTTCGCTATCTCAAGAAGTGTTGATAAGCTGTAATGTACATAAAACACAATAAAATTTTAATTTCGCGCCACTTGCGAAGCGTTTCACCTTAATTCAGGGTATAAGCTATTTTCATTTAAAATTTCAACCAATTCGCTTCAGCTGTTTCAGCGTGAAGGAGTAACAAACATACTCACAAACTTTCGCATTTAATATTAGTGAGATAAGATTTTGTTTCTACTTCAATTTGGGGTACACGCTGGGGTTACCAATTAGCTATGCCGTCTGTCCTTACTAATACTAAATAGCTATGTTTATTTCTTTGCTTCAATGGAGACGCATTTAAATTCTGAACAAGAAACACTTTGAAACTTAAAGTTATGTCAGTTTCTTAAGTAGTCAGATCCCTATTGTCATTCAAATACCGTCAAAGCTGGTCAAATCTTAACTGAATGTCACGAGTTGTGTCAAAGTGGCATCACGATACACATACAGTTGATTCCATCATTCTATGCTTACACACACAAGCTCACAGCAGGCTCTGGAGAGAGCTATGCTCAGTGTTGTACTACGTGATAGGTTCCGAAACGAGAAGATCCATAGAAGAAGCAAGATCACCAACATAGTTTTCAGAATAGCTAGTTGAGGTGGCAATGGGCAGGTCATATAGCTCGCCGAACTGACAACCGTTGAAGAATGAAGGTTCTCGAATGGCGAGCAAAAACCGACGCTGAATAGGACTGCCCCCACTCAATAGAACGACGACATTGTTAAGTCAGTGGATGGAGGTGGCTTAAACCCGTTTATTGTTTATTCTATGAGTATATTTATATTAGCTATTTATATTTGAGTTAACTATGATAAACTTTATACAAGAAGCATATTATTTATTTAGCGGTAAGAGCGCGTTGAAGTCTTTTGTATGAAAAAATTTGATCGATCATAAAATTAGTTTAAAAAACGAAATCTCGGCTACGCGTAAGCTTAAAACTAGTATAAAAATGTTGTACAGGAAGGCCATACTAACAATTCTATAAAAAAAGCCTTCAACTTAATTAATAGGTGGAGGCCAAATCCACGATTTTATTTAAAAAAACATACACAGTAGTTTCTTCTAATCCCAACATTTGGCATGGGAAAAGGGTTTACAGGGCTATTTCATTTTTCCCTGGCACATCTCCATCCATCAAAATGGACGTGTCTTTTAAACCCCTTAACTTACTCTAATGCCACTATAGTGCGGGAGATGCCCGGTTTCCCGGGGAAGGCCCAGCGAGCCGATCAGCGGCCAAGGCATTGGTGACCGAAATCCCCACCGTTTTAGAGTCTTCATTTTCTGCTATTTCAAGATCTCTGTGTTTCATTTTTTAGGGTTCCGTAACCAAACAGTAAAACGGACCCAATTACTAAGGCTCCGCTGTCCGTCCGTCCATCTGTCACCAGGCAGGAGGCTGTATCTCATGAACCGTGATAGTTAGACAGTTGAAATTTTAACAAATGGTGTATTTCTGTTGTCGCTATAATAAAAAATACCTACTAAAAAACAGAATAAGAACAAAATTTAAGGGGGCTCCCATACAACAAACGTGATTTTTTTGCCGTTTTTAATATGGTACAGTGCCATTCGTGCGCGAGTCCGATTCGCACTTGGCTAGTTTTTCTTTTCCCGGGTTCATCCGGTGATTTGGCGAGCTGGGGGGGGAAGGATAGACACTTTCGTCTTGAGGCTCTGCGGTATCTGTGACTGACTGTGTCGAGAATATATTAATATATTATGGCATGGCTTGGTTTCCCGAACTCTGCCCATCCGAGTTGGATTTGAATCGAGAGTTACATATTATTAGTAACTACGGCGGTGCTTTGAAGATTAAATTCTATCATCCATCAGTTGGCCACCATCAGTATAATTTACAACTTTCATCCAATTTCGTATAAATCATACGATGTCTCAATCATTACGAAAAATACAGAAACTCTTTGGTAACTTTCACCAACTCCACCCAAATACGGTTGGGTGACTTTTGGGAGACTTTTGTGAAATTTGTCGCTACTGACTTTGAGCAGTAGCATCAACGTAAGTAGGTACATCATGAAATACTGGAGTAATTTAATTTTATATAAGACGATTCAAAATGATCCTTGCGATTTCAATGAGTGAAGTTCTTTTTGACTTTGACTTTGACTGCGATCACCAATCCAATCATGCCAAGCGTGGTTATGGCAATTTCCCCCATTACATTTATGGGGGAAGCCTCGTCCAGCAGTGTTTGTTGCCTGATTCTTCTAGGCTTTATGTATGCGTACAATATTTGAAGAGTTCTCTCAATTCCTCATAGATTCCATTATCAGAACTGGATTTTGATAAAAACAAGACCAATCTGAAAGTATATCCTTTCAAATAAAAAAGAAAATTTTCCAAATCGGTTCCTTTATAAAATAGGATAGGTGCTCTTCAAATCGGTGCTCTTCAAATCGGTGCTCTTAGTGGAAGGCTTCTAAATGACGGAGATAAGAGGTAAAAAAACATTTTAAAAAATACAACCGAATTGATAACCTGCTCCTATTTAAAGTCGGTTGAAAATTAAATAAATTATGGTAAGGAATTTGTGATACACCAAAATTCTTATCTGACATATCAAAAAACTTTTTTTTAAATTCAACCGAATTGATAATTTCCTCCTATTTTGAAGTCGGTTGAAAAAATAAATAAATTATGGTAAGGTATTTTGTCATTCGCTAAAACACTTATCTGACTTATCAAAAAACCTTTTTTTGAATGCAACCGAATTGATAACCTACTCCTATTTTGAAGTCGGTTGAAAAAATAAATAAATTACAGTATGGTATTTTGTCATACACTAAAATCCTTAACTGACTTAATTATTTTTTTTTTAAATACACATCCGAAATATACTCCTATTTTGAAGTCGGTTGAAAAATAAATGAATTATGGTAGTCGTCATACATTAATAAATACTCATCTGACTAATAAAAATCTTTTTTTTAAATACAACCGAAATAAACTCCTCCTATTTTGAAGTCGGTTGAAAAGATAAATAAATTATGGTAAGGTAGTCGTCATACAACAAAATACTTGTCTGACTTATAAAGCTTCCATACAAAGCAAGTTATTCAACCTGCAGTGAATTCAAGGTGCGGTCGTTTTCACTTTCGTACAAACGTTGATACTGGTGTCAATTCTGTTGGCACAAACTAGACTAAACTAAACTAAATTTAGTTTTAGTTGCGTCAAAATGACGTTTTGCTATTCAGACATCGATTAAAATGACTGAACTAAACTAAATCCTAATCTGACTGCACTAAAATTAGCTTAGTTACTCAACTTAGCTTTAGGTGGTCTTTTCCTATTCTGTTGTACAGTTTATGCTATTGAGAATCGACTAAAATGACAGCACTAAACTAAATCTTAGTCAGACAGCACTAAAATTAGCTTAGTTACTCAACTTAGTTTTAGGTGGCCTTTTTATATTCTGTTGTGCAGTTTTATGTCTAATATTAGAAAAATCTACCTAAAATTAGTCTTCATGAAAACTGGTGTGGATTAAATTTAGTGATTCAAAAAAAGTATTCTCGGGGCATATTTCGCTAAGAAAATAAATACTTAAATCAACTATTTACAAACTGCAAGTAGAGGAAAACAATTAGGATCACAAAGTATTGAATTTTGTTGTAATTAAGATGATAGCTTTCATGATTTATGCGACCGGGCTGGGTCTGAGCCGTGGCATAAACAGGTGCTTACGAGGCACGAATTTAAAATGAAGTAGTTCCAGTTCAGCGCCGCCCGCACCTCAATTCGTCCCGAGGCACGGGTAGTGCACCGCTACTTCATATATAAAATGTTTGTACCTTTTTAATCCATGCCTCGTCCGCACCCAAAGCTATGGTTCAGTACCAGCACAGTCTAGCATAAATCATCTTTTAAGGCCACAGCACACCGGCTGCGTATGCGTAGACGTAGGTGTGCACGTCGACGTACCATTATGTTGTAATGTATGGAACTGTATGAGACATGGCACACCGCTTGCGTGACGTCCACGCGCGTCTCTACGCGGCGCGGCGCAGAGACGCGTGTGTCTACGTTACCGTGTGCTGCATACGCATCCGGCGTACCTTGGCCTTTACCATACTGTGTGCAGTAAAGTCTAAAATGCTATATCTCCTACTTATTACTTTTTGATAGTAAAGGTGTAGAATTGACCTACAAAAAGATACTTTTTGATGGGGAACCCATGGAAGTAATAAGTACTACGTACAACCTTATTAATTCCATGGGTGAACCTCATTTCTTAATTTTAAAGTTGACACATTACCATAATGACATTTAACAAAAAAAATAAGTTTGAATTTTAGTAAATACAGACTGCAGTCGGTCGCAACTGAAAGAAAAAAAAAAGATTGTATGAAACGGGGCAGAATTTTAATGGTGACCATTTTTCACTTCCTCTATCTTTCTCGTTCTTTGATGACCTGTCAGTCAGTTACATTCTCACATGGTCAATTTGTTTCTCTGTTTCTCTTAGACAAAATTTATATTGCAAAATATTTTATTTTTGTGGTCTAAATACGTTTATGTGTGTTGTTTGCTTCTGAAACCTAATTAATATCTGTGAATATGAAATATGAAGTACATAAATTGTGAAATATGCGGCTTACAATCAGATAGAAATAACGGCAAAAAACTTTTTATGGCCAGGTTTCCTCTGGATGAAGTCCGGTTAGTACCTACCTAGATTATTAGATAAATTATCAGTCCTATACATACTTCTTCTTGGGCCAAAATATCATATATTCCAAAAAATATCATAATCCCAAGCAATAATAATTTTGATTCTGAATGATAGTGTGGTGAACGATATCTTCATTTATAAATATCGATAATCGATGCTTTTATTTTTAGGTGTACAAAATTGGTGAAATTACTAAATCTTTCATCATCAACCCAAAGAAGTCTACAAAGAACTGCTGGACATAGGCCTCCCCCATAGACTGCCACGATGAAACACTAGACACTGATTGTAGCACATGTACATTTAAGATGTTTATAACCTAAATGTTATGGGTGAGCCTAAGGTTGTCTGGAAGAGATCGCTCTGTAGCGCCAAGACTGCCTGGTAAATGCCGAAAATAAATGTTATGTTTTACTTTATGGCCTTTTTGATTGTACACAAATCCAATAAACTGGACCTTGTGCCACTGGTTTTGATTAAGTGGTGCTAAAAAAAACTGGTGAAAATAATAAAAAAAAAAAAACATTTCAAACTGTAGGTAATCAATTCATCAATATCGATAGATTTTAAATACTGGCTGCATATCACTATTCCATTTTTGTATGTTGGTAGAACTGATTGTTTTGTCAGTCGTCCGTCATGTTGGCTTTTTGCGGTAGCCCTGTTTTGACGACAGTAATTTATTTTACTCTATGTCCCGTCTCTTCTTACGTATAGTTATTGCATCCTCTTTGATAGATTGATTGAAATAAAATGTCTTTAACTCTGCAACAAAGGGCTGAAATATTATTTCTCCACGAAGATGGCTTGAATATTAGTGCGATATCACGAGAGCTCAATATATCTCGATTCACCGTGAGATTTTGGATTCGGCGTCATGGCGATGAAGGTCAAATAACAGATCATAAAAGCAAATCAGGACACGGTCAATACTAATAAGAATTCCCGCAAATTGATTACGTTCACGATAATGCACCGATACACAAGGCCCAGGCTACCATGGCGTGGTTTAACATGCACCCGTGATATTAGTCTCATTAAATGGCCTGCTTGGTCAGCAGATATGAACCCGATTGAAAATCTATGGGGCATAATGGTTCAACGCTGGAACTGTCAGAACGAAAGAAACCCCCCTGAAGCTCTTAGATCACACTGTGCACGGGTATGGATGATTATCAGGGGAACTGATTTATGCGTGCGCCTTGTCTCATCTAATACGAGATAGACTACGTGCCGTCATAGCTGCTGACGGAGGCGATTATACTAGTTATATAAATCAATAAATTGTGGATAATTTCCATAAAAAAATAAAAATGTTTTGACTTTCTATTTGATTATTTCTTTGTATTTTTGCATTTTGAAAAACAAGTTCGGCCTCGCTTGGTAAAAAAAGGTTTTCTTGAGCGCCAAATTTCAAATTTCGAATTAAAAAAAAATGTGCTCTACCTTAGTCAAATCCAAAGACTAAAGTGGGGTTTACACGGGTGATTAAAGCCGCGCGATTTTTGCCGCGCGGCCAAAATCGACCGTCTAAATGGCAATTCGACTAGATCGCAAGTGACTAAAGCCGCAAGCCCCAAAGTTGGGTAGCATCCGACTTTGGCTGCGCGGTGACCGGCCACATGCAGCTGGTGACCAAAATCGACCGTGTAAACGATGTTGTAGGCAATCGCCCGCCGCATGAAGGTGTGTTTCGTGCACGTTGTTTCACTACTGCGATTCTACGTACAGATCGTTCTTGATTAATTGAATAACTAACTATTTCAATTCCGGCACGAACACCTATTCTTCTCAACATTTTCGAAGGAAGTGACCGAGCCGCATGAGATTTTAGTCACTAGTGTAAATGGGCTAGCGATGCGGCTTGGTGAGGCGATTTGTAAAGCGACGAGCCGCACGACGAAAATCGACCCGTGTAAACCCCACTTAATTCACTTAACTCTGTCAATTCAATTCAATTTGGTGGCTGTCAAATTAAAATATAGTCCTGACGTTTTCGAAGATTAAATTTAGTTCAGCCTGACAACAGAATAGCTTTTAGAACTAAATTTGACATTTTTAAATTTAATTTTAGTTTAATTTTAGTTTAGTTCGATGAACAACAGAATAGACACCACTGTCACTGTGATTTATCACATTCTTTGTTATCAACGCTATTATTGCAAAATATGTCATCATCATTATCATCAGCCTGTAGAGGTCCACTGCTGGTTGTAGGCCTCCCTCATAGAATGTCACGACGAATAGTTTTGCCGCCTCTATCCACCGACTTCCTGTGACGTATATAATGACTTTAGTCCAACGAGTCGCCTTCCTCTACCTCTTTTTTATACTTATACATTTATAGATAGAAGTTGATGCAATTATAAAGTCCAAAATAATGATATAACTATTTAATATAGTAGATTGTTATACAAGGGACTAAAATTACCCATTATTTAGCGAGGGAGTAAATAGAAACCGAGTTTTAATGTGTTTTTAGCGCCGTGTGTGTGTTACACTATACTTTTCACTACGATTGCGAGAAAATAAAATAATCCAATACAATATGAAACTAATTACGGGCACTACCAATTCAATTTGCAATTAGAGATTAGAGAAAAATTCTAAAGATTTCGCGCCATGTCTTTTTTTTATTTCTTCTGTAGCCGCAGCGCATTGCATCATGCATTCTACCGAAGAGATCGCCGACTTTAGTCCCATTTTAAAAATAAATTGTTGTTTTTTTTTATGAAACAGTAATTATCGAGTTAATTCGAGTCTTTATTCATGATTATTCTACTTATTACTACAGACTTTTTGTAGAATCATTGTCATTTGAAAGACAAAAATTTATAAAAATAACTTTTTCCCCTAATGGAAGAAATGCTATTTTTTCTTTGCTCTGGTACGCCACACTGACGGTCTTTTTTAGCAAGAGGAGTGAAATAGTAGATTATGCACTAAGGGAATAAAGCAGTGTCTTATGTCGCGGGCGGCATATTGAACCCTGAGCGTAACGAGGGACTCTAAGGGCTGATTTCACCGTTTGCATATCAAAACGAGTTTAAATAAACTAAGTTCAGCGTAAACGAGTTCAAATATCAGTTTTGATCTCGTTTTACGTCAAACCAATTTCACCAACAATATTTTGATCGCGTTTACGAAAACCAAGTTTCGATGCCGTAGAATGTAAATGGCGCCACTCATACGCATTGCGTTTAGTAATTGCAAGATGTAAGGTCGCAGTATCTAAACGCAGCTTTCAAAACTCAGAGTTTTTGTTGCTTTGGTGGCTGCCATAGTTCAATTTGTTTGTCTGTGGTCTAAGTTTTCGTATGCGCGTTTGATTTAGCGGTGTGTGGTGATAAAATTTTGTTGACAATTGTTATTCCCTCAACTACTACGACAACTATTGTTTGCAATAACGGACTGGATTAAAAAATAGATTAATGTAGTTTTTTTTTTTTAAATACTTTGTTTTGAGCTCGAAAAAGAAACAGATGCTGTTATATGAAAAATTAAACTTATATGTAGGAAACTCTATTTTGTCTTCAATAGACTCCAATATAGACATAATTGTTGGTTTCTCGAAACGATATCTTGTAACAAAGTTTTTGTCATCAAGGGTGTTAAAGTGCTTCTCTCTCGCTAGGGCGACGAGCATTATAGTCATTCTCATTCTCATCATATCTTTCATTAAATGCATAGCACCAGGGCTCTTTTCATTCTTTATTAGGTAGGTAAAACAAAATCAAACAATGCTCTACAATGAGTTGAATGACAGTAGCTCTTGAACGCGTTTAGATGTGCTAAACGTCGAAAATCGGGCGTTCAGAAGTTAAACTCGGTTCAGCTTGAACTCCGTTCAATTTATGCTCGTGAAACGCAAACTGGAGCTCTAAACGCAGTCAAACGCGTGAACTGAGTTTAGCTTGAGTTGATCGCGTTCAATATCACTGGTGAAATCCGCCCTAAGAGTTATATAGAGTCCTGGGTGAAGCGAGGGGTTCAAGCTGCCCAAGACGAAGACAGGCTTTATTCCAGAGGAGCATACTCTACTTTTCACACCTACTGCGAGACAATAAAAAGCCATAAAATAAGTTTCGTCTGTTTTGATAAACTCTGGAGTAGAATCATTATCATTAGACATTTTTTGTTAACACTAATATTGCCATTGACATATATATTAAAAGAATATTGTAATAAAATTCACTGAAAATCACAGCACCAAACATCTCTTTTGTTTTACATCCTTTAAAATCGCGCGTATTTCTTTTTTTTTTGAGTTTTGCTTGTGGTGGCCAGTTCGATTTTCGAACAAACCTCTTTACAATGCCATATGGGCATTTTTTTACTTAGAGTTTTCCAAGAGTCTCCACACGAATTTGACGTTCCAAATTCAAATCACTTTATTCCCTAGGGAGTTTCATACAACTTTATATCCCTAGAGAGACAATGCCTTACTTTACGTTGAGGTTGCATCATATGTAATTGGACATTGTCAAGCAGGTGGTGTGAAAAATCTATTATAACCCTGCCGTAGTGTCCGGCCTAAAATAGACTTCGCCTTCTCCTCCCTTGGAAGTATTAAAAACATTACTAAGGGATTACACTAAGGGATGGGCAGCAGCATCCGCCTGAGTACATAACACCAAACTGCGATCACCGATCCACCTGCTAAGATTGGTGATTATGACACCCCCTCATTGAAATCAATGGGGGAAGCCCCGTCTAGCAATGGACGTCAACACACTGGTGATGATGATGATTATAACCCAGATTATTTTTACTTTAAAGCCAATAAATCGAATCGAAAGTTGCCAGACTCAATAACTACCAATCAATTCTAGAATTAATAAAACTTTCTAAACAATAGTCTCTCAAATGACTTCCAATTATGTAATACAAGGTCATGGGAAGTAGGCGCGGACGTTGACCTTTCAACTTGAATTTATGACCTTTCGTTTTCTCACGAATGCTCACTATTATGATGTGCCGTGGTGTGTTTGACCTAAGAATAGAATAGAAGATTAGAATATATATTTATTTGTATACAGAGGCCCAATTCTCTAAGTTATTTTAAAACTAGATACACTGATAGTTAACCGAATCGAGACTGAATTGTAAATTGACTGAAAGTTGAATTTCTGATCCCTCATAAATAACAATTTAGTCTACTTTCAATTCATGGTGACCACCATTAGAGTAGGATAGTTATATATATAATTGGAAAGAGTAATGAGCAACTACTTATGCTAAAATTAACGAAAAAACTTTGAATCGATTCAAGTTCCGGTCACATTTCGATATAATCACATTACAGTGTTGTATTTTATGTCAGGAGAATACCATTTCTGACATTTAAGACATCGACACAAGATCGAAACATGATCCGAACTCTATTTTAACTATTTTTTAGTTAGTGAATTGGGCCTCAGGAGTTACATAAAAACTTAGACTAAAAGAAAACAGACCCGAAGGTACGAAGTGTTATAACACCAGTAACAAAATGCATACTCAGCATGAGTTGGTTGACAAGCAAGCTAGCAACCAACACTGGTCTTCCGTCAGAGCCACTTGTTCACGCTACGGACCAACCACTCACAATCAATAAACATAATATAAAAAACACACTAACATAAAGAAAACTATTTATAAGACTAATAATAAAAGAAGAAAGCTACGCTATGATTTATCATAGCATAAAAATAACCTAACCAACTTAAAAAAAAACCTAAAAAAAAACAAAACCCAAAGAAATATAGGATAAAATAAATATATATAATATATATATTTACCTATAAATATATTTTTATAGGTAAATATACCTATTTTAATAAGTAACATGATACAAATTAATGTTTTAATTTTATTTTCACACCACCTGCTCGACAATGTCCAATTAAATGTCATGCAACCACAACGTAAAGTAAAGCATTGTCTCTCGAGGGATATAAAGTTGTATGAAACTCCCAAGGGAATAAAGTGATTTGAATTTGGAACGTCAAATTCGTGTGGAGACTCGTGGAAAACTCTGAGTAAAAAAATGCCCATATGGCATTCTAAAGTGGTTTGTTCGAAAATCGAACTGGCCACTATAGCAGAACTGGAAAAAAAAAGAAATATAGATGCGATTTTAAAGAATGTGAAACAAAAGAGATGTTTGGTGCTGTGATTTTCAGTGAATTTTAATGCAATATTTTTGTGATATAATACATGTCAGTGACAATATTATTGTTAACAAAAAATGTCGAGTGATAATGATTCTACTCCAGAGTTTATCAAAACAGACGATACTTATTGGCCCTGGCTTTTTATTGTCTCGCAGTAGGTGTGAAAAGTAGAGTATGCTCCTCTGGAATAAAGCCTGTCTTCGTCTTAGGCAGCTTGAACCCCTCGCTTCACTCAGGACTCTATATAAGAGTCCCTCGTTACGCTCAGGGTTCAATAAACCGCCCGCGACATAAAACACTGCTTTATTCCCTTAGTGCATAATCTACTATTCTCACAGAACACTTGTGTCACGCCTTAGACTTTCCTGATTCTTTAATAGACCCCTCCTCCTCCACCTGGGGATGTAGTAAAAGCCTTATTAAGGGATTACACCAGGGGATTGACAGCAGCATCCATTTGAGTACTTAACACCAACTGCGATCACCAATCCGCCTGCCAAGCATGGTGATTATGGCAAATCCATAATGTGGGGTTTGCTTCACTCATAAGTAACACTCATCAGCATCATCACCAGCCGTTAGACGTCTGCTACTGGACGAGGCCTCCCCCTTAAATATAATGGGGGGAAATTGCCTTAATCACCATGCTTAGAAGAGAAAGTATTCAAAGTAAATCATGCAATGTACAACTAGTAGGTAAAGTGTCGTGTGGGGTCAAATAGGTCCCCTAAGCTGCACCAGACCGACCTCCTAATTACAGTAGCGAATGGCAATGGGGAACGCAACAATGGAGATTAGTACAGTCAAATCAGGTGATTTTTTGCACAAGTGTGGAACTAATTAGATGTAGTCATGAAAACTTTTCTAATTGTTTTGTATGGCTTAAAAACCACCTCTAATAATAAGCATCAGTAATTTCACCCTCTGGAACAGGGTGAAATAGGGTGAAAACCATAAAAATATCCGTAACTTAATGGGGGAAATAGAAGTAGTCGGTGCAATTTGGCACAGACTTTGAACCGTTATGATCTACATTTGCACCAAGTATTTTTTAAATCCGACATACGGATCTTTTTGTGGAAAAAATCTTTTTGTGGTTATTACGGCTCCGGGAAAAGTAAGGTAGTCGGTGCAAATTGATAGACTTATCAGAAAAATGTTCAAAATACATTACCAGGTTTGCACCTTGGTGCGTCTCACGGAAGGCACTTTTCCATATTTTATTGTCGCTCTACTTCGGGGAAAATTAATGTAGTTCTGGAAATAGACTTAAACTTATTCATTTAATTAGTACTACATCCGCCGGAAGTTTTATACTGGTTTTTTTACGGAAGATGCATTTGTTCAACACTGTGTTCCCTACATGCACGTGGTTTTTATTAAAATCATAATGCACTAAGACAGTCTCTCTATACGTAATTTAACTAGCATCAAGTAATTTCTTTCTATTTTAAAATTTACGGCCTTTTTAAGTTTGTACCTAATATTTAAAAGCCTTCCGTAAGCGCCAGAAACGGTGCAAACTTAGGATAAGCTTCTTTTCGTGTCATCTAACGTTTCCATAAGAATCCACGACTACACGACTTAGGTCCACACTTTTTGCTAATTTGCCTGTACTAGATCATTTTGGCAGCTTTAGCGCTGTCTAAATCTTATGAAACTTGAATAGTTTCCTGTAACACAGGTTTTTTATAAACCTACATCAGGCACCAGTCTATCACAATACAGGTTCACAGGTTTTTTGAAATTATTAAGGTTTTTTCTGACGAAATGATCTTTGTGATGAGAAAATAAACGAATTTATTATTATTATTTTAAAAAAAATAGGGGAAACTTCTTGACCTAAATATTCCTCCTATCAAGTTTTCCAAAAGTCTAACGGTCTGTCTCATAATCGTTCTCTAAACCTATTTTAGTTAAAATAGCTTTTGTTTTCTTCTCTCTGATGTAAAATGTCATACGTCAAAATAAGACAAAAGCTATTTTAACTAAAATAGCTTTAGAGAACGATGATGAAACAGACCGTTAGACTTTTGGAAAACTTGATGGAGGAATATTTAGGTCAAGAAGTTTCCCCTATTTGTCAGTCTAAGTCTGCCAAAATGATCCCCATTGTTACGTTCCCCATTGCCATTTGCTATAATAATTGGTAAGCTGGTGCGGCTTGGTTTTCAGAGTGACCGTTCAGCCCCCCTATTCAATAACTTGAAAGTCACTCGGTGACTAACGTTTGACAACTAAAATTACAATCAATTGCTCAAAACAATTCATGGTAATCAGCTAAGCAATCCACGCCTGTGGGCCCCCATATCCGTATGTCAACTAGAATCGGTCTTTAAACCTTTACCCCCTAAAAACATTAGTTGTTTGTAAAATAATATGATGAGATGTAACGTCCCTTAGAAGTGGAGTAGGTGCGACAACAATAAAAACCAAAGCCTAATTTTTTTATTTATTGAAATGCGCCTTGCGGCTTTTCCGGGCATTGAATTCACTCAAGGTAGTATTAACGTCTAACGTTTTTAACATATCAGACTCTATGTATAATATCGATAAATTATCGAGCCTTTCTTGGATCATCTTTGTCCTTTTTTCATTTTTTAATATTTTTGTTAATTTTTTGTGCTTCTTCTGGTGCCCCCCCCCCAGACGTGATGCCCTAGGCAATTGCTTAATTTGATTAAGGGTTAATCCGTCACTGATGGTAATTTAAGTTGTCAAACGTTAGTCACCGAGTGACTTTCAGTTAGGGAATAGGGGGGCAGATGGACGGCGCTTATGCAACCAACATGACGCAAAACATGCAAAAGAAAGTGATATGACCATAAACTACAGAAGACACCAACAATCTACATAAATAACAGTCCAAAGTCTATGCTTATTATGGCGACAAACCACTTTTCCGGAAGCGAGAGTAGTATTAACTAAATATGTATGTTTGCGAAGATTGGTTTCCGATGTGCGGTTAGACGAAGGCGAAAACACTTTCTATGGCCTTTACACATCCATCAGTCTACCCTAAACTTGACATAAATACCTTCTTTTTTAACATACATTAACATAACATACATAACATAATTCTAATTCAAAAAGGGAAAGATAATATCTGCACTGAGGTTTATAAAGAACCAAGGTCACCGACACCCAGAATTATCAAGTTGAAGTGGCAATGGGCAGGTCATATAGCTCGAAGAACTGATAATCGCTGGGGAATAAAGGTTCTCGAGTGGCGACCACAAACTGGATGACGCGGTAGAGGAAGGCCACTTGATGGACTATTAACGTCGCAGGAAGTTGGTGGATGGAGGCGGCTTAAGACCGTGCGTCGTGGCATTCTAAGGGCACATCACGGCAATAATTGATATAGTTGTATCGTGAGACTCAAATAACTTTTCAACTAAAAAACCTACTTCCGCCATTGTATTCGACTAAATATTTGGATGAAAAAAAATGATGAAAGAACCATAGTGGTGAAAGGATTATGATACTTTTTGAATGCAAATGCTTGGTTTGTTGCTGAAAATATCAAAATCGCCATATGTAAGCCTACAATATTTGAGGAGTTCCCTCAATTCCTCATGGATTCCATCATCAGAACTGAATTCTGAAAAAAATCTATTCAAATAAAAAAGAATTTTCCAAATCGGTTCATAAACGCCGGAGATATGCGGTAACAAACATTAAAAAAAAAAAAAATACAACCGAATTGAGAACCTCCTCCTTTTTTGGGAAGTCGGTTAAAAATTGTTTACCTTCGTATTCAACCGACCGCAAAAGAAGTTATTAAGATCAGTTAGTTACCTATTGATGATCCGATCAAGGAAATAGAAACTTGAGTCTTTACTCAAGTTTCAATGTTCTGCGATTTGCCGGTTCGTTGCTATGTAACTGATCTTAAGAGGAGGTCACCGGAAGCTAGCAAGAGGGTGCTTACGCCCTTTTGCACGTGAACGAAGTTTGCTCAAATATTGTAGGCATACATATAGCGATTTTGACATTTTCAGCAACAAACCAAGCATTTGCATTCAGAAAGTATCATAACCCTTTCACCACTATGGTTCTTTCATCATTTTTTTTTCATCTAGATATTTAGTCGAATACAATAGCGGAAGTCGGTTTTTTAAATGAAAAGTTATATCTGTACTTATTTTATTTATGATTTGGTGATCACATAATTTTTATAAGAAACTAACGCACCATGGGTCTAGATATTAATGTACTAATCATGTGTACAAAGTTCCATGGAGTTTAAAGAAATAATAGCCGAATTAGATGCAAATTTCGTTCGCGTGGAAAATGGCGCCCTGTTAATTCATTATCAGCCTGTAGAAGTCCACTAGGTCACATAGGCCTCCCACCTAGAATACCACAACAAACAGTCTTGAGCCGCTTCCATCCACTGACTTCCTGCGACGTTCAAATGTCGTTGTTCCTAAATCGTTGATCTAATATAAGTTCTTTACCAATAATACTTTACTTCCACACATATTCCTAAATAAGTACACACCTAGGATACATTCGTCACACCCTCAAAACCAGTCTAAATAAGTACCTATAGGATATATTCGTCACACCTCTCAAAACCAGTTTCATCCAGTTCAATCCAAAACTGGGTTGACGACTCTTCCTGTCATTTTAAATACATACCAAAACAAAAAAAAAACTATGAGTATAGTCACTCCATTCATTCGATTTGTCTCTTATTTCGTTAAACGTAGGGTCTTATTTCAAGTGAATATGTGTCATTATTAACATATTCCATAATGTTCTCGGACTTTCATTTAGAAAATGGTCAAGTTAGAGTGGAAATTGTAGTCATTTAAAAGTGAAGCGTACCAGGATATTATGGAATGAAAAGTGGGGTAATTGCTCCCAGAGTTACAAAATGGCTACCAAAGATCATATCATTGGAAACTAGGCCTTCGCATGTGGGCTCGTACCTGAGTAAACAAAAAGACCTATAAATAAATGCTGAACATTTCACACAACATTATCTAGCCCCAAGCTAAGCAGAGCTTGTGTTATGGGTACTAGATAACTGATATACTTAATACATTACATAGATAGATCTTTTTTATACATAGAAAAACACCCAGAACACCCTGAACAAAATCTGCTGATTGTACAAATATTTGTTCCGAGGCGGGAATCGAACTGCGAGTCCGACTCGCACTTGGCTGATTTTTTAGGGTTCCGTACCCTTAGGGAAACGGAACCTATTACTAAGGCTCTGCTGTCCGTCCGTCCGCCTGTCACCAGGCTATATCTCATGAACCGTGACAGTTAGACACTTGAAATTTTCACATATAATGTAGTTCTGTTGCCGCCTATAACAACAAATACTAAAAAGCAGAATAAAATAAATATTTAAGGGGGCTTCTATACAAAGAACGTGATTTTTTGTCGGTTTTATAGATAACAGAACCCTTCGTGCGCGAGTCCGACTCACACTTAGGCGGTTTTTTTTAATGTAATATGACGCAATCTTTTGACTAATTTAAGATTTAAATTGTTGATGCAACTGGGGCTTGGTTTCCTTTAAACCAAGTTTAGCTTAAATCCTTCTAAAACAAAAGAAGAATAGAAATGCACTAACATTTCCGCCACATAACAATACCCGCAAATACAACGCTCTACTTGTCTCAAAGAATCACCACGCCTGGCTAAGCTGAGGAGATTCATTAATGGGTATCATTTACTACCACTAAACCTCTATTACAATGTACATAGAGCTCAAAATCGTACAGTAAAATACATTGTGTTCACACACAAATTACTTCTCTCATACCTTAATGATAGGATCCAAAATCGAGTGAATTTCGGCTTCATCATCTATCATCAACATACAAAATTCAGCTCTATATTACTAGAAATAGAAGTTATAATTTAAATTTTGGAGTAATTGAGATATATTTGACAAAAAGGTTACAATAAGATGTACAGAAAATAAATAAGTTGTAATATGATGAGACTTTCTATTATCTAACAGCCACGTAATAAGCTGATTTAATTTACTCGACTGCGAAGAAAGTGGCTGTAATAAGGGGGAACCTTGTTTTCATGGGTTTCCAAGAGTTTCCAAATTTAAGTCAAAGGATTTTGCCCATGGTCTGCTTAAATAATTTGTCCCTATCTCATCATCATCATCATTTGACGACCTCTGTGGCGCGGCGGGCGAAGGTTCGCCTGCGACGCAGGAGGTTGCGCGTTCGATTCCCGCCTTGGTACTAATATTTGTACGATCTGCAGATATTTGTTCAGGGTGTTCTGGGTATTTTCTATGTATAATAAAAAATATCTATCGATGTAATGTATTATTGTATTAAGTATATCAGTTATCTAGTACCCATAACACAAGATCTGCTTAGCTTGGGGCTAGATAATGTTGTGTGAAATGTCCAGCATTTATTTATTTATTTATCAGTCTGTAGAAGTCCTTTGCTGGTCAAAGACCTTTCCCCTAGAATGCCATGACAAACGGCCTTGAGCTGCCTCCATCCACCGACTTCCTGCGATGTTTATAATGTCTTTAGTCCATCGAGTGAAGGGCCTTCCTCTATCGCGTCATCCAGTTTGTGGTCGCCACTCGAGAACCTTTATTCCCCAATGGTTGTTGTTGTGTGCTGTATGTGACCTGCCCATTGCCACTTAAACTTGCTAATTCTGAGAGCTTTGTCGGTGATAGGAATTAGGAGATAGGAATAGGAAATTCGTAAAAGAACCAAGTTCTACGAATTTCCTCATTTCAGATTCTATCACGTAGTGCATAGCTCTCTCCATAGCCCGCTGCTTCAGTTCTTCGGTCACATTATTTTGATTTCACTGATGTGGAACCCTCCGCCTATTTAATAACATAACATAATAACACACCCAACAGTCACATACGTAGTCCTGATCCCACACTAGGATTCTCTGTGTCGTGGGTATCAGGAACTACAAGTACCATTGTACCATAACACTCAGACCCGGAACAAATATTTGCAGATCAGACAAACATTTGTCCCGCAGCGGGAATCGAACCCGCAACCTTTCACGTCTCAGCCGGCTAATCGCCCGCCGCGCCACAGAGATCGTCGAGAAAGGTTTTAGTATTTATAAATTCTGTGTACTTACTTTGCTCCTTATTCATAATCATTTTTGAAACCTATTTTAGTTAAAAGACCTTTTGTTTTGTTCTCTCTTATGTAAAATGACATACGTCAAAACAAGACAAAAGTTATTTCAACTATCAAAGGTTTAAAAATTGATTATATGAATACGAGGGTAAGTTTTTTATCATATAAATAAGTACATTTGGTTCATATGACCGCGCGAACATTCATTCCAGCCACTGAACCGTAGTAATTACACGTGTGTTGTGCCATGGACATTAAGCAACTGGGATAATTAGTTTTACGGCTTTTATAGCCTGTTTGGACCTGTTCTAATTAAAACACAACAGAAAGGCCTCTGCACTAAAGCCGAGCACTCTGCAGACCGCGGCCAAAGTCGCGGGTGCTTTCCACTAGTTTGATAATATACAATTTTATGAAAATCTGCGACTTGTAGTTTTTAAATTAATGATAACTTTTCATTTAAAAAACCGACTTCCGCCATTTAATTCGACTAAATATTTGGATGAAAAAAAAATGATGAAAGAACCATAGTGGTGAAAGGATTATGATTTTTTCTGAATGCAAATGCTTGGTTTGTTGCTGAAAATATCAAAATCGCCATATGTATGCCTACAATATTTGAGGAGTTCCCTCAAATCCTCATGGATTCGATCGTCAGAACTAGGTTTTGAAAAAAATGGGACCAATCTGGAAGCATATATAAATAAAAAAGAATTTTCCAAATCAGTTCATAAATGCCGGAGATATAAGGTAAACATAAAAAAAAAATACAACCGAATTAAGAACCTCCTCCTTTTTTGTGAAGTTGGTTAAAAATCACGTTATTTCGTTCTGTTGATTCTAGTTTATGTTTAATTAAAAATTTGTGGACACAATTTAGAGACTATAGACTTTAATATGGTAAATAAGCCTGTGGTTTGTCAATTACCCAATAAATTCTATAAAATCCAACTGGCATGAGTTAAAGATTTCCATTTAAAACTTTACATTAGTGTGATTTGGAAACCATATAATTTTATAAGAAACTTACAACCCACGTCTCATATTACAAATCAAATAAATAAAATCAAAAGAATTTTATACATTGAAATCACAAGGATCATTTTGAATCGTCTTATAAATTAAAATTACTCTTGTTCCAACGCAACCAAGCCCAGAAGAATCACAGTACATATTAGATTCTAGATTGCATCTACAAAATTTAAAGTTTAATAGTTTTTTAACTGGTTCTACTTAATTTTTAAATTAAAAAGAAACTAGAACCAGACAGAATGACAAAACGTAGTTGTTCATTCGTTTAAAAACTACAAGTCAGATTTTCATAAAATTTTGTAGATATAAATCCAAAGGTTGCCTTGAAGAAATCGTTATCAGTGATAAGGCCGTGCATTGTACTGCTAATTTTAAATAAATCATATTATTTATTCCTGCGTGTACAATAAAGTGTTAATCTATCTATCAATAATTTGAATACAATAGAATAAGAATAGAATAGAAAAAATTGTTTGCAACAACAAGACAGATTTAACTGATAAAATTAAAAAATAAGACATTGTAAAAAAATAAAAAAAAATTAGAGGCATTGCTGTTACAAAAAGACCCTAACTTAGCATATGCAGGTCGTAAACAACCTAAGCTGGTCTTCCGTTAGAGCCTCTTTCAAAACAAGAGAACATTGAGAAAATTTGATAAGACTTATCAAGTAAATTACCAGTAAAAAAATTAAGAGTAATTCAGTCTAAAAGTTCGACTGAACCATAGAACCTGATAGAAGAAAAAAATTTAGATTCTCTTCTGAAGCTTTTAAAACTATAAGTTTGGTTTTCATAATATTTTGTAGATTTATTTGGATATTAATAAATAAATAATAAATAAATAAATGCTGGACTTTTCACACAACATTATCTAGCCCCAAGCTAAGCAGAGCTTGTGTTATGGGTACTAGATAACTGATATACTTAATACAATACATTACATAGATAGATATTTTTTTATTTTACGTAGAAAATACCCAGAACACCCTGAACAAATATCTGCAGATCGTACAAATATTTGTTCCGAGGCGGGAATCGAACCCGCAACCTCCTGCGTCGCAGGCGAACCTTCGCCCGCCGTGCCACAGAGGTTGTCCTGTTAATTAATGTTTTAATCATGCTTGCAAAATTGTATAGTTTGATAAGATAATATCCAAAATGGGAGCAAACTTCGTTTGTATCTAGAGGGCTCATGGTAATGGATGTATCTACCTACATCCAAATAATTTAGTTCCAGTTTATTTGTATGTCATGTGTGTATGACCACCAATGTAAAATTACGATATTCAAAACAAATAAAATTATCTTTATTTTTATCTATATCTCAAGCGCGTGATGCCTCTGGTGTTACAGGCGTTCATAGGCTACGGTAACTGCTTTCCATCTGGTGGGCCGTAAGCTTGTCTGCTTGCCAAGTAGAATAAAAAAAAAAGCGCCATATCAACACATTTAAAATGTATCTATACAATTTATCACAAGGCTAGACCAAAGTTTGCATAGTCTGGGGTGAAATTACGGTAGCAAATGGAAATGGCGATCGCAACAATGGGGATCATTTTGACAGCCTTAGCACTATCTGAATCATATGAAACTTGAATGGGAAAAACTTCTTGACCTACATATCCCTCCTTCCAAGTTTCAAAAGAATTGGACATCACTGAGGCTGCCAAATTGATACCCATTGTTGCGTTCCCCATTTCCATTTGCTACTGTAATTGGGCGGCTGGTCTGGTTGTATCTAGACCATTGGTAACAGGTTCCGTTTGTAATCACGACTCTAAAACATAAGCACGCGAAAGCTGCCTATATCCTTGAGTTTATGAGAAGTGTTCACGTTATCGTGGTGTGTCCGGTCTAAGAACAGACCCCTCCTGCATCATCACGGGACACTGTGATCTCAACCACCATCTACTGAAGACAGGAGCTACGGACAGTGGGCTATGTCGTGGCTGTCTTCAGGACAAGGAGACAGTGGAGCATGTTATATTGTACTGCACAGCCACAAATGAAGCCAGGAAAAAAACCGGACTCCAGGAGCTGATAGAGTCCTGTTTGACTTCATCCATTACTCATTCGGGAATACTGGAACAGTGCTGCCATCAACCCAGAGTCCTTCTCCGTTATTTTAAGAAGTTGGGCTGGCTGGGGTAGGGTTAGCAGGGGGACAATGCACAATACACCCCAATGCGGGAAGTCAGTGCAGATCTTACCTCCCCCATTTTCAATTAGAATTAGAATTAGACCCCTCGTCCCGTGGATGTAGTAAAAACCTTACTAAGGGATTACAACAGGGGATGGGCAGCAGCACCAAACTGCGATCACCAATCCGCCTGCCAAGAGTCGTAATTATGACAAGTCCCCCCATTTTATTCAATGGGGGAGGCCTCGTCTGGCAGTGGACGTAAACATGCTGCTAATAATAATTATGATGAACCACGTTATCTATCCTACTTCCTACTATCCTATCCTACTAATATTATAAACGCGAAAGTTTGTGAGTATGGATGGATGTTTGTTACTCTTTCACGTAAAAACTACTAAATGGATTTGAGTGAAATTTGGAATGGAGATACTTTACGCCCTGGATTAAAACATAGGCTACTTTTCATCACCATTATCATCATCATCATCAATTTTCATCATTATTCACGCGGGTGGATCCGCGGGGCGCAACTAGTAGGTATATATTTCGTTAGTAATGTCAGTGGTTCTTTCTTTGTCAGCGTTAGTGACAAGTGTAAGGTATGATGACTCTGAAGTGGGCACTGTGACTGATAAAAGTATAAAGTACTAGTTGCGCCCCGCGGTTTCACCCGCGTGAATAATGATGAAAATTGATGATGATGATGATGATGAAAAGTAGCCTATGTGTTAATCCAGGGCGTAAAGTATCTCCATTCCAAATTTCACTCAAATCCATTCAGTAGTTTTTACGTGAAAGAGTAACAAACATCCATCCATACTCACAAACTTTCGCGATTATAATATTAGTAGGATAAAGTTTATTATTAAAATTGGTACAAATAAATATGGAGCAAGAGTTTTACAAATATTGTTTAAAACTAAACTACAAAAATAATTTTGTAGAAAGACATAAATTTGTGTGTGCACTAACTCCCACCTTAGGAAAACCTGTATTGTGGGTAGCTAGTCCAAGAGGTTAGTGAATCAGTGTGGTGAAAGGATTCAATTTGACCCGCAGAGTCTCCTAGGTACAAGGTATACAAGCAGCTATTCTGAATGTAATAGTTGAATAACGATTTTGAGGAACATTGTATATCACAAACAAATTATTAAAAAAATCAGGGTGTGCTGGCTGTGTCGTGGACACGGCCGTGTGGTTTACGTGAATACGAAATTATGTGACGCAGCGAAATGACCTCAAAAAAGCGGCGTTTCTCCTTTTTGCAGGAGGTCTTGTCCAGCAGTGGGCGTCTAAAAAGGTTTGGATGATGATGACACATACCGTTACCTACCCTTTACCTTACTATACACCTTTTCAATGTACGCTGGGTCGATTATCATTATTGCGAAAAACTCAAAAAACTGCTGACCTGGCTGCTTCTTTGTTACACTGTGTCACATGTTTCAATTTAAACAATAGAAACTTGCAATAATACTCATATTTTAGGATTGGGTTGAGTTAAGAATAGAAATTTAATAAAAATGGGTTGAGTCGATATAAATACCTAAATGGGTTGACCATTGGGTTGAGTTAAGAAGCACTCGAAAAAAACAGTTTAAAATCACCTATAGCTTATGGCATGTTGACCAACTCTCGGATTTCTACAGCATGGATATTGGATCACTTCCTGAACAATAGCACTCAACATGAACACGAGCTACTGAATAAACACAGATAAATTGAACACGAGCTAATGCAGAAACAAACGGACAACACAATAACATTTGTGCTGAATGAAAACACTAGGTACTAAAAGATTGGAACGGTTCTTAGAAACAGCCCCAGTATTGTTTAGCAAACTGGTAATCGCTTTCAATTACGATTTTGCAGTACATTGCGCCTCATGCTTCAACTTATTGTAACAAGGATAAATATTCAAAACATAAAGCGCAATGTACTGTAAAATTGAAATCGAAAGCGATTAAAAAAGCGGTTCGTTAGTAAATAAAGGGGCAGGTCATTGTGTTTTATGTACCCTAACATACTAATATACAACCCAACGGTCACATATACATACCCCTGACCCCACACTAGGCCAACACCCAGACCCAGAACTAAATATAATTCAATTGTGATTAAGAGAATTAGCAAGTTGAAGTGGTAATGGACAGGTCATATAGCTCGCAGAACTGCCAACCGTTGGGGAATAAAGGTTCTTGAGTGGCCACCACAAACCGGACGATTTTTTTTTGTTATATTACTTGGCAAGCAAACAATTACGACCCACCTGTTGGAAAATAGTTACCATAGCCACGCGCGCTGCGGACCCTGAGACGTAAAGATGAAAAGTCTCATGTGCCTGTAATTACATCGCAGTACACCCTTCAAACCGAAACACAACAATGCGAGCACTACTGCTTGGCGGCAGAAATAGGTACGGGGTAGTACTTCTCCGGACGAACTCTTTCACAAGAAGTTCTGCTACTAACAAATCCTACTAATATTATAAACGCGAAAATTTGTGAGTATGGATGGATGGATGGATGGATGAATGGACTCTTTCACGTAAAAACTACTGAATGGATTTTAATGAAACTTTACAAAAATATAGCTTATACATCAGAATAACACATAGGCTACAATTTATAAAAATATTGTGCGAATTGTCCATAATATGACGATAAGTGTCAAGTAATTAGGAAAAAATCTACCATCTGCAAGCTATTCTGGCGTGCGCTGCCAAAACCGCTAGAGTTACACATTATGTAATGTATAATAGAAATGTTTATCTTAAATAGTCCTACAAAAAAGCCCGCCACAGTATATGTCTATATCTTATGTGTAAGCCATTACAGCCAAAATGTGTATAATATTATAAACGCGAAAGTTTGTTACCTATTATGTTTGTTACTTCTTCACGCTCAAACAGCTGAACGAATTTGAGTGAAATTTGGAGTGGAGATACCTTATACCTTGGATTAACACATAGGCTACTTTTCATTATCATCATCATCAATTTTCATCATTATTCACGCGGGTGAAACTGCGGGGCGCAACTTGTACTTTATAATGGTCAACGCAGGGAGTCAGAATGAAGGTGGCTTATGACCATTCGTCGTGACATACAATATGAGAGGCCTATGTCTAGCAGGGACTTCGACTTTATGTTGAAAAGACTACATTCAAGTCTTTTCACATGGGCTCTATTAACTATAGTCATTGTACAATGCGAGTTTGTAAACTTAGTATCTATATTATTATTGTAAAACATAAAATCTTGATAACATAAATGTCACTAGTTACTTCTTACAAAGGAGAACGTTAGTTGATCTTGCAAGGTTACTATTATAAAACTGTTTTATCCATGTTATAGAAACATTTATAACTTGGTATAATGGTAACATAACATAATATTCATATTCATATATTTTATTCAAACTTTAGGAACACAGTGGAACTCTTAGTTACGTCAAAGTACAAATAATTTTGAATACAATTTAAAATTAAAATGATCACAATAATGAGAAATGCAGCTGTATAGGGGCTTTGTCAATAACGTAAGTCCAGAAAAAATAATTTAAATGAATAATGTCAAGATTACAAAATATAACTTTTCATTTAAAAACCCGACTTCCGCCATTTTATATTCGACAAAATATTTGGATGAAAAAAAAATGATGAAAGAACCATAGTGGTGAAAGGATTATTATACTTTTTAAATGCAAATGCTTGGTTTGTTGCTGAAAATATCAAAATCGCCATAATTATGTATGCCTACAATATTTGAGGAGTTCCCTCAATTCCTCATGGATTCCATCATCAGAACTGGATTCTGAAAAAACGGGACCAATCTGGAAGTATATCTATTCAAATAAAAAAGAATTTTCGAAATCGGTTCGTAAACGAAGGAGATATGGGGTAACAAATATTAAAAAAACCGAATTGAGAACCTCCTCCTTTTTTGGGAAGTCGGTTAAAAAATAAAAAGCGGCTGTAAAAGGCCTTGTCAAATTACAAACTAGACATGATTATAAATAAATTGGACAACTTTTGTAAGCAGCTGTACAGGGGTTTTGTCGAAACTAAAAACTAACGTTGTTGCTTGACCCATAATTCCAAGCTTCTTTGTCTTTAATATAGTCATTGACACAGTAATAATGCTTTTTTGGACAGACTTTCCTTGACATATTTTTTGAATGCGTTTTCATTCAATTCTACAACATGTTTCGGTAGTTTATTATATAACATAACACCCAACATTGAAGTGGTGTGTCCGCCCTAAAAATAGATTTTGTTAGTAGTAGAACTTCTTGTGAAAGAGTTCGTCCGGGGAAGTACTACCACCGTACCTATTTCTGCCGCCAAGCAGTAGTGTTCGCATTGCTGTGTTTCGGTTTGAAGGGTACGGGTGCCGGTGAAATTACAGGCAGATGAGACTTTTCATCTTTATGTCTCAGGGTCGGCAGCGCGCGTGTGATGCCTCTGGTGTAGCAGGCGTCCATAGGCTACGGTAACTACTTTCCATCAGGTGGGCCGTATGCTTGTTTCCACGAAGAACACGAGGGGATGGGCAGCAGCATGCATCTGGCATTGTTTGTGCTCATTTTGATAACATCACAGTACCAATCACTAATTTTATAAAAGTTTGTTTAGAAAGAGATATTTTTCAACATAAAGAACTTATAATACGTGGTTTTGTTTACGCATTTCCTAGAAAATTAAAAGAAAAGTACGCGCTAAGGGCCACCACGCCTTTAAGTAGATACTTAACACTTTCCAAAGAGCACTTCCAATGAACTAAGAGACTACTTTCACTCGCTAATATCACAAACAAAGAGTGTCTGTCAGTCGGTTCTATTGTTTGTAGGTGTAGTGTATTGAATGGTTATATAACTGGGTAGGATAATACGAGTCGTTCGTCAACTCGTCAAAGACTCGGATCATTTGATGCGAGTTGACGAATTGCTAAAAAAAACTAATTTTGACTACCTTTGTGGTGTGGCGGGTGAGTAGCCAGCTGAGGTTGAGAGGTTGCAGGTTTGATTCCCGCTGCGGAGTAAATGTTTGGATGATCTGCAATGGGAAGTTTTCAGGGAGGCATTTAAAAGAAAAAATAGTTCAAAAAAATCCGGTAGATGGCGGTGACTCGACATGGTTCTGTCTTCTGAAGATTTTGCAAAAGCACCACAGACAACAAATTCTCTTTGCGGAGAACTTAAAAGCATTACGTAGCACCAACAAATATCAGAATTTTAACAAAAACTTTTTACGTAGATAATTTACCAACGAACGCGTACGTGCATGAGCGAGTGAAGTAAGTGACACTGACAGTTGGTGGCTGACCGACAAAATTTAGAGAACCATATCTGGACAGCGCCATCTATGCATGGATTAAGAACTATTTTCTTTCAGCTGTCAGAAAACTTCCCATCAATGTCATGTGTGCAAAGTTTTACGTAATTTGAATAAATAATAGCCAATGTTGTGTATGAGTACGTGACTGTTGAATATTATGTTATGTTTGTTACTTCTTCACGCTCAAACGGCTGAACCGATTCAAGTGAAATTTAAAATAGAGATACCTTATACCCTGAATTAACACATAGGTTACCTTTCATCATCAATTTTCATCATTGTTCACGCGTAAAACCGTGGGACGCAGCTAGTTTAATATTAAATTAAATGGATTCATGATCATCAGCGTGGTGAAGTCCACTGCTGGACATAGGCCTCTCCCCTAATATGCAACGATGAACAGTTTTGAACCGTCTCCATCCACCGACTTCCAGCGATCTTTATAATACCAGAGACTAGTAATAGTCTCTGATAATACCTACCTATATAGTCCTTCGAGATTTCGCCATTTAGGCCATCGTGTAACTACGTCGTCCAGTTTGTGAAATGGTTTAAACCAATATAAATACTTAAGTAAAGGGATGAACATTTACGGGTTGAAACCATAAGCACTCGTTGTTTATTTATGTGTTTATACTGGTGGATTTAGTTTACATATACTTTCCTTTATTGATACAGAGACTGTAGAGAAAGTCTGTAATAACGGTTTCACCGCAACATTAAGAGGAAACTCTAATGTTTAATAGAATTGTATGGTTTTCCTATTCTACTAATATTATATACTAGTTGCGCCCCGCGGTTTCACTCGCGTGAATAATGATGAAAATTGATGATGATGATGAAAAGTAGCCTATGTGTTAATCCAGGGCGTAAAATATCTCCATTCCAAATTTCACTCAAATCCATTCAGTAGTTTTTACGTGAAAGAGTAACAAACATCCATCCATACTCACAAACTTTCGCATTTATAATATTAGTAGGAAGCGAAAGTTTTTTTTTTAATGGCATCTGAGGGTTTTCTCAATTTTGCCAATGTCAAGTATCATAGAATATCAATCAAAGTCCAGTCGTCGAAGTCCCCTGTCAAGTCACTAAGTACTACTAAGTACACTAAGTAGTCTAGTAAATCGATGGCAGTTTACTAGAATGTTCCTGGACAATTTCCACATCTTCGAAAAGACACGCAATACACTTATTTTATTTAAATTCAATACCATGTGCTCTTTATAAGCTAAACCGGTTAAAATGACACCAAAATTACACGATATAACTCAAAAAAACACTAGAAATTGAAATAAAATAAAAAAGGACGACGTCTCCCTTCGAAAGAGCAGAAAAAGTCCATTTATTTATTTACTAATTTTGATGACACTTGGCACACAGGTAAAATGCCTTCATAGACATTGTAGAGTTCTCCAGAGTTCTATCGCAAAGACATTCATCCCTCAAAATGGCAGAAGTTTATAGATAACTCACGGAAGAATGTTGGATTTCTTCTTCCATGAGATAACTTTTCATTTAAAAAACCGACTTCCGCCATTGTATTCGACTAAATATCTGGATGATTTTTTTTTATAAAAAAACCATAGTGTTGAAATGGAAATGATACTTTCTGAATGCAAATGCTTGATTTGTTGCTGAAAATATCTAAATCGCTATCTATAATATTTGAGGAGTTCCCTCAATTCCTCATGTACTTATTCCATTATCATAATTGGATTCTGAAAAAAATGGGACCAATCTGGAAGTATAATAAAAAATCTATTTTCCAAATTGGTTCATAAACGCCGGAGATATACGGTAACAAACATTAAAAAAAAGAAAAAAAAATACAACCGAACTGAGAACCTCCTCCTTTTTTGGGAAGTCGGTTAAAAATGCACTTTTCCTATATTTCTGGCCCACCTCTGAAATTTCTTAAATTTTCTGGCCCCCAATTAAAAAGTTTGCCCACCACTGCTCTAAATAGATGTACCTTATCTTATCTTATCTTGTATAGGCACTAACTTTAATGAGATTAACCTTAATTCCGCTTTCACATAGCAATTCTTGGACCATAAAATTATCATCGTTGGAAAGTGTATTAGCTTGTTACATTCAATTACCCACAGAGTTATGTTTTTGGTCTAAAATTTAAGAGGAGGTCACCGCTAAAGCTAAATGGTGCTAACGCCCTTTTGTACGCGAAGTTTGATTCTAATTTGACTGTTATTGCTTCAAACTTCATGAAACTTTGTACACATGATCAGTACACTAATATACCCATACCCATGGTGCGGTACTCAATACCAAACAATAGAACAGATGAGAGTCATTTTTCGAAAGGTAGCGATTAATTAAATAAATAATAAATAAATGCTGGACATTTCACACAACACTATCTAGCCCCAAACTAAGCAGAGCTTGTGTTATGGCAACTAGATAACTGGTATACTTAATACAATACATTAAATACATAGATATTTTTTATTATACATATTATACCCGTAACAATTATCTGCAGATCGTACAAATATTTGTTCCGAGGCGGAAATCGAACCCGCAACCTCCTGCGTCGCACGAACTTTTGCCCGCCGCGCCACAGAGCTCGTCCAATTGCCATGTAAAACAAACGCTTTGCCAATAAATATTATACTAACGATACATTTTTCTTCTTTCTAGATGGCGCACTTTAAAGTGCACCAACTGACAGCTGTCATCCTCTTCCTGGCTGTAACGTCAGCCAAGGACCAGTCACGGTGGTCCCGGCAGATCAGCTCCTACACTGCTGACATCAGCGACTGGGTCCCTCTATCCGGACCGGTTGAAAATGAACCTTCTTTACCACCAATCAAACGTCAAGCAGTCGCCGAGCCCAGGATACTAACAGAACCTTTCCCAGGGATATCACGACCAACGGGCTTTGATTCGTTCCCATCCAGAACTTATTATAACTCACCGCTAAACCGGCAGCTGTATTTGCAGTCAGTCCCTTCAGTGCCGTCAGCACCTCAGAACTACTTAACGGAACAAGGTTTTGGCCAGAGCATAAGGTTCGGTCTCCAGCAGCCCAACTTCCCGCTAAGCCAAGGGTTTATCTCCCCCCAGTTTGGGTACGAAAACATACCGCAACAGAAGCAAAGACCACAAGCTATACCATCCAGTCCTGTAAAGTTCGAAAACTTTGCAAAGACCACACCTCAGTTGTCTATAGGTCCAGTGAAGTCTTTTAACCAAGTTCCCACACTGAAAAACTTCAACAATCAACCAAGGAAACCAGAAACTATGAAATTTGTTGACGGATATCGAGCAGAAAACCAGAAGAACAGACCGCAGTCACTACAGAAGATCAAATTCGAAAACTATGAGAAAGTGATCAAGCCTGAACCGCAAAGCAGCCCTAAAGTTGAAAAAGAAGAAGTCCAGCTACTCTACGTTCCCTTAGAATCCTTAAACAGAGGACAGTTCAACTTCAAGAGCCCAATCACGAATTCACAAATCATGAACATGGATTTATATTCCCAAGGTGCTCAAATATTACAAAAACCTGCTCCAGAACTTCAAAGACCTATTCAAAAGCCGATAGATAACTATTCCGACTACTTTACGGACTTCAATTCACAGTTGAAAGATATGGATCAAGTACCGAAATTCTCGACCCTAGCAAGCCCTTTTCCTACAGCTCCACCTACGACTCCCAGACCTAAAAAACTGAAGCCTCATCAGCCTCCACTAGCTATATTCCTATCTGAAGAAGGAAGCAGAAATAATCAAATCAAAGTTCGAGATGTCCTCAACTCCCTGAAGCATGCCAGTTCTGTTCCTGTTTTGGATTCCGTTAACCCTCTTAATGCTCCCAAAGTCTTCATTGGACCCTCATCTTTGCAACCCCTTGACAAATACGTTAAATTTGAACTGCCGTATCTATCCAACATCGAAAACTCCGATAACAAAATCCGCCAGCTACCTTTCTTCGTTGCTCCACTTAGCTACAACACTCCTCAAGGTTTTGCCAAAATTCCATTCCCATCTCCTCATGTTGGTTCTGTTGTCATCAATTCACAGATAAGAGATACAACGACTCAAGGTACGTCGACAGAAAATGTACAACCAAACTACTATACAGGCGTATACAGGCAAGAACAGAAGCCTATAACTCATAAACCGGTTGTCAGTTTCTATAGCACAGCTGCTCCGCCTCCTAAGGTCAATAATATCCAACAGAACTACCAATCAAACTATTACTCTTTCGAACCTCAATCTGTATCTACATACAAGCCATTAAATGAACCTGAAGTCGCTCCGATCAAACCAGGAAACTATATCCTGAACAACCCTGGAGCTCAGTATAACTTTGCTACTCAGAACAGCTACCCAGTTCCAGAGCCGGTTAAACCTTATGTAACTCCAAGAAAAGAAACCACTACGACTCAGAGAACTACTGTGACAACAACGACTAAACCACCTACGACGTACCCGAGTCAACTTCTTGAAACCCACAACCCCTATTCGATAAACCAGGCATTCCACTTCAGTACTCCATTAGCCTATCATACGTACTTCGAGGAACTCAAAGAACCAGCTATCACTCCTGGAACCGTAGAAAGTCCTACTCCAGTACCGCCTAAACCTAGTACAACTACCACTAAAGTGGAAGAAGTGGTTACAGAAAAGACGTACCAACAACAAACTTCACCAAGCTACGTGCAAAGCTATAGCCCTGAAATCCACTATGAGTCTGAAGTCCAAAGCTCTAGATACCCCACTTACAACTCAAATGAATACATTACTAAAACTGAATCCGTTGACTCTTACAACCCTGTCAAAAACGATAACAGTGCTGAAGTCAGTCCTCCTCAATACATAGAAAGCCAAGACACTCAAGCTCCAGTAGTAAATGAAAATATAACATACAATGAACAAGTTCCTTCAGTGAATGAAAGTGGTAACCAACAAGGATACGGTTACACCCAATTTGAAACTGGCTACGATGAAGAAATCAAAACTTCTACGACTTCAACCACTACAACAACAACTAGACGGCCAATCAAAACGAGAAGTCGAACACGATACACGACCACACCTAGATCAGAATCCAGTGAATACAGTACAAGAGCTGTCACTCGCAGACCATTGAGAGAAAGGAGACCTTTACCCACCAGAAAATATGAACCTAACAAGATTACCACTGAGAAGCCTACAAGGAAACCTATTGACTACAGTAGTGGTGAAAGTACAACCAAATCTACCAGAACTAGGACTAGGGGACGTATCCATTACAGACCTAATGAAAGTGATGAGCAAGAAAAGAGAAAAACGCACAGTAAAAAAGATCAAGACTTAGCTTATCAACGAGATGTCCTTCACCAGAACTATCCAGTAACCATCCAAGAAAGAATGAGTACAGTTGACATTGAAGCTATGACTGAACCTAGCCTCAAAATATCTTCAACCAAGAACGGAGAGTACGCGACAGAAAACTATGACACAGAAAATGCGTATACTAATGAAAAAGTACATTCTGTAAGGCCTGTCAGTTTTGAATTGGACTCTGAAGAAGATATTCCTGTGTTTCCGTTAAAAACTACTAGCTCTCAAACTGAAATTTCATATGAACCAGAAATATTGACTCACAATGAAGAGTCGTATCAGACTAAGGGCAGCATTGCGCCATCAGAGTTATATGAAGAAACTGCTTCAGAAAGCTATGCCAAACAAACTACCATTCTAAAAGAAGAGCCTGTCTATGCTACCGAATCGATAACTCTTAGTGAACCAAATGGCCCAAGCTATTCTATCAACAACGAACATTCTCGGTATGAATCCACTACATCAGAACCAGAAGTCACTACTTTTGTAAGTCAAGAAGAGGAAGAACAAAATGTTGTTCAAACCACACCTTCTTATAACAGAGTCAGAGTCCGTCCAGGAGTAATCAGACAATACCATCAATCATCATCAGAATCTCCAAGAGTAAAGATTGAAAGACGTCGACCAGTAACATACAGACCAGCTTTTGACAAACGACGGACTACAATGCGAATCGATGAAATTGAAGCTGATTTAAAGACTAAGCAGGTCCACGGACGACATGAGAGTGATTATAAGCACCCTGTGTACAAACCTGAGCCAACTACAGAGGCAACGTCCACACAAGAAGCGACGACAAAGCGTGGTCAGATCCGTAGAAGAAAACCAAGTTATTCTTACACAACTTCTACGACTGAAAGGTCAGACAGAGCAGTTACCAGCAGAAACAAGTATGAAGTAAAAAACCGGTTCAGAGGAAGACGGCCTACCACGGAAAAGCTCGAGGAAAAACCGGAAGTTCAGACAGATACTTCGACTACAACCAGGCCTTTGTACACCAGATACAGTCCCAGACCAAGACTGTCGGAGAGATACAATAAGAAAACCGAACCTGAAAACACTGAAGACCAAGATTCCAACTACTCTTACAACAGACCGAAATACGCTGAACTGGAATCAGATATTTGGTCAGATAACATTTCTACCGATTCCTTCAAGCCCTATAACCCTAATAACATTGTTGACGACCAAAAGCTTGCGACCACAGAAAGAAGATCAGACAGAGGCGATCTTGAGATCATAACGGCTAGTAACGAATTTGAAGATATTCTTTTATCTGTTACTCCAGCTACGAATAACAGAAACAATAAAAAGATTCCAGATATTCCACCAACACTAGAAGCTTTAGTTGAACAGAGCAAAGTAACAAAGAGTGATACTGGCGATAGCATGTCCACATTTGAAACCATGCTTGAAGAAGTTATGAAGAGTTTAGAAGAACAAGATGAAGACGAGTATTCAAGCAATGTGATGAAGCACAAGGGCGGGGAGATTGGAGAGATTCCTCCAGAAAGGATAATCACGTCAGGAGATGCCTATACAAAAACGACACCGATTCAACAGGAAGCGACAACAATGGAGCCTACGACAGATGATGTTACTCATTCAAATGAGGTAAGATTTTTACAAAATATTATGTTCTGCCTATACCTTTGAGGGAAAAGACGTGTGTCTATGCCTTTGTCTATAAACTCTTAGAGGTGAATTTTCTTTGAAGAATAATTTCAAAATGAGATGTCAGAATCTAGCTTGATAGAAAAAAATTCTCAGTCCACTCGGAACATTTTCCATTTCGATATTAAATAATTTATTTTTTCGTTTACAGGAAGAACCAAGCACGAACCACCGTCGAGGGTTCTGGAAGAAGGTCAAGGTCCGTCCTGTCTCTACAGAATCGATAGAAGTTGCCGAATCACAATACTACCACAACACAGTCAATAGATTAGGACAACCGCTAAGACAGTCTCACGAGAAATCAAACTTTGAAAAACCTAGGATAGGTGTGACTACGTATAAGCCAACATTCCAGTTCATCAAAGATATATTCAGTAGTGAAGACGAAGAAGCTCTATCGAATGTAGAATCTAAGGACATAGCGAAATTGACACCTAAAACTGAAAATGATGAAGAAAAGCCAACAACAGTAGCAGTTGATCAAATGCGAACAGAGATGTATACCAGTCCTGGTGAAGTTGATCTTGGAACCGGGTCTCCAGGTCCTACCGTTGATGATACGTTCAAGACTTCTACAGAGCCCACAACTGTCAAAATAGAAAATATTAGCAAAGTTGATAGTTTCAGTTTCATGGACTATCTATTCGGCGTTACTTCTGATGGAAAGAGTAATGTTACTGACAATAACGAAACAAATACTACTTCAGCTGAAATTGATATCACTACAGAAGTCAAGACTAAAATGACAGAGAGTCCTACAGAAAGCAGTTACATTCCTGACGAAATAACAGAAGCTATTGAAGTTACTGATACTACTAAAGATGCAGAGGCTCCAAGAGTTGAAGAGACTACAAAGTCAGTTTTTATGAATCTCAATGTAATGAGTACATCGATGTCAACAGAAGTGTCTCATGAAACAGAAATCTGTTTCAGAGGTAAATGCATCAAAACTAACAAAGACACTCTATAGAAAGGTGCTAAAGACTGTGTTCAAATAGTGGAAATAGTGTAAATGGACAGGTGTCATGGTGCCTTCTTTAATGATTGTGATGATGCTAGTGGTACGCCTCCAGCGATATTGATTATCTTCCACTGCATGAACATTTTTGAATAGGTAACTGAACTAAAGTCGAATGGTATTATATAATTATTATTAGTAACAAATAAAAAAAGTATACAGATGTAAACAAAGATATAATCGTGCCTATCACGATAAATTATATATAGATAAAACTTTCGACGAAAACAATAATGTAGTTGGTAAGAGTAAAAGTTTTAAGTTCCGTTATTCGCGCCATCTAGCGCCGTTACCGGTTAAATTAAAACAGTTACGAATTTTGTGTACTCAAAGTATGGTGAAATCTTGTAAATAGATATTACAGGAACTCTTTACTTGATTCCACCTGATTTTCTTAGATTTTATGATTGAATAAGAATTTTGGATTGTGGCCACAGCCAAACTTAGTTAGTACGAGTAGTGTAAGTAAAGTAATAGTTTTAGTTAAGTTTAACGTATCTTGTAGTGTAAATATTACGACTGAAAATATTTTAACAGTTAATTTTATGTTATATCGATCTATTTATTTCTTCATTGCTTTCTTTTTATTAAATTTTTAAGGCATTTTCTACCCCACCCTAGTGACTACCACTTGTTTATTTTGTGGATATTATAATGCCTGATATTTACTGATTTTGTAACTTGAATAAAAAATGATATAAACAACTTTATTTTATTTCATGACCCAAAATGTAGGAAACTACACTTTTCTGGAATATCAGGGATGGAACTTAAATGTATGAAACTAGTTGCGACACCTAGCGTCAAGTAGTCGAACTTTTAAATTAGTACTAAGAGTTGTGTATAGGTGGCAAAGCAAACGAAACGATTGCTTGCAATAACAACGTAATCACGGAAGAATGAATGTAACGTAATACAACTTTGCAGTCAGTGTCAGACTGGAGGTGTCACTCAGAATAAAGACAGGTGTCATGTCAGTCAAGTCCAGTCAACTGTCAACGTACTGTTGTTCTATTATCACCAAAACAAATTGACGTTAAGTTGATACTTGATTGTTTGATTCTTTCTATCTAGTCCGTAACTAAGTAAAATAAAACCTAGCTACCTATTTAACAAGGACTACAATATCATAAATGCTATTTAATTTCTATAAAACGGGTAGGAAATAATCGTGTATTTTTCTCTAAAAAAAACAGTTTTTCCGTCGCAAAACATGGATATCGAAACGAAAATAAAGCAGGATATGCGGAAACTTGGCTGCCAATCTCATCAGAAGATATCTCTCGCGTTTCATCTGTACCTATACCTTGTGGACGAAAGACTGATGTATGACACTGAATACTGTTACAACAAGGACATAGATACTCTCTACGTGGTCGCTAGGCCGAATAAAAAGGCTAACTTGAACATCTACGTGCCTATGCCCACATCTGATGACCTCAGGTAACTACCATCATCGCAGACATCTACTGCTGGATGAGGCCTCCCCCATAGCATGCATAGCCTACAACCCATATCATACAATGGGGGGATTGCCATTATCACCACTCTTTGCAAGCAGATTGAAGATTGCAGTTTAGTTTTAAGTACTCAGGTCGATGTATATGCCCATCTCCTGGTGTAATCCCTTAGTCGCCATCCTTTTACAATATCCGCTGGAGGAGTTGGAGGAGTCCTATTCTTAAGCCGAGACTACCAAGGCAGGTTTACATTCCACATATTTGCAGAGTATATGAAGCAGTAGCAGTATGAAATCCAGCTTAACTGCTAGATCATCGGAAGGGATGATTGTCTCTGTCAAAATGTAAAAAAAAACAAAATTAACCTTTATTGACAAATAGCGTAAGGTCAAGGCAGATTGGTAGATCATTGTATCAATCAAAAAGACAAAAATAAAATTGTTCTTTATTGAATCTAGCTCAAAGTCTAGGAGTACTTCTTTTTGCTTGCAAGTCAGTTAAAAGACATCTATCTAGATTTATAGAATCTTTAATGAAGCTTGAAGCTTAAAGTGATCTACATTTTTTTTTTCCCATTTTAATCTGCTATCAGTTCTTCGAACTATGAGCAGATGTGTTGTAAGCGCTGGGATTTGCAGGATGAGCGGTCCATTGACCTCTTCTTCCTTCTTTTATAAATCTAGTTCAATTATGTGGTGTCTTTTCAGCCTCTTGGGGTAGTTGACGGTTGTCAGTTCAGCTGCAAGGCAGTTTGGATGCCGATCAAGCCTGTCTTTGTAAGCAGTTGAGAATCGTTTGATTTCTTCAGCTATTGTGTCGATTTTGAAATGTTCATGGAGTTCAATGTTCCTTAGAAACCATGGAGCGTTTGTTATGTTTCTTAGTATGCCGTTTTGGGCTCTTTGTATGACAGCAATGTTAGAATTGCATACTGACCCCCATAGTTGGATGCCATACGTCCAGATAGGTTTAAGAACAACCTTGTATAAAAGAAGTTTGGTGTCTATGCTGAGCACCAAATTCCTTCCGAGGAGCCAATGTAGATCGCGATACTTGAGGTTCAGTTCATCTCTTTTCTTTTGTATGTGTTTTTTTAAAGTGTTCTACATTATAGAATTATTTTACCTGCTCAAAAGCTGCTGCACTTCTCAGAAGTCAGGGATTTACAACAGGCTGGACTTAGATTCGTTTGATAGAGGTTTGGGGTCAAAATGGGTTGAAGTTGGTAGAGGTTTGGTCCCTATTCAGAATGTTACCACTTGGAAGTGGTGTCAGGGGGCTTACTGCCTATTTAATATATAAATTTGAGTGCTTTGAGGTGAATATAGAATAAAAAAAATCTCATGAAAAGTTAATTACTTTGCGTTTAGTGGGGGACGTTGGCACTTTTTTCTCCCAACGTACCCCAGTGGGGCCAGGCAGGTGGGGGACGCTGGGAGTATACGTGATATGATAGGGGTATAGTAGGTATAGTAAGGGGTATGAGGGCACGCTTTCGTATTGAAAGGACATTTAAGCAGAACATCCTAAAAGCAAAACGGCAGTAGCAAATGGGACTAATATCAAAACGACATGTACAGTCTTGTACACGAGAAAATGAACATGAAAAAAGATTTTGTCTCAATATACATTTTACACATGTCAAACATGCGGCCCTTTACAACTTTTACTGCGGCCCGATTCAATTTTAAGAACAAAGTATATTTTTCTGTCATTTTACTAATCATTAATGATTAAATATACGATTAGCTTGTCAAACGTTAGTGACCGAGTGACTTTCAGTTAGGGAATAGGGGGGCAGGACTACTAGGTAGGTATATCTATGCAATAAGTTTGTTTTCTTTGTGGTTGGGTTTTGCGGCCCACTGATTCTACGGTCTTTGAGCATTTGCCCCACCAATGACTTTGAGTTTGACATACATGACCTAAATCAACTAAACAATAAAAGACGATCGAAACAGAAACAAAAGACGATTAAAACAAAAAAAGAAACAAAATTTCTGAATTTGTTTTTTTTTTAAAGTGACTCTTTCAAAAAGTATTATATATTATTAATTACTAATAACATTAGTATATTATATAAAAACATTGGTAGATTAAAGATTTAAATTCATGAATTTGGTGTTTATTTAATTTGTATTTTTTTGTATAATTTTGATACAAGTCCCATTTGCTACTAGGTCATGTTGCTAATAGGACGTTATGCTAATATGCCGTTTTGCTTTTAGGACGTTCTGCGTCCTTTCGATACAAAAGTGAGGGCACCACCCTTACCCCTCCACCTCCTTTCCTCTCCCCCCTGCCAAACGATTATAAATTTAAAACCTGGCTATCATTGAATACTAAATTCTGATCAAAATTTAAATGATATATTGCTCGGCAGCCACATTTTAAAAGTTCATCTCTGGCTGCAGATTGGGCGATGCAGGACAGCACTCTCATTATGGTGATGACGTTGTAATGGTTGCAGAAAGTCATTAGATAAAGGGGGCTAAAGACTTTGTCATGGCATGCTTTGGGAGAGGCTTCAACTAGCTGATGATTATGATGGTGATGGGTTGGTGAAGACACTAATGGTATTGAAATTATGATTGTACCTTCCTGCTAAATTTTCACACAGTATCAATATTGTTAACTATCATCATCATCACCATTTAGACAGCTAGGTCGAGGCCTCTCCCATAGAATGCAATGGGGGGTTTGCATGGGCGTAGCCAGGGAGGGTTGTTTTGGGGGTTCAAACCCCCCTCACCCCCGAAATATTCAAAATGTCGACAATATCTGATACTTTTTGAAGAAACACCGGTGTGGTGAATTTATTTTTGGATTCACATCAATATTAATGTAATTTCGTGTATCTACATTTTTAACCGACTTCCCAAAAAAGGAGGAGGTTCTCAATTCGGTTGTATTTTTTATTTTTTTTGTTACCTCATATCTCCGGCGTTTATGAACCGATTCGGAAAATTCTTTTTTTATTTGAATAGATATACTTCCAGATTGGTCCCATTTTTTCAGAATCCAGTTCTGATCATGGAATCTATGAGGAATTGAGGGAACTCCTCAAATATTGTAGGCATACATATGGCGATTTTGGTATTTTCAGCAACAAACCAAGCATTTGCATTCAAAAAGTATCATAATCCTTTCACCACTATGGTTCTTTCATAATTTTTTTTCATCCAAATATTTAGTCGAATATAATGGCGAAAGTCGGTTTTTTAAATGAAAAGTTATTGTTGTTTTATTTTCTTGAACCCCCCTGAAACTAAAACCTAACTACACCCGTGGGGGTTTGCCATAGACACCACACTTGGCAGATGGATTCGTGATCCTTGTATTGGTGTTTATTACTCAATGCTACCCAGCCCATCCTGGTGTAATTAATCGGCTTTACGACATCCATGGGAGGAGATGTAGGATTCTTAGGCCGGACACGCCACAGCATCTGTCTGATATAGTTTTATTCATAATTTCAGTTTGGATTACATCGCCCAGATCCAAGAAAACCTATGCACCATTGAAACCGGCCCAACAGTGAACCTAGCATTCATAGACGGTGATCTATCAACTGCTATCTACACTTTCACCAAGGACATGTGCCAACGACAAGCAGCGGAGGCAGCAAAGTTGCACATGGTGAACAAAGAACGACGGAGCTATATTAATAATGAGCTTTTTAAGAAAAGAGATGAGATTTTGGATAACGCCCTTAATGGAGGTCCAGTAGATAATTAACCGGGAGTTAGAAAGGTCACTTGCACCAAAATGTATTGAATTAGAAATGATATACCTTGATTTAACAGTGATAAACATGTAAAGCGTCATCATTATCAGTTGTTAAAATAAAGCCGCGTGGCCTGAAGTCGCTCTGCCCTTCGACTGATAAAATGGAAATTTGCAATATCTGTACTTACCTATTTACATGTCTATTAGATTATTTTTTATAAGTTTAACAGGCGTAGCGTGTGCTGTCTTGCATATTTTTGCTGATGTTTATTTACTTTTGACTACCTTCCTAAGGTTTTTAAGTTCTCATTTACTATGTATCAGCAACTCCTTGCTCCGAGACACCACACAGGCGCTTGTCACCTAGTGGTAAGACGGACCATTTATGTAAGCCATGCCGTGTTTGTTGCCTGATTCTTCTAGGCTTGGTCGCGTTGGAACAGGAGTAAATTTAGTTTATAAGACGATTCAAAATGAGCCTTGTGATATCAATGAATAAAGTTCCTTTGACTTTGTTAGACGTCCACAGCTGCACGAAGCCAGCTCCCCCATAAAATGCAATGGGGGGGATTTCCCATAATCACCATGCTAGCAGACGGATTGGTCATCGCAGTATATATATATATAGTAAATGTATTTGTATTTTTTAGTTGATTAGAATTTTCTAACACCATAGTTTTAAGATACATTTAGAGAATAAGTTTATTTATTATTATTTCTAAGTATTTGACTGTGTAAGTAGGTTTTTTTGTCAGGCTTGCCCCAAAGATACCGTAACGCCTAACAGTATACTACGTAGTCTCCCATTCCCTGTGTCGTGGCTTAGGAACTACGAGTACCATGGTACCAGATCACCCAGACCCGATACAAATATTTGCAGATCATACAACCATTTGTCCCGCAGCGGCAATCGAACCCACACCTCTCGCGTCTCAAACGGAGATACTGCATTCCATCGATTTTTAATAAAATCCATAAATAATAGATATAAAATCCAACGCACAGCCTAAATCGTAAACAAGTCCTAGAGACTTGAAAGGAGAGAACATTCTTTTAGTAGTCTAAGGGTGTACTAAGAAAGGAGTGTCCGGAATTTACCATTTGGCAGCGTGACGTTGAAATTTGTACAGGGGGAAAAAAAACACATTTTGTACGAATTGTTCCCGGCATCCACCCTCAGAACAATAAATGTTCTTAGGTACCACCTACCTTAGCTAATATCATAAGAGTAGGTGCCAAAATGTATTCTGAATCTGATAGTAATAAAAATATTTTAATTTAAAAGTTGTTTTTTTTTTACTATTTCTAATTATGTATCTAGATGAATGACCCTGTGCGAAGTGTGGACAATCGCTGTGGTTAAATGAAGACGGCTTATATTCTCCACAGTACCTGGGACCTATTTCTTGTTTCAAGCTAGATGTTTCACATCCCAAATCTCGCATATTTCGTGAAAATTTACTAAAAAACTGTATTCTCGCTCATTTCCGAGATAAATCTCGAGTGTCCTGAAACGAGGTGCGTTTCGATACAAGATATCGAATAATCTGAAAAACGGATAGAATAGCTACCTCATCATATTTATGAACATTATAGGCCTCCATTCTAGAAAACTGTGACGAAAGGTATTCAACCGCCTCAATCTACCAATTTCCCACGACCTATAAAATTAATGGACCAATTGCTATTGCTAATTTAAAAAAATACATTCGAAAATCAGAAATGGGTTTTACGGATTTGCTGTAACATTCACGTAAGCGCCATCTAACGGCGGCAAGTTTAACCAACACGTAGCTAAAAAGCGAGAGGAACTATGTCGCTGCATTCTAACCTAAATAAGAACCAGTTCCACTAGATGTCGCTGTTGCACATCTATTTTATTGTTTAGAGAATAAGATAGATTTAATCATACAAATTAAACAGTTGAGCTATCTTCAGATCGTTTGCAACGATCATTACAGTCTTTAAATATCGTTGCAAATAATCTAAAGATCAACTCATCTAAATCACTACCATTCGAAAGCGTCCCCTAATACTGGCTGCATTGACACACTGAATGGCAATGCGTTATTGTTTGAATAAATCCAATTAAACCAATTTTGATGTATTGTAAATGGAACCATATTTAAAAAAAACAACTCTGTTCACTCCGGTTCAACTGTAAACCTAATTTTTTTAAGGTTATTTGGTTAATAATATATGCAAAGGAGGCCTAAAAAAGTGGTTCACAATTTCAACCACATTGTCATCGTCAGGATGGCCGAGCGGTCTAAGGCGCCAGACTCAAGGTATACCTTGCCTACTCAGTAGGTCTATATGAGCTGTTCTGGTCCTCTCTGAGGGCGTGGGTTCGAATCCCACTTCTGACAAAACTTTTTGTCGTTCATATTATTTATATGTTTTTTTTTACGCTGCTCCGTCTTTATATTTGTTAAATAGATCCTGTCAATCAGGAAGAGATCGCTTCATTTACCTCTGATTTAAAACTATATCTCCCAAATTTTTTTATGTTCTACATTTATACGTTTTCAATAAAATAATATTTTGCTTCGTAAAATGTATTACGTGACGAAAAATGGAGCAGAATAAAATATACTGCTTCGTCGTGTAGTTCTTTCTTGGTCACACAGTGTGAGGAAAAGGCCTAAATTAGTGTGACTCACACTAATTTAGGTCAGGGGCTACCTTGAGGTTTGTAGCCCTGAAAAAGGCCTTGTGTGTGACCAATGGAACCAATGTGGTGAATGACGAGATCGGGGTCATTGGTTACTTACCTACCTACCGAAAAACTAGCAAATTATAAAATGAATGCTTGAATACAAATCTTAAAAAGATGAAAAAGTTTTACGCTAAAAGAATTAAGTACATGAGATTTAATTGACAACATAGACAAAAATTAAGAATAAAGAAAAGTAAAAAACAGACAAAAAGTATTCCCGTACCGGGAATCGAACCCGAGCCTCCTGGGTGAAAGCCAGGTATCCTAGCCACTAGACCATACGGGATATGATGAGAGAGGCAAAATTTTAGTACAAAAATAGAAGCAAAGTAATAGACGAAAATAGTTTATGGACAACTACTGACCGCGTCGTAATCTTGTAGCATCTTCAACCAAAAAGGAGTGACTCACCCTTAGATCTCCAAAGCTAAGCCTAACAAATTTGAAATAGGGCATGAATGTTCCTTTTGGCTTTTAGATGCTCACTAGAAAAAGATTTTAAGCAAAATTGAATTATAAGAAAACGCTTTATATAGCATATTTTACAATGAAATTCAATTTGGAAGCCGATGCCATATCGTACGTAAGAATCGTTGAAAATGGAAATGGACGGCGGTATTCGCGGGACAGCTAAGTAGGTATTAATTAAACTATTTACCCGACTACGGCAAAACAAAAGGAGGGATTATGATTTTCGACGAAATCATGATACACATTTTTAACCGACTTCAAAAAAAGTAATTCGGTGGTGTTAGTTTCGCATATAATACGATATTTTTTTGTAGGTACAAAAAACAAAAATCGCCCCCGGGTGGACTCGAACCACCAACCTTTCGGTTAACAGCCGAACGCGCTAACCAATTGCGCCACGGAGGCGTTGAAAGTTGTGGCGAAATTACAAAACAAATCACGGATTCGTATTAGAA